>OY747710.1:32830499-33430499 GCA_963556495.2 Valencia hispanica
ATGTAAGGAGGTATTTATAACCAAGGCCTAGGACAGGGTATGCATCTGTTAGCATGTTGAAACGGCGAAGTATCTGGTAGCAGCACAGAGGGCATTCTTTGCAGGAGCAACAGCTTATGGGAGTTATCTCAACCTCTTCTGTGTTGTCCTCCTCACCACCTGATCCATCTTCTACTGTTCTTGCCTTGTACTCTGTCAATGGGGATGCCTTCAGCCTGTTCCACTGGAGTGCAAAGCTTTTCAACTCGGTCTGCATATTTTCC
The DNA here is from genome assembly GCA_963556495.2 of Valencia hispanica. Lineage (NCBI taxonomy): Eukaryota > Metazoa > Chordata > Actinopteri > Cyprinodontiformes > Valenciidae > Valencia > Valencia hispanica. Next base: position 32,830,763 of record OY747710.1, read on the forward strand.
TTGGTTGCCCTGCTGTCAAATCCTTGCAATCACTTGCTTAACTCTTGAAGGGTAGACTGGGGAAGAGCACTAGTGCAGATCTGAGGGAAGTTTCCGGGATCCAGACATGCCAAGTAGGCATATAGATTGCCATTTGTTAAAAAGCGCCTGTGAATGGCTTTAATTGCTGTGTCCATGATCTGGTTATGCACATTCACCTCATAGGATTTTTCTGCATCATCCAGGTTCTCATGCTGAGCCATTTCTCCAGGCAAGACTTTCTTCATCCTCTTCCTCTTTTGTGGCAGTGTAGCCTCCACTTCAATGTCTGTGTCATCTCTCTCTTGGAGTTCTGTGTTTGCCCAGTTGACAAATGTGTCTGCTGCTTTTTTTACAGATTCAAAATCTCTTCCCAAGCTTTTCAGTGTATTCTGTGTTGATGCCACCATTCTGTGAGCAGATAGGATGTCCAATCCTGCCATCTGAAGATATTTTGACAATGGAGAGGTATGCTCAAATATGCGGAGGAAAATTTGAGCTGTCAAGATCATCTCATACTTGAGCAATGACTCAGCATATCCTCTGGCCATGACACGGATACATGGTTTCACTGTTGCCTGTTTCTATATAACTGATAATGTCAACAGCACGTCAACGTACAGACCATCTTCCGGCTTTCCAAAGGAGCCAAACACCTTCTTCAGGGCCTCATGCTTGGCCCACCAGCGTGTCTCGCCAATAGGAGCAAGGTGTCTACGTCTTTTGTTTCGGGCTTACTCTTCCCACACATTCATCCTTTGATATGATTCTTTGATAAATACTGCAATGCCATTGAGGAGCGCAAACAGGGACCCACTCTCACTAACAATCTGGGTTGTGTTTGCAAGCACCATACATGCACCTGGTTTGGTGACTGTGCAGACAACAGTGAGGAGAATCCTTTGTATTGGCCTTTCATGTTTGATGCCCCATCAGTCGCATTTCCAATGCACATGGTCTTGCTGAGGCCCATTTATTCCAGAACTTCTGACAGCATCTTGACAAAAGCCTGACCAGTGGATGAACTGCACTTAAGCACTGCAACAAGCCTCTCATGAACAACATCAGTAACATACCTCATAATTATAGAGCATTGATCGTGAGAGGTGATGTCCTGCGTTGTGTCCAGTTGAACTGAAAACATTCCTGCTTTCTTGATATCACTGGAGATGTTTTCTTGAATCAGATGGTGAATTGCATCTATCACTGAGTTGACTGTGGATTTAGAGAGAAAAGTTACAAGGGAGCCTCTGCCTCTTGTGCCACCAGACAAATGCAACGTTTTGCTGTTCTCAATGCAACTGTCCAGGTGTTCTTTTAAACAGAAATCATACTTCCCCAGTAGAAGTATGAGTTCCAGAAAATTACCATGATCAACTGTATGGTCTTCCATGGTATATGCTGCCTCATTTTCTGACCTCCTGTATGCAAGCCCCCTCTTCCCAAGAACCTTGATGACATCTACGATGCGCTCCAAAACTTGCCATCTCTTTCTGACCTGCTCTCTGTGTGCCGACATCTGACTGCCACCAAACACACTGCTGATATCAGCACTGGCAGATTTCAAGAGGTAAGCTTCAGCACAGTTTCTGTGCGCGCTGCTTCTCTCATGTTCCTCTGTGCGCTGGTGTATATGCCTCCAATCTGACATTCCACTGATGAACGGACTGCTATCATTTCTCTTACTGAATGCCATGCATATGAAACAGTACCGCATGTGACGCTTTGGACAGTACGTCAGCCACTTTCTACTGTTGCCATCTCTGCTACAGAACACTTTCTGCACCACTGGATTGCTACTTTTTTGCTGAGGATGGTAATTTAAAAATGACTGGAGATTTTTCTGATCAGGTTGTGAAAAAAAATCTGTTATTTGACTAGCACATTCATGGTGCTCTACAGCTGTTTCCCTCTCAAGTGATCCTGTCCTTGGGCTGCCTGCATTGGTCTGGCTCTCTCCCTAAACTGACCAGCTGGACTTGCCCTGAGCCTGTCTGGGCTGGAACTTATGGGATGTTTACACGACAACGTTGCCGTTTTTCTTTGAATACGCGGGTGAAAACGCGCTATGTTTACACGACAGGGCGCGCGATGGAAAACGATGTAGTACATATGCCCGGCCATTAGATAGCAGTGTGCCCCGTGTATGCAGTCTTCCAAGGTTTCCCCCTCACAACCCGGAAAAGAAACATTTCATGATACCTAACAATAGCAGTCTTTTTGTAGTTCTCCGCTCAAATAAAGGCATATTGATTATTTGACGCACGTACTGTATGCGACCAAATAACTTCAGAAGCTGCATCAGCAGTAACCGCATACCTGGATCCGCCATTGTTGTTGTTTTTCTGTAGAAAGGCGGAGTGCGCAAGTGCAACATGTCCGTAGGTGGCTGGCAGTGACGTCATCGTTTTACACGGCTTGCGTTTACACGACAACAAATCCCTCAGCGTTTTCAAAACTCTCCACTCTGGAAGCCGTTTCCCAAAACCTGCGTTTTCGCCCCCCCGTTACCGTTGTCGTGTAAACGAGAGGCCTCATCGGAGAGAAAAACCTCAGTTTTGCTGAAAAACGTTGTTGTGTAAACAGCCCCTTAGAAAAGCATTCATCATTGGATGGGGAAATAACTCAAAACCACAGAATAATGTACAAGATAAACATCCTTGACATGTTGGCTTTCAGAATAAAACAAACTACAACTCTGAAACACCTTTAAAATCGACTATTTTTATCATTTTAGTGCGGGTGCGACAGCAGATTTGGCATTCTATTTTCCGTCTCACTGTTTCCGGTTGCCTGTTAACGCGAAGCAGTCTAAACAAAAAGCCTCCAAAAAAGAAAAATGTAAAAAAATGGTATGCCTGTTTAAATTAATGACCAATCACAAACACGAAGCGAAGGATTCGAGGGTCAGTTGTACTTCAGATTGCATTGAAATATCTAATGCAAATCTTTAATTGTGTTTTTCTCAATGAGTTTTTTCCAACATTCAAAACGAATAAACTTGAATTCAGAAATAGCTATACACAAAACTTTTCACCATTGTTCTATGCTATGAGCTGAAAAAAATTACAGAGCGATTTGTCAATACATCGTTCTAAAAAAATATATGTGCTATTTTGTGGAAAAAAACAGGGCGAAAATGATTTTTTTTGGAGCTACTTACACTGTTTTTTGATTTATGAAGTAATGAAATAAAATAAACCTATTTCTCTCTGTAAAAAGTTTGTGATAACATATATGATTAGAAAATTAAAGAACAATTCAATCTGTGTCTCACAAATTTTGAGATGATACGTTTACAAATATATGCAAATTAGCACATTTTTAACCAGATTACACCTCATTTGCATATCTAAACAAAATTTAGAAAATGTAAAAAATTTCAAAACTTCTAATACAAAAGATGTTTTTTTTAATACTAGGATTAAGTTTGTCAAGTTTCATGAAGGTATCTTGAAGCTAACTTTTTTCCCTATTCAGTTAGTGTCCAAATATGTCTGTCAGCCTTAAACATTTAGCAGCTTCCACCTCCAGAGATTTCAGCTTTTTGAGCCGCACTTTTTCAGCGCCACGGGGCGTTTCTTACCCTTCTCCATTTTCAGCTCAGCAGCATCCGATCCCACCACTCCTGCCCATGTCATGAGGTCCTGCCCACCCTGGTCTGTGTTGTGATTGACAGCACTGTCATGGCTCTCATAGGCTGTCAGCCCATGATTGATTGACGATGACAAACATAGACCAATAATATGTGTCGATGCTGGCAAAACACTGCTAGCCCTCTGTAGGCAATTGGCCTGCCCAATTGGAGGGAATTTAGAGAGAGGAAGAAAAAAAACAGCCGACCGGCCCACATTGGGTCAACGACCCACCTGGATGATGCCCGGTATGCTAGATGGCCAGTCCACCCCTGAATACAACTAACCTAGAACAAGTATTTGTTAGCTTAAACTTACCCAGCCAGGCAAGTGCAGTTTGCTGTCAAATCTGTATTGTTGTCACGATTTACGATGGCCCAGGCATCGGACATAACACTTTTCTTGCCTTGGCGTTGGCTAGGCAAAACTTGGGACTGCAGCACACACAGATCCGGACGCAAGTTGTAGAGTATTGTTTGAACATGACCATTAATAATATAGTTGTAGGCATCCAGTGATTTATACGCTTTGAGTTTTTCTTTGCTGTACACACATGGTGTCTCTATTAGGTACATGTAGATGTCCGGCCACTCCACCCTCAGCAGCCCCTTCAATTATTCATGCCACTCCCGCAAGGTGTATGGGTCAGCCAGCCTGCTTCCATCCGTTAGTTAATTTAGTCAAACAGCTGTCCCGGTCCTGCAGAGAAAGTGTCCATACATAGTCAGGCTGATCCGAGACCGAACCACTCTTTTCAAATTCCTCCATTTTAAAAAAATACCACACCAAACTTGTTAGATCCCGCTTGTCAACATGGCTTCTTGCTCTGGCTTTTGCCTCCAGGCTAAGCCCCGCCCACCAAAAATTTGTCACGATGTTTACAAACAATTAAAGGGTCTATTAATAGCACCCCTACGTGTTTCTGTAAAACAAATGTTCATGCTCTAAGTCAATGAAATAACAGTTGCCTCATCATGTAATGGTGTTTCTTTTTAACGCTTATTGTTTAAAGAATCTTATTTAGCATGATAGTAAATTCCCAGACTTTGGTTCAGAGTTGAAGGAAAGTGTTATTGAAATGTGACCTATTTTGTGTTTATCTGTAAAACTTATCAGTAGGAGTTGTAGATCCTATAGTTCTGCTGAAGTTAAGAATAAAACCGGGCTGCCCTCCTCCTGATTAGCAGCCCATTAAATGTTTTCACCACTCGGGTCTGCTGACATGGGAGTCACTCCAAACAGCAGCTCTTGGGGATACAAGCCTCCTTGCAATCAATACTCTGTGTATTGCCCCCACAACTCCTCTGGTTCTCAGCCATGTCAGCCTGCCTCAGAGCTCATGAATGGCTAGATGAAGCTCTGCAGTCAGTCTGGTGGAGAAATGGTATACAATGAACTCTGTTATCTATTTCATGATTTTTTTTTGTGAGCTGTAAATGTAAACCACATTTTTAAATTAATAAAATAATAGTAGGGACTAAACTAGTTGTCTGTTAGGAACGTCTATAACCGTAGTTACATTTTCATATATGCTTTATATAAACTTTAGTTAATAGACGCTTTTTAAGCAGAACACTTTCATTTATTAGACTTCTAAAATAAAGGTATTAAAACATTCAACTGAAAGAGTTCCATCATTTGCCTCCTTATAGATTTATTCTGTTTTGTAGCTAAATGTTTCAGATTATAAAAAAACATTTTTCATATCAGAAAACAATAACCAGAGTAACTACAAAGCACAGTTTTCAAATGATGATGTCCTTTATTAAGAAAGAAAAAGCTATTTAAACAAACCTGACCCTGTTTGAAAAAGTAATTGGCCCCTAAACCTAATAACTGGTTGTTTTGTACTGTGGTAACTGGCAGTGAGTCTTTTGCATCACTGTGGAGAACGTTTAGCCCTTTCTTCTTTGGTGGATTGTTTGGGTAAATTCAGCCAAATTGGAAGGGTATTTTTGAGCACGAGTGTCCTGTTTAAGGTCATACCACAGCATCTAAATCTGGTTTAAGTCCAGATTTTGACTTGGCCATTCTAAACCCTTCCTCTATTAATTTACTTATTAAAACATTCAGAGGAGAACTTGCTAGTTTGCTCCTGATCTTTGGCCTCCAGCATAACCTAAGTGTAAGCTTAAGGTCACAAGGTCCATGGCCAGACATTCTTCTTCATGATTTCTGGTAGAAATTCTGCGGAATTTAAGCTTCTATTAATTCCGGAAAGTCGTCCTTAAGTTACAAAGTTCTGTGAAATGTTTTGACAAAATGAACAGATGATATACTTCAAGATTTAATTAATTTAATAATTTATAATAGAGATGCAATCTTATTTTAAGATTTTCAAAAGAGCTAGAGGTATTCCTGCATCTGTGAGAAAAGTTATGAAGCTGAAACGGCAGCTGTCTTGGCGATAGATCAGGTGGATGATAGAGAAGCTTTTATTTAAGACTTGAACAGTCGGTAAATGAGAAATGAAGGGTTGGAGACGGTTTCTAGTACAAAACAATCCTTGCTCTGTGGAAATTACTTTCATCCCTGTCAATTTGTTCTTCTGCTGTTGTGGAATAATTGATGCTCATTAAGCTGCGAGGGTTTTCCACAACCTGCGACCGGAGATTATAGTTGATCAGCTGAAAGAACGCTCCAGAGGGAATTTTGAAATGAGCCATACTTCATTTTGCACAAGCAGCCGAAGCTGGGGGCAACAGCAGATGTGAGCAAAGATGATGAACATAGTTCGCACATTCCAAATGAACCTTTAGTTTTCTGTCTTTGTGAGAGCAACATGAGAGGCTTGTAATTTGAGTCGGGAGAGAACTGAACGTGAAAGATGAGAGGAGGCGGAGAAGATGGAGCGAGTAGGGTAGATGTGTTTTTCTTGGAGCGAGAGGGTTGACAGAAGGGACTGATACCACCATACCCCAGGGGGAAACAGGAGGCCCTGGTGGCCAAACTCCCATCAGTTTTTCATGTAATTGGTCACCTTTCTGTTGCAGTTCCCTTCCTAGAGTCGACAGTTTTCCTCCACCTTTCTGCTCTCATTCCATCCTATATCAGTGCAGACAGCATGTGGGAACTGCGAGTGTGTCTGTGAATTCACACACACACTCATCCTGGATGTGTGTGTATGTGTGTAGCTTCCTTCCTTTAAATAAACCCCAACCCCCCCCCCCCCCACCTGACTTAACCCTGCAGTGGTAAAATAAGACCGGAGAGGGACGCCGCAGACTTAATTATGTGGACTTACGTTTCCTCTGACATTACGGCAGGGAATCCAATTTCAAACAACCTGCAAAGGAAATGATCCTGTCGTGTGTGTTCAGCCTTAAACTCATGTAATTGTCTTTAGCTTTATAGCTCGTCCCTGCGTTCCTTCACAGTGAGGTGTCTGCAGGCTAAACCTGAAAGCTGAGTTTACCCTAAAATCTCTCATCCCAGGTACAGGTTATAGGACATTACATCTTCAGCCTATCTTCTGCTTCAATGTCAACATATAAAAAACTGTATTTAGAGTCTCAGCTTCGATTTATTTTCAGCTAAGCTACAGTGGCTTGCAAAAGTATTCGGCCCCCTTGAACTTTTCCACATTTTGTCACAATAGAGCCACAAACATGAATCAATTTTATTGGAATTCCACATGAAAGACCAATACAAAGTGGTGTACACGTGAGAAGTGGAACGAAAATCATACATGATTCCAAAAAATTTTTGCAAATAAATAACTGAAAAGTGGGGTGTGCATAATTATTCAGCCCCCTGAGCCAATACTTTGCAGAACCACCTTTTGCTGCAATTCCAGCTGCCAGTCTTTTAGGGTATGTCTCTACCAGCTTTGCACATCTACAGACTGAAATTCTTGCCCATTCTTCTTTGCAAAACAGCTCCAGCTCAGTCAGATTAGACGGACAGCGTTTGTGAACAGCAGTTTTCAGATCTTGCCACAGATTCTCGATTGGATTTAGATCTGGACTTTGACTGGGCCATTCTAACACATGGATATGTTTTGTTTTAAACCATTCCATTGTTGCCCTGGCTTTATGTTTAGGGTCGTTGTCCTGCTGGAAGGTGAACTTCCGCCCCAGTCTCAAGTCTTTTGCAGACTCCGAGAGGTTTTCTTCCAAGATTGCCCTGTATTTGGCTCCATCCATCTTCCCATCAACTCTGACCAGCTTCCCTGTCCCTGCTGAAGAGAAGCACCCACAGAGCATGATGCTGCCACCACCATATTTGACAGTGGGAATGGTGTGTTCAGGGTGATGTGCAGTGTTAGTTTTCCGCCACACATAGCGTTTTCCATTTTGGCCAAAAAGTTCCATTTTGGTCTCATCTGACCAGAGCACCTTCTTCCACATGTTTGCTGTGCCCCCCACATGGCTTGTGGCAAACTGCAAACGGGACTTCTTATGGTTTTCTTTTAACAATGGCTTTCTTCTTGCCACTCTTCCATAAAGGCCAACTTTGTGCAGTGCACGACTAATAGTTGTCCTATGGACAGATTCCCCCACCTGAGCTGTAGATCTCTGCAGCTCGTCCAGAGTCACCATGGGCCTCTTGGCTGCATTTCTGATCAGTGCTCTCCTTGTTCGGCCTGTGAGTTTAAGTGGACGGCCTTGTCTTGGTAGGTTTACAGTTGTGCCATACTCCTTCCATTTCTGAATGATCGCTTGAACAGTGCTCCGTGGGATGTTCAAGGCTTGGGAAATCTTTTTGTAGCCTAAGCCTGCTTTAAATTTCGCAATAACTTTATCCCTGACCTGCCTGGCGTGTTCTTTGGACTTCATGGTGTTGTTGCTCCCAACATTCTCTTAGACAACCTCTGAGGCCGTCACAGGGCAGCTGTATTTGTACTGACATTAGATTACACACAGGTGCTCTCTATTTAGTCATTAGCACTCATCAGACAATGTCTATGGGCAACTGACTGCACTCAGACCAAAGGGGGCTGAATAATTACGCAAACCCCACTTTTCAGTTATTCATTTGTAAAAAATGTTTGGAATCATGTATGATTTTCGTTCCACTTCTCACGTGTACACCACTTTGTTTTGGTCTTGCACGTGGAATTCCAATAAAATTGATTCATGTTTGTGGCTGAAATGTGAAAAAATGTGGAAAAGTTCAAGGTGGCCGAATACATTTGCAACCCACTGTAAGTTAGAGAACCACATTAAATCAACAAATGTCTCTCGTACCTTCTGTCTTTTCATCTTTGATCTGTCTCCGTTTGTCACCAGACACTTTCACGAACACTTGTCACATCTGATAACAGGTTCCGTCTCCAAGGCCGTTGTTGGCAGCAGAAATAATGTCGCTTTTGTCCTCACATCCATGCATGTCTTGGGTAAAGTGACAATTAGGAAAAGCTGTTTCCTCTTTCCTCTGACTGTCTTCCATCTCCTCTGGCATCTTGCTTTAATTTCCATCCGTCTCTTTATTTTTCTTTCTGCCCAAACGGTACTTATTGATCAACTTTGTCATTTAGGAAATTTAAACATATTATTCATGCTGGGATGTTCCAAGATACTTGTATGACTTTTTTTTCTATTCATCTTTTTCAGGGCAGCTGGAAATTGCACCACCTACTACAGCCCAGTTGAGATATGGTAAGAAGATCAGAAAGTGACGATGACAATTTAAGAATTCCTGTTCAGAAAAGATCTGTCATAGTCATTTCAGTTAACAAGACAAAGCCAACCCAAACTAACCTGGCACTAAGGTTGCTGACCAAATGTAACACAAAAGCCCATCTCACATTTGCAAATTAATATCTCGATGATCACCCATGTCTGAAATAAGACAGATGGTCATTAGGAGTAAGATTTGGGCTCTTGCAGGGCTGTTTAAGAATAGTCCAATGTTTTTTATTTTTTCAACCATCCGCTGTGTGCTTTTAGCTGAATTTCTGGGATTATTATCCTGTTGGAGAATCCATGAGCTGTGACTAACGCTGAGCTTTCTGAAACTAGACAGCATTTTTTGCTCCAAGATGCCCTGTCAGTCTTGATATTTCATTATGCCCTGCAGAGATTTATACTTCCCTCTTCCAATTTTCAGTAAAGGAGTCCGAAAACCAAACTGAGCCCTGTCCATGTTTTACAGCAGCTATGGTCTTGTTTTCTTTTAAAGATTCATTTCCCCCCTCTGAACCCAGTCCTTGGTTGGACTCTTTTTTTGAATACAGCAAAAATAAAACTAATCAGTCCACACACACACACACACTAATAACTATATATTATACTGTATAATTAGCATATTTTGTCTTTGCGCAATTTTTACTTTTTCACATATCACAATATTATCAATCTAAATCCATGTAGGTTTACACAGATATTCGATTTTTACCTCCATCAATTCAGGAGAAATAAAGCATTTTTAACAAACAGCAAAGGGGCAATAACAAATTTTTCATGTCCGAATATAGTTCCTCTGTTCTGTGAGAAATATCTCTTCATGTATACTTCTCCATTGCCTGAGGAGTCTTGCAAAGCAATTCACCACCAGGACAACAAGGGGCGTAGCGCTTCTCTTAGGGGGGGGGGGGCATGGCCATAGTTAGCTGATATTTATTCAGTCTCTCTTTGTAGATCCCACCTATTATGGCACAGATTTCAGTAGACCCAAAATGTTAAGGTACAAGCAGGATGAAATGTTTTACCTTTTATTGGTGTTAGCTTAAGAAATAATAATCAGTCTTTCAAACGATAACGAATTTATGTTCATTGATATAACATAATATGAGCTCTTAGATATCCTGGAGTCTGATTTGGTTTAATGTCTGGATTTCTCCTCCGTCAGAGAGGATGTGGTGAGAAAGAGATCAAATATTGAGTATTCAGTGAACTGAACAGTAGGAAAGTTCAGCCTGATGTGGCATTAGAAAAAAGGTCGACTGAAATCACATCAGTCATTGATAGGAAAAATGATTCCAATAGTCCATCAAAACAATAAAGAACAAGTAATGACGATCTGTTGTAGTACCTGAAAAGGTTAATCTTTAAATACTAAAATCCTCACACAGTGTAAAATGTATGATACGATAAATTAGAATAATATTTAAAAGTAAATTCATTTCTGTAACTTCATTCACATAGTGAAATAGATTTACGTTAAATACATACACTTATATTTTCAAACCTTTTCTAATTATTATGATTTTGTGCTTACAGGTAATGAAAACAACACTATTATTATTGGACTACATCAAACCAATAAACAAAATACAGAAATGTGGGCATAATAAAAAAGTATGTTTAAAATCTGCTCAAAGGTTTGTTATTTTGAAAAGGTAGTCTGACGTAACAGCCTCATTGGTAAACCTATTCTAATTCAAAACCTTTTCAGGTATTGTAAGCATTTTTTAAACTTGAAATATAAATATCCTGTTTCTTTTATTAATCACATAACTCTATATGAACCTACTGTCAGAAACGGTTTATATCTGCCTAAACACATGGCGACAGATAAATAAAAGATAAAACTGATGTAAAGTCTGTCTCATCCTGATTGATTTCACACTTGTGTTCCAAACAAAACAATCCTTTAGTTCCTTATCGCCCCGTCCTGGCTGCTCCCGTTGCTGAGCTACATCCAGCATTTTGAGACAAGAACAGTCTGTGTTGGGCCTTTATTCAATATTAAGAGCCACACTCAGTGTTTGTACCTAAGGAGAGCTACAAAATAAGTTTAGAGCTATACAGACGATGGGGATTACTAATGTTGTTTCAGCAGCCACATTCGAGAGAAAGAAGTACCCAAATAGAATGAGCTTCACTCGGTTAAACTCTAACCATAATAAGCTGTCTCAAAGTGGGTCATGACCTCTTCAAAACTCATCTCACAGTGCCTTCAGAACATCAATCTATCTGTGTTGTTGATGCATCGTTTTCTTTAGAAACACACCAGTTCAAAAAGAGAAACAGTTTTTACCTCTTGTGGTGACTGTGGCTTAGGAGTGAGGAGTTCGTCTTGTAACCGGAGGGTTGCCGGTTCAAGTCCCCGCTCTGTCTGTCTCAGTCGTTGTGTCCTTGGGCAAAACACTTCACCCTTCTGCCTACTGGTGGTGGTCACAGTGCCCGGTGGCGCCAGTGTCCGGCAGCCTTGCTTCTGTCAGTGTGCCCCAGGGCAGCTGTGGCTACAATGTAGCTTGCCATCACCAGTGTGTGAATGTGTGCGTGAATGGGTGAATGACTGAATGTAGTGTGAAGCGCTTTGGGGTCCTCACGGACTAAATAAAGCGCTATACAAGTACAGGCCATTTACCATTTACCCTGCTGACAATAAAGCTGCAATATCTATAATACAGTTTAGCTTTTCTCTAAAAATAAAATCTGGTCCAGTTTAAATGAGACTTGTTCCACTGTACAGTCATGGCCAAATGTTTTGAGAATTACATAAATATTGGAAATTGGAAAAGTTGCTGCTTAAATTTTTATAATAGCAATTAGCATATACTCCAGAATGTTATGAACAGTGATCAGATGAATTGCATAGTCCTTCTTTGCCATGAAAATTCCACTGCATTTCATTGCTCTCATTGAAGGACAGAGGTTCAATTCTTGTTAAGAAGGCTTCAGGGCGTCCAAGAAAGTCCAGCAAGCGCCAGGATCGTCTCCTAAAGAGGATTTAGCTGCGGGATCGGAGTGCCACCAGTGCAGAGCTTGCTCAGGAATGGCAGCAGGCAGGTGTGAGCGTATCTGCACGCACAGTGAGGCGAAGACTTTTGGAAGATGGCCTGGTGTCAAGAAGGGCATCAAAGAAGCCACTTCTCTCCAAAAAAAACATCAGGGACAGATTGATCTTCTGCAGAAAGTATGGTGAATGGACTGCTGAGAACTGGGGCAAAGTCATATTCTCCGATGAAGCCTCTTTCCGATTGTTTGGGGCATCTGGAAAAAGGCTTGTCCGGAGAAGAAAAGGTGAGCGCTACCATCAGTCCAATCCAAGGGAGTGGGCTCACTTACAATTTTGCCCAAAAACACAGCCATGAATAAAGGCAAGGCAAGGCAAGGCAATTTTATTTGTATAGCACACTTTCAACAGCAGGGTAATTCAAGGTGCTTTACGTGATTTGGTGATTTTTAAAAAACACATGGAATATAACATTGGAAATTAAAAGTAAAAGAAACACACATTACACATGATACACAATAAAGCAAGAGAAAGATCAAAAAAGCAAGAGAGCATGAACACATTTCATACATATGACATCAAGCATTTACTCGAAGGCAATTCTAAACAGATGGGTTTTTAGTCTCGATTTAAACCAGTTCAGAGTTTCTGCAGCTCTACACTCGTCAGGAAGTCTGTTCCAGATAAGGGGAGCATAGAAACTGAAAGGTGCTTCTCCATGTTTAGTTCTGGATGTTTAGTAGGCTAGAGTTGGAGGACCTGAGTGGTCTTGGTGGTTGGTACCGTGACAATAGGTCTTCAACATATTTTGGTGCTAAGCCATGTAATGATTTATAAACTAGTAGGAGTATTTTGAAGTCTATTCTCTGAGCTACAGGGAGCCAGTATAAGGACTTTAGAACTGGGGTGATGCGCTCTACTTTCCTGGTTCTAGTGAGGACGCGAGCGGCAGCGTTCTGGATCAGCTGCAGCTGTCTGGTTGACTTTTTAGGCAGACCTGTGAAGATGCTGTTGCAGTAATCAATCCGACTAAAGATAAACGCATGGAGGAGTTTTTCTAGGTCCCGTTGCGACATCAGTCATTTAATCCTAGAAATCTTCTAGGTGATAGAAGGCTGACCTTGTTATTGCCTTTATGTGACCCTGGAGGTTCAGGTCTGAGTCCATTACTACACCTAGGTTTCGAGCCAGATCAATAGTTTCTAGCTGTATTAACTGAAGCTGTGTGCTGACTCTTGATCGTTCCCCCTTAGGTCCAAAAATAATTACTTCAGTTTTGTTTATATTCAGCTGGAGAAAGTTATGGCACATTGATTTAGGGTTTGAATGGGTTCAGAGTCACCTGGTGACATTGTAATGTAGAGCTGGGTGTCACCCGCGTAGTTATGGTAGCTAATGTTATTGGTTGCTATAATCTTGCCTAGTGGGAGCATGTAGATATTAAATAAGAGGGGCCCCAGGATGGAGCCCTGGGGCACCCCACATGTGATTTCTGTTCGTTCTGATGAAAAGTTTCCTATTGAAACAAAGAAGTCCCTGTTCTTTAGGTAAGACTCGAACAAGCCAAGTAGTGTACCAGAGAGTCCGACCCAGCTATCCAGTCGTTCCAATAAAATATCATGATCAACAGTGTCAAATGCTGCACTGAGGTCCAACAGAACCAGCACTGTGGTTCTACCACAGTCTGTATTTATGCGGATGTCATTGAATACTTTGACGAGGGCAGTCTTGGTGCTGTGGTGAGCACGGAAACCAGACTGAAAAACATCAAAACGGTTTGTCATTGTTAGGAAGCTATTTAACTGCTGAAAAACAGCTTTTTCAATAATCATACTGATGAATGGAAGATTAGAGATTGGCCTGTAGTTCTGCATTAACGTGTTGTCCAGATTTTTGTTCTTTAGCAGTGGTTTAATAACTGCTGTTTTTAAAGCCTGAGGGAAGACACCTGATAGCAGGGATGAGTTCACTATTTGAACAAGATAAGACCCAATAACAGGAAGAACTTTCTTTAGAAAAGCTGTGGGTAGGATATCAAGACAGCAGGAGGAAGAGCTTAATTGGATAATGATTTTTTTCAGGGCTTTTCTGGTTTAATTCGTGGAATTCAGACATTTTCTCTATATTGTTGTTGATTGGGGATGGCACTGGTTGTGGGTTCGATATTGAGGTACAGATTGACCGTCTAATTGTTAGAATCTTTTCAGTGAAAAAGCTGGCAAATTCATTGCAGGCCCTGGTAGAGTTTAGTTCAGGGGCTACCGTCACTAAAGGATTAGTTAGTCTTTCCACTGTTGCAAATAGAGTCTGTGCATTATTAATGTTTATGTTGATGATTTCAGAAAAGAACGATTTCTTAGCATATTTTATAGTTAGCTGATATCTATTCAGTCTCTCTTTGTAGATCTCACAGTGAACCTGGAGTCGAGTTTTCCGCCATTTTCTCTCTGCTCGTCGACACTCTCTTTTTTCACTACGTACCAGTGGATTACTTGTCCACGGAAACTTCTTTCTACCTGAGACTACTTTCACTTTAGTTGGAGCAATGGAATGAATCCATGATGTCTGAGATTTTCGCAAGGAAATTATCTACCAACTTATTTACTGAGTTTGAGTTGGGAGATGAGGGGGATGTGGTGGAAGGGTAAATACGTTTAAAGGTTTCTACTGAACTGTCCCCTAGAAAACGCTTTTTTATAGTGGTCTTACTGTGGCTGGATGATTTAGCAGAGATGGTACTTTCAAAGAAAATACAGATATGGTCAGATAAATCAATATTAATTACCGAGATGTTGGAAATATTTAAACCTTTGCTGATAATTAAGACCAGAGTGTGTCCTTTATTGTGTGTTGGTTGTTTCACATGCTGGGTCAGGCCGAAGTTGTGGAGAGTATCATCTAATGTTTTTGCTTGTCTATATTGGGGTTTGTCGGTATTGATGTTAAAATCCCCCACAATGATTAGTTGGTCATAGTCGATACATATTACAGAAAGAAGGTCATTTAAATCATTAAAGAAGTTAGAGTTAAGTTTTGGTGGTTTGTATAAACTTAGAAATAAAGCTTTTTTAGGCTCATTTATCTGGGTGGCTAGGTTTCAAAAGAATCAAACGTGCCCAGGGTTACCTTTTTAAAGTTCATTGAGTTTGGAAAAATGGTGGCTACACCTCCACCTCGTCTGTGTTTCCTGCTCTCGCTTAAGAAATTGTAATTTGGAGGAGTAGATTCTATCAATGCAGTTGTTTCGTTATTTTCATCTAGCCAGGTTTCTGTTAAAAAAGGCAGTGTAAATTATGCTCAGTGATGAAGTCATTGATAAGAAAAGACTTCCCGGATAGAGATCTAATGTTTAATAAAGCTATCTTAAGTATTGTGACGATGGGCAGCTGAACCTTCTGACAGGTTATCAATTTCAGATTTTATTTGATATGTGAGCGTGTGGTTAACAGTTTATGTTTCCTGCAGCTGATAATCACTGGTATGCTAAGTTTGGGGGTTGTTCTGGGGGACAGAAGGGGTAGATTTACTGACTGGTTCCCTCAAATATCTGTAATAATCAGTGGGGGGAAGCTCCCAGGCTTATTGACACTAGTCCCAGGGGTTTGGTGTAGTCTAAGTTTAGGTGTTAATTGTGTCCCAAATTTGATTTGCTCGTTCAGTCTGTCTGTAAAGTTTCTAAATGGAGACTCATTTGATGTGGCTGAGTCACAGGAAGATGAAGACTTAATCTCTGATGGTTGTTTATCTGTTCGGTCCTGTGGTGTCATCATGACTTGGTGTTTTTGTTCTCTGATATCCATGGGCACCTCAAGGTCAGCTTTTGGGAGCAAGTGTTTTGCTTTCTGATTTTGATAAGAAAATTTTTTTTGCTGCTAACAGCCTTACTCCGGCCTTGTTAAGATAACGTTGGCCTGCTTTAAACAGATGATTAGCACTTCCAAATACTTTGAAATTATTAATAAATGTGAACGACTTTTCAACTGATTGTTTCTTCAACCATTTATGGAGCATGCGGAGTCTGCTAAATCTTTCATCATTCCCTTCAGGGACTGGTCCGCTGATGAGGATGTTTACGTTAAGTCCGTCAATTCAGAAAAGTCTCTCTTCAGAATCTCTGATTGTCTCATCGCGATATCTGCTGATCCAGCGTGAATGACGAGTTTTTCCAAAGTAGGATGTTGGTCCAAGATGTTCTGGATTTTTTCTGATATTTCTCTTAAGGCTTTTTTTGTAGCAGCTATAAACTTTGGTGTTCTTGAATAAAGAATGGTACCAAAACACCCTCCAACATCAACTTCTTCCAACAATCCAACAACAGTTTGGTGAAGAACAATGCATTTTCCAGCACGATCTAGCACCGTGCCATAAGGCAAAAGTGATAACTAAGTGGCTCGGGGACCAAAACTTTTAAATTTTGGGTCCATGGCCTGGAAACTCCCCAGATCTTAATCCCATTGAGAACCTTTGGTCAGTCCTCAAGAGGCAGGTGGGCAAACAAAAACCCACTAATTTTGAGAAACTCCAAAAAGTGATTATGAAAGAATGGGTTGCTATCAGTCAGGATTTGGCCCAGAAGTTGATTGAGAGCATGCCCAGTCGAATTGCAGAGGTCCCTGAAAAAGAAGGGCCAACACTGCAAATACTGACTCTTTGCATAAATGTCATCTAATTGTCAATAAAAGCCTTTGAAACGTATAAAGTGCTTGTAATTATATTTCAGTACATCAAAAAAACAACAGAAACAGAGATCTAAAAGTAGTTTTGCAGCAAACTTCGTGAAAACTAATATTTGTGTCATTCTCAAAACTTTTGGCCACAACTGTAGATTGAAGTTAAAATTTGTTTTTGGGTCAGGACTGGTCAGATTTGATAAGATCACCTGTTTGCCAAGTCTGCCAGACTGAGTTAAAGATTTCCTGGAGGAACAAGAGAAAAAGTTTTAGATTGTCTGATTTTAATATTAAATAAATGATAAATTTGTGAGGTTCAGTTTTTGGCATTCATGTGCATGTATGCACATATGTGACTGCATAGTATGTTCTTTTTGTGGGTAGATGAAGGGGGGCTCTCAGGACAAATATTGGGAGCCACTCTTAGAGTAAATCTCAAGAAGACACTCTGAGTCTGAGATTTCCAAATGGCTTCCAACATTTGTCATCCATTTCACAAACATTCATTATTGTGAAGAATGTCATAATCATGTGGGACTTTATTGATCAAATATAACCTGTTATTTTCAGTGTAGAATGTCTTTGCAGCAAACAACTGTATAACAGGTTTACTGTCACAGTTTGAGGCTGCTCTGTATTACCCATTCTGCAGTGCAATGCAACCTTGCTCCCACCTCTTCCTGCTAATTACCAGCATTGTGCCTGCCTCTCCTGAACTCCCCTGTTCTCCTCAGCCTCTTGCCAGACCGCCTGCTGCCTTCCACCCCCACCGCCCAGTACTGTCAGTTGCACATTTGTCAAAGAAAATATAGTTACGTGTTTTTTATTACTTTCTGTTGTCAATTTTATTATTATTGGAACGAATATAATGCAATTCTATGTCCATATTGCTAGCTTCATTTTGTACCCAACAAGCATAAACAACTTCCTTCTGGTAGATATGATTTGTTGGAGTCCCATAGCCACATTTATTTCTAATAGAAAATAAAAAGATGCTGGAAAACGTCCAAGTTGGTGTGAAATGTCTCCAGATTGGTACCAATGAGACGGGATCACCACGACTTGACTGATGACGGATGGTTCAGTTTTGGACTCAAAGTCACTATGTAGTGACTAACACGGCTAAAGCATAAAACAGGAAGCAATTGAAATGATCAGCACTACCAGTTAAATGGCCTGTACTTGTATAGCGCTTTACTTAGTCCCTGAGGACCCCAAAGCACTTCACCCTACATTCAGTCATTCACCCACACATTCACACGTTGGTGATGGTACGCTACATTGTAGCCACAGCTGCCCTGGGGCACACTGACAGAAGCGAGGCTGTCGAACACTGGTGCCACCGGGCCCTCCGACCACCAACAGCAGGGTGAAGGGTCTTGCCCAAGGACACAACAACTGAGACAGACAGAGCAGGGGCTTGAACCGGCAGCAAGACGAATTCCTAACTCCTGTGTCACAGTCGCCCTTATGAGTTAGCTCATAGACTGGGAAAAATAATTACCAACTTAAACTAATTACGTTTGAAAAATGTGTCTCTCCCTCTCGGGTTCTGATGATAGTTTTCTGTTTGCTTCACAGTCCTGCTGCATAACGCCCTCCCCTTTGTTGGATTTGGATTCTTGGATAACTGCATCATGATTGTTGCTGTAAGTGTAAGCTCTATAAAATAATCCCAAGGCACATGTAGGTTTAAATGAACAATAATGTGTTTCCTAAGCATGAATTAACTAACTTTAGGTAATTACGTTTCTGTTGAGCAAACCTATTCCTGCTGAGTGAACAGAAAAATTGTTTTAGTTGGCTTTTGAATTTTTCTCAGGGGGTGTGCTTGATTATCACAAGGGACGGTCATACAGAAAGTTTTCTGCTTATTTTGCAGGCTCACAAAAATATAAATGGAAAACATGATAATAAAAATGTATATCTTATAGTTTTGTTTATCTAGTATTTTCACTTTTTCCGATGATTATTTGTAAGTATTTTTACGGTTAAAATCAACTAATATAAAATAACAAAAACTAAATAATAACTGAATAGCAAAAAAGTCAACATACATTTCGACTGAAACTGGATCCTCCTAAGGTTTTTACTTTGTTGTGTCAGATTGACGGGAGCTGCCGGAAGGTCTTTGTTTCATTTTGTGTCATGTTGGGTGAGAAATGACAAATCCGTACACGAAATCTTCTCATCCTATTCTAAATTGGGATACAAAAAGGTTATTTAAAGTTTAAGGTTTTGACCAAGGTACGTTTCTTGAACATAAAAAAATACAGACAACAATACGATTCAGGCCTATCTGTGGTTCAGAGCATGATAGAAAGTTATATTTTTTATATTTGTACTTTTGTCTGAATATTACTGAGGAATATCAGGAATAGGTATTTATCACATATTTACTGTAATCATACAATATCCCCATATGGTTTAGAATACAAAAAAAAACAAAAAAACAAAGACTTCTTCCAGTAATCTGTGTTTTATTGTTTTTTCAGGGCACGCAAATTGAGTTATCCATCGGTGTGATTCTTGGCATTTCAACTATGGCAGGTAAGAGAATTACTTAATCTTTTATTGTGTTCTTTTAATCCTTGTTTAAAGTTTTTTTGAAAATAATTTGTTTTCATTGCAGACCGGTGCAAAAATATGTAAGTTCTTGCAGAAAGATCTGTTCTGGTCTGGGCCAGTTGAGCATAAAGTTAGCTGATTCTGGTCACCAGATGATTTTTTGGCTGTATCTAATGTTATTCTGTTTTGTACCTCCTCCAGCAGCTCAAAGGCGTGATCCAAGAACAAAAGACATCATGCTGGAGTTGATGTTAGAAGTTGTTGCAGCAGCAATTGATTTGCTGATCTTTGTCTTTCCCTCTGAGGGTTTCTGCGTTTCTGCAGTTCCAACTTTAATAAGACTTGACATTCAGGGTCATAAACAGCTGAGAAGGCAACAAGCAAAGCTCAGACTTTTCTCTCACTTCCACAGTCATATTTAAGCGGCAAAAACAATTATTCAGCTAAACATCCTCTAAATTCAGCTCATTCATTATGTTTTGCACTACTCCACCTGGTGAGAGAAAATAAGATGTATAGAAATTCATGTTTGCTATTTGACTCTGTTCCATGAATTATTTCTGCCTTTCACTGAGATTATTTGTAAAGTTTAGACCATCTGTATGTTTAATGAAACATGGTTCTGTGAAAATGAAACAGATTTTTATTTTTACTTTTGGGAATAAATAGTGATCCTTTATCCTGAAGCGTCGACCCACAACCTCAGTTTTATTTGCGTTTTTTAACGACATTGCCAGGAGGACCTTTATACCTTTTACCCATTGTCAGCATAACGTTATTTAGTAAATACTCCTCTCTTCTCATTTTTTGCAGCTGCTGCACTTGGCAACCTGGTGTCTGATCTGGCAGGACTGGGGTAAGAGTTTTACACATGCACACAAGGCACGCACGAAAGTATCCTGAACAAAGCTCACTTGCATGCTAAGAGCAGAGTGCTGTGAGTTAATATCAACAGCATCACTAAGCAGGGCTATAAATGTCTCAGAAATATGGACATTCTTTCTTACAGATTTTAAATGGTCTAATGAACTGAAGATATATTTAAATTGCTTCGCAGTAGTAAAAATTCTAACAACATATAAAAGAAAGATATATCTATTGTAGACTCAGAAAATCGTATTTGTAAATAGGAAAGTAAAAAAATAAAGGTTGCGGAAACATGATTTCAGAGAAACACTCAAGACTGACTCGGGATGCTCTCTGTCAAGGTTCATCAATGTAAGAAGCTTATTATTATATGTTTAGCGCCTCCTAGAGGCAGCATTGGCCGTATTATCAGCTTAACCATCATAAAACATTCATCAACAGTCTGCTCGTGTGTATTTGTTCTTATTAAACAATACAGCGATTGAAGGCAGTGTGAGGATGTGGGCCATGCTGTTGCATTTTGAGCCTGTCAGTTTGATATATTAGTCAACCTAGTCTGAGACTCACTGCTTTGCTGTCATTCAATCATGTGACAGACAGACAGAGTCCTATTGGTCAGTTTCTGAAGGTGAGACTTGATGGGACCTGCCTGAGTTCATTTGTCTGTTACAGTTTTGATGGATTCATGTCAGCGAGTGTGAAGGCTTTTTATCTGTTTCTCAGTGGCGCTCAGTTTAGGCTCTTCAATCCATTTGCATCACAGCGTGCTTTTGTTTCAATTACAGCAGGTGTCGAGTGTGGGTTTCTGACTCACAGAGGATCTGCTCTTCAGTTCTTCTATGAGTCACTTGTCATTAAGTGGCAGCTCACAAGGAAGCACAGTTGACTTCTTGCTTAGGCTGTGAGCTTTTGACTATAGAACTGACACTTTAAGCTACTAAACCTAGAACAAAAAAACAACAAAAATGACATACTAAGTTCCATTCCATAAGATAGCTAATTGGAAATAATTACAACTCCTGTGCATTTAAGTTGCACAAAAACAAACATTAATGATATATACATTAAAGATTTTGTTTTTTTACTTTGATGTGTTTTTGTCTCACCTCTTGGACATTTTTGCTCTTTAGCATGCACTGCTTGCTGTGGTTGCTTACTATGCTTAGCTGGCTGGACACATTTTACTCGTTTTTAAAGCAGAGATGTCCCAAACATGTCTTGTCTGGGTGAATCTTTAATATTTGTGAGTTTTTCACCTTTTCTTGTCTTGGTTATAGTTCATCTCTCAAAATGTGACAGGTTTGATGTGAAACAGACCATAATGAACATTTTTCAGTGCTTGTGATGAGTTTGCTCTGCTTCCACCTGTGTAATTATCCTAAATGGAACCGATGGAATAAAATGCTGCATATTTGGATGAAGTTGCAGGGCTTCAGTTTTTGCTTCCATAGCTCGAGCCTTCTGGAGTGGTTTCACACTCACTGTTATATCAGATTCACGTTGGTCAGTCACCAGATAATCTGTGGAATATGATGAGGTTTAAGATTTGTGAAAACAGGCTGGGGCTCAGTAAGAGTTTCACACTCTGATTCAAAACCACCGTGGCAGGAAGAGAAATAAGCATCAGGAATTAATGATCACATTCAGCTTGTCTGTTTCTGTATGTTTTAGTCTGTGTTAGGAGCTGTGGTGAGCAATCTGTGCTACTCTAACCCACATATGTACTGATTGGTGCATACAGACCTCATGTTTCCACATCTGTGCTGCTTAGTTCTCCTTAGTTCATGTTTCCATTGACAGATGGAGGAAATTACTCCGCTAATACCCTATTATTGACCCAATGAGTCATTCTGACCGTTCGAGCTCACTGGTACTGATGCTGCCTGCCTGCCGGTACCTCCTGGCTGCTCGTTGCATTTTCTTATGGACACAATGCATCAGTGACTTTCTGGGGCAGACAGAAAAGCATTATTGCACTCAGCCATGGCTGACAAAACGAGATGAAGATTCAGGGCTTCCATTAATAAGCTATGGGGAACACCTGGGGACCAATGACTTCTTTCTTGACCCAGATACATTAACTGTGTGCTTCATTTCGTAGTCCATCCACTCACTGACTTTATCTCTTTACCACACCTTTCGCCCAGATAGACACCAGCCCCCACGCCCCCCGCCCTGCATGGATAAGATGGATGTTGTGTTCATAATTTGGAGTTATTTTTACCTTAGTTTAATCTGAGGAGGGGGGAATTCTGGGGATACGTCTGAAGCGCCATGATGAAACTGGAAGCCACATTCGGACCTCTGCATACGCAGTTCCCACGTTCCTGTCTCCAACACTGCAAATGGGAAATATTAGTTCATTGCATGTGAGATTAGGGTTTCTTCTTTCTGCTTCTCTGTGAACAACCTCTCTCATGTTGACGGATCCTTCTCAGCCAAGCCTGTCAGGAAGTGTCATCATCTTATGATCAGTGTTTGTGTTACTGTAGTAGATTATTTTCTGGGTGCTTTTTTTTCCTGACTTCTGCTCGAGCAAGTGTGTGATGTATTGGACTGAATTCGGTTGTGCAGGAATGCCTGATTTGTTTTGGAGTTGGAGATCTATCTAAGAACTTTAGACGATTCAAAGTTTGCATTTGTAGAACACAGTAGAACCGGTATAGAATCGGTGCAGTATAGAATCGCTCCTGGCATGTTTTTCGCTCAAATATTTCTGCATACATTAATGAAACCGCCCACAGAGAGGCTCCGCTAATCATCTTCCCGGGCTGCTATCAGTCCTCCAGCTCGACACCTCCAGCTGCAGCTTATTTGTGTGAGCAGTGAACTGAGAATCCATTAATCCAAGTCGCTGATTCAACCCCACTGAAACAGTACAGTATGTCAGAATATTCACTCAGATTTCTTTTCTCAGACACAAACTGCCTCATCTGTTCCACATTCCTAACTTTTTGAGCATCAGCCTGACCCATTCCATCACTCATGGTGGCCGTCCATAAATTTGGTCCTTTCGCTTTCTTTGTTTCATTTACTGTTTGATTATGCATGTCGGCATATAATCTGCCATTTATTGCTTTGATCAGAAAATATGTTAAAGACTCCTGTAAGTTTTTTTTTGGCTTTTTGCTTCCTGTAAGTTTTAAACTCGTTTCACTATTATTGTGACTGAGATTATGGAAATCGTTTGTTTTTACAGCCGTCATCTAGACCTGATTTATTACTTCTCAACATTATTTACCATAGTGCTCTCTTTGATTTAAGTGTCCTGACACGTGTTGTAAACACAAACATGTGCCTTTTATTTGCTGTGTGCATCAATGACTGTTATGAACACATCTGGATGCTAACTAAAGCAAAAGAAATGAAAGAGATGTGGGTTTTCAGTGAGGTATTATTATCTTGTTGTTTGTTTGTCTGGTTCTTTGTAAAGTTTTGGGGAGAAAAAAACATTAAGGGTTTATGCTTTTCATTATAACCATTATTATATTTCCATAACAAATAGGCAAACTTGATCAGATTTCTTCTTTTCACAACCAAAGTTTTCTTTCTTTTCACAACAAACCACCAAGCGCCATGTTTCAGATCCATAAACACAGAAAACGTTTAGCGTGAAGGAGCTTATTATTCATACATCAACACAAAAATGATTTAGTGCTTCACATCAGACAAAACTAAAATATCACTGTTTACAGTTCTGGGTGATTGATTCAGTGATCTATGGCTTGAGTTTTTTTTCT
Organism: Valencia hispanica; assembly: GCA_963556495.2. Lineage (NCBI taxonomy): Eukaryota > Metazoa > Chordata > Actinopteri > Cyprinodontiformes > Valenciidae > Valencia > Valencia hispanica. Next base: position 32,854,886 of record OY747710.1, read on the forward strand.
CTTGTAGTTGGGTTTTCCTCCACCATCTTTCACTATCTTTGGAATGTCATTTAAAACACCGAAATGAATTTATTTTTACCCTCCAGGCTTCTTCTCTGATTTTTTTCCTCCCATGTTGGAGGACATCCTGCTGCATTCCTGACAGATAGTGGTCACAAAGAGTTACAAAGGGAGGATTGCCAATATTAGCACTTTCTTTTCCACCATACTAAAAGTGTTCCTTTGGGGACAGAATATCTATAAAGCATTAAAATTGATACAAATTGCATCCAGTTCTGATGTACAGAATCAGCCAAGAGCATTTTAAACATCCATGACATTTTCTGAGCATCTGAAAGGAATATAATTGGGTCAGAAAATTGTGGAAAAAAGATTAACTTTTATTTTTTCTAAATAAAATTTACTAATGTATTCTCACTTTGTTTTAATGCCTTAACAGAGTCTTGTTTTTATCTTCATGACATTATCTGACTATATCTATTTTTGTATCTTTTTTTGTACCATATAAATTGTATTCTAAAATGACAAAATCAAAATTAATTAATTGGCCTGTTTAGTGTGCTGAATCCTTAAACTTTCCTTTTCTCCTTCTTCTCCTTCTCCTTAGGCTGGCGGGTTACGTGGAGGCCTTGGCATCTCGACTTGGCATGCAGATTCCCGAACTGAGCCCGAAGCAGGCAGATATGTGGCAGACCAGAGTCAGCTGTCACTCGGTTTGTATCACAAAGTCCCTTGAATTACCTTGTTGTTGAAAGTGTGCTATACAAATAAAATTGCCTAAATTGCCTTGCCTTTTGCTAGCTCTGTGCAGAAATGAATGAACCAGTCTTGAGTAAAATGGGATGTTGTAGAAAAACAGGCAGTTAGTTAAACCATAAAATTATATGTAAATGGCATAGATCAGTGGTACCCAAAGTGGGGGCCGCGCCCCCTAGGGGTGGTGCATAGTATTTGCAGGGGGGGCGTGGTATGAATGGATAAAAACGAAAACAAAAAAAAGCTAATATAACTGACAGGTTTTTGACAAGGCTCCCACATAAACGCAAAGCAGAAGATCAAACATTACCAAATACTCTTCTAAACCAACTTCCTTCCAAGCCAAAGAGTAGAAGGAGGGCGGCGTAGCTCAGTGGTAGAGTTGTCAGCCTGCAACCCAGAAATTGTGGGTTCAATTCTAGCTTACACCTGCTACATGTTGTTGTGTCCTTGGGCAAGACACTTCACCTACCTTGCCTACTGGTGTTGGCCAGAAGGGCCGATGGTGCGATATGTCAGTCTGCCCCAGGACAGCTGTGGCTATAATCATAGCTTGCTGCCACGAGTGAATGAATGAATAATGGAGTTGTAAAGCGCTTTGAGAGTCTTGAAAAGCTCTATATAAATGCAAGCCATTATTATTATTAGAAAATATGAACTGCGGAGGATCAAATACTTCCCTGCCTATCAGAGTTCTTTATGATTTAAATCAATTGAGAGGCATTAAAGTATATTGAAAGCAATGTTATACAATACTACACACAAAAACAAAATAAAAAAATTAATTAAAACTAATAATTACACTCTTATAAATTATAAGGGGACCCAGCAGAAATAGTTTGGGAACAACTGGGTTAGATAATAGTCAATTATCAGCTCCAGGATGATCAAATAGGGTCACTAGACTCCTATTTGGCAGCAAACATATCAGTACAAAGCCCTGAGAAAGTCCTGTTGTTAAAAAAATAAAATAATACATGGGCTGAAAAGGTTACAATCTGGTTGCAGATGATCTCCAATCACTGAACACAAGCCACAGCACACTGTGAAGCATGGGGGCTCAGGCATCATGGTAGGGGGGATGTTTCTCATAGTACGGCGTCAGGCGTATTTCCTGCATACATGGGAAACTGTATTGTGGTCGAGTGGAAACACTGTTGAAAATGTGTGATTCAGCAGACGACTCCAAACACACCGCTAAGCAAGCAGCATTGGTTCCAGATCAACAAGATTAAATTCCTCTGACCTTTATCCTGTGTTTCTCAAACTTTTTTTATCATTCCCCACTTTGGACAAAGGAGCATACACAAGCCCCCCCTGCTTTTATCGCCCCAACAGAATGGTGACTACGCCTGATTTTTTAAGTGTTTTATTTATTTAAATAGCATAGTTAGTCTACAAGTTTTTAAGGGTATAAATTAGTTGGAAAAGGGGTTGCACACTGGTATAAAACCGGCTCAGAAATATATGCCGTCAGTAGTTGCTACATGTAGAACTTCAGCTCACAGTTGGAGAAAATAAAAGTTGCAGTTTTATCAAATTTACAAAGCAATATACTCATCCCAGTATTTCCTCCGTGGTTGACCGTGTGACTTCTCTTACTCTGAAACGTTCCCTGATCTTTTTAGATATTTGTACATTTTGTAGATAGAATCTCTGATAATGCGGCTACTTCAGCTTGTTTTGTTCTGCTGCGATATATTCCAAGGTCAAACTGCCAGCCCGATGTTCCAGGTCCCGGTTCTGTTTACAATGATGATCACAATTGCTAATTTATTTGAGTGTGTTTAATTTTGTGAGAGGGGGGAGCTGGTTGATTTAATTTACAGTGCAGTGAAAACATTCACAACGAATCTAGGGGGGAAAAACTATTTAAATCCTGTTGATGTCACGCCCCACCTGCAATACCTCTGCGCCCCACTAGTGGGGCTCGCCCCATAGTTTGAGAAACACTGCCTTAATCTAACAGAAAACATGCGTGGTAACATCAAACATATTGAGTCTGAGGCGAAACCAAGACATGAAGAGGAACCGTGGAATGTAGTTCAGTGGTTCTGGGCTGGAATACCTGAATTTTCCAGAAGTTGGTTGACTCCATGCAGCACAGATGTGAAGCAGTTCTCAGAAACTGACTTAACATCTAAGTTTAGGGATTCACAGCAATTATCACCTTGTGTTGAAAATTTGATGTTTGAGAATATAAATGCAGATACTCCAATTTTTTTCTGAACAACCCAATGTTCCCTGATTCCTCACTTTCAGTGCAATGGCAACAAATGGGTTTTTTTTTTTTGTTTTACCTACTAATAGAGTGTGAATAGGAAAATGTTAGCTGTAAAGTTCAAATGTGTGCTTAGATTGCTTTGAAACTTTGCTGGGCTTTTCTTTTTGCTTGCAGGGTAAAGCCATTGGCGTGGGTATCGGCTGCATCCTCGGTATGTTTCCTCTTCTTTTCTTATCTGATGATGAGAAGAAGGAAGGAAAGACAGGGAAGAAGGATGAAACCCCACCTGCTCCAACAGAGAGCAGCAAAAACCGAAACTAACCAATTCAAGACGGATACTATTTGTAGTCCTGAAGGAAACCTGACTGTTTGTGAGACTGACTGGTCTGTACTCACCGTTTGGAGTGTACGAGAACAGACTATTCTCTGGATGCTTCCCAAGAACCAAACTATCAGGGTTTCTGAGGAGGATTTTACATAATATATCTGACAAAAGCACATGAAAGTGGTTACATGTTGGAGGAGTCCAGATTGGAATCCTGCTTAATCATACCCCATCAAAACCCCCTGATACTGACTCTCACCCCTGCTGTTAAATCCCTTGATTATTAAGCACAGGCTTCATATCATTAGATGGCAACTTGGCTGACTACTTAAAATGTTGCGGAGAAGTCCGCAGCCAGTTCAAAGCCACAAACACTACTAGAACATATTCAGACGTAAGCTTTCAGTGTTTTTGCATCCAATTAGCGCAGACTCATACCTTTAGTTTATATCTTCTGTTTGCTACTGCGTTACCCCATAACAGTTAAACACCTCATATATTTTCATTTATTTTATTTATTATTTTTTTGTCTATGCGTTATATATTCACTTATGAGTACCTAAAGCAGTAACCCATGCGCAATGTAGCTAACAAAATAAAAAATCCTTTAATAGGCAGTTTAAAGAGTGTTGAAGAGCAGAGCTACCAGAGGCTTTCATATGTCTAACTTGCATATAACTCCATAACTATTTCATTCACCCCCCCCCCCCCCCCCCGAGCAGGAACTGCCTGGAGTTTAACAGCACTAACACATGGTTTCCTCCTGTACCTCAGTCATTATTTTAGCTCTGCTGCCCTCTGCTGGTCAGCGCACAGCTGATGTTTTCCTTTAGTTCTTGCAGAAATCCTTCACCGGTGTGCTCATAGTTTTTCACCTGCTCGTTGGACCTGATGTCAATTATTGTTCCCCTCAGCTTGAAGTTCATTAACTACAGATGCAACACTTTTTTTTCCCGTTATTTGTTTGCTTTTTGCACATGACATTCATCTGATACACGAATGCTTTTTATTAATTAATTGCTGTCTGGGAGTTAACATGGAAAGAAGCAATCCAATACAGTGCTGTAAAAGTATTTGCCCCCCTCACAGGGCTGCTTTGCTGCCTCAGAACTTGGGCAACTTGCTGTAATTGATGGAACCATGATTTTCCCCTCTAAAATCCCCACGGAACGTCTGGCCACGGGTTCGTGACCTTAAGCGAAATCGAGTTATGTAGCAGGGCATTGATCCAAAGCACATCAGCAGGTCCACCTTTGAACCACTCAAAACAAAACTAAAGGACAGCTCTGAAATGGTTTAGTCAAATTCCCAATTTAAATCAGATTGAGACACTGTAGCCGCTGATTCTCAAAAATCTTCAAATGTGACTAGATATAAACAATTTGCCCAGTTATCACAAGAGGAAATCTGAAACTATTTGTAAGGGGAGCAAATACTTCCATATAGCACAGTATTTCTGCCACGAACGTAATTTATTTTTGTTTAAATTTCTATATTGTATGTTCTGGCTATGTTGTTCTTACCTAGAATGAAAGTAATACATCAAGACTCCTGAGTATTCATTCACAAAATATATTTTTCTTCTAAGCAGAATTAGTTTTCAGCTGACTGCTCTGTGTTGCAGCCCATGATTAAACTGACTAAATGCTGTCTTCTAAACACTCAAGTCAGTGTATATGACTGTTTTAGCTTTGTACTGTGTGGAGAATACAGATCCTAACAAGTTATAAGAATGAACAAAATGTACAGAAAAAATATTAATATTTATGTAGTTTCTTCTTTTCCATCGTGCATGCATTAAAATATATTTAAAGATAATAAATAAAAGTGTGTATATACCTAAGATTTGCAGCTAGATATAAATGATGAGAGTTAAATGCAGGTGCATTTGAATCAGGCACGACCGTAACATCTAAAGGAGGGTGCTTTTTCTCCACACTTTGTCACCCTGATCATATTCACTCTGAAATGTGGTACATTTAGTTTAAAATGAGCCAAAACATTCCATCAAGAATTCCAAAAAAAAACAGCACAGTGGTTTATGTCTGCACTAATGATGCATGCTAAAAAAATATATTTTTATTATGTTGTAAGCCAGCTGTATTTAAGTGGTCTTGTTTGCTCTGAAAAAGTTAATAGGAACACCTTCCACTTTTTGGAGTAAACTTTGGTTTTCAATTTAAACTAGAAGTTTTCCTGTTTGGTCATATGGCCTAAGGATGGCGGCCAATTAAAAAAAAAAAAAAAAAAGTAAATCTTTGGAGAAAAAAATCAAAGTTGGCTGTTCCTATCTCTTTACTCCAAAGAGAGGACCCTGATTAAACCTTTTATTTTAGTTCTTGTTAGTGGAAATATAAGTATGTGAGACAAATTACATTATTTTATTACTTTTCATCAAAATTATTTTCTGTTAGGACTACATATCTTTTTATTCCAGAAGTTACCCTGCGAAATGCTGTGTATATCTGTAATAAAAGAGAAATATCAATCCCATCATTTTTCTTTACCTGGTAAGTTTTATTTTCGAGGTCATTAGCAGACTGGAGTCAGTCCCAGGGACAAAAATAGTCCAATTAAGAGGGGGGGAAATATGCAATAAAATAATACAAGTGTGTCTTTGTGTTAATTAGAATATCACATGGGTACATAGTTTGGCTATCTGCTGATTAAAGTAGAAATCTGCCAGTAAAACTCAGCTTCACTTGAGCATTAGAGTACGGAGTGCACATTTAGATAATCTTCCCAGCTAGTACTGAATGGACAGTGCCAAAATAAACTGGCCACTCAGAAGAGAGATTGTTTTGCTGTATCTAGAGTCACCAGCAAATGGAGGATCAAATGTAGCTTTAACTAACTGCCTACCTCCTTTTCATGCCTCATATTAATGTGTTAAATTCAAATTGGAGGTCAAACAGACCCAAATAACTTCCAGTTATGCAGGTTTAAATTTAATTCAAATCAATTAAATTTGTTCTAAATGAATCCAATTATATAGTCTCATATGACCCTTTAGTATAGTACTATTAAAGTTAAGATAATCAGTCAATATCAAGAAGAAAAAGTTACCATGCTGATTACAAGTTGTTACTTTTGCAGCAATCTCTCATTCTGAGCAGGCATCAGTGGAAAGGAACAATTCCCTTTAAAGAGGCAGAAGCCGCCAGCAGAACCAGACTTTGCATGAACATCCATCTGCTGTGATCAACTGAGTTTAAGAGACAGACTTCAGCTTGATCTTTTTTTTTTTACTTTCTTAGTCCAGGTGTCCTTTCTATGGAGAAGAAATAGACATTACACACAGTTCATGGCATCATGGCAGAAATAGCTTCTACAGTGGCTTTGTCCTGCGAAGAAACGGGGATAAACTCAGAACAACTAGATCAAGTGTATCTTCTATGGAATGAGAGAAACAGCGTTTACGTCCATGTTTTATTGGATACAAAAGTCTTCTTACTATACCTTTCTAAAAAGAGTTGATTCAACCTGGGAAATAAGGCTTAACTTCCACTATCAAACAAATCATCCTTTACCATGATTCTATAAGTGACTCAGAATATTATTGGTCATCTAAAAGTGAAAAAAATGTATGGTTAAAAAGAATCAACAGTTCTGAAGATTTACGCCTATATTTTATCGGATACAAACGTCTGATCAATTAACAGTGATGGCAGTGCATAATTTTAGTCAAAATGATTAATCATAAAATGAGCTCATTGGTTCCGGAATCATATTTGCTACACACTGCTGCCTGCAGTGAAACTGAGTTGTGAGTGAAAATGTTTTCGCCAGGGTTTGTTTGTTCGTCTCTCTGTTTGCAATATAACTCCAAAAATTGTAGGGGGATTTAGATGACATTTTCAGGGAAATGTCCGCAGTGGGACCAAGACCAACGATTCGTTTTTGGAGGTGATCCGGCGGAGGTCTGCTCTCTCCGAGGGCTTTTCTAGTTTTAGAGAATATTTCCAGCTGGACCAGCCTACATTTATTCATGGCTCGAATGTTACCTATACAGGAGGTAGAACTCTTATTTCCTCGTAACTATAAATACAATCTCTATTCTGATTGGTCAGTTTGATTGGCCACTGTCCAATCTGATTGATTATTCCAGCATTTCTACTTGTAAGTTAATAAGCATGAGTAAAGCTGCTGTGATAGATTGGGAACCTATCCTGGGTGTTCCCCGCCTGTCACCCAATGACTGCTGGACATAAGCAGGGATGGATGGAATGGCAGATGAGTATATAACACATTTCTGCTTATATTATCAGATGTTTACAAACTGCATAAAACAAAATCACAAATTCACAGTTCCACAAACTAACTTCTTATTTATTTTACAATGCCCCAAAACAGAAGGTATGTTTTTCGCCACATTTTACTACTTAATTTAAACGAGAGAAAAGGTGGAAATATCTTGCTTGAGCGCCAATATAATGCTGGTAAGTAGTGTGTTTAGTTCAGGTAGAAGTGAATTCAAATAAAAAAAGTTGATCTACATTGCATGTCCATTAATTAAAAAAATGGTTTAAAATGATTTTTAAGGGAAAAATCTAATGTTTTGCATGTCAACTAGTCTCTGTCACCCTGCAACAAAGTAGATCTGGTTTGTAAAACCTTTTCTCACTCATACATATGGAGAGACACATTCTGCAGTTTGAGCAGGTTTTTCTGTAAAATACCAAACAATACGGCACAAATTAGTCTTGCAATGCAGTCATTTTTGGATGCAACTGTGATGTTTCTTGTTATGATTACTCAACTGTGTCTCTATGGTCGTTTTGAGATTTCCATAATCTCAGGGAGGATCAAAACACAGCACACTCATACCCAAGACCATTTCAGAGGGGGAAAGACGGGTGACACAAGGGACAGGGAGGGAGCCACCCTGAGGACATCGAGGGAGGTTACAGCTTGGAAGAAGCAACACAAAAAGGGTTTGACTTTTGTGCTGAATGAGAGATTAGTCCATGAGCATGACACAAAATGATACTTATTTTCATTATTGTTCATTGAAACTTTATTTCACTTTGAGATTAATGTTTAACCACTCATTCTCTTTTAAATAAACAATACTAAAATGGAGCAGTGGTGTCGTAAGAAAATAAAACCGAGCGACAGACACTCCTCCCGTCAGTGCATGTAGATAATAAGTCTGCAAACAAAACTAATCTTCATTAACAGTGTTTAAATCACTCAAATGGCTGCTCATTCTGACAACACTCATACTGTACATGTGCCACACCTTTCCCAGCAACAGTGATACTTCACCCACATGTAGACAAATAGTGCAGTGTGATTTTTTTTTTTAGCAACAATAAATTTAACAGTTCCCATGCTTGGGGGGGAAAGCTTCATTTTACATGCCCAGCATTTCTTGAGGTGTCTGGATGCAATCAGCCTTAAACACTGTATCACCAGAATGACGTCTAAATATCAATCAGGAAACTGCAGTCAACTAGTCATTAATGCAGCTTCCTAAACCGTGAGAGGCGCATATATTTGCATTTTAAGTTAACACAATCAACAAAATAAATAGTAGAAAGCCATGTTTTATCTGAAAAATATTTAGTAATAAACTGAATTGAATTTTTTTCATCCATTCCATCCATACATTTTTTAAACAGTTAAAAAATACTTCCCCTGCAGGGTTTATTCCTTTAATGTAAATCTCTCTGATCTTCTGTGGCTTAGGCCACCACTCAGTGGCTGTTTTTGATTGATGCAATTTGGGCAATTGCCCAAGGTGGCATTAGAAGGGAGGGGTGTCACCAGATAAAAAATTAAATAAAGTAAAACCTGCCAGTCGCACCTTAAACAAGTTAGCTGCTGCTTGCTGCTGACACCATGGATGCTTTGTGCTAGACTGCTCTAATTTTATCTCACTGAGGAATTTCCATGATTTCCTGAATTTTGATTGGTTACTGGGAGACAGGAGGGACTTGCCAAGATTAATAATACAGGAACAGATACTGTCACAGTTTATATGCAAACTGGATGCTTAAAACACATCAATATTAAGACCTCGGCCCTAAGGACGGTAAAAAGAGAAAAGCGATCACTGAAATAAGTATAAACAAGGACAATCACAAAGCACATCTGCCCAAGGGCTAAAAAGTTGATACCTCGTTCAAAAGCAAATTGCAGTAATTAAAGAGTTCCTATATGACAGATAAAAACAGTCAAAGTTGGTGTGCAAGCAAACTAGAACCCAAAATATGTATTTCTAGTGGACAAGGGGTTTAGTCGACGTTGAGCATATTATATATATATATATATAAAAGTTAATTATACAAATGTAGCTGGAGTTTCATTTAGTCAACAGATAGCACCATTAACAAACCCCACCCATCAGCAGGGCCAAAGTCCTGACTCCTCTGTGATCAAATCACAAACTTTAGTTTAAATGTGCAAAAGTGAAAGCAAATGTTAATAAAACGGTAACATTAATCAAATTTTAAAAAATTTACATTTTAGGGTTCCTAGTAGGTAAACGGTGTTGGAAGACGCTCTATTCCTTTTACTGTTTAATTAAGATCAGGTTAGATGGCACAACCAACCACTAGATGTCTCTGTTCAATCGAAATGTCCTACAGGAAAAATCTGAATTTAAAAGCAAACTCTCCTCTTTCAGTATTCTCCATTTCTTGGAGCCCGGTGTTTACTGCCTGGCCATGGAAAGTCTAGGCACCATACTTCCAGTTTAGCCCAACTTTTTTTTTTTATCCAGTTCCTTTCTATCATAGTAACAGGTATCCAGCCCTGAACACATGAGACGCACATTAAGAATGGTGCCACTATTACATTAAGTTCCTCTTCAGCACAGAAATAGATTCAACCTAATTGGACAAATTACATTCATTAACCTATAAAACAGTGTTTCACCCTTATAGTTATGTTATGCTCTAACTTTTCTCGTCAAATGTTGCCGCGGCACAGATTAAGCTCCTGATTATCCGTCGTTCATAGAGCACGTGCTGCATTGAATTTGTCATCCCAGTCTATAACGCAGTGAGAGTAATACTAACATGCTGCTGACAGAGGGTGTTGGCATATAACTGAGCAAATCATCATTCACACACTCACCCACACAAATCTACAACATCCTCTGGGTGAAGCAGACGTAGCGCCTGCAGGTCTCTGCCCTCCTTGCGCGCTCTTTTGTGAACTCAAAAGGGCGGCCTTTGTGTACCATCAGAGCGTGATAGAGTGCAAGCATGTCGGAGGAGCATGTGAATATTAGCGTCCTCGTGTCTCTTTATAGAGGAGTCTGTGTGTACGGGTACTGGTATTTGCCACTCCCCCACCACGCTGGCTCCCATCTTACCGGTCAGAAGAGACTGAGGACAGGAAAGAAAGATTGTATATTGTGGTTGAAACAGGCACGCTGGTGTTGAGGTGGGCGGAGAGGGGAAAGTTCCAGAGGGCGCGAGGGGAGGGGGGGTTTGGGAGGGAAGCCAGCCATTATGGCTGAGGTGGAATCGGAGAGATTTCCTCAGCTGTTGCTGGTCCTTACAGTCTGTGTCCCGTTTCTGCAGGCTCCTGATCCTCCAACATGGCTGAAGGCCTTTATTGTGTACATCAAGAATGCAGCCTGAGTTTTCTGTATAGTACCAAAACAATGAATAGCATATCTTTTACCACCCCATCAGCAGGCAGAGCACACTCCCAGGAAACTCCAAGCCTGGTTAAAAACCCCGTGAAGATGGGATTTTCAGTTTACTTTGTCGTTATTGTTGGAGTGAACAGGCTGGCAATGAGCTGAGGAGGAGGAGGAAGAGGAGCAGGCGGGGGGAGCCGATTTGTTGGTGGCAGTCGGTGGTCTGGGCTTATATTTCCGATGCAGGGCAACTGCAGCCAGGATGCTGATGATGTGGACATGGAAGTACATAGATCTGGGGGGGAAAAGATGGAAAGTAAGCATGACTTCTCTATTATTGGCATTTATGCACCGTGAGCACCACGGTTGATCATTTCGAAAATGTAAAGTAGCATTGCTACATAAATTAGTTCCAACATGATGAAAACATTGACTCTTTAAATATAGATATTGGAAAAACATCATAAATCTGCACATTCCAAACAGTTTTGACCAAATTTCACCAAACTTTTTCAGGCATGCAGACACAAAAAATAATTTAATAAGAAAAAACATTGTTTTGTTTTTTTCATTTTCCAGCCTTTTGTAAAAAAAAAATATATATTTCATGCATGAAATGTTGGCTGTTTACTTGTAGGCTTGAACTTTCTCTAAATTCGTCACGCTACAGATAAAACACTGACAACTGTGTATTCTACCCTATTTTCTCAGATACCCCAAAGGGAAGTCTATTTCAACCAATTACCATCAGAAGTAATCTACTTTGTAAATACAGTAGAAAAGCGTACAATTACATTTTAATGTATTAACAGCTGTTCTGTAAGGCGATAATGACATCTGAAAACAGATGACATGTCGATCTCCCTAAACGTAAAGGTTGGGCAAGGAGGGTGTTATTCAGTGCAGCAGGCAATATGCCCTTTATGATAATGAAAGAGCTGCAGAGATCCACAGCTCAGGTGGGAGAATCTGCTTAGAGGATTATTAGCCATCCACTCTACTGATCCGGCCTTTATGAAAGTGTGTCAAGTAGAAAGCCATAAGAAATTACCTTTGAAAATTTGAAACCCGATTGAGTTGCCAGCAAACATGTGGAAGAAGGGGAGAGCAGAACTTAACTATCTGGCCTACATTGCAAAAAAACTATGTGAGGATAAAATCTTAACAGTTCACATCACCATGAAAACTCAATAGTGAAACATGGTGGTGGAGGCATCATGCAGTGGGGAGGATCTTTTTCGACAGGAATAGAGAAGATGGTCAGAGTTGATGGCAAGATGGATTGAGCTAAATTTATGAAAATGTTGGGCAAAAGTTTTGTTACTAGATGTGCAACGCTGGTGGAAACCCCCAAAAACCTAGACCTATAATCGCAGCGAAGAATGATTCTAAAACACAACAACTCAGTCGGGCTGAATACAAACGCATGACACACTTTTCTGGTCCGCCATCCGGCGTCTCAGGGGGGGCAAGTAGTGCACCACCAACACTGTTTACAGTGGGGATGGTGTGCTGCTGACTTCGACTCAGGACGTCGTAGGTCGGTGGGCAGAGTACTTCGAAGACCTCCTTAATGCCACCGGCACGCCTTCCAATGTGGAAGGAAAGTTTGAGGACTTTGGGTCGGGCTCTCCAGTCTCTGGTGCTGAGGTCGCCGAGGTGGTTAAAAAGCTCATCAGTTGCAAGACCCCGGGGGTGGATGAGATTCGCCCGGAGTTCCTTAAGGCTCTGGATGTTGTGGGGCTGTGTTGGTTAATGCGGCTCTGCAATGTTGTGTGGACATCGAGGGCAGTTCTCCCGAACCCGGGAGTATAGGGTACCAGGCCCCCTGATACGGGCTGTTAGGTCCATGTAAGGACACACTACATATTTTTCTTATTTGGAAAAATGTGGAAAAGTTGAAGTGGTATTTGAATACATGTGCAAGGCACTGTAGACTCAAAGACAAGCTCTTTAAAAGCATGCAGCACATACCTGTAGTAAACTATAGTGTGGTCTACTGAAAGAAGAAGAAAAGGCATGACAGTGTAGCAGATGGCCAGCTGGGTCGCTGCCCAGGTTACAACGTCGTAGCCGAGTTTCAAGACTCTGGAGCCAATGAAGTAGTGCCGTATAGACCTCCGTATCTGGTGCAGAGAGACAGATAAAAATAATAAGGATAAGTTACGTTCACAAGTTCAAATAGGCAGCCATCCATTTTACTTTAACTGTTGCTATATTCTGTGCATTAATTTAGCTCATTTATATTTGCATTATTTATTTCTTCCAGTACTGAATTTCCATAGGAGGAGGTTTACTCACAGCTCTTGCTGCCATGGTAATGGGAATAGCAGTGAGGAAGGTGAAATAGTAGCCTGGATAAACACCATGCCACAGGGCGGACAGGATGAAGGTCAAGGCCAAGCGGTGCTTCGTAGCTCGGTCATAACACACGCTGAAAAGCAGGTAGAAAATGAAAATCACATCTTCATGAACAATGCATTAAATCTAGGTTCTGTCTTTGGATTGTGTGAATGGGTATGCAAGTTATTTTTCTCTGAACTCACGTTTTGAGCCAATTTCCTGTTTGAATATTCCAGTTGTCTATGAAGGTCTTAAAGCTGGTTGCTGTCTGAAAAGAGTCAGAGATTATTTGTGTTTCCATCAGGATTGCAGCTTAGCCTACAAGAATGTGCATGAATTTTAAAAAGCTAAAAGATTATTCAAAGCTGGTCAAACGCTTACATATGCTCATCAAATACAGTTGATGCATTAGAGGCTTCTTTTTCAGGATGAAATGATAACGCATCAAACAACTTCAGTTCGTTTTAAGTAAGAATGTGTTGCGCTCACAGTGTGAAAAATGACAAATACAGGATCAAACATATGCATAAACCCCAGCTAACTATTGGATAACTGTCCCTTAGTAGACTGCAGAGAAACCACATGTCACTGTAGTCATAAACAGACTTCAAGCAACATTCTGATTGGACTTGTGGCGTCTTTTCTTTTTTCTAAATCAGAATTAGAAAAGCTCAATTTAATATTTTGCTTTCTTGAAACTGACCCAGCTTTAAAATACAGCCCTCAAGTTCTTAGTATATTTTCATTTCCTGGCTACTCCACAAGCTTAATGTTTCCAAAAACCAGTTTTGATCTGCGTTTCAGATCATTGTCCTGTTGGAGCACCCAAAGGTGTCCAAGTCTCACCCATCCAGCTGTCAATTTGAGATGTCTTTATTATTACACTCATTTTAAAATAATTTCTTCCTAAACATCATAACAAAATTTCATTTCTATTAAAGGTGACCGTTTGGGTCAAACAGGTAAAACTAGGGCACAGTGGAGTGAACCAGTATTTATAGATTTTCTTCTGAGCATAATAGAATTTCCCCCAAAAATTGAAACTCATGAAACCAACTCTTGTTTATAGTTTGTTTAAAATCAATGTTCATTGAATAAAACCCCAGAATAAACATGACATTTGTCTACATGAATAAACCTCTGATCAGAACTTTGTTTTTATTTTTCATTCATGGGAAAAAACGGGACTTACCTCAATTCCTATGATGTTGACATTGGAGACGAGGTCCCAGGAGGGTTTTCCACTCTTATCCATCCCCAGAAAACCATAACCTGCCGCATTGTTTACTGCGTCAGCTAAAAACACACGCACACAAACAGTTTTAATCATTAAGGCTAAAGAAATATCTCTTTCAAACATTGTTGGAAAAAAAAAGAGGGGATACATCGAAGTTGTAAACATACATCTCTTCCAGCTGTTTTATATTTTTATATTTCTGAGCTGCTGACTGTTTATGCTCCTGCCAGAAACATGAGATCCAGCTCTCAGTTTCTCTTAACAGTCCCTAAAACTTGTTTAAAGACCCGTGGTGACAGATCTTTCTTGGTAGCTGGTCCTAGGTTATGGAACAGCCTACCACCTTACTTAAGGACCACACATAGTTTGGAGCATTTTAAATCATACATATTTGATCTGGCTTTTAATGCAGGTTGTTTTGAGCATCTTGATAGTTTTTTATTATCAAGTGCGATTAAATGTTTTCTTAATTTATCCTGTTTTATCCATTACTGTTTTTGCGTCTACATTTTATTTCTACTATTTTGACCTAGTTTTATTGATTTTTTTTGTTACTGCTTGTGTTTTCTGTCTTGTTCAGCACTTTGGGCAGCTTGTGCTACTGTAAATGTGGTATAGAAATAAGTTTGACCTTCCTTTAAAACAAACAATATTACTTTCTTTCAAGATCTAATGGGTTTGTCTAAATTGTAGCTTTGAATCCCGATTCAATCCAGGGAGTGGGTACATGCACACAGCTTACCAAGGGTCCAGGCAAAGTAGAACTTGGGTCTTGCTGCTTGAATGGAGAAGAAAGCGTAGGTGAGCCTGGTGACGAAGGAGGTGTGGCCGACAAAGTGGTCGTCTACGTTATAAGTGATCGGCAGCGACCGAGTGATGACGAGGAAGAAGAACATGCAGCCACAGCAGACCAGCAGCTTTTGACAGACTGTGTTCTGGAAAACAAATCCAGCTTGATCAAAACATCATATGATCACAAATTCATACACGGACCAAAAACTACTCTAAATAAGGCGAAGACATATGGAAATAATTAAATCTAGATAGTTTAAATCAATTTATTTTACTTTAATCATTTAGGTCCAGCCCTAATAACATTTATTTATTCTATGAGTTTACAGAGGTATTCTTCACACCGGCTGAAACAGAACAAAGTTTGATGTGGCAAATCCTATGAAACAAAGACATGAATGTAAATGAGCTCCATTTCTGCACTAAAATCCAAGCTGGTTACAGAACATTACTGTTTTTACCAGACAAAAAACAACAAATCTATTTTTTTAACTCTTAAAATTAACTTGAAACGTTACAAACCAAAGAACAAGGGCAATTATTTTCTCAGTTTACATTTCAGTAACACTTCCTCACATTACACCAGCAATCTAGCAGCCACATACAGGTAGATGAACTTACAAGAGGAGATGGCTCAGGTGTCTTGTCATAACCGTTCTGCCCTTTACACGCTCCAGGGTGCTGCTTTAGCCTCCAGCTGATGTGCTTGCCCTCTATGAAGTCGAGGTAGTCCTTATAGCTGCTGCAGGGCCCGACCAAGACGCTCAGGAAGTTCAGATTATAACTCAGATACTCAATGAGAGACGGCCTCACACTGCAGAAAAAATGAAAAGCAAAATAAATTTACATGTATTCAATTTTCTTTAGAATCTAGGTAGAGAATCTGTTTATGGTTTGACCGATCACTTTAGGTCAAGTCCTGTTTAATTATTGCAATATTATATGTGCTAGCTGAATAGTTCCCCATTTTGTTACATTACACCAACAAATTTTGATATATTTTACTGGGATTGTAAGTGAGCAGTGCATTGTTGTAAAATGGAAGGGAAATTATATCCAATAAAAAAAATAAAAATCTGAAAAATGTGGCATGCATTTGTATTCTGCCCCCTTTTCTCTGATATTTTGAAGATCTCGGTTTTGAAGATCTCACGGAGCACCGTTCAATAAAAAATTAGAGAATGGAACCGAAAAACCTAACAAGACATCGTCGTCCACTTGGTCTACTAACAGGCTTGGCAAGAAGAACAGCTGTTAGTCATGCACTCCAAAAATGTAATATAAGAATGGCAAGAAGAAAGCCACTGTTAAAAGAAAGGCTTAAAAAGGTCTCATTTGCAGCTTGGCAAAATCCATAGAGGACTCCAAGTATTTCAACAATTGTTCTCTAGTTGGATGAGACAGAAATTAAACTTTTTGGCAAGCATGGAAAAGGATGTGTGTGGCTATCACCCTGAACACACCATCCCTACAGTGAAACATGGCAGTAGCAGCATCATGATGGGGGAATGCAATTCTTTCCTCAGGACAGGAAAGAGAAGGCGGTCAGAGATGAAAGGAAGAGCGATGGAGCCAAATACAAGACAATCCTGGAAGAAAACCCGTTAAGGGCTGTAAGAGACTTGAGACGGAGGCAGTCCAATCCAACTGAGCTTGAGCTTTTTTGCAAAGAATAGGCAAAGATTTCATCTTTAGATGTGCGAAACTGGCAGAAAAAACTTTAAACGGCATGCAGCTGTAAGTGCTGCAGAAGGTGGATTTATAGTATTGACTTAGGAGGCTGAATACAAACGCAGACAAAAGCCGGCAGAATTTTATGGGTAGCGAATTGTCAAATTCTAATTTTCCTTTCACTTCTCAGTTATGTGCTACTTTGTGTTGGTCTATCACATAAAATCCACATTATAACAAGCCAAAAAGTGAAAAGGTCAAAGGGGGAGGGGACAGATTTGGAGCGCGTAGTATAAAAACCAATTGCAAAGCTGCCTTTCCTTTTAAGGGGAACTGAACTTCCACTGGCGCACTTCAGATAACACAAAAGTCAATTAGCTCTTGATTTGGGTTGTCCAACCCTCTGGCCACAGAGGCCACATTAAAATAAAATTAAGATCAGGTTGTATATTGTAGAAAATAACAAGAACTGAAGATGCATTTTATGAGAGCACTACACTTTGTTTTTATTTATTTATTTATTTTTTACTCACAGTTTTTATGTAATTGGCATGCTCGATTTGATGACATTTGGTCATTTCACATGCAGAAAAATGTAAGATGTTTCATGCAAAATGGTGTCTCAATGGTGTTCAAAGTTTCTAGCATGCTGCTTTTATGAACAAGCTATTCACCATCATTTCACCTCCATGTCATTGTCCTTGGTTGCTAAAGGAGAATAAAGTTATTTACTCTTTAGATAAGGTGTTAGTTCAGAGACAATCCTCTAGTTTTTACTACCAGACCTCCTTTATATTGTTTCCATGCTTGATAAAAAAAGGTTTGTATAAAAGCAAATGAAACACTCTTTTAGGGAGAACTTACTGTATAGCCACATGCTTCTGCTCTGATGTCAGCTGTTCACTTTTCTTACAAATGCCTGAAACAATAAAAATAATAAAAATATAAAGCCGTGTACCATACAGGTGAAACTCAAAAAATTAGATTATCGTGCAAAAGTTCATTTGTTTCAGTAATTCAACTCAAAAGGTGAAACTGATATATGAGACAGACTCATTACAAGCAAAGTGAGATATTTCAAGCCTTTGTTATAATTTTGATGATTTTGGCTTACAGCTTATGAAAACCCCAAATTCAAAATCTCAGAAAATGTGAATATTGTGAAAAGGTTCAATATTTTAGGCTCAAAGTGTCAGACTCTAGTTAGTTAATTAATTCAAAACACCTACAAAGGGTTCCTGGGACTTGAAATGGCCTCTCAGTCTGGTTCAGTAGGAATCACAATCATGGGGAAGACTGCTGACCTGACAGTTGTGGAGAAAACCATCATTGACACCCTCCATAAGGAGGAAAAGCCTCAAAAGGTAATTGCAAAAGAAGTTGGATGTTCCCAAAGTGCTGTATTAAAGCACATTAATAGAAAGTTATGTGGAAGGGAAAAGGGGTGGAAGTAAATGGTGCACAAGAAGTAGAGATGACAGCAGCCTGGAGAGGACTGTCAGGAAAAGGCATTTCAAAATAGTTGGGGACCTTCACTAGGAGAGGGCTAAAGCTGGAGTTAGTGCATCAAGAGTCATCACGCACAGACGGATCCTGGACATGGGCTTCAAATGTCGTATTCCTCTTGTCAAGCCGCTCCTGAACAACAAACAACGTCAGAAGCGTCTTACCTGGACTAAAGAAAAAAAGAACTACACATTTTTATTTTATTTTTATTTTTAAACCAAGGTCACAGAGTTTGGAAGAAGAATGGAGAGGCACACAATCCAAGATGCTTGAATTCCAGTGTGAAGTTTCCACAGACTGTGTTGATTTGGGGAGCCATGTCATCTGCTGTTGTTTGTCCACTGTGTTTTATTTAGTCCAGAGTCAAAGCAGTCATCTAGCAGGAAATTTTTGAGCACTTCATGCTTCCTTCTGCAGAAAAATTTATGGAGATGCTGACTTCATTTTCCAGCAAGACTTGGCATCCGGCCCACGCTGCCAAAAGTACCAAAACCTGGTTCAATGACCATGGGAATACTGTACTTGATTGGCCAGCAAACTCGCCTGACCTGAACCCCATAGAGAATCTGTGGGGCATTGACAAGACAAAGATGAAAGAAACGAGACCAAACAATGCGCCGCTATTGAGGCATCCTGGTGTTCTATAACACCTCAGCAGTGCCACAGGCTGATAGCATTCGTGCTACAGGCTGATAGCATTCATGCCACGCCGCTTTAAGGCAATAATTGATGCAAAACGGGCCCAAATCAAGTATTGAGTGGATATGCAAGATTATACTTTTCAGAGGTCCGATATTTCTCCATTTAAAATCTTTGATTGATTTAACAAATCAATAAAAATATATGCTTGAAATACCTTGCTTTGCATGTAATGAGTCTATATGATATATTAGTTACACCTTTTAAGTTGAATTACTGCATTAACTGAACTTTTGCATGATACTCTATTTTTTTAACTTTCACCTGTAAATGTTAGGATCATTCAAATTAGAATGGAATAAGGATTTGTATTGGCAAAAATCTGGCGATACGATATGTATCGCGATACATGGGAGACGATACAGCATATCGCGATCCTATGAGTAAGACAATATATTAGGATTTTTAAAACTCAATTTAACAGTAGGAAAACTGTCACAGCATTCTAAACACTCTAACCTGTTTCATACTTTAACACATCCAGTTTTATTTCTAGATCTAGTTGATCCACTAGAACGAAGACGGTGAAAACAGCCACCAACTACCAGTCATACTTTTTATTTTACTACATAAATTACTGTCATCATTAATAGTTCCATTCAAATCCTTAAAAAAAAAAATCATACAATATCGGGAAATAAAATATCGCGATATATCGGTGTAGATATTTTTTACATCCCTAGAATCATTTTAGGGATGTAAGAAAATATCGATAGTAGAATGGAACTATTGTTAATATCACAAACATGACTGTTCCTGTTTTCAACAGCTTCATATTATCCAGACAGCCATTTACTGACTTGAAAAGGATTCTCCAGCATTTTGTTGAGCTCCTGTTTGTATTTCTGTGAATATATTCTCGTGTCTTACCGTCATGGAGTTGGAAAGCCAGCGTGGTTATCTTCTGGGTGACAATCATCAAAGGTCTACACAGAAAAATAAAGGAGCATCTGTTTACCAATTGATGTTTTAGAAATTCAGTCATTTTTAAAACAGTTTCTGAAATAAAGAATACAAATTACATGAAAACATGAAAAAACTATTAACCCCTTAAATTTCCAGCAATTTGTACCCAAAATGCTTAAAAGAAATTGCATGCTTTTACTGAAAAATCGAGAAATAAGCACATCTAAAGGAAATTTCAATGGTTTAAAGTGGCAGATTACGTTTGCTTGACGACGCAAGACTTGTGAACTATTCTAATGGAGGACAATAATTGGACCCTTGTGAATGTAAAAAGAACAATTTTGTTTAAGATGGCTCTGTTCTGTCAATGATTTGAGGTTTTGAAACGTGAGTTGGCTATATTTTGCAATTCTGAGTGGTCTGACAAAAGCGTTTACTGTGTCTACAGTTATGACTGTACATTTGATTGGGATATATCATTTGATTCTCAAGAACTGTAGCTTTCCAATAATGTATAATATGTATATGTACAAAAAAAGAGTGTCACAAAACGAACTCATAACCTTCCATAATAACGCTAATAGGTTAAAGAAACACAAACCATGCAAATGATGAACAGAATTGTACGTAGTCTAAGAAGCTCAGCAGCCAATGGGAAAATACTGTGCTGGGCCAAATTTATGACGGCTGAACGGGCCAAAGTGACAGATTTTACTTCTTGGTGGCAGAAGAGAAATATTGTATCAAAACAGCTTTGAAATAAAGACATGAAGTAGGGAGCTTCATATACAAGATAGGCTAAAAAAGAAATTGTTTTTGCATGAATGCTGGCAAAAGTGACATTTATATATGAATTTAGGGCTGGGCGATATGGCCTCAAATCAAAATTGTGATATAATCTGAAGTATGTGCAGTAACGGTATTTATTGCAATATATTATTTTCTTCTGTTTATATATGTCAAAATGATTGTTTTATAACATTCTCACATACCAGATACATTGCAGCAGAACACCAACTTCAAAAACGTATTGAAAGCCATTTAAATAACATTTATACTGCAAAATGCATTTAGAAAAAATACAAAACCTTTCAAGTAATGTTTAAGGTGTTTTACAAATCTTTTTCAAAAACAATGCAACACAAAAATTCTCATACCATAAATAAAGATGATTTAAAATAAAATTCAAGCTAAATGTTACAAAGACACACAATTCTAAATTGCTGAAGTGCTAAATGTAAAAGTTAAATAAAATGGCTTCCTGCTTTCCCGATTACTTATTTATGCATTTAATATTGCACAAAAATGAAGGTGCACATATTGGAACTATAATGCTTCAAGTCTGACAGGTTTCTTTTCGGTTACATAGAGAACAACAAATTCTAAACATACAACCTCCAGTGTAAAGACAAACACTGAACATCAGTACCTGGTACAAAATAGGCAACGCTTGATGATATCATCAACATGTGCAATTGCGGTAGGCCATTTTAGTCAAAATCTCTAATATTGGCAAAATTTATATCATTTCTACCTTATACCGTTTATAGTCAATCAGACAGCTGCAGCTGATCCAGAACGCTGCTGATCGTGTCTTCACTAGAACCAGGAATGTAGAGCACATCACCCCAGTTCTAAAGTCCTTACACTGGCTCCCTGTAGCTCAGAGAATAGACTTCTAAATACTTTTACTAGTTTATAAATCATTACATGGCTTAGCACCAAAGTATATTGAAGATCTACTGTTACTATACCCACCCACCAGACCACTCCGGTCCTCTAATTCCAGTCTACTTAACGTCCCTAGAATCAGAACCAAACATAGAGAAGCAGCTTTCAGTTTCTATGCTCCTCTAATCTGGAACAAACCTCCAGAAAACTGCAAAGCTGCTGAAAAATGGAGTTCTTTTTAATCACAACTAAAAACGTATCTGTTTAGAGCTGCCTTTGAGTAATGTTTTGACGCATCATATGTTTTGTTTATGCTTCTTGCTTTATTGCTTTTTTTTTTACCTTATATGCTTTCTCTGTGTTTTACTGCTATTTTTATTTTACCCCATAATCATGTAAAGCACCTTGAATTACCTTGTTCTTGAAAGCGTGCTATACAAATAAAATTGCCTAGCCTATATTGCCCACTACTTGCTGAATTTATAGGAAAAAAAACATCTAGAAAATGCTGAACAAATACAGATGTGCTGGCCACATCTATTGACAAGCTGGGTAAAGTTGTGTAAAAGGCTTTAACGTTTTTGAAAAATCCAACCTCTAATTTGAGGATATGTATTCATTGGCGGGGGGATGTAAAGAAAAGATGTTTTTTAAGATAATCACATGAGGTACAATAGTTTGTACCCCTTTAAATAAACTAAATTAAGGGTCATCTATAGGACAAGTACACAAAATAGCTGAACATATTTCAAAAGGAAGCAACCATAGTATGTCTAAACAGTCTCGCTGCAAAAAAAAATAAAAATTCTGAAAGCGAGTAATTTTCTGACCCTTTATAAAGCAGTTTCTCAGTTGGAGTTTGCTGTGGGAGGCCACAGGGTGTATTTTCTCTGATGAATCTCTAAATTCTGTTCCAGTGGAGCCAAACCAGGTCACTTATTAATCCACTGCTATTTATTCTAATCCTCAGAGTTTGGCTGAATCATCTTCTTTCTTTGAAACATCTACTCCCACTTTTTAGCTCGTGACAAAGCACATCCTAAAGTTTCTATAGCACCAGAACAGAGTATTCTCCGCTCAGCTTCAGTGTCATACACTTTCCATCATAATATGTCCAATACTTCAGTTCTCCTGGTTTTGTTCACATACACACCTCTCTGACGCAGGAATGTGATGGCATGTGTTCACAGAGGCACATATACACAAGAAATCTCTCCCCCTGACAAACAAACACACCCTTAAACACACTCACACACACTCTCATTCATCTTTCTGAGTGGACTGCATTGTACGCATGGAAAGCTGTGGAAGAAAGGAGGCAGGCCATGTGGCTGGCAGTGCCAGCTCATCAGGAGTTGGTGTGTGTGTGGTGGTGGTGGTGGGGGGGGGGGGTAATAGAAACATTATCAGACTGCCACCCAAAATGCTCACTGCCTCATCACTGTGGCCCACAGACTCGACTTCACTTGCAGACTGTACAATCGTTGACTTATGGAAAAAGTCAATGAGCAAATTGCTGTCTGCACAAAACTGTGGAGCCCATATCAAACAGAACCTCTCTCTGCAGAAAACACAAACGCAGAAAACCAGAACAAAATTATTTTATTTCAATTTCCACCTTAAGCACATTACAACTGCAAACTTTCATGTATTTCACTGGGAGCGTGAAGTGTACAGTCGTAAAGTGGAAGGAAATTTGTTTTTTATTATTAAGAATCTGAAAAGTGTGGCATGCCTTTCTACTCGGCTTCACTGAGTCGATAATTTGCAGAACCACCTTTTGCTAGAAATATACCAATTTACTTTGCACATGTAGAAACTTTTAGTCTCATCTTAGCAGAAGACCTTTGAAATTTTGCTTTGTCCCCTGCATGACTTTTTGTAAACTGTAAACATTTATGGCTAATTTATAGATTTCTATTTTTTTTTTGTTGCCATTTTTCCATAATGTTTTAATTGCAAAGATAAAAATGAGGTTGTTCACAAATTGTCCCCCCTGAGCTGTGGATCTCTGCAGCTCCTCCAGAGTTAAGGCCTTATTCATCGATGTGTCTTGATAGGTTTGCAGTAGTACCATACGCTTTCCATTTTCAGATAATGGATTGAACAGTTCTGTAAGATGTTTAAAGCTTGATATCTTGTTTTATAACCTAAGTCTGCTTTAAACTTCTCAACACTCTCTCTGACCCGTCTGCTGTTCCTTGGTCTTCATGATGCTGTTTGATCACTAATGTTCTCTAACAAACCTCTGAGCCTTCACACAACTGTTGAATTTATACTGAGATTAAATTGAAAGCAGTTGGCTCCACTGGATTTTACTTATGGGCATTAGAGTAAGGTGAGCTGAATACAAATGCATACCACATTTTTCTGATTTTTTTTTTGCAAAAATAAATCAGAAAAATATGAAGGATTTTCCTTACTTCACAATTAAATAAAATCCCCATAAAATACATTTAAGTTTGTGGTTACAACATCAAAAAAGGTTCAAGAGGTTTGAATAGTATTTGGAGGACCTAGAACATTATCTGCTAAAGATGATTTATCAGTTTATTTTGAACAGATAGTGCTTGTAGTTTCTGAGATTCCCAAAGCTTCATACAAAGTGGCTATTTAAAAAAAGTCTGACACAGAGTTGGATCCCTAATTCAATATATGACCGTAGGACGAGCTGGCTCGCAGGCTTGTCTGAAACCAAAGTCACATGGAGGACAAGTGAGACTGCCAACTAATTCATCCACAGTGGAACTAAGCAAAAAGACTGGGGAACAAAGTTTACTGTTCTCTTTATTGGATATAAAAATAAATTTAAAAAACCATAGTATACTGAAACGGCAGCTACACATTTTACGTGGATATAACGTTTCAAATATTACAGTGCATTACCATTGTTATTTAACACAACTGGTATCTGCTTTGTATTGATTAAGAGCATTTATTCAGGAACAGACACAATACTCATAAAAACCAACCAAAAAACTCAGGTTCATACAAGCAAGAACTGATTTAATGACCTGGAGAGAGAAAAAACAAAACGGACCCCTCCCATCTTCTGGGGAAGGTAATCCGATCCCCCTTTACCCGTTTGCATTCCTTCCTGACCACAACACACAACAACCAGACACATCAGAAAAAGAAAACCACACCAAATTGCTCGGCCTTCAGGCACAGCTGAAGTGCAGATAACCGCCCCTGGGTGGGCAGCGTCACCTGTGAGCACCTCTTCTTGCTGTATTCAGATCAGTGGTGTTATGTTGACACAAGGATGTGGCAACAGTGGAAGCTCACTGTTTGGAAATGTTAACCGACAACAAAGGGATCTGGTCTACGGCCGAACTTCCGAACACGCCGTCATCAAGTGGATTTGGTGAAGTACAGCAAGTGAGGCAACAAAATGATTTAGTACGTACTTACCCGGAGAAATCCGTGGAAAGTATGCCGTAGTTGAAGATGAAGACCCGGCTCACGTGGCACGCTGTCAGATAGCCCATAGCCGTCACCATGGAGTACCTGTACGGAAGGGGGGAGTAAACGTAAGCAATGTAGACAAAAGGGCGTTCAGATATTCTTGTGGAATGATGAGTCGTTAGATGACTCACAGTCTCTGAATGCTGGAGTATTTCATCAAACTTCTTGGAAAACCATTTTTTGCTGATAAAGCTTTTATGAAGTTGTTAGAAATATTATGAAATCCTAGAAACTTCTTGGATCAGATGATTGCCACATCACTACCCTGTACAGGCCCTCTTGCTCTTTATGGTTCTATAGCCCGTTTAAAAAAACAATGGCGCCACGGAGGAGGCATCAGGGAGCCTTTGGTCATTCATAAGTGGTGAAGTCTGGCATTGCGGTAATATTACTATCAAGCTGGACGGCACGAATGGGGCAATAATGTCCCCTCGCCACGCCGCATTCAAGGGACACACTGTGGCGGCATCTTTACCCTGATATGTCACCACGGTGTGTCTTTTGAAAAAGACTAATTATTTCCACTTCATTTTGGTTTTTGAAAAAAAAAAAAGAAAGAGAGAGAGAGAGAGACTTTCCTTTTCACTGCTAACTATAACTTTTCCACATTTTACCACGATGCAACCACAAACTTATTCTATAGGGATTTTATGCTTTAGACCACCAGAAAGTACGCAGAACTGTCAGATGAAAGGAAGGCATGGCTTTCAACAGTTCTTACAGATAAAAATCTAAATAATCTAGTTTCACCTTTTTGCTGTATATTCCTGAATTAAACAAACACCTATGAGCTTCAGAGATCCTCAGCTCAGGTGGGAGAATCCGTTCACATATGTGACCGGCACTGCAAAATGGCACGGAAAAGCAGAAACGTAGCAAAAGCTGCGTCAAGAATTTTACTTTTTGGGCTACGCGCAAAACGCTGATTTACAGTCTGCGTGGTGGAAAACTGACAACACACATCACTCCTAACTGTGAAACATGATAGTGGTGGCATCATCCTGTGGGCATGTTTGTCAGAGTGGATGGGAAGACAGATGGAGGTAATTAGAGCACAAAAATTGTAAAACAATGCATGTTTCTCCTTCCATGTTACAGTTATTATGCAATCATTTGCATTGGTCTATCACATTAAACCGCAATGAAGTATTCGGACGTCTGTGATGGCATAACTGCAAAGAAGTAAATCGGGATGTGAATACTTCGAATTATAAAACTCAGCTGAAGATCTCTGATTGTGTGGCAATTTATACACCATCACATAAAAAGCTTTAAGTATGGAAAAAAAATCACCACAGGAAACCGTAACCACAACAACCTTCAAAAACCCAGAAATAT
Source organism: Valencia hispanica (assembly GCA_963556495.2). Classification (NCBI taxonomy): domain Eukaryota; kingdom Metazoa; phylum Chordata; class Actinopteri; order Cyprinodontiformes; family Valenciidae; genus Valencia; species Valencia hispanica. The sequence continues at coordinate 32,881,419 of OY747710.1, forward strand.
TGAAAATATAACTTCAAAGCACGTTCAAAGTTTACCTTGATTATTCATTCATCTTATCTTGAACCAGTGAGGTGAAACTCAATTTTGGGTTTCAAAAGGTTTTGTCTACAGTCAACACCGCAATGCTGATCTTTATCTTGCTCTGCTGGCAGGAAATCCTTCCACACAATAATAATACAGCCCGTCAGTATTATACGTCCGTCATATGACTTGCTTCATGAAGACAAGATTAAAACAATGCTTGAGGAATGTAAACTATAGAATCAAGCAGTCAAGACAAATGGAAACATACACATTTAGTACAGAAAAATGGCAGAAAAGAAAAAAGCGATGTATTCACACACAGAGTGTCCTTATTGTTCAGGAATATCAGACTGCCTTACACCTCCCATGCTCCTCATTAGCTCTGAGATTTGATATAAGTATGTGACTCACTACAGTGTGCAAATGTTAGTGTGGGAATTCATAGAGAGAAATGCTTTACATTTTTTTGAATCTTTCCAACAAGACAAAAAAAAAAATCTACGTTTTTTTCTATGGGAGATAAATTATTGCCACCATGGTTACTGTCTAAAACAAGCCCACCTGGAGTTGTTCATGGTTTCTGGGAGGGGACTGAGCTAGTCTGACTAGATCAACCTGAAATCAACAATAACTATGGCTGCAACACTAACTCTGAAAATAGAGTTCTAAGAAGCGGAACTGTCACCCAACATGTCGAAACCACAAGACGGACATGTTTGTCAGGTGCAGAGAAAAAAAAAATGTCTTCCTAATGGAAAACAACAAAACAGGTGGGTCCTGCCAAGTTCCCTTAAGGTATGAAGAACAACACTTACCAGTGTACATTGTTGATGTCAGCTTTAATGATGAGCAAATAGTTTACAGCTACAACAGCGAAGATATGGGCCGAATACCTGCAGAAAAGAACAACACACAACCAGTGAATGGTGTTGTGCTGTGTTACAGAGATTTAGTACCTTTATCAATACAGCCGTAATGTATCATGAATGCATTCTTTGCTCCCATATTTTGTTCTTGGCATTACAGATCTGTATCTATGGTCAAATCAATATATTTAGACTGACTGATTTGTAAATTGAAAGACATAAAGAAAGCACTGTGTGGGACAGTATTGTACATTACCATCCAAAGCAGAAGAGTAGAAAAGCGATCCCTAGGAGAGTGGCAACGGCATGCCGGAGGACGGGGCCGGCACGGTTAGGACTGAGGTAGAGACGGAACCAGAAGGCAGCAGCCAGGGCAAACAGCTGGCAGGCTAGGAAATTTACCTGCAATGGACACGGGGGGGTATGGAGGTAACAAAAAGAAAAGGATAAGCCTGGAGAGTGGCTCAAAATGCTCTCCATGTGGCTTTCAGGGCTGCACAATATATCGAATCCAAAACCTTACTATTGTGTTAGAGTACCCCATCAAAGTTGCAAATACCTGCTTGGATGAAGTATTTGGTAGGCTGGTGCATCAACAGTCTAATTTGCAATAATAGATGTGGGCTAATTTTAAAGTCACACTCACTGATCAGCTTCCACCAGCATCTTCACAAGCTCTTTTGCTTTGGTTCTGGGATTTACACGTTTCACCTCTCTGGGAGACTGAACCCATCTCTTTCCAGAGCTATGATGGCCGAACCATCCCATGTTGTTAACTGTTGGAACAGACGAGGATGGCCGCTTCATGCATCTGGGAATTGTGCCAAACAATGGGTCAGGCTAGAAGAGGATTTCCATCCATGCAGCTGATTTTGATTATTTGCTCTAAACCCTGATACGTAAAACTAAACTACACTGCAGCTTTTAACTTCACACGCCAACAAAACGTGTAGTATTTAAACTTGAAAACAATGAGGGGTCAACTGAGTTTTGTGGCTCCAGACAAATTTAATTCAGCATGATCAGGACAAAAGAAGACTGTTTGGATTGCAGACGTTGCAGACCTCTAATCCTGAAAGTATTAATTCTACAGAGATGGACAGAATTATGGATCCAGATCATATTGTTTATGAACATGAATAAAAAGGGAGGAGAGGGAAAACTTTAGTCAATTATTTATGCATTTGTTTGTTTTTACTCAGTCATATTTTGTTTTTGGCTCCTCACCCACCATATTTGATTAGAGAATAATGACACTCCATTAAAAAAATAATAATTAAAAAACCTGTGATGGGCTTCGGAGTTTGTTTTTGTTTTTTTACACAGTATCAGTGGTCAGGCCGCACTATAGGAAAGTTTCTGGAGTTGTGCCCGATGATTACCTGTAATATCAGCCCGCGAAAAGACGCTGAGTATGTATGCTTGCCAATTTAGACAGGTCAGTCACTGTTTTTGATTTTGGACATGGACGTACGTCTAGGACCTCTGACGTCAAGCACAGCAATGTCGACGTAAATGCCCGCGTCTCCTCACAAACACAAAGTTTAATTCATTATTTAATTCATACATTAAACATCACATCACTTACATTGGAAGACTACATATCTTGTGTCAGTTTTTTTTTAAAGGGGGCGGAAAGGGAAGAAGGAAAAAAAACGTCCCTCTGCGGTATTATTCCGACTCATGTCCAGTTTGTCCTACCTGGTCCAGAGATAAGCCCAGGTATCCACCGACAGGCAGTAGCCACTTGCAACCAGTGGTTTTAAACATTTGGCCCTCCCGTTCGCCCATCCTGTGTAGGTCTTCTGTCTCGACGCCACAGTTTCAACCCCCCCGTGATTTTGTCAGTGAGTGAGATACATGCTTTGCCTCGGAGGGCGTGTGACAAGCCAAACCAGTCGGGTTAACAGTAGAGACAATCCTACGGACTCTCCTCCTCCCTTCTCGCTACTTTCGTCTACATCAAGCGCAACGTAATAGAAAACGACAGCTGTTCCGGTTGGTGTTTCCAAATTAAAAGTCATTGCAAACTGTTTTCACGTTCAGTATCTTGAAGATGCGACGCTTACATTCGATGTAATTGTTAGCGAAGTTACTTTAGAACACAGCATATTATGTATTAACTTGTTTCTCGCATTACGCGTTCTTTTATGGAAACTATTTAATATCACTTCCGGTAACGTTCAGACTATCTTTACAATGGGATAAAAACTAATAATGTGGGGAAATACGATTCTTAAGTTTCAGTTGATAACAATCTGTGTTTGTGCTTGGAAACGAAACCTCACGTACAAAAACTAAATATGAAACATAAAATACGAATGTTGAATTAATTAGTTAATTTAGTTATCAGACTCCTCTCGTGTGGAACCAGACCATGCAGTTTTAGTCCATGAGGCAGACACTCTGTCTACTTTTAAGACCACGCTTAAAACTTAAGGTTAAAGGATAAAGGTTATAGTTAAAGTGGCTTAGGGCATCCTGAGCTATCTCTGTAGTTATGCTGCTATAGGCTTAGACTGACCACTTTTCTTCATTCTGCTACTTTTCTCTTCTACTACTCTCCAGTTGCATTATTTGCTGTTATTTTGACTGCTAACTTTTTCTAAATGTTTTTCTCTCCATAGAAGCTACACCTGGTCTGGTATTATTCCCAGCTGTTACGCCAGGTTGGATGGGGGGCATCGACTGGGATGATGCTCCCAGTAACTGTTCGTCCTCCGTGTCCTGTTATCAACTTTTTACTTTCTTTAATATCGAATTAAAGTACTCTTACATTAGTTATTTTTGTTCTTTCTGTGTTTCTGCTCTGTCTTCTTGAATCCCCAGACAGTCATGGCAGATGGTCGCTCGTACTGAGCCAGGTTCTGGTTCCGCTGGAGGTTTCTTCCTGTTAAAGGGGAGTTTTTCCTCTCCACAGTCACTACGTGCTTGCTCAATATGAGGGATTGCTGTGGTTGGAGTCTGCATCAACAGGGTACAACTGCAAGTCAATGACTATGCAATCTGCTGAAATTCCTTAAATAGAAAACTTTTAAACTGATTGGAATGTATGTATGATTGAATTTAAATAACTTTTCTTGCAAAGTGCTTTGAGATGACATCTGTTGTGAACAGCCGCTATAAACTGAACTGAATTTAAATTAATTCAACAACACTATTAACTCCGTAGGTCAAAAATATGCATGACAAAGGGACTCAGTGACTCAAAATTAGGAAAATGGCTTACTTTGTGAACTTACTTTAAAATTATTAAATGTCTATGAACAGAAAGAAATCTGGTCTTTAAAATAGCCTTGCTTAGATTATTAAAGTTGGTTCTAGATTTCTGATTTAGACTAAAATTAATTATTTGATCTTTAACTCACTTGTATATACTGATAATACATTGACTAATTTGCTTGGTTGTGAATAGATTTAAGCTTATCACCGTGATTTTTTTCTTGCAATGACTAACAAAAAAGGAATTATGTTTAGTTTCTATATGATCTCTTAGCTAATAAGTGGAATTTGGTCAAACGTTGATTTGTGATTTCTGCCAAAGTTAATTTATTTCAGTAATTCAACTTCAAAGATGAAACTAAAATATGAGAAAGACTCATTACAAGCAAAGCGAGATATTTAAAGCCTTTTTTTGTTATCATTTTGATGATTATGGCTTATAGCGGGCTGCACAGTGGTACAGTTGGTAGCACTGTTGCCTTGCAGCAAGAAGGCCCAGGTTAAAATCTTTTTGCATGGAGTTTGCATATTCTCCCTGTGCATGCATCGGTTCTCTCCAGGTACTCTAGCTTCCCCCCACAGTCCAAACGAATTCTGTTAGATGAATTGCTCTTTCTGATTAGGTGTGTGTGTGTGTTCTTGTATTGCTATGCTATTTAGGACCTTTTCTGGCATATTCGCTAGCCTTCTGAAGAGCAATGGACTTTATAGGGACCAAAGCCTGGTCCTAATATGGTGGACCCCCTTTTTTTGGGTTAGGGGTTAGGTTTAGAGGTATGGTGTGAATTATGTTTTGGTTAAGGTTAGGGTTAGGAATAAACAGGTAATGGTTAGGGTTAGGGTTAGGCATAAATGTAGCTATTAAAATAACTGGAAGTCAATATAAAGTCCTAATATGTGTAGCAATACAGACTTGTGTGTGTGTGTGTGTTCTTGTATTGCTATCCTATTTAGGACCTACTCTGGCATATTCGCTAACCTGAAGAAAGATGGACCTTATAGGGACCAAAGCCCAGTGCTAATATGGTAGAACCCCTTTTTTAGGGTTAGGGTTGAGGTTTAGAGATAAGGTGTGAATTATGTTTTGGTTAGGGTTAGGAATAAACTAGTAATGGTTAGGGTTAGGGTATGGTTTGGGTTAAGCCTAAATGTAGCTATTAAAATGAATGGAATACAATATAAAGTCATAATATGGGTAGAAATACAGACTCGTGCGTGCATGGTTGTTTGTCCTGTATGTCCAGGGCACACCCCGCCTCTCGCCTCATGGCTGCTGGAGACAGGCACCAGACCCCCCCCCCCCCCCCCATACACACACACAACCCTGCAAAGTATGAACAGGTACATATAATAGATGGATGGTTTAAAACTTATGAAAACCCCAAATTCAAAATCCCAGAAAATTTTAACATTGTGAAAAGGTTCAATATTTTAGGCCCAAAGTGTCACACTCTAATCATCTTATTAATCCAAAACACCTACAAAGGGTTCCTGATCCTTTAAATTATCTTTTAGTCTGGTCTTAAGTCTGGTTCAGTAGGAATCACAATCATGGGGAAGATTACATGAAATTAATAAAACAAGGACCTTACATAGAGAAATGTATTACCTCGTAAAAGTATAATCATGCATATGTACTCAATATTTGGGTTGGGCCCCTTTTGCATCAATTACTGTTGCGTGGCATAGATGCTATCACTGCTGAGGTGTTATGGAAGACCAGGGGACTTCAATAGCGACCTTCAGCTCTTCTGAATTGTTCAGTCTTATGTCTCTCATCTTTCTCTCATTTCACACATGCTGTCCTCCCACAGAAGTTTGGACGTTTTTTGGAAATCATGTTTTAAAATAATTTAAATGTTGCAGAGCAAGAAATTAATTCTTCTCCAAGATCTACAGATAAATGGCCAAATATAATTTCAATTTTAAATTTATTAGCAGTTCAAGTTTAATCTTGTGAAAATATATGTTTTTTTTAAATTCCAGGTTAACAGATAGTCTATAGCTCCTTGCTTATTTATAAAACAAAACTGATATATTTTCCTCTAAAAGTTATTATTTTTGCTCTGCCTTTTTGTCATTTGTACTGTGAGTACAATGTTTTTCTTAGTTTTAACTTTTTTTAAGTAGGATAAAAGGTGACCTTTAAATACATGTCTGAATTTCTAATTTCTGATTCAAATATCAATATTTTACAGAAATTCTTTTTTAACATTTGACATGAGCAAATGTTCCATTCAACAGTGAAAATAGTGGTCAAATCTACAAACTGAATCATGTGAAAAGCTTAAGTATCTTTCCAGATTGCAGTTGATCTGCCATTTTGTAGGTGTGTCTAAACAGTCCTCAAAATGTACTGCCTGTTTACAGAATATGAAGATCATACTGAACTAATCATTCGGTTTTACTGCTGCAGTGATAGGCACCATTATGTGCCTGTTTGCAATAACTGACATTTGTTACACTGCTAAATAATTTACTCAGTCATAGGGTTTTGTGAGATTATTGTAGGCCTAAATAATATTAATACTGTCAATACTATTTTTCTAATAAAAATATTAAAAATCTTCCTTCCTTTAAGTGTACTTAAATTAATGATTTTAGCAATTCTACAAACTTCTTGCCTACAGAAGGCCTCGCTAGAATGAATGCCTTTGAACTAGCTTTCCCATATTTTAACACGTTTTAGGCAATTGTTTTCCAAGTCATATCATCCATTTGACCTGCAAGAAAAAAAGTAGATAAACCTTTTATAGCCTTGTTATAATGTTTTGGTTCTGTTTAGTGAGACTGCCATGGTTACTGGCGTCTTCCTCTTTTCACCCTAGCGGATCACTCGCGCCACCCAGCGCCGATCCCTGAAACATGCAGTGCCTGACCAGTGACGTACCCTGTTTACAACTGCCAATTAACACGTGGCGAACCCAAAGTAGATTCTCCATTGGTCGAAATGGAGCCGACGTGGGGCGGAAACTCGAATGCGAAGCACCAATGGAGTCTGGCATGCAAATTCCGTTTGAAATTTTGCCGGGAAATCTGAGTTTCGCGGGAGGGCTCTTGAGCGCGTAAACCGTATCCCTTCATTCATCAGGCCGTTTCCTGAAGCCATTTCTAGACGGGAGGAATGAGACTTGCGCTACTTTTAAATCCGTTGCATCTGCCTAAATGCACGTTCTTAAGGAAAATTACTTTTTAAAAATCGATCGTTCAGACATTTGTCTTCACTTCGGTGGGATTATTTTTGTCTCTGCCGCGACGGATTAGCAGCCGTACGGGCTTTAAAGTTGAGAGACAAGAAAGGGGTTACCCCGAATACGCAAGATGAGAAGAGGGATCTCCTCGGCTCCGGACAAAGTGATTTTAGCAGGGGTTGGGGGCTCCTCTCTGGACAATAATATAATTTTAACAGCTCTCTCGGATCGTTTGAACCCTGGTCAATCTAATACCACGTATATCCAAATAATAACGACCCCACCGCCTTGTAACGTTTCACAGACATCAAGTGTGTGTTTAACCGAACCTCAGGTTAACAGCATTTATACGACTCCACAACAAGCTGCTGCAAACGGAACCGGACCCCGACCCGCTCTGGGAAGACCACCGGTAATAAGCTCCACAGCTCATTTTCCCCCACACACACATTTCTCAACTACAACCAGCCTCCAGTGTGATAAAACGTTAGCCTGCTAAGCTAGCCGAGCTTGTTGTTCGGGCAGCTAAATGTTAGCTGCTTAGCCAGGGCATTCCCACGACTCAACCCCAGCTATGAAGCTAACTAACCCAAAGAGGTTGCTTTGGAGTTGTGTTGACCGTGTGGAGGCAGAAGGGAAGTTTAGTTTAATTTCTCTGTGAATGCGGAGCTGCCGTGTAACTGCGAGCTAGCGAACTTCATGGTGCTCTAGGGTCTGCTTCACCTTTACAGCCAGATGGAAGTATCGGTAAGGGATGAGTAGCGTTAGCGTTGGCCTAGTAGCTGCTGTTGATGTCTTTATTTGGGCTTGATGGGGGTTGTTTGGCTGCTTGCTTTTAAATTGACTTGTTTTTAAGCTTCCTCGTAGAGTACAAGTAGCGAAGCTCGCAAATAAAAACACAAACTTCCAGACGAATACTGCTTCGCCTCAGTTTGGAAACTACTCGATTGATCTCTGGTCGTCTCTGAAGATGCAAGCCAAGTTGAATCTAGCGTCAAACTGTATTAGCTTTCAAAGCTAGTAGGATTATTGATTATTAGACCACAGAGGAACATAACTCGTTGTTCCCCTTGACCTGTGTTATTTTTTTGCACATGTTTATAATACGCATTTTCCTTTAATAAAGTGACGCTGTGGTGCCTTTCTTGCCAAGTAAAGTGAAACCCAAGTTTGCTGCTTTGAATCTCATTGCACGTTTCCTGTAAATTGATCATGCACAAACCACAGTTTATGCAGAATTCAGGGCGTAGAACTGTTCATTGCTATTCATCTTTCATGAAGGGAACCAGTTAAGTGTGTCGGGCTGTAGCCATGACCGGGGTGAGGGGGGATCTGCTTGCTGATATAAAATGGCTGACACTCTTAAAACTGTCACAGGACATATTCTCTCCCTCTGCCTTATTATATATTCAAGAATCAGAGACTAGTTTTGTTTTTTTACATTTAGACATTTCCTGAAGATGCCTCTACCATCAGAGGTGTTTCAAGAGAAATGCACTGCACATAGATTGTTGCTCTGAAACTAAGACGGGGTGAGTGCTTGCGACACACTTTTGAATAAGTGTTTTTATTCCAGTGTTTCACAATTAATTTCAATCGGAGGTTAGTGTAGGGATGTATTGGAGCCCTGCGAGCCAACACGCATTTAGGACATTAACTAAGTGGGAGATATGGGGTAATGATGGCTTAAGTTGTGGTTGGGGGTGTTGAAGAAACTCTGACACCTATGATTTCAGGAATGGTTTAAAACCCAGACATTTGCAACCATTAAGGCCTATGGATTTATCAAGATGTCTCAACATTGTGCAGCGCGCTACATTTCTGGTTTTCTCACTTTATAAGAAAATGGGAACTTAGTTGGACATGATCCGCTAAAGTAGATTAAAATTACACTCGTCCATATTGCCAGTTGTTTTTTCTATTATTGTGCAGCCCTACTTGGAGTGCATACAACAACATTAAAGTTTTTATGTGTAGAATGCCCCATGAGGAGGATTGTACATGTTTTTACCCTTTTGTATTTAACTTGGACATTCACTTTTTACATGTTTCTATCTGTGGGGTTTACGACTTCATTGTGGAAATGAAGTCGTAAATAAGGGTCTTCTCAAATGCCAGGTGACAAACAAGATGAGTAGGAAGTATCTAGAAGGGATCTGCGATGGGGCCATAAAATTTTAGGTTGTTCCAGTTAGGTGAGAACCTGCCTGAGATTCTTTAAAGCATAACTGAGTGAACTTGTATGGTTTGACTTCATTTGAATAAAAAATTTATAACAAATATTGAAAACAGAAATGTAGCCCCTGTTCTTACAGCTGATTAAATAAAATAGTGATTAATTTTAGAGTTTTGGTATTTGCTCACTTTATTTTGATATATAGACTTTAAACATTTAGAACATTTCACCTGTAATTTATGGTTTTAAAAAAAGAAATCTTGTTTTTCTGCAAATATTAAACATTTCAAACATTCTCTTTTTTTTAAGTGCAAGACAAGTTTAACAAGGCAATGTTAGTTTAGTCCGGTTCTCTGATCAAGTAGCCAGGTTGCAGTTGACTTAAGACATTTCACTTTTAGGTAACTCACTTTAAGTTTAAAACCACAATATTTCATTAAAAGGGATTGGTGCCACCCATGGTTGTCCAGAGTTTTTTGCAAATAGAAACATTTCTAAACCACCAATTTTCTTCATTTCTCTCCCCCCCCTTTATTTTTTTTTTAAAGCCAGGAAAATGGAAGTAGTAATCTTTCAGCCAGCTGCCCTGGAGTGTGCAGCAACAGGTGTGAACTGGGCAGTGTTAGAATTCAGACAGAGCAAATGCATCAGGAACTCTGGAGGTTCAACCACAAGAACAGAATGATGAAAAATGTACCGTTTTAAAGCTTGATCCTACTTTCATACCAGTGGGTTTTCCATGCCTACTGCAGGGGTGATTGCTTAGCCATGGAAAATGATGCATACCTATAAACCAGTCAAGTTTGCTGTTAGGTGCTGTGTGACAAAAACATTCAGATATGCTTTATTTTGATAATACAACTTTACTGCTACACAGTACACAATTATTGAATTGGGTTATATTTTTGGAAAGTAATGGAACCCACTGGAAAAAAAGGTTTGCACTAATATGAATTTCAATCATACATAGTATTTTTTTCTTAGTAGACTTAAGACTGAATGCTAATGCCCAAACAAAGGTTATAAAGTTTGACTTAGGCTTTGGTTGTCAAGGTTCTTAAGACAAAAAATGTATTTAACTGAAAGAATCTATAACAGACTGCAAACATGTTGGATCAAAACATATTGAGGGTTTGTGCTTTTTGTCTTTGTAACATGTACAGTTCACCATTTTCAGTCTATTTTTGACAGATTCGAGCCTTTTGTGGGGATTTTGGTGTGTTTACACAAAGACAAAAAAATGGAAGCAGCTTAAGGCTGCTAGTGGCTCCGTTTGAACCTTTCACCAGAGACCCTCTGACTGGTAACTAGGGATGTGTATTGGCAAGAATCTGGTTATTTATGTATCACAATGCGGGGGGGGGGATACAATATATTGCGATACTATGAAAAACTCACAGCATTCTAAACACTCCAACTTGTTTCATACTTTAACACATCCAGTTATATAGTTGATCCACTGGAAGGAAGGTGTAAACAGCCACAAACTACCAGTCATTCTTTTAATTTTCATTACTGTCAGTTCCATTCAAATTCTAAAATGTAAAAATCAAAATAGATACATTGGTTTTGAATATTGATAAGATATCGTAACATAAAATATTGCAATATATCGACATATCGATATTTTCTTACATCCCTACTGGTAATACGGAAGAGTTTTAGTGTGCCTCAGTGAAATCTTCCACATGTTCTGCTGTTGTGTAGCCCATACATGTAATAGGCCTGGAAGTAGAAAAAAAACAAAACACCGGTTACATCCTCTGTAAAAGCAACTGTAGTAATCACCGGTGAGGCTCTGTGACATGCAAAACAAGAATCACCCTGATAAAGTATGCCTGCCAAATACTTAACCTGATCACACTTTCTGCTGCCGCTTGTTCCCTTTTAGGCAAAAAGGCGGTTGGCGCTTGACGACTCGGATCACCAGTACCAGTCAGAACCAGCCAAAACACCAAGAGGTAGAGGAGGAGGAGCTACTGCTGCAGCAAACGGGACACGGCTAAAAACACCCAGAGGTAAGCAGCAGGCTTTCAGGAAACTTGTTTGTTTGTTGTTTGTGCATTCAGGTCAGATAATATGTTCCAGATAATGTAGTCATTTAGTTGGCATGGCTGCCGTATTGTCTTTTCTTAAGATCCTGCCTAAGAGTAGCAGCTTTTTAAAGCACTATAGGACTAAGTAAATGTCACAGGGGAACTGATTGGGTTGTTAATTAATGAAAAGGTTGATTTTACACCAACATTCATACCAATTTTGAGCAACAACCTGTATTGCTGAACATCATTTTCTTTTTGATGCAGGAAAATTACAACTTGTAGCCAGGAGCAGCAACTGGTACAAATTAGAACTCGAGTCATTACTAAAACTCAGGGTTTCTTCACAGCCATGAAAAATCTGGAGAGTATAAATTTTGCTTTTGTCACTTTTAGCTTTGAATTTGTCAAACAAAAAAACACAAATGTAAATCTAGAATTCTTTTGGATAATCTTGTCGATTGGAAAATATTTCAAATTTTTTGGAATGCCTTTTTACATTAAATTCTTGTTAAATTATTACTCTTATGTTTTCTTACCATGTCCCAAGATTACTTTCTACATGCAGAATAAACCGATTAAATGTCACACTGTTCTTTAAAATATCTGTATTTAATGTAAAATAACACAGTCCAGCTTTTATAGATGAAACTGATCTGTTAGCCCAAATGCCATTGGTAAATTAAAAAAAACCCACCTATGAAATGCCCCTGTGCGCTGAGTTTCATTCTTTGTGAAACATGGACATAAAACCCCACTAGGTAGATTTATTTAGTTTTGTACCCATAGATTTATTTAGTTTTGTACCCATATGCCCAGACTGTTTATAAAATTTCAAAATTGAGTCTGTAAAAGTATGGAATTCTGATCTCTGCAGTCTTTGATTCCATATTTTCTTTTTTTTTTTGATCTTCATCAATGCAACAGAGTTTTCTCTTCTTAAATTCCTACCCAAACAGGAGGTGTCAAACCCCTTTAAATATCTTCCTAAACAAAGTAAATTTCTGTTAATGTAAACGTGATTTTTATTTGGCCCAATATATAAAGAACTTCTGCTGTATGTATGTAAGGATATATATTTCTTACATTTCATCCTAATTACATTTTCCATTTACTGGAAAGAAAAATGTGTGCACAAGTTAACCTTTAATAACAGACTGGGCTTGTCTTGTCTCCTAAGAAATGACTCTTCTCTATGCCTGTACAAGCAGCCTGTGAAGACACTAGTCAATGATGGTACTACTTGCACCTGTAGGATTAAATGCACAGATAACTGCTGGCAAGAGTACATTTGGTGTTTGGACTGTACAAGCAAGAATATTGATATTTTAAGGGAAAACAATGTTGTTAAAAGTACTGTTTAAATGACCTTTTCTAAATTTTCACCCTCCTTAGTCCCCAAGTCTCCACCTGAGAAGACGCGATACGACACTTCGTTGGGCCTGCTCACAAAGAAGTTTGTGGATCTACTTGCTCAGTCTTCTGATGGTGTTTTGGACCTCAACCTTGCTGCTGAAACCTTGCAGGTGAATTCATATTTTAATAGAAGAAACCTGGGCATGTGTAAGTTGTAAGGAATGCAAACTGTTTTTAATCCATTGCAGTGTGTTAGCCAGAAATATGAAAGCTAGATGTGCAAATATTTGAAACCTCAATTTTCAACAAGCATTTCAGCTCAACTGGGGGGAAATGTTCCTAAAAATCAGTAATAAAAAAAAGTAGACAAACTGAGCAGGTTTTTGTATATTGAACTGTCCTTCATTAAATACCTCTTTAAAGACTAAGCCAACTTTACTTATAGATTTTACGTTGTACGTTGCAATTTGCAGTGTGGGTTTAATAATGTACAGGCATTCTGGTTGGATAACAAGCAAACCAGTATAAAAGTGGCTGAATTTGATTTCGGTAATGTTTAAAGAAAACTAATCAGACAACACTGGATCTATCCCCCCCCCTTTTTTTTTTTTTTTTTGCAAGAACACTTGTTCTCTTCTTCAGTCACATTTGTTCTCAATATAACAGTTCAAAGTTAAAAACAGAAGTTTACATGAGGCGCATTTCGACTATCGGAACTTAAGGGTAATTTGACCGGACATACATTCCCGATATGCGTGTGTCTCCACTTCGTCAAGCCATGCAGGCAGGGCCGTTTTCGGGGCCATTTCAGGAACCAACGGAGTATCTGTATGGAGGTATGTACTCTGAATGGCCCAATCGAGTCGCTAAGCGGGAGCTGTGGTTACTTCGTGCTGATTGGTTGTAATTCAGAGGGAAATGAGCAGACGTCGCCAAACAACTGGCTGTGTAAAAATAAGAAGTTGCTGGCTAAGCAGTTTATAACAACAGCAAACAAAAACGCAGCAACAAGGCCTGCTTCTTCCATGACGATCTCTTGCTATTTCTGCTGCTCTGGGTGTCTTTATGCGCTGATCAGTGACACTACTCGCTGCAGAAACAGTGTGATATGTGGATGTCTTTAGCTGATTCCTTAAAGGGCTGATTATGTATGGGGACACGATGGCTGACAGATTACCTCTTCAGAAAAATATCTGGTTAAATTACCCTGAAGTTCCAATAGTGGAAATGTGCCTATACACTAAAATAAAAACAAAATATATGTATTTTCTCACCATGTGATGTTAAATCAGATCAAACCTCTCTTGTTTTTGGTCAGTTGGAATTACCAAAATTATTTCTATTCACTAGATACCACAATAATGAGAGAAAGAATGTCAGATTTTATTTTTTGTAACAAATTTCTGTTTGGTTCCAATTAATTCAGACAAAATTTGCTGAAGAAGTTGTTCTCCAAATAATCTCAATGCGTTTCTTGACCACCATGATTTTTAATAACTGTTTCAGCTGCTCTCTGTCCTGTGATTATTTATTTCCTTGATCAACAGCTATATTTACGCTGAACAAAAATATAAACGCAACAGTTTGTTTTTGCTCGTTTTCCATGAGATCTGAAACGTTTTCTATATACACAAAACACCCAATACTCTAAAATATTGTTCACAAATCTCTGTGTTAGTGAGCACTTATCCTTTGCCGAGATAATCCATCCCACCTTACAGGTGTGGCTTATCTAGGTGCTGATTAGACCTCATGAATATTGCACAGGTATGCCTTAGACTGGCCACAATAAAAGGCCACTCTGAAATGTGCAGTCTTGCTTTACTGGTGGGGGTCAGAAATCCAGTCAGTATCTGGTGTGGCCACCATTTTTCTCATGCAGGTCAAGACATCTAGAGTATATAGAGTTGATCAAGTTGTTGATTGTGGTCTGTGGAATGTTGGTCCACTCCTCTTCAATGGCTGTGCGAAGTTGCTGAATATTGGCAGGAACTGGAACACACTGTCATATACGCCGATTCAGAGCATTCCAGGCATGCTCAATGGGTGACATGTCTGGTGAGTATGCTGGCCATGCAAGAGCTGGGATGTTTTCAGCTTCCAGGAATTTTGTACAGACCCTTGCAACATGAGGTGATGGTCATGGATGCATGGCACAACAATATTCCTCCGGATTTCGTCAAGGTATCTCTGTGCATTCAAAATGCCATCAATGCACCTGTGTTCGTTGTCCATAACATACACCTGCCCATACCATAACTCCACCACCACCATGGGCCACTCGATTCACAATGTTGATGTCAGCAACCTGCTCAACCACACTACGCCACACACGCTGTCTGCCCTGAACAGGGAAAACTGGTATTCATCTGTGAACAGAATGCCTCTCCAATGGGCCACATCAAATGTGAGCACATTTGCCCGCTCATGAATTGCACTCAGGTCCAGACTCCGATGAGGATGACGAGCATGCACATGAGCTTCCCTGAGATGGTTTCTGACAGTTTGTGCAGAAATTCTTTGGTTATGCAAATCAATTGTTGCAGCAGGTGTCCAGGTAGCTGGTCTCTGACTATCATGGAAGTGAACATGGTGGATGTGGAGGTCCTGGGCTTGTGTGGTTACTTGTGGTCTGTGGTTGGGAGGCCGGTTGGATGTACTGCTAAATTCTCTGAAACACGTTAGAAGACCGGCTTATGGCAGAGAAATAAGCAACTGCTCTGGTAGACATTCCTGCAGTCAGCATGCCAATTGCACGCTACCTCAAAAGTTAAGTCTGTGGCATTGTGCTGTGTGATCAAACTGCACATTTCAGAGTGGCCCTTTACTGTGGCCAGTCTAAGGCACATCCGTGCAATATTCATGCTGTCTAATCAGCACCTTGATATGCCACACCTGTAAGGTGGGATGGATTATCTTGGCAAAGGAGAAGTGCACACTTACAGAGATTAAGACAAATTTGTAAACAATATTTAAGAGGAATCAGTCTTTTGTGTATCTAGAAAATTTTTCTGATCTTTGAGTTCAGCTCATGAAAAGTGGGAGCAAAAACAAAAGTGTTGGGTTTATATTTTTGTACAGCGTAGTTTGGGTGAGACTTGTGGCTGATTGCAAACATACACAGGGAGCTGTAGCTAGCTGCTGACACAGCCTTGCTTTCACTGCGCTCAACTTGTTAATAGGGTTTTAAAGAGTAAAAGACACAAAAATTGTGGGTAAATTAGCTAAATTCTCACAGACACAAATTGGCCCTGTTTTTTGTTGTTTTGTTTACTCATGTTTTACAGTTGTCTGCACAGAACATAGCCGGGAGACTGGCTAACACCGTAATCTGTTGGTGCTTTCAATGAGATGCATACATTGCCTACATTTCTTAAAATACCAAAGCAATTGTTTCTTTTCAATGTGGATTGATGATATACAGGTTTTTTTAAATCCAGACTGATGTATTGATTTCTGAAATCTTTTAAAATGGTCCCTGATATGTCTGCTCTTATTACTCCTGTTCCTAAACTCTGTTATTGTGTTGTTCCAGTTCAAGAGTGCTTTTGTTTAGATTGAGCAGATTTTTTAAATTTATTTAAAAGAACACAGAGATGACTATCTCAATGACTGGGAGCCAGAACAGATTTTATAAAATACATTAAACAAAACTGGTTTGTATAAAAAAAAAAGCATTTCTGAGTTTAACAGTTTGTTAAAATAACCTTTATTTATTGTATTCTCTAAGGTACAAAAAAGGCGGCTGTATGATATCACCAACGTATTAGAAGGTATTCATCTTATCAAGAAGAAGTCCAAGAATAACATTCAGTGGATGTAAGTAGTCACTGTCTCACACTCTGCCCTGTAGATATAGATCTTACGTGTATATAATAGGACTAAAACAATGTTGTATAGTTATGCTAAGTGCCCAAATATCACAACTAGATAGTTTTTCTGAAACTGAAAAAAGACCAGCTGATTCCTAGTCTAATTTCCTACAAACTCTATCCAGTGAACTTTACACAGCCAAGTAAGGACAGACACTTGAAACCTTCGGCTCTGTCCTTCACAGCACTGCTAACACTTTGCCAAAGTCTTGGTTGTTTAATAGAAACATTGCATCACGTACAAAACTACCATTGTGCATTGGGGAAAAATTCTTGCCATGATTGGCATAAAAGGGTGGATGTAAAAGTATGCATGATTTATTACTTTAACTAATAAAAATCTGAAGAGTGGTTTGCAACTTAGTTACCTTTACTTTTACACCCCTAAGAAAGTCAGTGCCTTCAAGAGTTACCTAATTAGTGCCGTAATTTTCGGACTATTGAGCGCACCTGAATATAAGGAGCACCAGCTAAATTTTAAAAGAACATCAATTTTGTACATATATAAAGTGCACCTGAATATAAGCCGCAGGTTTCATGTTTTAACATGAGATATTTACACAGAAAGACGGTACACAGAAGATTGTTTATATTACCTCTGCCAGGAGATAATGTTTTCATGTCTATCTGTTAGCAACAGAACTCAAAAAGTTCTGGACAGATTTCGATGCCATTTTTAGGGAATGTCCGCAATGGGTCCAGGAACAACTGATTAGCTGTGGGGTTGATCCGACATGAAGCGAGTATCCACCCACCGACCAGCGTTTCTAACCTCCACTCCTCTCCCGTGTCACAGAGCTCATAAGTAGCTCCCCTCGCCCAGCAGCCCTGAAACTCCGCTCTCCGCTGGAAGAACGTGCATCTCATTAACAGACATTTTATTGGAAAAGTACCTGAAAGTTAGAATTAGATCACAACATGGGGATGAGTGGCGGAGGTCTGCGCTCTCTGAGTGCTTTTCTAGTTTTAATTTAAGACATTATTTATTAATTTTTTTCAAACTGCCTGAAAATCAGCATTACGGCACCAACATAACATGACCGTAACATGCCTGGTTAGAAAATAAGACATACTTTAGCCTTCCAGAAAAGTCATTGGTCGCTATCTTCATCTTCCTCATTAAAGCCACTGAAGTAGTCTTCTTCAGTGGCTTTATGTCCTCTGAAAGCTTTTGTTGTCTTTTTATACTGACTCAGTTCTTCCCGCTGCCTCCTCCAACGTCTCACCATTGATTCATTCATGCCAAGCTTACGTGCTGTAGCTATTTCCTTCTTTGACGGCCGGCTTGATGTCTTCAACTTAAAAGCTGTATTTCTCCGTGTGTTTTCTATGATGACGGTGTGTGCATGAAAACTACTGGTAGTGTCTTCCTCGGTGCATAATCTTTCCCTACATAGCTCTCTCACTTATGCGCTTCCTGCTATAGAGCTCCGGGAGTTGACGTCACTTCTCCCAGCATGCAACAGTTAAAATCGAATAGGCGCCATGTTGGCAGTCTCCCGCAGTTGTTAATTGCAGCTAACCCGAACTTAGAAACGGAAAATATGGTGGATACCTGTTGTGCCCCAGGATGCCATAACAGACGGGGATGAGGTAAGGGAAGAGCGTTCTATTGGATTCCCAAAGATCCAGCCGTTTCATTTAGGTTTTTTGAGTGATTCACCTGTAATTCAGATTTATTACTGTTTGTATGATAACTGCTCTTGTATCATTAAGTGAAGCAAATTATTTTTAAATAAAATACTTTATTTCCTGAGATGAACATACAAAATGTTGCACAGACACATAACCTAACTACAGCCCGTTGCTCTTGGTAACCAAAATCGGTACAGGTCTCCGTCTCCCTCCCGCTGACAACACAATCCTTTGCGGAAAGATTCCAGATCTGGATCCCGATGACAAACCCCAATTGTGTCCGAATTTTATATGCTTTAATTGATGCTCCGGAGTAGGACGAGGGAAAATTGATCAGGAAATGTCAGGGGATGGGCGTCATTTTAGCCGGTGACACAGGGATATGTCCCCAGCAATATTTATGATTGATGATTTTTTTTTTCCCACCACTTTTAATTTCTTACTAGCTCTAACATCCATTTGTGCTCCCAGCACATTTCCACATAATCAGTGTCTGAACGGACTATTATTTAAATTACTTCATTCCACTTTCTTATACATTCATATTATACAGCAGTGGATATGTCGAGGTTTTAAAAGACTCGTAGTCCGCTGCAAAAATTCCCAGAGCTCAGAGTCCTGCAATGTTGCGATTACCCGTTTAAAGATGGAAAAATACATAAATTATATTTCAAGGGTCTGGCGGCAGTTTCTTGAAAAAATATTTATGGGATATTTTTGTTTGTTTAAGACTCCCAAAGAGAATCGTGTTGATATAATGTGTTTGTGGAGAGAACATGCCAGAATATTCCTCCAACTTTCTGCTGACAGCGGAATGTTCCCGCTATCTAGGCATCTTGGGCTGCCAGAGAGAGATTGTTCTGAAATTTATGAAAACTAAAATTTATTTGATGCAGAGATCACTGTGCAAAAACAAAAAAGTGTCCACTGTCCCTGGCTTTAACTGTGTTCTCTTTTCCTGAATCGCAAATCCCGCTGCAGTAATGTCTGTCTGGCAGCGCTGGATGCCTAGATAGCGAGAATAGTCCGCTGTCAGCGCAAAGTTGGAGGAATATTCTAGCATGCTCTTTTCACATATCACTACATTGCTCCCTCGACCTGCAGAGCTGGCTCACCCCAAATCAGCTCAGCGGGCCTGAGAATACCTCGCTTGGCAAGTCAGGAGCGTAGCAGAGATGCTCTGACTTCTATCGTCCTCGTCGCATCTGCCCTTCCAGATGGATTTTAGTGAGTTTGTGTTATTTGTTCTTGAGATTTTTTTTTTTTTTTAAGTTTTGTCCCTATCACAATATCAACACAATACTCTTTGGGAATCTTAAACAAAACATTATAAACAATTATATTTTCTCATTCGCAACCCGCCCGCATTAAAGAAACTTCCTCCCGGACCCCTGAAATTTAATTTCACAACTTTATGATGTAAAGAGTTTATGCGGGTCTGCCGCTGGTACCTGGCCTGTTGCAGGACTCTGAATTGTTAGTTAGTGTTGAGGGGAACACACAGCCAGCTACGTTCATTTTACTGACGTTAATTACTGCCAACATGGCGCCTACGCTCTGAGAGTCACGTGACGTCAGGAGCTCTATAGTGCCTGCCGGAGGCAGTTAGCCAGTAAAAACAATCTATAAATTAGCCGCATCATTGAACAGGATGCAGGGTCCAAAGTGTGTGAAAAAAGTAGCTGCGTATAGTCCAATAATTATGGTAAATTGGGCCGACCTAAAGCCCTGAGAACATTATATGAACACATATACACAAAATGAACAAGAAACACAGCAGACGGGCGAGTGAATAAAGTTGATAAGCAGGATTATGTTATACAACATTTCAAGCTTTGCACAGTGCACGGTTCAATCAGTCATGTGAAAATTGAAATCGCATGGCATAACCGCAACCCTACTAAGACATGGGAACAAACATGAATTGACAGGCCATGCAAACAGAGCGCATTAATCATGGATGTAATGAAGAGGCCCACTGTGGAGGATCTGCAGAGGTCCTCCATGTAGGTGGTAGAATTTAATGACAGGAAAACTATTACTCATGCACTCCACAAATCTGGCCTCTATGGAGCAGTGACAGGAAGAATAATATGTTTTCCACCAACTGTGTGAGAGACACAGCCACATTTTCTGGTAAGATTACAAAACAAAATTTTTCCTTATTTTTGCCGGCGTGAAAAATGTTTTGTGGTGAAAAATGTGCACTGCATCACCCTGAGCACATGATCCCCATGGTAAATGCTTTTCTTCATAAGCAAAGAGGAAGCTGCTAAGAGTTTGTGGTTATAATTTAAAATTCAGAGGTTTGTTGTTTTAATGGGACCAAAAAGTGGAAGAAATCAAGCGAAGTATGCTAAACTATCTACCTTAATTTAAGCTGAATTATTTTTCTTTTTTTCTCTCAGGGGCTGCAGTCTGTTGGAGGTAGAGGGGGCTCTGAGCCAAAGGCAAACCCTCACCGCCGAGGTTTCTGCGCTGGGTGAAGAAGAGCAAAGGCTCGAACAACTTATCCAGAGATGCAGCCTTGATATAAGACACATGAGCGAGTTACCAGGCAACCAGAAATATCCTTTTTTTTTAAATAAAAAATTTTGTCTATTTGGAAAACACCAAAAATGTATTTGACGCCATCTTCCATTTCTGAAAATCTCGCATTCCATCACAAATGTTGTCAGTAGATGTGTATTTTTGATTTGTTCACAAGAAGGTTAACTATACACGCACAGGTTTCTGCTCAAAATGTTGGAATGGGAAAAATCTTACAGAACACTAGAATTTTTCCTAAAAAAGAAATCAAAAATAATTTGGGGAAAAAAGATTTTATGAACACATTGCATACATTTTAAAAATATTGCCTACACTGTATAAAACAATTTTTCCTCACTATCTGACAGGCTACTTGTTTCCTGTTTTCGATCAGCTGGGGTTAACAAAATTACTCCTATTTGGTCAATGTCAGAATAATGGCGGATTTTCTTTTACAAGTTGAGAAGTTAACATATATTGCCTTCTTAAAAATACCTTTTTTTAACTGTTTGACCTGGTTAAAAACGTTTAGGGCATCCCTCTATAAGCTTCTCAATGTAGCTTGCTGGAATTGTGGCCCATTCCTCGTAACAGAACAGGTATTGACAGCACAGCTTTGTAGGCCGCCTCACTCACTACCACCTCTTCAGGCTTCAAAATTATGCTGTCTCCTCCATACCCCATAGTTGGGATTGTGTTCTTAGCCTTACAATATACCCCCTTTGTATTATTACGGCCAAACACCTAAATTCTTAGCTACATTAGACCACAAGACATGTTTTAAATTAAGGTATTTTTAAGTGCATTTGCAAACTTTCTATGTTGCTTTTGGAATGATTGCTTCTCCCTCTCTGGGTGGCCTTTCAGTCTATGTTGCTTACAGGACTTGTTTCACTCTGGATAATCACACAATCTTAGCTTCAACCAGCATCTTCACAAGTGCTAATTCATTTGTTAGATCCACAGTCTCCTTCCTATATTGTATGATGAATATATAATTGAAGAGATTAACCTTCCGGAGTCTGTAAATTGAATTCAAGGATGAATACAATTCTACATGACTGTTAATTTTAGTCTGATTTAATGACAGAAAATCTTAAGTACAGTAACTTGTCGTTTGACAGTATAGGTCTTGTTTTAACTACACATGGCTACAGTTTTTTTTTTTTTCTTTAACTCAATTGTTTGCACATATGCTTATATAACGTATCAAGACATCAAACAGTTGGGGAGTCTGAGAGACCAGACTGTTATTGTCGTCAAAGCGCCAACAGACACCAAACTGGAAGTTCCAGACCCTGATGAGGTTTGTTCAAGTTCCCCCAGGCTGGATTGCTTTGTTCTCCTGTTCTTGCTCTTGCTCTTTCTTCATCTAATGTATGAGATGCATTTGCCAAATGATGATGCCTAAAATTTCATAACACTTGTTTGTTTTGTATTCTATTCCAGTGTTGCTGTAGGTTGTGGATATTGTGATCTGCAATGTGACTGAAAATAAATAAATGTTCTTTGTTCGTCTGTAAATCTTTACCATGTATTTTGTAACTATCACAATATTTTAGCATTCTTTTGAGAATCTTTAGGGAGAAAAAAGTTGAAGTCTGTGTATGTTGGCTATGTTTTCAACATATTGTGTTTTCAACACATGCTTCTATGTTTCAACTGTTGTTTTCTCTCTCCAGAGTCTGTCCATCCATCTCAGCAGCACGAAGGGTCCTATCGAAGTGCTTTTGTGCCCAGACGAGGAGAATGACATGAGAAGTCCTGTAAAAAATGGCAGCACCGACATTAATGGAAACTCCCCTTTCCTAAAAGTTGTTCAAGGTTGGTTTCAGAAAGGAGTGAGCAGCTGTAGTTCACATACAATGGTTTTTATACATCAAAATAATGTCCTCTAGCTTATTTGTATATGTGTTAGTTTATTACAGTTTATTTATACTTATACTGCCTATATAAGAGAGTAGAGAGAGTTTTTTTTTAGCTCATATATGGCAGTTCTTTGGTACATTTATGCAGAGGATTAAGAAAAACTCATTCAAAACAATTGCACTCAATACCAGTCCCAATCACATCTAAGGTATCGAATTAGTATTCAGTTCAATATTTATTTATTTTTTAAATCTTGAGGTCACCTCAGTTAAGTTTGTCAACTACATCAATGAATGTTAAATGGCCTATGAAAATAAATTTGTCTGTACTTTATTAACACTTTTTAAAGATCAACTAACTGCTGTAAGTACTGTGCCGTAAATATACTGACAAACCCTTCTAGAAAATTAAAGTATCTGACTAAAGGAAGCTCATCAAAATAACCTAAAAAGAAAACCGGAGGATATACAAAGCAAAGCTGGGTTTACTTTGCATAAAATGGCTTTGATAAACCTGAAACTCTGTTATTTATTTTTTTTACGTGTCCTGTTTGGCAGTGTGGCGCTCAGAATTGGTGTCTGAGTACCAAGTAGAAGCCCAACAGATTTACTTTCACAAGCGGAGCAGTACAGCTTTTGCTATAGTCCTCCACTTGATATATGTGTGAAAAATCTTTATTATGAATTGTTGGGGTTTTTATTTCCTGATGTTATGGACACAGAGACAGAAAATTAAGGAGAAGAAAGAAGGAAGATGAAGAAGAGAGGTAGGAAACAAAAAGTCAAGAGAGAGGGTGAGTTGAAAATACAAGAGAGGAAGGGGAACAAAGAAAACACAGGAAGACATTGAAGTCTGCCTCCATACCCACAGGACGGCAGAGAGAGGGGGAAAAACAAAACACGAAAAAGGAACATCGACAAAACAAACCAAACATTGTGAACTAAGAATTACACAACCACATCACACAAAAATACAACAACAATGTCACAGAAAACCTCATGGTACCGATTAATCAAGCTCTAGTAATGATAACCTCAGCCCAAGAATATATCCTTAAACATCAGAGACCCCACATCTATGTGTGTGTGTTAGCATGCTGGTGCATATAAGGTTTCTCCATAAGAGTGTTCGATAGCTGGTGTGAGCAGGCACCTGAAACTCTTTTTTTTTAAACGAAACAGAGGTTATGATCTGTTTTACCTGTCCTTTTTCTTTAACCTTGCACATTTATATGAAAAAGGACACTTTCAGTAATCATTTGAGGCATCTTTCAGAGAAATGCATCACTTGACCCAAATAAGAAAAAAAGAAATTACCCAGATAGTTCATTATTAGCTTTGGATTGTTGATTTCCTTAAAATGTTAAATTAATAATAAAATAAAATGAATGAAAAAGAATAAAGTCCAGTCTGTGACTTTTGTAGGTCAGGTTGATTTTTCTATAGGTAAATAAAAACTGTTGTAATAATGATGCAAGCAACTCTTAGCTTTGGATATCATTTCAACAACTAGACTGCAAAGAACTCCTTGGATGCAATATTTGGTAGGCTATTGTATTCCTACAGTTGCGTATTCGAACTCAGCTTTCCTATAATACTGCATTTTTGGTTATTTGGATGGGATTTCTCTCTGTTATGTTTTCGGATATAGACTGAAGTCAACAAAAAGTCACCAGCCTCAGAGAAAGGGACGGGAAGCTTGATGAAAAAAAAAGATGGCGATAAAAATGTGGTATAATCGTGATGGTTATCGTAATGTTAAAAAATCTTACAATGTCATGTTTTCCTAACGTCACTCAGCACTAAACCGTAGTTCTTTATTTTTCCAGATTCCAACTGCACAACCACATCCCCCAGCACCTTCCTGTCTCCACCAGCATCCTCCTCAGCTGTCTCCGTGACAACGCTTTCCCCCATCTCGTCCCCATACACCAGTCTCCTCCAGCAGACAGAGGACCAGGTCCCTTCATCCCAAGGTCCCTTCCTAAACCTTGTGCCTCCCATCTTGGAAGATGACTACCTGTTAGGTTTGGAGGATGACCAGGGGATCAGTGACTTGTTTGACGCCTGTGACTTTGATAAAATCCCTACACTCGCCCTGGATGACCTCCTGTGCAGCTAGCATTAGCTGAACGAAGATGGAGATGAAACACAGACGGCTTTGATAGTTTTTCTTTTTTTTACACAGGTGGTAGAAACATGTAGGTAAATGGAATCGGCTCTCCGTACAATGCAGTGTTTGTCATTTAACAGAGACAATTTGAAGGAAGAAATAACTCCACAAAACTTGGCATTATTACCCATCTCCTGGTTAACTCTATATGATCACACAAATCCAAATGCAGGAAAGGGGAACCATGCAGTTTCTGTTTCTGTGCATATTTCAGGTTTAATTTTATATTTGGATGCACAATGAAACCCAGTATGTGTTAATGCCAAGTGCTGTGGCGAGGAGAGTCTAAAGATTTTTTTAAAATAGGTTTCATTCTATTACACCAATGATATGTGATTGAAGGCTTATAGTGTTTCACTGTAAATGTGGCACACTTGTGTGCAAATATAGAACATTTTAGATGTTAAATATGATAAAAGGTAAGAGTCAGGAGGTAGTTTTGGGTCACCTGTGTGTTTGAGCGCCATTCTCCAATTACAGGCTGCATATGAGACTGTTTTGGTGCACAAGTGAATAATAGGTGCTCTTAAACAAGACCGATTGACTACAGCTGGTCATGTAGTGATAAAGTGGGATACTGCAAATTATAACAGTGCAATGATGTATACAAGATGAAATTATTATTATTTTTAATTTGCAGAACCCCCCCTTAAAAGCCATTACGCCTGAGGGAATGAGGGGTTTAGCAAAAAGGCACCTGAGTGTACCTAAGTGTATATACCTGAAGATCCTCTGCAGTTTATACTTTTTGATATTTTGTAAATTCAAAATTCAAACTGCTTCAGTCTTGCTGCTGTCCTATCACCTAATGCCCTACAATTCTACTCTGTTGAGCAACATTGACTTTGAATCAAGTGCAGCTCAGCATACTGTTCAGTGTGTTTGGAGCCCGTCCTGAGCAACTTTTTTTTTTTTAAGTTCATGAGTTTTGCATTTTAAAAGATTTTAATACTTATTCTACTAAATTCTTCAACCATGGACCTGATTGATGGAAACCTTGTTTGATATAGAAGCTACCTACATGTTGACCTCCTGGCTTTTATTGATCACTGACGATCCTCTTGCTGCTAGTGTTGACCCACCCCCAACTTGACTAATGTGTAATTGTATGTACAGCATGAATGAGTTGTCAGATTAAGCCAGCTGTGTGTAAATTCATGTACAGTTTTCTATATTTTTGTCAATGCACAAGGTACTGTAGGCTACCTCTCACTCATGTTAGACTATATAGTAGTAGAGCATAGAGGTCAATGCCATAATGTGTGAAAATATTTGAATTCCCCTTTTTGTTATAGAAGTTATATAATTTAGCAGTAGGTTGGATTTTACAACCTGAAACGTTAGACTGAAAATACCAATGCTCTTACACCAGTTTCATCCTATTTTAAATTTCATTCACAGGGTGCACATTTGATGGACAAGAGAAAAATTTTTTTTATTGAACTTTATTGTTAGATATATAAGTTATTTAGCCTTTGTTAGTTTTCTTTGTTTGGTAGAGTAGTAGAAAATCTCATACACCCCCAAAAGCAGCTTTTATTTTCTCAAATGTATTTCAATACCATTTACCCGAAGCATTATGTATATTTGGCTGCTGAACAATTCTGAATGATCACATGGTTCCTACATGGTGTTGGGGAGAGAGGTAAAAAATGGAAATCTTTTTTTTTTTTTTTTTTTTTTTTTTTTTTTTTTGAGTATGGATAAGGAAGGAAGGAAAAAAGTTTTTTTTAAATGTTTCTCTTTCCAGACTTTCCAAAAATAATATTTTCAAAACTTCAGAGGAACATGTAGAAATTATAGTCATTAAAAGTTATATAATTTAGAAATTGTAAATTTGTAGGAACCCTGTGAAAAGGTTTCCAACTTCCAAATATCAGGGATACGGTGAAAAAAATGCAGTTTTCACTTTATTAAAGTGCCAAGAGTGGTTGATTCTAAGGTTAACCCTAAATCAGAAAATCTAGTCTCTGAATTGGCTGGAAAATCTAATAAATGAGCTGAACTGACAACATTGCTTTT
Source organism: Valencia hispanica (assembly GCA_963556495.2). Lineage (NCBI taxonomy): Eukaryota > Metazoa > Chordata > Actinopteri > Cyprinodontiformes > Valenciidae > Valencia > Valencia hispanica. The sequence continues at coordinate 32,908,389 of OY747710.1, forward strand.
ATTCACAATTCCACAGCTAAAATATTTACATCAATGTTTTGTGGTTTTTTTTTTTTTTTTTGATTTCACATTTATTGTCCCAGTTTGATTCTTGAACCTCTATGCCACGCTCTACAGTTCTTGTAGATAATTGAATTCTGCATCAATTTCATCCAACCAATTAACTTTATGTTGTGGAAGCCTTTTTGTTTGGATATTCTGTACTTTTCAATAGATTTGCTAAGAAATGTTAAAAGATTTTAAAAGCACCACTAAAGAATAGTGTTTTGTACTATAATCGGTGACTTAAAATCACAGCTTGTCGTTTTTGTATTGTATAATTCTGATGTGTGATTTAGATTTTGCAAAAATAATTAGGATTACAACTATAGTCCAGACCAAATCCATGTCTGGCTGTTCTGACTATTCTTAAGCTGTTACCAAATATATACTTACACATAAATATTCAGCAAAGTTGTGGAAAAGTAAATATTTGATAGGAAAAAAAACCTCACCGTAACAATTACAATATCATTGCTTTATTTCCCTAACCAGAGAGAAGATTGATTTGCAGGTATTTTGCAGTTTGAATGCATGGGTGGTAGTGCTGTTGAATGTTAAGTAAACTAATTGGATGTTTTTGGATGTGCGTTGAGTTCAGAATTGTTTCTACGTAAAGTGAGGAATTTTGATTTGTTTGTGGGCGGGTGGGTCAGGGCTGGGGGTAATTTGATGCTTTTTTTTTTGTATTTTGGACATTTGCAATGGAGAAAAAAATAATAAAGCAATATAAGCAAATAATTTGGTTTGACTTATTAAACAATGTTTTTGTATTTGTGAAGAAAATCATTGAAATAATGATTTTTAAGTTGTGTGACAGTGGTAAAAAAAAGATTGAGGGGAGTTGAAATCCATCCACTTAAAGATTTTCAATTAAGCATGCAGAGGTTTGTCTTTGTCAGTAGTTTGTTTTTGATTTGTCCAAGTGTTAAGAAATATAAATATGCATGTGATTTATTCTACAGTGAATCAAGTGACACATGTTATAGGCGTACTTCCATTATACCCACAACCTGTAGAGAATTGTCAGGAAAAGGCCATTCAAAAGTGTTGGGGACCTTCACAAGGAGTGGACTGATGCTGGAGTTTGTGCATTAGGAGCCACCACACACAGACGGATCCTGAACATGGGCTTCAAATGTCATATTCCTCTTGTCGTCAAGCCACTCCTGAACAACAAACAGAAGTGTCTTACCTGGGCTAAAGAGAAAAAGAACTGCACATTTTGCATCTCATTTGGAAACCACGGTCTCAGAGTCTGGAGGAAGAATAAAGAGGCACACAATCCAAGATGCTTGAAGTCCAGTGTGAAGTTTCCACAGTCTGTTCATTTGAGGAGAAAAGACAATGGAAAAACATGAAGGCGTTTCCAGTGCAAGTCACTTATTTGCTTCTAGCATCCCATTTATCATTTTTAGTGCTTTGAGAAACTTTAGAAAGTTAACAAAGGCATTCATTAGTCAGCTAATTGACTCAAAAATCTGATTTGACTTAAAACTGTCTACCCTTAGTAATACACTGTGTACTTTATTATAATACAGGGACAAGTGTCCATGTCTTCCATAATACCTGCAGTTTTGAATCTTATTTTTAGACCGTTTTCTTTGTCAAACTTTTAATTTTATTTGAAATTGTTATTGTATAGGCAGACTGATGTATGTAAAATGAAGTTAAGGAAACACATCTGAATAGTACAGTACAGGGTTTCAACTCAAAAGGCAACTATATTTTTCTAGACCTAAAATTTACTAGTTTTTTAAAATTACAGTTTTTAAAGTGTACATACAAAACTTTCTTTTGAATTTATTGATATTACTATAGAAACCAGGCAGAGACAAAAAAAAATAGGCCTACTGCAAAGGAGATGATTGATGAACATTTAGTGAATGGAGTGTGGAATTAAAATATTTTTTCTATACTCTGTTTTCATTTTCTTTGCTGATTCAGACTTGGAAAACCAGATTTTTTGGGGGGATTTCAGGATGGGGTAAAACTGTCAGTCATTTCCTTTTACGTATGCAAAATTAGCTCTTGTCCCATTTGTCCCTCGTTGCTTGCTATACGCTTGCAACTATGGCTGTTCTGGAGTTGTGATATCTGTTTTTGTTGTGTAAATAGTCCTAACTTGTTCATTTTAAACTACTTTTTCCTTGGAACTTGAATTTACCTATCCTAATAACGATATTGCAGCCCAGGTAAGGTACCTTCGCAGTGATGTTAGCTGTGTGTTTGTACAGAAATTAAGGCACGTGGGTAGCAGTTAGCCTGGTGATGCTAATGGAGCTAACAGCTATCTGTTATTTCGTAGCATAAAGTATCAATGGCTAATGCGCTGCATAATTTTTAGCACAGCTATTTGTAATTTGTCATGTTGCTCTGCTAATTAATGTGTATGAGGGTTTACATAATCAAGAACAGGCTGGGTGGGGGTTAAAATTGCAGCTTGGAAAGGTGAAATAACTCAGCTTTTTGCATATTTACTAATCTTAACACCTTTTAATGCGAATGTAACACTACATTTAATGAATGTCCTTAGAAAAGGTCACTATATGGAGCTTTCTTTACATTTTACGTGAGGTTAGTAACGTCTTGAGGTTGAAGTAGCTCACGACACGAATGCTTCATTTTCAAATAGTATTTCTACATTCAAATCCAATTAATATGCCCTGAGATGCACCGATAAGAAAGTAGCTGTTACATGATGCATGCAAGTAGTGCAGAGCAGGGTGGCAAGCCGCTCCTTAAGCTTGTGTTAATTAACGCTCAACTCAATTTCATTTTATTGACTAAGTCACGCTAGAGCTGAGTAAAAACCTCTTGACCTAAAAAAAAGTCACCTCATTAAATTAAAGGGGAAAGAGTTATACGTAAACTGACATAACACATCTTCTGTGAACTTCTGTTTTCACTAAGTAGGTTTCCAAATGTTTGTTGCAATAAACTCGAATATTATGTCCATATAAAATTAATTATATAGCTTTGTGGTGGTCAGTATTATAGATAACTGGAAACTGTTATGAGCACCACTTTCTTTGTTGATTCTCATTTCATAAAAGGCTATATGGCTGTTGTGTGTGTGTGTGTGCATATATATATATATATATATATATATATATATATATATACTGTTCCAAGAAAAAATAAAGGTAATACTAAAATAACACATCCTAGATCTGAATGAATGAGTTTTTCTTATTAAATACTTTGTTCTTTACATAATTGAATGTGCTGACAACAAAATCATACAAAAATTATCAAGGGAAATCAAATTTATCAACCCATGGAGGTCTGGATTCAAATTCAATTCAAAAATAATTTATTGATCCCAGAGGGAAATTAAGTGTTGGTATAGCTCATATAATTAATTGTTTAAGGAGTTGTTGTAGATCATGATGGCTGTGGGCAGGAAGGATTTCCTGTAGCAGTCTGTATTGCAGCGAAACTGAATAAGCCTCCGACTGAAGACGCTCTGTTGTTGTATGACTGTCTCATGAAGAGGATGCTCAGCGTTGTCCATAATTTTTTTGATTTTATGAAGAATCCTTCTTTGCATTATCATCTCCAGATTTTCCACAGTTGTCCCAAGAACAGAACCAGCCTTCTTTATCAGGTTGTTTAGCCTTTTTAAATCCCTGGCTCTGATGCTGCTACCCCAACAGATGACGGCTGAAGAGATTACACTCTCCACAACAGACTTGTAGAAGATCTGCAGCATCTTGCTGCAAACCTTGAAGGACCTTGAAGAAATTTAGAGTCACACTCAAAATTTAAGTGGAGAACACACTACAGGCAGATCCAACTTTGATGTAATGTCCTTAAAACAAGTCAAAATGAGGCTTAGTAGTGTGTGTGGCCTCCACGTGCCTGTGTAACCTCCTTACAACACCTGGGCATGCTCCTGATGAGTTGGCAGATGGTCTCCTGAGGGATCTCCTCCCAGACCTGAACTAAAGCATCCGCCAACTCCTGGACAGTCTGTGATGCAACGTGGCATTGGTGGATGGGGCGAGGCATGATGTTCCGCTACCATAATGTATGTGTATATATACACCCAACATTAACGTATTGAGTTTCAATGCTGGTTTGGTTAGGGAGTTTTGCATATACAGTAGATCTGGAGATTAAAGCATTAGGAATCTCTTACCACAATGAACAGGTTGGTTCTGAACAGAATTTATTTTAAAGCACATCAATGATCCTAAACCATACAGAATCAAAAATAACTCTTTTTAACAAAAAGGTAAACAGAAGTCATCCCAGTCTGGGAATAGTTGGTGAGATGAACTAAATAAGCAGAGCTGTAGTAATTTGTGCCAGATGTCTGATGTGTACAAATGCCTTCAGTCAACTGAGCAACAGCTCCAGAAGAATGACATCTGTCTGGTAATAAGCAGGTTGCTGGTTCAATTCCAGCTTCCGCCACCACTTGTTGGCATTTTTTTTGGGCAAGACAACGCACCTGATGGTAAAACCTTTGTGTTTTTAATAACTGTATGCTGCTTGTAGTGCAAAAGCTCTTTGATAGGATGATGGAGCTTTACAAGAGCTTTACAAATATACATTTGCCTGTTTTGTCATCTGATCTCTGGGTCTTTCATGCTCTTATTCAAATCTTTAGTATACTGATTCATACACAATGTTGGTATAGAACACTCTGGTATCTTGATTAAATGTACATTTTCAGATTTGGAGTGTAGGGTCTAAATTTAAAATCAGGTTTTACGTATCCGTGTTTCTTTAAATCCATGCTGTGCTACCTATATATTGGTTTTCAGATCATGCCGTCTGCCTGTGACTCTCTGATCGAAGACATTGAAGACATGGTGTCTTTCAATGACCCCACTCCTCATGACAGACAGTCTGCAAGAAAGAGTATTATACCAAGGTCAAGAAAGAAGAAAGATCTTCTGAACAATGAAGAGCTCCAAGCAGACAGGTAATTTAAGTTTATTTAGACATTCCGTAAAGATTTGATCCATATAAACCGAAGCTATTGGTAAATAGGATAACATTCAACCAGAGCAATAGAAAGAAAATGCTTTTTAGTCATTATTCAACAAATATTGTCAGTTCCATGTAAGAAAGTTACCCCATTCCTGGCCGTAAACCACATGCTGATCAATTCAGTTTGGTTTATTTATATTGTACCAATTTGCAACAAATGTTACCTTAAGGCACTTTACAAGAAAAAATAGGTCCAGTTTATATCAAAAAATCTATAATCAGATTACAGTCCATACAATCCTTCTTTTAAATAATATTCCTTTGATAAAGCGACTGGCTTTGCTCTATACCCTTCTTAATCATCTTGGTGTGAATAAGAATGTTAGAAAAAGTAGAAAAAAAATTGAGTATTGGAAAATGTTTCAGTTTTCGTGTTTATTCTGTTGTCTGAAATGTAAAAGCCGCTAGCCGAGACCCCATATGAACTCCATGCAGAAAGGCCCCTGGTTGGGATTTAAACACCTTCTTGGACCTTCTTGCTGAAAGGGAAGAGTGTTAACAATTCTGTCACCCTCCATGCAGCCACAAACTGTTTTGAAAAAAGAAAAAACAGTGAAATAGTTCTCACCACCCTAATGAATTTAAAGCCAACTTGAGCATTTTGCTTTTGCATGATACAGATAATAAAACCCAACTTTGTTGCTGTTTTGTATTCAGATGTCCAGATTGGCATAGATTCTCACGGAAAAGTAAAGAAATTAATTTGAGAAAAAAGTATATGTTTCAGAAACTGGGAAATGTACAGGAACACGGACTTTTAACAATTCTTCCAAACAAACTTCCTTCTGTTTCAACTGTTTTTAGAGGTTATCCGAATTAGCTAGATCTGTTAAATCCCTCATACAACATTTTAATGGGTTTGAAATAAAAAGCACTATCCAGATGTTCAGGACGGTTTTACACCAATATGACATCATGACCGTTGACAAAGTAGCACCAATTGTTTGTCTCCTGTCCTGGCAGCTTTGGCAAAGAGTACGTCCCAGCAGTGTTAGTGGCTGACTTGCTCCTTAAAAGTGGGAAAATAGGGTTTTCCACCTGTTTGGTAGTTGACTTTATTGCATTAATGACATGATGGGCCCTATCTGGTTCAAACAGCTCAAATTTTGTGTTGTCTGCCTGTTACCAACCCTAGGCAGACACTGACCCAAGACAGAGTGCAGACACATGTCTTTTATATAAATGCTTATTTGACTCCTACAGACCTAAAAACAGGGATAGTCTATTACTTGAAACAAAAAAGTTGTAAGTACATTTTTATCCACATTGACATCACAAAAATGTCACAAGATTACTCATTGACCTTCACTGTACATTTATTGCATTTGGTTTGACTTAAGTAGGAGTATCGTTGCAAAATAGAATGTGACCAAATATTGTTAAAAGTTGTTGTATTTTGTTATTGGTATTGTTATATCTGTTTCAAAATAAAACTACATTTGGTCAACAATTACCTAAAATGTCTTCTCTGATGATCAAAGCCAGGTTCATTAGTAGACATTTTTTCTTCTACTGTGATAAAATATGAAAAAACGTTTTTTTGTGTGTTTGACACCATACATGTACATTTAAAAATAAATTGATTAATCAAAAATAGAAGAAATAAGGTCTTAAAATATTTCACTCAATGTTCAATGGATCAATATATCAATAGTATATAGATGCTTTGCAATGTATGTGTACATAGCTAGTGGATCTAAAGTTGTTGAGGTTTGAATCAGGCCTGGGCTAATATACTGACTTGATCCTATTTTATGTTATATTTATGGTTGCTAAAATACATATTTAATTATCTGTTTTTAGTTTGATCCCTGGTACCCAAAAGATCTGGATGAAAACGTGGGGCTGCAGTCACAACAACTCAGATGGAGAGTACATGGCTGGACAGCTTGCTGCCAGCGGATACAAGATGACTGGTAAGAAATCTGGTGTATAGAGTTGACTTGATGTCAGAAAGCAATATGACACACAAAACAATACTGATAGATTAATTCAAAGAAGGATAACCTTTAAGTGGGCATAAACTGCTTAAATTGTAAAAATGTATAGCTTATTTTACTTTTGTATGGCTCAAACTGAGCTTTTTTTGCCCCCCAGAAAACTCATGTCAATAGTATTGATAAACACAAGAGGGCAGTGTTATGCTGTATATCAACACTGTGTTTTACTCCAGTTGAGCTGGATTTTTTTTCTAAATAAAAGCTGCAGGATAAAAAACTTGACAAGCTCACTATATTTTCTATACAAATTATTGTTCTATTTGAGGAATTTTAGTTTTGCTCAGGATTTGCTAATCCTTTAAAATTCATAAAATTTGTTTTGGGACTTGATAATAGCTATCTACCTATTGATGCATTTTGAAATGATCCTTAGTGTAGTACAAATGCTATAGGTTGACAAAACAATTTCTCTAAAAATATCCAAGACTCTAAAGTTGGCAGGTTACAGATGCTGGAAACAACTTGACTGTATTTAATGCTTCCTTTCATTCCAAGATTTGCATGCCTTTTACGTGGAGTCTAGACATATTATGTTCTTGATCATACAGTTGTATTTTTTATTTTACCAGGTTTTCTGTTGTTGGTTGTATAATCTATGTAATGATAGCTCTTGTGTTGTCCCTCTTTATGAGTAGAAGCGTGCGTATGTGGTAGCTAGAGATTGAGACAAAAGAGAAAAAAGGAGTCTATCCCTTAGGCGTTTTTCACTACATGGGGTCTCCATAGCCATGAAGGGACATTAATCACATATTTCAAAAAATGCAAATGTACCCATTCATTCACATGCGTGCAGTCTCTATTCACAATGCCCTTCGTAGCATGAGCCAACAGTTTTTCTCTCGTCTGGTAAATTAAACCCCTGATCTCTTTATCTTTTCCACCTTTCTTTGTTTTGCTGTATTTTTTTTTTAATCCCATGAGTTTTTCTGTGGTATAATAGATCGCTCGCGTACAGTTCCTCTTCACTTTGTGGTGTCTCACCTGTCCTTGTATTTGGTAGCAGATCTTTTGTTCAAGCATCTGCTGGGGCGTGATATTTTGTGTGCTATTAGTCACTATAGAACTTTGTGTTCAAAAGTAGAAATATGAAAGATGAGGCTCTTCTTTTCCATTTATAGTTTTCTGTTTCTAGGTGCATATAGTGTGTTTTGTAATCTTAATTTTAGTACAAAATGAGTTCACTGGCTTTCTTAAAGTTCAGTGCAAATAAAGATCCAGGTGTATTAAAGCGTTATCTCAGATAAGGTTAGTTTGCAGTTACAAAATTAGATTTTCTTATCTCTGAATTGAGTTAGTTTCTGCCTAATCTGATTTGAAACACAACTCTGCAGTAATCACACAGTTATAGTGGGCCCTAAAAGTGTTCAGCTTTTGTATTAGATCTAAGCTCGGAATTATTTTCAATTTGCACCCATGGAAAGGTTCCTTTTTTTTTTTTTACTTGCTTCATAACACAGATATTTGCACAGGAAAAAAATAACTGTGTGTGTCTGTAATAAAGTGATAAAGATAAAAACCAAGAGCTGTAATGTGACTCTGCATGGTGTCCAGTGTGTCTTCAAAAACATTGGAAAACAAGACATGTGCAGGGCAAGAAATTTAATGGCACACCTAAAAAGCAATCTTAGTTGGATCAAATGCAAATCAAACAAAAGAAACTGGGATGTATATGGCGACATGTTGTCGGCTTACCACATAAAATCCCCATGAAATATGTTTTATTTGTAAGATGCTGTTTTCAGCTGAAGTATTTTAGTCCATGTTACACTGGCATGTCAGTGTCGCTCTGTGCTGGTAAGTGTGTGACTAGCAGAAGTGTGTTGTACAAGGGAGATGCAGTGGGACACGCTGCAAGCCCCATTCTTAGGTTATTTTACTTAAGCTGCAGAGCTTCTGTTTTCCAAATGAAGGAAGGGAAATAACGTTTTTTTTTAAGACAGAATCCTTTATTTTGATACAGCCCTGTTAGTTAAAATTACTCTTCTCCCCCCCAAAAAACAGAATTTCCATTCCCATACGTGGGATTTCTTCCAGTTAAGTGTATCTATGGGCTGATTATAATAACATTGTTTATACACAGTATGATACATACCTCAGAACAACAAACTATAATCCATGCGGTTTGAATCAGAACACGATCTAAGAGTGTAAAAGAATGAAAACAAACAAAAAATTGTTGCTCGATTCTTAATTGCAAAGTTACCTTAGTGCAGGATCTTTATGAAGCCAAGAATTGGGTTTTCCAGAAAAAACAATTGCTATGAGTTGGTGTGTTTTGTTTTTCTTGATCTCTTACTTAACCTTCTTAAGTGATTGTCAGGCTTTGAAGGTTTTCAGCTTAAATTGTGTTAGAATAAAGCCGGAGGGGGGAGTAAATCATCTTCATCACACAGAAACCTGAAATGGAACCTGAAAATACCTAGAAGGCCACTCAGTTTACTTTGCAGCCCAGGCCTGCTGGTTACTGATCAACTTACATGACTGTGATGGCGAGCATTAGAACAGTTTGTCCTCGGATTTGTTCTGATTCTGTGATAAGAACATTTTTATAACTACTTGTTTGCACACACAATATGTTCAATAAAGTTTTTTTTTTACATTGAGCTGCACTAATCTTTTAGAGTACATTACTGTGTATGTTTTTACATGACATGCACATTTTTCATGGTGCAGTTGAACAACTTGACCAAAATGAATTTTGGTTTATCCAAATCAAAGGGATTTCGTCATATTTTTACTCCGTAGGTTTTGCTCCATCTTTCTCCATTTCCTGGAAAGATTCTTCTCCTCCTTCCTTAGCTTACTGAAAATCTGCACTCAGCCATTGTCTTTTCATATGAGAGAAATTGGTTGTCCTGTGCAACATCACTGAAGGTTACACTTGTGCCTAGGGTGACTGTTTACAAGGATATATTGTGCAAAGCTGTGCGGTGACACAAAAGGCTCACATCCGTGGTGAAGTGCGTAGTTATTGATCAGATTAAACATTAGTACTTGTTAAATTATTTTCTCCTTGAAGTCTGAAAATTGTTTTATGTCTACAATTACAGAACAGAAGAAAAATCATAACTGAAAATCAGACCTTAGATCTGTATTGTCTGCTCCAATCTAGCGTCGTTATAAAGATTTTAATGAGGAGATTGAGGACAAAGACAGCTTCCACTGCACTGGAAACATGACATCATCTCTTCCCCTCTCTCATTCTTTGCGCCTGTTTTCTCTCTTTCACATCCTTGCCCTCCCTTGTCTCCCTTTCATACCCTACTCTAAATCTTTGTTTCTCAAACTATGACATCACCTGGTGTGAAGCATAGTAGTAGTTCTCATGCCAGCCTGTAGGGGGCATGCTATGCCCACAGAGGAGATTTTTCTCAAAGAAAACATCTCTGCAGTATCAGGATGAGGTCATACTTCTGAAAAATACTACCAATTCATAGTTTTAGGATTTTGAACTTGAACTTTTTAACATGATCTTATGTAATATGTAAAACAGGGCCACCTTTGGTTATTGTTATATTATTGTTATCCTGTATGAGACTATTTTGGAAGAGTCGAAAGGCGTAAGGGTGAACACAGAATGACTGTCATTTACAGAAATTTGTGTCTTTTTAAAATCACTTTTCCCTAGAATCACTCTTCAACAGGAGTACATGCTCATATAGACAATATTTCAAAGTACTTTTTTAAACAAGATTTATTATGGTCATGCTTCTTTGATCCTTTATATATATATAATAAAAACATACTACAACGCTGTGTGTTTGGGTGTTTGTACCTTGGTGGAGGTTTTCTGTCAATGAAACCCACCTGTAACTTTGCTTTCTGCCTTCATTGTCTCAGCACATGGGGGGCAAGTTCTCATTCAGTGTTGTTCCTGTTTTGAACCAAGGAGGGCACTGTTTACCCATCATATTGCAACAGCACACCCAAACCTCATTTGAGTAGCAGATCAATTTGCCAAATAGTGACTTCATAGAAAAGCATCTACACACACACACAGAGTTAATCACACACACACACACCCTTTATGGAAAGTCACACTAAGATATTTTGATTGTTTTTGGCTGTTCCCTCTCCCTTCCCAGCCTCCTCTCTGCACAATCAGCCGCGTACACTGCTCTTCAGTTAGGATTTTACATACCGGTTAGGCAAAATTACTCCCTGGTACACAATGTCAGCCAAATGAGGCATTCGCAGTTCCTGGTTTGGATGCAGGCGGTTAGAGGATATGGGTTTCCGTGAGAGGGTGTGAGTTGTTTAGATAAAAACGATCTGAAAACTGATCCGCAAGTATTACACATGCTGCTGACTTTTAGATCATGCAAGAAGCTTAATCGTTCCAGTTTTGTGTGCATTTTCTAGGTGGAAAAAGTTAAATTATTTGCACGTGATTTGTCCTGCAGTGCCGTCTTAAATCTACTTGCAAGAAAAATTTAAAATTTGTTACACACTTAGTTCTCTGCATATTTCTCATAAAACCACTTCTAGATATTAGAGCTGAAACCCCATTCAGCTTATTCTATAAGGACTTCGTACTGCATTGGCTTAAAGCACTGCTGCTCCGTGCAGTTGCGTGACATCACTGTCGAGTATTTTCACTCCAAGTGTGTGTACCTCGCATGCATGCGATCTCATTCATAAAACGACTGTTTCTAAATGATCTGATTGGTTGACTGTGCACGACGGAGCGCTGCACGCCGCAATAATGTAGCCAATGAAACCATACTATGTTGTGTCTGACTCCACCTCTCATACATACCCACACACATCGGCTCGCTCTGCCCGATCACACAGACACTTTCGCTCCTCTCACACAGAGTTGACGGCGTAGTGGGAATTGGAGTTGTAGAAGGGAGGCGTGTGAGAGACGGTTCCGTTTTTTTCGACAGTCCTCATTCTCCAAGATTACACAGATCGCCTGGTGTCTTTAAGACACTGTGTGCTGCTCGCTTGTCTTTCCTCTGTCGTTTAAGAGTCTGTCTCAAGGCAGTCTTGCCTTACCTAAATTGGAGAGGGAGAATATGAACCAATGAAGGAGAGATCTATGTAGGGAGGGAAGAGGACGGAAATGTGGGATGTACTATAGGATTTTGCAGAAGGATTAAAAATAATAGAAAAGCAGGCTGGCAGTGAAGGAGTCTGACCAATAATGTTCTGCCGAAGCAAATCTCGAAAAGAAAAACAACTAATTCATTGCAAACTGACTTAATTTAGACGATAATGAGGATTTACAAGAGTTCCAACACCTAAAACTTAGTGTTTTCCCTGGATATAATGTGATAGACCAACACGTGATACTGCATTATTGTGATATGGAAGTAAATAAAATTGTTTTTAATTTTTCTTTTTCAAATAAAAATCTGGAACATTTGTCTGCATTTGTCAGATGGGAGGAAGAGCATCTGTGAACATCAATTCTCAAAGCTTGCTACAGATCCTGAATTAGATTCAGGTGTGGACTTTGACTTGGCCATCCAAACTCAGGAATGTGCTTTGATCCTCACCTTTCCATTTTGGCTCTGGCTCAATGTTTGTGGTTGTTGTCCTGCTGAACGGTGAACCTTTACCCATCAACTCAGACCAGCTTCCCTCTCCCTATTGAAGAAAAGCTTTGCCACAACATTATACTGTCACTACCGTGTTTTACCACGAGGATGGTGTGTTCAGGATAATGTGCATTGTTAGTTTTCTTCCACACACTGTAAAAACTCAAAAGCTGACCTGATTTGAACATTGTTCCATATATTTGCTGCGCTCATTGTATCGGTTGTGGCTTTCTTCCAACTATAGTTTCTGTTTTTTTCACTCTTCCATACAGGCCAGATTTGGGCAGGCTGTCAATTTCTACTACCTTAGCTCCAGATCTTTGCAGCTCATGCAGTTACTTTAGGACTCTTAACTCTATGTAAATCTGTCCTTGCTCGGCCTGTCTGTTTGGTGGACAATCATGTCTTGGTAGGTTTGCAGTTGTGCCATGCCTTTTACATTCTCCTGTGATTGATGGAACATTAGGGGTCTTCTGAAGGTAATTGGTTGTGCTATTTTTTTATTTAAGGGTATTGCAGTAAAAGGGTGTGTAATACAAATCCATGCCACACTTCAAAGATATTTCTTTGTAAGAAGAAAACATTTTTGAAATCGATTTATTTTCTTCTTACCTCTGAATTACTTACATAAAATTAGAAAACAGTACAAGAACTTTTGTGCTTGTAAAGTGGCAAAATGTGGAAAGGTTAAAGGATATGAATATTATTGCTGGGCATTGCACTGTAACCAAAACTGATTACTACAATGTGTTACTTTTTTTTGTCCAGTTCATTAGTTGGTTTTGTTTCTTTCTTTTTTTAAAAATCTGTCCTATCTTTTATGTTTCTGTACATGTACATAAAATCTCCAAATCTTGTAGTATCTCTCGAATCCTTGAATTTAATTTAAGCCAATAACGTAAGGCTCAGATAACAAGAGATTAGATTGATCCCAAGATCTGTGCATGTAGGTGTGTGTAGTGCACATGTCTGCACTTGATGAGCCTTAGAAGGTGACTCATGTTTAGCCATCACCTATGAATCATTTAAAAGTCATGGATAAAGCACTCCATCCATCCTGCTTTGGAATTCCCATGAAACACTTCTCAGCCTCATGTATTGATTCACTTTCAGATGGGTAGTTTTAATGCTAGCCTCACTAACTGTGTGAGGCAAATGATTTATCCAATCCAAAACAAGAAAAGGGATCATCCAGATAAATTAGTTTTATTATATTTTAACAACAAAAAGGTTTTTTCACGACACCTCACTGAACGAGATGGCTAACAATTCCTCTTGAGCAAGCACCCTTAATCAGTAAGGACTGAAAAACTAGTTTAGTTACCCCATTTCTTTTTTCCTATCCTCAAATATTAAACAGGAAAGGGATTGTAACCATAAATGAGTATTTTGGTCCTCCCTGAGTCCAGTCAGTTGTTTCCCTTGGGCAAATAAGGCAAAGGATAAATGATGTGCAATGGTAAAAAGACTCTTTTATTTTCCTGTCTATTTCCAATTTTCTTTGGAAGCTACATACTGAGATAATCTCTTGTCTTACAGGAATACGGTCTTGCTTTCCTAAATGGTTGCAAATTCCCTAAGGGGATATAATGAGAAAATTATGGAAGGGTTATAAATTAAAGGACAAGGCAGGAGCTGAGACAGTAGTGGTTGTGATAGCTGAAGCAAGGGAAGGACCAAAATAAAAACACACACTAGAGGCATGACGCTTGGCTTCAATTTGCTGATATCAATTGTGCCGATGTAGTCTACGTGTAAAAATTACCTCAAGACTGTCAAAAACATCAATGATTTAATTACATTTGCTCTAAAGGCAACACAAGTTTGTATGGCATTGCTCATGCAAAGGCATTGTAAAATGTTTTACTAAAAAAAAAGACATTAAAAGACAAGGAGTACATTAAAGAGACTGTAAGATTCAAGGATGCATCCATTGTCCAACATCTTTCACTTATCCAAGATCCAGTCCCGGGGGGTAACGGGTCCAAGAGAGAAATCCAGACATTCCTCTTCCCAGCCACACCCTCCAGCTCATTGTGGGGGGGTCCCAAAGTATTCCCAGGCTATAGCCCCTCCAGCGGGTTCTGGTATTACCCAGGTTCTTCTGTATCTAAGGCTGATCTGGCCACCATACAGAGGAAGCTCATCTGTGCTGCTTGCCTTGAAGGATCTCCAGGATAATTTAAGCGTTAAATAACAAACATACATATTTTTAAAAAGTAAAATAAAAAGCCAAGAACCCATCCTTTCATTTTCTATACCAGTCTCTCCTAATGCAGGGTTGCGGGGGGGCTGGTGCCTATCTCCAGCGGCCAAGGGGCGAGAGGCAGGGTACACCCTGGAGAGGTCGCCAGTCCATCACAGAAAGCCAAGAACTGATAAAATAAAACATTGCCTTTTGTGAAAAGCTGTAGTAAAGCCAAGTTTTTCTTCCTGATTTATTTGAATTTTCAGGAGGCATCCTGCTTTTCTGAATACCTCACCGCTTCGGGTGAGTTCGCCTCTTTGGCAATTCAAACGTCCATTTCGTACCTGTAGAAAAAAAACAATTTCCTACCTGTGACCATAACTGTTCTGTATCAGTTCATTCTCTTTGTAGGCTGGCTTTTTTAATTAATTGTGGAAATGACTAGTCATAAAATGCTCAAATCTCTGAAATACTTGATTTGTTATTATTTTAGATACCAATTTTATACTGGCATTAATTGTCGTTCTAAACCCTGTTTGGGCCAGTTTATGTAAATTAAATTTGAAAAATTTTCACCTGATCAAAGCACCTCAAAGTTAACCCCTGCTGGTAGACATAATTTATCAGACGGCAACTGTGCTACACTGATTATATCTGTCTACCTGTCAATGTTTTAGATCAGTGGCTTATCCACACACAACAGTGATAATTCTCCAGTCATTCTGCAGAAATAATCATTTGTTTAAAAAGTTTTTTGGGAAAGTTGCGTAGGTGGCCGTCTTGTGTTGCTTTAACCTATTTTTACACATCAGCTGCATCTTAATTGGCTTCAACAAATAGGTTGGTATTACTGTTACCAAACAGAGCACTGCATAGATGTGTGTAAACTGTTCAGAGTTTGCATTATTTATATGTTGCAGAAAGCCAAGAATACCATGAGAACTGAGTGTTTTAAATGTCGTCGTACCAAAAAAATTGCTTTTATGAGATGTTATGTCTTCATCTGTTCAATAGAGTAACATCAGGAGTTGTGGTGTTCTTGCAAAAGTTCAAGAGTTCATTTCTTTCTTTCTTAACAGAGAAGCCAACAACAAAAATCTACGTTCTTTGGCGTTTGACATCACATTGGTTCTTTTTTTCGCTGCCTTAGAGTAATTATCCTGTCTAACACTTTTTAGCCTTCCTGTTAATTTTTCTTTCACCTCTTTGATGTCCCTGTCATTTCGACTCAACAAGCAAAACAAATGCAATTTTCTTCATGAAGAGGAAATTAAAGCTTAAAAGACATTTGTAATTAATGTGAGATGTGAGGCTGCTGGCTTGGAAAAATAATGTGGGTCATGGTGGATTAAAACGAAGAAAAGTGATACTTATACATTCAGGGACATGTTGTAAATGTCTTTTTAAAGGCTCATTCAACCCCCCCACCCCCCGAGATTTCTCTCTCTCTCTGTCTTGGCTATCGCTCTCCTGTTTTGGAATATGACCTCTCCTTTACTGTATGTGGGGCCATTCAATGTTCAGCCATCAGTGCCTTTACTCGCTGACCACCTGCTGAAGGGGAAAGCATGGATGACCTGTATTGCTGCATGTTGATGTTCATGTTAGCCCACCTGGAGAATTAAATGTGTTCTCTACCTCTGACAACCAAAGTATGCAATAAAGTGTTTGTGCGAAGTCTGAATTTATAAGGTTTGGGAGATCCAGTGAGTATTTTTAGAGGAATTAATTATTTTGTAGAGATCCACTGTGAGAGGTCCTCACAAATGTTATTTGTGCATATATTAGTATTAATAGTATATCATGATTATATGTTGAATTTAAATAAACTAAGAAAACTGTAGTTTATGCAACAAAACATGTCGAGATTTGGCTTTGTAGTGATCTGCAGGCTGTATGCAGAGATGATATATCAATTCATGACTCACCTTTATGTGAAAAGCATTGAATTCCTGTTTCTCCTGACATTCTGAGTGACAACATCTTTGGTGCAAAGGCTGTACAAGACGTTTGATTTATGTGTTGGTATCTTAAGCATGCCTTTCTCCATTGGAGGAAATTAACTCAATTTCTTCTTCATCCAGATAAATAAGTAGGCTGAGCTGAAAAATAACCTGGAGAACCTTGACTGTGAAAGGGTTGACCTGATAGAAATTTTGAAAGATTGAAAGTATGTGGTCAGTCATGGATAAGATTAAATCATTTTTTTCCTCCTGTAAAATGCAATGTCTACAAAACTAATAACCAAACTTCATGCTTGACTACTACTTTTACAGGTTGGGTTTAATGTTTCTTACTTTTCTTAAAAGCTGTGAACTTCTCTTCACCCTTGCTCTCCTCTCATCCTGTGGTTACATTGGCAATATAAATCAATACAGGGTGAAGTTAGCAGCATAAATACAAGTAATGTTTAGCTTTGAAAGAGATCGATTGCAACGCATTGATTAAGCATCAAACATGGCCACAAGTAATTTCCTGTTCTCCTGTGTGTGACTCTGTTGGAAGGTGAATGATTGAGTTTAGGACAGTGGTAAACAAGATGGGAATAACAAATTAAATGGTTTTTAAATAAGCTTTGTGGTCGACTAAAGGAGAAGATGCTCATGTTCAGTATTATTTTATTCTGTGCTGTTGATACAATCTCAGTTTTTTTTTTTCCTTCCCAGAAGCTGATTTAACGATCCGGCTCATTGATTCATGCTCATAGAGAGAAGTGTGTGAAGTTTCTTGATAATCAGTTGCTTTCCACATGGCAGACAGATGGCTCTTCTAATCTTTCAGACAGACACTGCCGTTCCAGATCTGATTGCTGTGCGTTTGCAAATGTTTATGTGCATCTATCCTTCTGTAGTTTCCTCAGTTCAACTCAATAAATCTATCATCGCAGGACTCCATGTGCGGTTGTGTGGTCTTCAGATGTTTGATGCTACTCATTTTACAATTTGGTTTAGAGTGCATCCATGCTCTTGCCATTGTTCATGATATATGATTAATTGTTGGGCATAAATATTATGACATACTTCCAAACCAAAACTTTGCCTGTTCATTGGTCTTATGCCTCAAATGTCTTAATTAACAATGAAGTTGTTGAATATTTGCCTCGTCTTTTCATAGACTGTACACATTAGAGAGGGAAAAATGGGGAAAGCTGGAAAGTTGTTTATAGTTAATCTCCAGCTGGTTAAATTTCATAATAGTGAGGTATAAGTTTGCTTCTGTTTTTATCTGGGACTTTGTATTTCCAGTAGGGAAAGTACTTAAAGGGTAGCCTAACTCTTAAAGATATTTTGAAGAAATAGAAAAAAAGTCAACTCATTTTTCCATTTGGACTAGTAATCTGCTTTATTCTAAAGATTATATATTTATGAAAGTACTTTATTCAAATGATCATTTATTGAAATCCTAACAAATCAAGGAGCTAAAGTGAGAACTAAGTCTACTACTTTTACAATAATAATAACAGCAACATAATTTATGCAGCATAACTGAGCAATGCTGCTGACCTCAATTTTATTGCGATAACTTCAGTTTGTATTTTTTTCAGTATATATCAAAACTGGGAAGATATTAACGACCATGATGAATTTACTAACACCATCATTACACCTTTACAATCCTAGCTGTGATTTGAAACAAGGTAGGATGTAGTTCATGGCAGATGAGCATTAATTAGACTTTTACATCTTATACAAATCTTTGTTTCCAATCTTTTTTGGAATGATCCAAGTACCTGAGGTGGTGTTTGGAGTAAATTCCACCACTCCTTTCATCGCTTTCATTTCTGAAAAGATTTATTTTGAAGTACAAACAGTTGGAATCGGCTTTAGGCGCAAATAAAAGCTTCATGTAACATGCAAACCGTGCAGAAAATCGGATTCCTGTTGTGACCATGAAGCCGGAGTGACAAAATGACTGTTGGCAAATGGCAATAATTAGATATTATGCAAAGAAAATGTATAATGCTAAAAAAATATATTAAAAAAATCAAATCTGTAAGCTAATTTTTAGAAATGAAAGCAACGCCACGTTTTGCCTGAATCTCATGACATCAGGAGTATTGATACATTCCCTGTGTGACTACCTGTCTCGGTGTATTGTAATTCCCAGACAGCATGGCTGTCTCAGCTTGATTTAGTTTCTCTGACCTGATATCTGATTAAAGAGACTCAGACGTGTGTAGGTGCTGGATTAGCATATAAAAAGACAGTGACAGAACATCAGATAATTCTGATGCCATCTGTTTTTAATGGAATCTGTTAGAGGGAGAGAAGTGTGCGTGCGTGCACCCCTCCTACAACTCTGTGCTTCTCATGACTGTCCTTGCAAATGTTTTAGCCTATTTGTATTTTGTACTGCAGATTTTGTCCTTTATATTTTCCTTCAAAGCGTTTTGTTCCGGGAAAGAGCACATGAGCATTAACATAGATTCTGAACAAAAACATAAATTATTTATATCTAAATTGCTCCATTATTTAACTGATTTATTGATTAGGAGCCAAATTGCCCAGCATTTCAATTTATGCCTGCTATTTATTCATGCTTGTTTGTGCTCACAGTCATGCGAGATCTAATGTAAAGGC
Organism: Valencia hispanica; assembly: GCA_963556495.2. Taxonomy (NCBI): domain Eukaryota; kingdom Metazoa; phylum Chordata; class Actinopteri; order Cyprinodontiformes; family Valenciidae; genus Valencia; species Valencia hispanica. Next base: position 32,927,746 of record OY747710.1, read on the forward strand.
GGTTTAGTGCTATTAAGTTGCATCTGTTTCACAGGAAAATTCATTGAGATGTCAGTTGTAAGCTTTCACAAATCAGATTTTGATAGATTTTGCAACCTTCTAGTACAGACAACAGCCCGCTTGCAAACAGCAGAGTAACAAAATGCATGTAAGACTTAGTTATTTACAAGGCATGTGGAAATGGTGCATGATGGATGAGGAAGGGAAAGAGAAACATAACTTTGTTTTGTCTGTTGAGAAAAGAAAAATAGAAAAACTTAAATTTTTATGCTTTCGTGTTGAAGATAAAACAAGTTGTCCAAGACGTCAAGCTTAAATATGGACTGCTTTGGTGGTTCTGTGAATATGTGTAAAGGGCTGCAAGCTGTACTAGCATGTTATGTTTCTGGGCAGTGACTGTTACTGGCTCCATACCTTGAGTAGTACTCAACTTATCACCTGCTGACATTCACATTTCTTAAACTGTTCCACTCTAAACACATCATCAACAGCCTGTGGTGTTTTACTTGTAAGTAAAATTAGAAGGAAGATTTGCTGTACCTTTTTTAAATATATATATATTAGATGCCATAGTCGTGCAAGGTAAAGAGCTGAGGGCAACACTGGATTTTAATTAAAAGCCTTTTAATGATGATGTTGGAACCACATGTGGAGACTGGAGGATTACAAGGTGTTCATTTCTGTGAACTGTGGAGATTAAATGATGCACGTGTTTTCAAGGGAGACTGTCAATGTAACTAAAAAAAGTGCCCTTTTTAGACTATCCTAAATCCTCTGTGTTAAGTTACCAGATCCAGACCAATGTTTTATGAGCAGGGTAGATTAATTGCTTTTTTCCCCCTCTGATTGATATCAGTGAAAACATGTTTTCTCTAGCTTTTTCTGTTATGTTTTTCTGCTCGTCGTTATGTTAATTTTTCTAAAAGTTGCTTTAGTGGCTTTGGTCCTTTTTCAAACCTGAAATCCTTTGTTCTAAGATTGTTTTCTCTCTTTTTGGTTTCTCAGCTCTGACTTAATTCTTTCAATTATGTTTAGTAAACATTTAAATGTAACATTTTGCTCTTTCAATCCTAGTCTTTTCTTGTTGTGACTTGGTTTCTGCATTAATCGCTGACTGAGCTGACAGCCCTGTCCTGTTTGAGGCTGTGAAATAACCTTTGCCCCCACTCCTGTCTTCAATTTTCCTACCTTATCTCTATTACTTCTTCTGTTGTTAATCTATGAAGAGTGCTTCTAAAAAGTATGCGTTTCGGAGGAAGGAAACATCAGTTGGCTTAAAATCTAATACGCGTGAGCGCCGTCTGACTGCTAAGGCAACAGAACAACTGTTCTCTGTATTACAAGAAAAAAGGACTCTGCGTCAAGTTTATTTGCATATAATTTGCATATGAACCCCAGCTGACTGTTTTTGTAATGCCAAGAGGCTAAATTCAGTATTTATTACCCAGGCCATAAAACTACTTTTCACTTTTTTGCTGGCAATTTGCATCTAATTTGCATGTCCCATAGCTTGGTTCTGGGAATAAGGGGCCAGATGACCTAAATTGTTTCAATTTTACGTAGAAATAAAAACACAGAGGAAGGTCTAATTATTACTATTAATCAAATTAGGACAGTTCATGTGGAGCATAAATATGTGAATGTATTTCCTGCAATAGCAAGCTGAGGCTATGAGTCTGCTATATAAGCTGCATGAAAGCTCCCCAATGATTTTTTTTATTTTTATTATTATTTTAGCAAAACATTTTTACTGTATTTTAACTGTTATCCTGTTTTAATGAAACCAAACGAGGGGTTGTTTTTTAATTTTACGTTTTCATAATAGACAGCCATTTTACAGTGTGTTTTGGTAACAACCAAAGTTTCTGCTCTGTTGGGTGTTAGCTGGGGGTGTTAATGAGTGACCCTTGTTAATGATCTGTAGGAATTTCTAAAGAAAACTGAACTGGTTTCCACTGAGTTTTCGGGAGGTCACTGTACAAGTCTCAGAAAACCCCAAGTTAAACGTTTGTTTACTCTGACAGAGTGATTCTAACTAAAAAGATCATAGCTTGTGCGTGTTGAAGGATTTTGCAGTAACAATAAATGAGCAATATTTAATTAGTTTTTGACATTACAGTTCAAGTTGATTAAAATGATTAATAAAGACAGTGGAATACTTTAGAATTGGTTTGGTCCCCAGGGAGCTTTAAAGTTAAACCGGGCCCTATCTTTCTTAAAGACCCACTCCGATCATCTTTTTGAGCTACTTTAAAGTGTTTTCAGTGGTCTATAAATCATGAATATGCCTATTTTAGCCAAAATCACCAAACCTTTGCAGTTTTCTAGGACATAGCTTCAGAAGAGCAGTAGCTTATTAGCAATTCACCTCTGTGTTGTGGGCGGGCTTAATGCATTGGTTTTTTTGCAAGGCCGTTCACATTTCCAACTAAATGCGACCTTTTGTGATCTCCTGTGTGAACGGGACCAGAATTGACCCGCATGCGCAGAAAAGTACTAAACGGTCAACTTGTTGTTTGCGGAAGTAGTTACACATGGATGTCGACAGTGGAGCTCGTTTAGCCTTATTAAAGTTATTTTCACAACGGAGCCAGCACAATTTCAATCTTCTCGTTTTAAGGAGAACAATAAAAAGGAGGAGAGCAAGGTTTTTGGCCATGGCGTTTTGTGGAGCAGTGGTAGCAACGTCTGTACAGAGAAACGTGTGGGTTCGGCGTCGCAGCCAGGAGTGGTGGGAGACTGATGTGAGTTCAGTGGCTTCACTAATACAGAATTCATCAGTAACTTCCTAATGTCCAGATCCACTTTTGATTAGGTTTGTGAGCGCCTTCGATTTACTCTGTCACGGGAAAGACACATGTCTGCAGCAGCCCACAACAGTGCAGAAACGCGTTGGAGTGTATTGGCAAGCAACAGGTGCGTGCATTGACGTGTGGGTCGGATACATGGCCGTTCAGACTGAAGTCGCATTTCAAAAGATCGGATACGTATCGGATTTTGGACCACATACCCAAGTGGCCTGGGTCGCATTTGAAAAGATCGGATCTGTGTCGTTCAGACTTTCATGAAAAGATCAGATACACGTCCCATAGGGGCAAAAAAAATCGGAATTGGGTTGTTTCAGCCTACAGTGGTGACGTAGCCTAAGTCAGTTCAAATGCCACAAATACTGAAATAGCCTCATCCAAACAACATGATGCTAATTTTAGCACTATTTTGTAGCATTGTGTGAGGAACATACGGATAATGAAACAGAGCTGCTATTGAAGCAGGTTCAAGGTTAATGTTTTGTCCTTAAATGTCCAGTATGTTTTGAAAAAGGCAGAAAAGAAAAAAAATTGAAATTTGAGTCTCGGAAAATGGTACATGTTGCATTTAGAAATGGGCAGGAACCCCATGTTTCATTCCTATGCACAATATATCTGAACATAATCCTAAACCACAGAGCATTGATCTCTGTCTAGTGTATAAATATGAGGTATATGTATGTCTGTTCTTTTTAGGTATTGTCTATTTAAGTATTTGTCCTTTTTAGTTACTGCCTCAGTTTTTCACTCAGGCTAAAGCTGCAGCTGCCACAATTCACATTCAGCATTGAACTTCCTTTCTTTTCAAAGGACAGGTGAGCTTTTACATACAGGTGGCTCCTACTGTTCATCTTTTCTTTAGCTTACCCTCCATCTTTGTTTCCCTTGCAGGTGACAAGCGGGAGAAACACACACACTGGCACGCACGCGTATACACACACACACACTCACACACGCACGCGCGCACACACACACACACACACACGCACGTCTTGCTATCCTTGTGTTGACTTTGTATTGACTTCCATTGATTTTACTATGCCTAACCCAGACACTTTCCCTAAACCTAACCATTACTGATACATGCCTATATATATATATATATATATATATATATATATATATATATATATATATATATATATATATATATATATATATATATATATACACACACACACTAGTTTTGGATGTTACTCTTCTACAATATTTTGGCCTGCATATACCTTTATTCTTAAAATCCTTACACATTCTTACTCCCACAGTGTTTTCGCATGTAGGGTCAAACATCCTATTTAGTATTAACTGCCATCTCCTTGAGCAAACAGCAAATATAATCACATTTGTAATGGCAGAGAAATGTGTCAATATTTGCCCACTCTATTATTGTTGTGAAATGGGGAACTGACTGTGGTTACAGTGGAGTGCATGATTTTGACAGTTGGCTTTGAGGCTTGAACACATCTTCTATTCTGCCTTCAGCCACAGACATATTTTGTTTCAAAATATGTGAAATTATATAATGTAAAATGCTAACTGATAATGCTGTCGCGGGTCTAAGAAATTGGAAAATGAACTAACCTATCATAGATTTATGGCCAACTTCTGATCTTTGGTATTTGTAAAGATTGGACTTGTCGACATGAATTTTTGTTGATTTTCCTTTAATAACTATAACAGTCTTCCAAATATTTCTATCTTATAATGTTAGGAGTGAATGCCAACCCCCACTGTTTGTGAGTTTGTTTGGTGCTGTCATCATTGCTAACTATAAATTACTCTGTGTGTATTTCCTAAACTATTTAGACATTTAGCTTAACTTTGGTTAAAATGGTTTAGCATTACTGGTATCTGCTGAAATTGGCTTTATGTCTTTTCCCCATGGTAGAAAGAAATTTAGGAAGATGCCTTTTAGAAAACGATCGAAGCTGCAAAATAGAGATGTAGCCAAATGACCCAACGAAGTCCCTCTGTGGAAAATGCACTCTCTCTTTAAATAGCTACCTATATTGGTTGGGCTTCATCTTCCTTTCTTTTTAAATTCCTCCCTTATGCTTGAGTCGTTTTTATGCTGTAAGTGCGTCCACAGTATTGTAGTTGATACAGCCTGGAAGTTTTCTGTGTGTTAACTGATTGCAAAATGATAAAACTTTTGTGGTCAGGCCTTTTCCAGCTGAATATTGTTAAATTCTGATCATCTGTCAGTTTTGTGGTACATTCATAATTATTAGTTTTAGGAGATGTACAGCGGTTTTATCATTTGGCCCAAAATTTTGTCATTGTAAGTTCATGAATTACAGTTTGAAATCAAATTTAAAATGATCAGTCTCTGGAAATATACATTGTAAGAATTTTCTAGCAAAGATGGCAAATTGGAAAAAGACTCTTTATCTGTCCAGCTATTGCATCTCCACCTCCCTGGAACTAGAAAGTGAATCTGTGTGTCATGTCTCACTCTGAGGTGTGTTTTAACGTGAAATCCCTGGTATATTACTCTGTCAGTCAGTAACCTTCCTGCTTCTTCTTTCTCCCAGACACTCTGACTTCAGTGCCCTTGACTCTAATAATCCCTTTCTCACTGTGTGAAATATCTTTTCATGTCTGCACTGATGATCATAATGGTTTTCTGTCTGAGCTGCAGACTCGTGATTGGCCCCAATTATCGCATGAACCTAAGGCTTCAAATCATCTTCTCTTTGCAAGGTGAGACATGTAATGGCAAAAGGCCTGGTTTCCATCCCGTGCCTTTATGCAGCCCAATAAATCAAATTTAATGTCCATTTAAGATCTTACTGACTCAACTGCCAGATGTTTATCATTACTTACCTCTGTTGTACATGTTGCCCCAGAAGGCTTCCAGTCTTCTTTGGCAGTGATGGCTTTGAAGCTTAATCACTCAAAATTAATCTAGTTTTTCTTTTTTATCCGTTTCATGCAGAGTGCCCAATTTCACACCCACTACAATTACGGAGCTTCCGGCTTTAAATACTATATATTGACCACTTCAGGTAGAACATAGACACAGATCAAAATCATTAATTGAATGTGTGATAGATTATTTGTGCTTCAGTTTTCTTGATTTCCTCTATTTTTAGCTTTAGAAAGGTGTAGTCATGTGGACTCTTGTGCATCCACTGTGACTTTGTGATCAAATGTAAGAGAGACGGCTTGACCCCATCCTCTTGCCCCATGGAAACAAGTCCCTGCCATTCAAATTAGCAGCTTTCTTGACTTTCAGCATTCATCATTCCTGCTCCACTTTCAGCTGAACCTGGCTGCTATTTTTCACTAAAATACCCCCACTTAATCTTCTAATACTTTCTCTTTTCAGCATCTTCATGTTGCCACATTTCGCTCAGTTTCTTCTGCATATTTTAAGTTTTCTTGTCCTCATTTTCTCCAGCCCATCTGTCTTAAGTCATTAGATTCTTTATTCATCTTGACTCTCTTGATTCTTTCCCTCCCTCTCAGCCCACCATCCTTTTAGCTGCTGTCTCTTACAGCTTCTATCTGTCAGACTGACTCTAACTCTCTAACAGCAAAGTACTCAGAGTTGTTAAGGACAGTGGAAAAATCCCTAGTGAATAGATCTTTCTGAGATGTTGTCAAACTGTTGACGTGAGTGCTATCGTGGACCCCTGCTGTGCTTAACTCTGTGGATCAGTGTGCTCTAGGAAGGAGGGAGGGTCCATAGACACACTCATACCCAGCTCGATCTGCCTTCTGAGTAGAGATGATAGATAATGCACATAGTATCATCGCTTTGAATTTCAAACAATTTCCTCTTGTGGATTGTGATTCTGTTTAGAATATGTTGTGGTACACATGTTTTTTTTTGTATGGGTGGGGGGGGGGGATGCAGATGGAAGAAAGAATAAACCAATGATGCCTTTTTCTCCTATAAGCCCGTTATACTACCTGTTCAAAAAAACAAATCCTTTTAAGAAAGCCCAGGAAAAGTACAAACAAGTACATCTTTCTTCCAATCATTAGGTGTTCTTCTTGTTGGGTAGTTTTTTTTATTTTAATTTTTTTACATTTTTCTAAGATTATTGATTGGGTTTTTAATGTTATATATGGTAGTGTGCTAGGTGAGTGCAGATTGTTTTCTGGCTTTTTCATCTACTTCACATCCAGACAGACTTATGCCTTGGAGAAGTTTCACTGAGGTATCCTTTTGCTGTAATTGCACCTTCTGCAGAGTAATACCCCCATTAGACTATTGCCTATAGGCCTTTTGTTTCAGAGGCATTGTTTCAAAGGCACATTGCTATAGGAAAACATTTCCCTGTTTCCTTTTCTATGCATTTCACACTGTAGCATATTCCATTTGATTACCACATAAACCCGACTTTCAAATATTTTTTTGAGGACTTTCCTAAAGATTCTGGCAAACGAGCACCTCTGCTCTAACACTGTTTGCTGCGCGGATGCACCGCTCATACAGAATCAACGCAACAGCAAGATATTGCAGCAAACGTTCTAAAACCATTGCTTATTTTCAGACTCTGCCCTCCAGCCACTTCACTCACCTCAGCACACAGGATGCTTGAAGCTAAAGGAGAAACTGATGGCAACATTTGTATTCACTTGGCGACACTCGTAGGAAATTGAAATATAATTCCCAGGCTGTTCCAATATTGATACAACAAGATGGTATCATCACAGGAAAGATAATATACATGGTACTGACACAGTGGAAAATGTGGATCTCAAGGAGCTCAACTCAGTAATGTAAAAGTGTGCTTGGAATAAAATAAGAAACTTCACTCCATTCCCTTCTTTTTAGACCTATGCAACACCTGTTTTACAGTACACTGGCATGCAAGGCAAGATAGGAAACCTTTTGCCAGCAATTTAAAGGACTGTTGGTATTCTGTAAATGTGGATGGAACTGGTATAGTTCTTCAAAAGGCTCTCAGTCTTCTAGGACAAGTCTGTATATTGGTCTAAATGGAAATTCTGTCTTTAGGTAGCATGAGACAAAATGGACCAAACATCATATTATAGTTAACACAATGCATCATGAAAACTAAATTAAACAAAGCAGATGAGAAACCCGGCTGATTGACCATATCGGCACCAAATCAAAGCGCGACGACAGAAAAGAGCTTCATGATATAGTCATAAATACAAGCCTCTTTTGCTCTTTAACAATATAATTATACCCATCTCATCAGCAACTTAGCTGAGAAAGAGAAAAGATTGTGTTAGGAGAAAATATGTTTTATCAGGAATTAAAGTTGGACTCATGAAAACCAGCAACCAGTTAAAATGCAAGTGGGATTCATGTCCATTCTTTCCTTTGTATATATATATCAAAATGCCTAAAAAACAAGTGCATTGGATCTTAGTGTTTGCAAAAGTTATGTTTCAATACCTTGAACATGTTTTTTAAAGTATTAAATGAAAATATTGTCCTCAATTGTCTATACAAGTTCCCCTGGGACATTTTTGTCTTAAGTTCACCATTTTTTTTTTTTTTTTACATTGATTACTAAAACTGTGTTCACATGCCTAATTTTTAGTAAGTATTCAGTTCTGATTGACAGATTGTAGCATATTGTTGGTAGCTGTGTGTGTGTTAAGTCAGTCAGCATTCCTCTAATGACCGTTGATTGCATTATCATCCACGGCTGAGTGGTTGCTCACGCAGCTAGACGGATAAACCAACTGCCAAAGCCCACGGCCCCTCAGTGTGTGTTTTTCTTGTGTGTCTGTGTGTGCACGTCTGTCTTCATCTCGATGTGAATGTGACCGTGTGCTTCTGCAAGTATTTGCTTGTAAAATGTGATTGGAGGTGAAAATCGCAAGTGCACTATGACCCATTTACAATTTGCCACGTCACTGAGGCAAATGCAACAATGCACGCATGTGCACTCTCACTCACGCTTCGTTTTTCCCCAAGGAAATTGAACCTTTTAGACTGAAATATTGTCTGCTGGGACTCCTGTCCTAACCAGAATTTCAAAAGTTGCTTTGCCGAACACACCCACTCTCACGCACATGCTGTGGAAATATAAACATGCATATGAGGAACTGTAGCTATAACAGCACTGAAATCAGTCAGGTTTTTAGGCCACAGGTTATTATTTTTACTGTGTGCTGCCACTGAGTGCCTCAATCATCATGGATGTATTGTGTTTGAGGATAAACGTGCAACAGCTTAGGCAAAAGTAACCTCAAGAAAACCCTCTATCACACTCTTCATCACGCATAACTAATGCTTGAGAACTGTTGTTGTAATTTGGCTTATGGCCAATACAAACTCTGGGAGAAAATATCTTTTTTTTTCATTCTAAGGTGGGAAGGCCTGTTAATCATTTAAAGGACACAAGTCTATATCTAAATTTGACATCTGATGATTCATGTTACTTCTCAATTTGCCAGAAGTATATGATTTTACAAAATCAAGTTTAGATTTAAAAAGTTTGCTAAACACGCCTCCTAAGAATTTTGCACATTGTTCATTACTGATCCCATATACTTTATCTAATTAATTCGATTTTAACTTCTGTACTTGATGCTTTTCTCCTCCTTTTCTTCTCTGAGAATCAGCCTTGCATAGAAATTATGATTATTTTAGATTAATTGTATTTCACTACTTGTTGCTTGAAGGATTTTATCATTATAGGTTTAAAGTATTTTAAATAGATTCAGTTGGATTCAAACTAGGCATCATTTTTTGGGAGGTCATAGTTTGAATATATCTCTCTTGTGAACACTCCTCCTGTATGAGGCTTTCTTTGGTAGTGGGCTTTTGATTATGTTAAAATATATGCCATGCTGCTGAAGGTCATCTTGCAGGTCAGGATTTTGTTTATTCCCTGGCGTTCATTGTGCTTTCCATAAATGCATTGTTCCAACAATATTTTTTTTTTTTACATCCATGTAAATCATCCCTCTCCCATTGTTGGAAATTTGCCTCACTGTGTTGGTAAGGGTTACTACATCCTATCTAAGCTAAAATAAATTGAGTTTTATCTCTTAAAGTGTTTTCTTTCAGTTATTAAGCAAAAGTCTAATCTCAGGTGGTTGTACCAATCAAAAATTTTATCATTTTAAGTCAAAGGTTGACACTTATTGGTCATGCAGACTGAATTGTCACTGTAACTGATTTCGTTTGACAAATCATGTTTCAAAAGCATTTACCTGCCAGTCTGTCAGAGGTGCTTTGTGCAATTGCAGCTCTGTACATGGCACCATTTTTATATTCAGTTCTTTGTGTTCGTAATAATATGGCTTGATTTATTGCTGTATCGTAAATTTCGGACTATTGAGCGCACCTGAATTTAAGCCTCACCTGCTGAATTTGAAAAGAAAATACATTTCGTACATATATCGGCCGCACCTGAATACAAGCCGCGAGTTTTCATGTTGTAACATGAAATATTTACACAGAAGGACAATACACGGAAGTTTTTTTTTTTTGTTATCTCCACTAGGAGGTAATGTTTGTGTGCCTGCCTTTCTGGCTGTTGCCAACATAACTCAAAAAGTTATAGACGGATTTCGATGACATTTTCAGGAAATGTTCGCAAGGGGACCAGGCACAACTGATAACATTTTGGGGTTGATCCGACTTGAAGCGCGTATACACCCAACGACCAGCGGTGCTAACCTCCACTCTTCTCAAGGAGAAATTGGTTCTGGATGGTCACAGCTTTGCAAAAAGTGGAGACAATAAATGGGACATAACATTTTGATGACAAAGACAAACAATTATGGTTTTATTTAATTATAAATACGCTGAAAATGTCTTCCTTTTGCTGTTTCCTCTTGATCTCTAAATTTGAGCAATTAGTTTCCCCCCAATGCACCATAAACCAAATATTTGACGTCCTACATGTTGAAATACGTTTTCCTTTTTTAATATATTTTTTTTACATACGTAATGAAGTGGCGACGTGAACTTGTGCTAAAATGTTGTATTACACTTTGTTGAGTTATTACCAACACAAAATTATTTTGCTGCTGACCACTAAAATTCTGTAGAAATATAGTTATGACAGTGATCTCAGTTTTTGAGATGTATAACAGTGGCGAGTGGGTCACTGCCCTACCCTGCCCTCCAGTCCACCTGTCCTCCCAGCCTGTAAGCCTGGCACTCAGCTGTCTGGTCAGCCCATCAGCCATACATCCCCTGTTGGCTCAGTCAAGTGTGTCTATTCACCCCTAAGCCACCCCTTGCCCTTGCTTGCTTCCCCCAATAAACCAACAGGGTAGTATTTCCCAAGGTCATTGTGTGTGTGCGCGTGTGTATGTGTGTGTATGTGAGACTGGGAGAGAGAGTTGAGCGATTTTAGGGGGCAGTGGAGAAGGAATGATGGTGTGTTTGAAATGTGTGGGATGGACGGAGCGTGGAGGGCAAAAATAACAAGAAGGAAGACTGTGTGTGTGTGTGTGTGTGTGTCCGTCTGTCTGTCTGTGGGGGGGGGGTAATTGGGGGTGTGTGTGGGATCGGTTGGAAAGTGGGTCATGGTGTGATTTGTGAAGCACCAGGAGCATCATATTGACCCCCAGGGCAACTGTCTGCCTCTCTTCTCTCTTACTTGTAAACCCATAGACACACACCAACTCAAATGTCTTTAGCTATTGTATATCATTTACCAAAACTGAAGAGCAGGGAACCAGAGATGCTACAGATCTGCTTCTTTAGTTTAGAAATGTGTGATGGGTAGTATATTTTATTTATGAAAAAAGAACTGAGATGATCACTGTCAGAAATTCATCCACATTACCCCACATACTCCATATAATAATTTCATTCAGTCAGACATTTTCTTCTGTAGATACAATATTGATGATGTATTTTACACTGTGTATATATAGCTGACAAGGGCATTTTCGGAGACAGCTGGAAAACCTGTCAAATAATCTGCCTGAAATGGAAAAAATACGATCCTCTAACCATCATTAGTGAAACTGGGGTTATTTCTGGTGCATATCCATCATAGCGTTGGGAATTAAAGGGATCTTCATGAAAACTTTATGGTGCTTGGACAGCAAAGAGTCTGGAGTTTGTTCACCTACATAAATATACATAATCTGTAGGGCTGTAATCAACCGAAGAAATTCTTGGTTGACTGAAACCCTGATATTCCGACCAAAAATCGACTAATTTGGGGGGGGTTGTGCTCTGACAGCATTTTGCATTACGTGCATCTGCGCAATATAATATGCCATGATTACTGCAATTGCACTAAACGGCAAGGCAATTCAGGGACAGTGATCTTTATTAAACATGCCTGATCAAGACAAGTACAAACGGAATGAAGCTGTGCATTGGGCTCAAAACAAAGACTGTGGGCATGGCGCAATTGCGCATTAAGCAATAAAATAAAAAATAATAAAAAAAAACGACCAAATCCAGCACTGTTCTGCAGGCTGCGCGCGGGGAACTGGTGTGTGTCTGTAAATGGAGCTAGACAGACAACCGGTTTATGTGAGTTCTTTTGATTACTGTTTTGTACGGCGTGATTGCGGCCAACAGCAGTCAGCATTAAAGCATTCGATTACAACCATTGTCTGCATGTTTTGGAGAACATTACAATATTTAAAACATTCAGGCCTGTAAGGTCCACATCATGTTTTTACACGTTTTTTTTCTCCAACCATTTACTGCGTTCCGGGACCTGTGCGCGTCTCTGGTCATGCCTGCGCTGTCATGTACTTTGCGTTCCGGCACCTAATTATTTACAAATTAAGCCCTGAAGCCACAGCACGTTGAATAACGTGGACGTTCTTCAATCTCCCTGTAGACTGTTAAAGCAATATCACACGAGAGGCAGCGGTGTTATAGCCTACTCTAACATCAGCACAGATCAGCTCTCATAGAATGTCTCTTGTCCTATCAAATTTCAAAAATTAACACGGCATAAAATCGACCAATCAGAATTTTGGTCGACTCAGAACGCATCGACCAATAAGTCGACCAGTCGACTAGGACTTTACAGCCCTAATAATCTGGCTGCAGTGAACTTCCCTGAACTGCCTGAAATCAAAAGATAGATTATCTATAATGAGCTCAGATTTGAGATGCAAAGCGCTCTGCTTGTGGACTGTAAAAGAATGTGTTTTTAGTTTTTCATCAAACCAGTATAGTGACTTAGCAGGCAAAACTGACATTTCATCTGGAGTTCAAACTGCGGTCAAATAGATTTTTTTTATTTTTATCAATCTGTGAATATTAAGACCATCGATTAAACTTGACCCTGTATTTGTGGGGTTGACTGTTGTATTCTGAGGTTATGATTATTATTTTTATTATTTTGAGGGTATTCTTTTGTCCTGAAAAAAAAACTGAATTGATGCACACAATAAACTTAACAACACGATAAACAAACAAAAAAATAATATATATATATATATATATATATATATATATATATTTCTGTTTAAGAAAACTTAATTCAAATTCTTTTTTTAACCAGATCTTTTTGTTGTTGTCTAACAATATAGAGGCATAGAATAATGCAAACAGTGCTAATAGACAACACTAAACAGCTCGGACCCCCATCCCATCCCAATCACCCCCCAGATTTTAGACATCAGATTATCTCTCTTCTGCTCAACAAAAAAACTGTCTTTGTACCTCTACAATTTTACAATTTTGTATCTTCCTCCTACCTTTTTTTTTAAAACCTATAAATAACCTTTTTTTTTATCGCATGCTTAAACTTTTGCTTTTCAGTTTTTCTTTGTAGTAAATATATTCCTGAATCATAGAGATACATTGTCAGAAAAAGGCTTAATCTCCGGTATTATTTCAATTATTTGGGTTTTATTTATTTATTTATTTATGAAACTCTGACCTGTTTCTATAGATTTTTGTTCACTGGCCCATTTAGAAAAGTTGATTTGAAATAAAACGAGATAAATTATGAACTAGGATAGACCAAAATAACTTTAACTGAACTCCTGCTGACATATTAGCTATTGAAGTCATATAACATTTAGTTACTGCATTTACTAATTAATTCATAGTTGGTGTTAAACATCCTGTTACATAAAGTTCAGTGTCACAATGGAAGTGGTCAATGATGAAACTGAGGTCTGAAACAATTACAGGCATGCTTCCTTAACTGTATTTTCACACAGGAATGCATTTTAAGTTTAATATTAGTGGTGCAGTCTTTCCGTCATTGCTGTGATCACTGTCCACTTTTCTAGTTTAAAATAGATGTTACGAAAATGAATTCTTACTCATAAGAGGAGGAAGTTCTTTCACATAGGAAGTTTGGTCAAGTTTATCTTGAAACCAAATTTTAACTTGGCTGCCTAGCACAGAAACCCCTGCAACCAAAGTAACGCTAAATAGTCCTTAAGCCTTATTTATACTTCTCTGTCTGCGGAGGTGCGGAGACACGCAGCACTATTATCCGTCGACGCTAGGGCTCTTCAACACTCACGCAATGATACACGGAGTAGAACCCAATGAATAACAAAAGAGATCGCTGTGTTTGTTTGTTTAGATGCATTTTAAAAGTATTCAGTGATCTGCACTTCCAGTAAAAAGCTTTCCAGCTCAATCAAAACCCGCTCTCTGTTGGCCATTGCCCCTTGAGTGGATGTGGGTCTACATGCTGAAGTAAATGAACTGTCGTCGACCAGAGACGTCATTGCAATGGTAGGCAGACCCGCCAGAAAAGAAATGCAGCTCCTGATGTCCTGGTGGGGAATTGCTTTGCAACACTGACACACCAACGGAGAAGTATAAAAGGAAAATGGCTCCGTCAATACGTATCCGTGTGGCTGCAAACTTGCTGACGGAGAAGTATAAACTAAGCTTTAGTCTGTTTGCATCCAGACATTTTTATTTGCAGTGAAAATTTGGTTTGATGTGTGCTGTTGTTTTTAGGAGTATGTCATTAACATTATCAATAAAACTATAGATGGGAGTTTCTGCAAACAAAAGTCATACTTTTCCATTTAGCTGTAAACGGTAGGGAATAACTGAACAGGTGACTTTAATTCACAGTTCAGAGTTTACCTCTGTGATTTGGCAGACATGCATCTATGCGTTTCATCTTTGACCCCGCAGCTGAGCCTGTTCTTTGATTCCCTGTGGAATGCTGCCAACTTCTGTGGATAAATTGACATTCACACATGCAAATGCAGCAAAAAAGTACATTATTTTGCAGTTTGTTAAAAAAGGAAAAATCTAATTGTGTATCAGAATCAGAATCTTTAAGGTTTTATTGCCATATGTGTGAACAAGTTCACAACATTAGGAAATTGCTGCAGTACTTTCTGCAAACATAGAATGCAATAAATAAAAATAAAATGGGGTAAACAGATTAACAGATTATACATGAGTGCAGGTTATGATCAGTGCAAAATCAGCCTGGTGCAAAAACACAACAGAGTTTCATGTGACTGAGACAGACCGGGTGGTGAGAACAGTCTTAGGGTTATTGTTCATTAGTCCAACAGCAGAGGGAAAGAAAGTGTTCTTATGGCAAGAGGTTCTGGTCCGAATAGACCGGAGCCTCCTGCCTGAGGGGAGCAGGTCAAAAAGACTGTGTCCAGTGTGAGAAGGGTCAGCTGTGATCCGACCTGCACACCCAAGTGTCCTGGAGGTGTACAGGTCCTGTTAAGATGGGAGTCTGCAGCCAATCACCTCCTCAGCAGAGCGCATAACATGCTTCAGCCTCTGTTTGTCCCTGATGGTAGCTCCAGCATACCACACGGTGATGGAAGGGGTTAGGATGTACTCGATGAATGCAGTGTAGAACTGCATCATCGTCCATGCCGGCAGGTTGAATTTGTTCAGCTGCCTCAGGAAATACATCCCCTGCTGGGCCTTCTTTATGACGGAGGTGGTGGTGGGCACCCACTTGAGGTCCTGGGTGATGGCGGTGCCCAGGAAGCAGAATGAGTCCACAGTGGTATAAGCACGATCCACAGAATCATTCATTGTAGTTAAGAAACAAAATGGTTTAATTCCCAATCTCACACAGAAGAAACTTGAAACTACCTATGTGATGGGTGCCCCAGAAAGCAGAGAGAGGCCAGCAGTAGAAATAATGACCAAAGCATTGCTAAGTGAAGCTTGCCTGGGTGTTGCAAGCTAATGTTACTGTTTCTTTGACAACCCACATACACATTGCTTCTAATCTTTGATATCATTCTTTCAATACAGTTTGTAATTGCCAGATGTTAGACATAAGGACTTAAAATACACATATCCTGTTTGCGTAGAGCCGAGCCTGTGATGAATCTATGATCGTGTCTTCTGCCTGCTACAATTCCAGAAGCAGCTGCTGACACCGGTTCTGATGAGATTGTTTGCACCGAAGGCATTAAGCCTGGTGTGAGTCACACCTGTTCTTTGCTTTGGTATCCCATGTTGAACTCCATCACATCGCTAGGATGGTAATCCTCCAGTCTGAAGTGAACGCCACAAACGTTTTTTTGGAATCTGAAGTAAAGGTCAAATCCAGTCTTTTCCAGCTACACAAAAGGCACCCAGGAACAGAAGATGGTGCCCTTTTGTTTTATTTGGAAACCTTTGGACACAATTTCCTGACAAGCTGGTGTTTGTACAGTCTCCACAAACACAATCCAAAACCAGTGAAACACACCGACTCACAATAACATGAACCCTCTACCCAATAACTACCTACTTGCCACACTGTCATGATTTATTTTAATTTCCTGACCCACATGCAGAACTCAACACACAATGAGAAGGAGATTTAAAATGTTTATTGAAAAAGGGGTGAGTGTGAGGATGAGGACAGGAACCAGGGAATCTTCATGGGGGTAACCGGAAACGGCAACACAGAGAGGTACAGTGGGGTAAAAAAAGTATTTGGCATCCACCGATTGAGCAAGTTTTCTCACTTAAAAAGATGAGGGAGGTCTGTAATTTTCATCATAGGTATACTTGTTTATACATGTGAAATACGAATCAACAGTGGCATCAGCATGATCCACAGAATCATTCATTGTAGTTTTAAAACGAAATGGTTTAATTCTCAATCTCACACAGAACAAACTTTCACAATGTGAAAAGAAATCCAGGACATCACCATGTGGGATTTTTAAAGAATTTATTTGTGTAATGGTGCAGAAAATTAGTATTTGACCAATACTAAAAGTTCATTTCAATCCTTTTGTAATGCAATCTTGGTCGGCAATTACTGAGGTCTTCACCAGGTTGCCTTTAGGTCTTCAGCAGGTTTGTATACACTGTAGCTGGTATTTTGGTCTCTTCTTCCACGCAGATCTTCTCTAGAGCTGCTATGTTTGGGGATGTCACTGGGCAACACAGACTCGTTTCATCTTCAATGCTCTCACTGATGGAAGTTTTTTGCCCAAATCTCACGATACATGGCCCCATTCATCCTTTTGTTAATGCGGATCAGTCGTTCTGTCCCCTTTGCTAAAGAGCAGCTCCAAAGCATAATGTTTATACCCCCATGCTTCACAGTGGATATGGTGTTCTTGGGATGCAACTTCGCATTCTTCCCCCTCTAAACACGTCTAGTGGCGTTTATTCCTAAGAGTCCTATTTTGGTATCATATGACCACATGACATTCTCCCAATCCTCCTCTGGATCATTAAGATGGTCTCTGGCAAACTTTAGGTGGGCACGGACATATTACATCTTGCTGCACGATTTTAATCCATGACCTGCTGTCCATCACAACTGGCACAAAACACCACACAAACACCCCGTACTCATGATACACTGAGCTGAGGCAGCGCATAGCATATAACTCTCTAATTATGTCAGACGTCAAGATTATGAAACTTTTTTATTTAAATAAAAAAAATACCCTCAAATGTTTCAAATAGTTTTTTTAAACATTTTATATGCTTTTCAGAAAATATTTAACTTGCAATATGCTCTTAAACCATCCTCTATATCCATGGATTTTGTTGTTTTCTCATTTTCTTTCCTATATAGTTATTCTTTATTCCATTTATTTTTCAATGTGTAGCTGCAACCCTCCAGTCAGTGCTCAAACCTTCTCCATCTTTGTCCATGATTCCATCCATACTTATTTTTTTGAGTGCACCTGCTCCCATAACTCCTTTGCCTTATCTCCATAGCGAGTAGGGAGATTGGAATGTGTTATGTATGAACCTGTGTAGATGTGTACCCAAACACACATGCACACTCAAATACTGACCACAGGTGCTGCATCCCTAACACGTCGGTGTCTCGGATAATTCAGAGTCATTACCAGGAATAACCTCACGGATTAGATTTAGCCATCCGGTCCTGCTTGTGGAGATGCTTTCCAAAGAATAAGATTTTCTGCAGGTCTATATCTAAGCAATATTTCTATACATACACTCAGGAACAGATAGAGGCAAAGATGTGTACCCATACACACACAGCGGTTATTATACTAGGGTCAACAGCTTGACATTGGATGATTTCTTTCTAATTTTTATTCAGGAACAAAAACGAAAAAGCTCACTCTTCTCTGGGCAGATGAATTCTGTGTTGAAGGAAAATGCATATAAAATATACAGTAGCTGGACTACTACTACGTCTGTTGCTACTGCAACTTTGTGCAACAGTAAAAAGATGAAGCTAAAATATTAAAATAATTATTGCTAAAGATTTTTTTAATTAATTTTTTTAGAACTTTTTTTATAGGAGCAAATTTGCATACGCTGTAATAGTGTTTAGAAGCAGGTATAACACCACACCCTACTGGAGAATCTTTTTACAACAGATGCATGCACATGAGCATGCACATTTTTACCCTCTGACCTCAGTTTCATCAGATAAAGTCAACAGTTTTTGTGCTCATCTATTTCAAGTAAACTCTCACACGCTTGTCTAATTCATGATAGGCAAAAAATAAACAAACTACTATTTGGCGATTGGCTGCACCTCCATGCTCATGCAAATCTTATGCAAATAAGAGATTTCAAAAATTTTCCAACAGTCCAACATGATTTCTTGTTATGGAACATTTTTGCTGTGTCAGTAAAGTGAGATAAAAGATGTACGGATGATAATGGACCCCTGCATTTCAATGTAGCATTTTGCCAAAAGAAAAGATAAGTGGCTGTTAATTTTTTTTTTATTGAAATAAAATTTCATTCACCGACTTAATCTTGAGATTTATCCATACTCGCTGATGATAGTTTGTTATGCAGGGGAACAAGCATGTTTGAAGCTGAAATAGCTACAGAGCTCAAGACAAATTCCCTTTCTTTGACTTCCTTTGCCTTCAACGGCATGTGGTAGTTGCTAAAATATTTTACACAGCAGATGTGCCATTAGGTTTCACAAATTCTTTTTTACATTAACTGATATATGCATCAGTATGCCTATATTTGCCATGTTAAACTAGTTCTCTGGTCTGAGGACACTTGTTTAAAACATAATTGTTTCATGTTTATGAGGATGGATGGATACATAATTTGTGCTGAGTCTGTGTGTGAGAGTTCTGCAGATGTGTTTTTGTGTTGTTTCTGTCTGTTTATATGATGGTGTGTGTTGTGTACACTTTAAACTGATACAGTGCTTAATGGTGGTCTTAAAAATCCTTGGGGTGGAGAGGAAACTGGATTCACACAACTGAGACTTCTCCCATCTCAGTATTGTATATGTTTGTGTTTTTATTCCTAACAGATAAAAAAAATCATAATGCAAGCATGATTTACCAATATATCCTATTTTTTCCTTTCTGATGATACACAGACATTATTTGGGGGGTTTGTATTCCCTTTCTAGCTTTGTCCTACAAGAGACAATTACTCAACTGCATAAACAAGCTAACACAAATCTATACATGCTCATAGCAGTGTGATTCATGTAGTTATTGTAAGGGTTAGAGATACTAACAATACAATACTTTTTTTGGCAAGGGAACGTATTGTGAAGCGCCATCTAAGGTTCAGTCAGCATGGGACTTCATCTGGTGAAGTCATTGGATATGAAGTAATGTGTCTTTAGATGACACCCCAGAGCTATATTTGGGACTTTTTCTGTAGTAAGAAGGTTGAAAGGGCTCACCAATAAAGGCATCATATTGTGATTACCACCAACACTGGGGAATAGGTATGTGTATTGGTAAAAATCTGCCGATATGATATGTATTGCGATACAGGAGAGACGATACCATATATTGCGATGTATCGCTACACTGAGTAAGCCAATATATTTAGATAAAAAATAAAAAAACGGAATTTAACTGTAGAAAAAACTGTCACAGCATTCTAAACACTCCAACCTGTTTCATATTTAACACATCCAGTTTTATTACTAGATCTAGTAGATCCACTGCAACAAAGAAGGTGAAAACAGCCAAAAACTTCCAGTCATACTATTAATTTTGCTACAAAAATTACTGTCTTCATTAATGGTTCCATTCAAATCCTAAAACAAAAGACAAAACAAAAACAAAAACATTGACATTTTCTTTTGAATATCGATACAATATCGGGGAAATAAAAATTTCAATTTATCAGTGTATCGATATTTTCTTACATCCCTACTGGGAAACATTGTTGAAAGTTGTTCGGCAGCATTTTGGGTACTGAGGGTTGCTATACGCAATACTCTGCCAGCGACACTAAAGCCGCGTTCACACCGGTCAGCGCGTCCAGGCGCCAAATCGCTCAAACGGACGAAAGTCGACGCTTTAAAATTTAAACCCAGCTGCTTGCACACTTGTGGTCTGCGTCGGCGCGTCGGGGCATCAGCGCGTCACGTCATTACGTCAGCGTGCGGGCGTGGATTTGTCTGTTGCTAGTTGTTTACAACATGGCGGATCTTGTCGGATCAGCAGCGCGTCTTCAACTACCGGCTCTCCCGGGCCCGGCTGGTGGTGGAAGATGCATTCGGGATCTGGTCTGCACAGTGAATGTTTCACCGCAGACTGGAAGTCAACCCCGAAGTGGTGAGGGGAGCTGCCGCTGCTCATGGAGAAAGACCACTTCCAGCTGTGGGGCGAATCGGAGCCAACAACGCAACCAGAGAGGCAGTGGAGACCAGAGAAGTTTTCATGGCCCACTTCAGCGAGGAGGGGGCAGTGCCATGGCAGCCGGCAGAATAGTCATGTCCATACAGGACTGACCCAAAACGGCTCTTTTAAGAGCCACCCAGTAAAAAAGTTAAGAGCCAAACTTTCTGAAAATTTCCACATCTATATTTACTATATTATATTTTAGTAATTTGTTTTTCTCTATACATTCATATATACATTCACAAATCCCTTTCATTTATGGATTATTGTTTGTTCTGTACCTATATACTTTTGACCTGTTCACCTGTACCTCTCGTTTCCAGGTAATGACTGACAGACTGCTCTGCTTTCTCCCACAAACTCGTCTATGGATATGGTGAAATCAATCAAATAAACTCAAATAGTTCTTGCTTTTGTACTTCTGTGGTATTTTATATAGTCAATAAAAAGGTATATTTCATTAAGGTAATTATTAGCTGTTTATTAAAAACAATATTTTCACCC
The DNA here is from genome assembly GCA_963556495.2 of Valencia hispanica. NCBI lineage: Eukaryota > Metazoa > Chordata > Actinopteri > Cyprinodontiformes > Valenciidae > Valencia > Valencia hispanica. Next base: position 32,949,000 of record OY747710.1, read on the forward strand.
AAATGGGATTACATAGGACAGTAGAATTAAATTAAGGAAAGTAGCTGACCAAAATGTTACATATAAAAATATTTAATATAAAAAAATACATACAACATATATACATATAATAAACAAACAATAAAATAAAGAACAGGAAGAGAAAGGACCTTATTTGGAGGAAGTGCGGTGGAAGACAGGAGGGACACAGAAAGGAGTCTCCTTCCTCCCCTGAAAAAGGTGTCAGCCCGATCAGTAAAACTACTGAGTATTGTCCAAATGGGTCAAATTGAGTGTTACATTAATTCTTTCAAAAATCAGTCTATGAATGTCAAATTTTAGGATGTCTCTTTCTAGAGGTGACACCCTTTTCAGGAGAGGATGAAGAGAGAGAAGGAAGTGCATTTCATCATCTGCAGGAGGAGCAGGAGCTGGTTCAGGCCGGGCCTTGAGCGCATCAAGCAGCTTTTGCTGGAACTCTGTTGGCACTGACAAGTCCTGCTGCCTCCGCCTTCGTTTTCTTGGAGGGCCTGTGAAAAAACACAGTAGAAAAATGTGTTAAAAATGCTTACAATTATGTTGAACAAATATACAAATTAGATAAAATTATAAGCAACAATTTAAGTCTGTATGAAAGGCTGAGTGTGAATTCCAGGGTATACACAGACATTTCAGAAAGTACAAAAAGTAATTCGCCAAGTGTCTGGGAACCCAAAGAAACATTTACATCTTTGAATAAAACCTACATTCCCAACCTTTCCAAACAGCACTACACACCTGCAGGTGCTGGAGCAGAGGAAGGGCCAGGCTGGTCAGAAGCAGAAAAGGAAGGGCCAGGGGACTCTGGTTCAGCCATGTCACCTGCCTCCATGTTAGCTGGATCTGTCAAGACAGAAAGGAATATTATTGACCCTCCTGTTTATTATGCTTTATACCAAGATCACAAATACTTCTACTGCTAGCACTAATAATAAATAGCTAAACTTTGTAGTAGCAAAATGATGTAGGTTTCAGCTTTACAATAATTACTTTCATGTTTCTGAGCACGTTTTTGTGTGTGTTTGTGTGCCACTATGTCTGGGTTTTCTTCTCAAAATCACCAACCTTCTGCCTCTAACCGCCCTGCTGCTTCTTCTTCTGGCTCCTCTGGGTGGTCGTACCCCTCCGCCTGCTCCTCCTCGACCCCCATGTTGCTCGATGTTTCGTGGGGGGCGATGAAGGGTTCGAGGAAGGACAGGACAGAGAGGTACTTCCATTTCTGCACTTTCCCTCCTTCTGCTCCGCTCTTCCTTCTCTCTTTCTCTTTTCTGCTCTGCCTGACATATGTGTCCCTCAATGTCTTCCACCGTTTTTTGCAGATCTCGTCTAAATACACAATGGGAAACTGGTAATGCGTATTTAGTACCGTAGTTGCCCTAACCGCTTTTGGCTAGCGTAGCGTTAGCTAACATAACAAGAAAGTTAAAAGAAAAAATATTTTTTTCTATGTTTAACTGCTTACCTGGCACTCCAATATCCTCCGATATCTTCCTCCAAATCAGATCCGATCTCTTCCTGTCTTTGTAAAAAGACGAAGACGGGTCATACAGTTCACGGACATTACATACAGCGACGATCAGTTTGTCCTCCATCTTGAATAAAAAATTTGCCGATTCCCCCATGGAAGGAGTTACCACGTCAGTACAACGAGTCGCTCTGATTGGTTGACGCCGCGCGTCTGCTGCCCGAAAGTTCAATTTTCCCAACTTGAGCAGCAGACGCCCCGACGGACCGTCGGGGCGTCCGGGCATCAGCTGCGCGGACGCGCTGATGCCAGCTGCGCCGACGCGCGCGACTTGCTGCTTGGCAGCTTGGCGCCCACTAGATGCGTAGATCCCATAGACTTGCATGTAATCTAGCTGCCCTGCTGCCTGGACGCGCTGACCGGTGTGAACGCGGCTTAAGATTATTTTCCTTCGAGGTTAATGTATTTATACACCTCTGTTAGTTCTGTAAGACATAAAATTCAAATTCAAATTCAAAATTACTTTATTAATCCCAAAGGGAAACTAAATGTTGTTGTAACTCATTATGCAAGTTCCTTCAAAGGTTTGTTGTAGATGCTGATGGCTGTGGGTAGGGATGATCTCTTGTAGCGCTCTGCAGATCTGAAGAAGCCTCTGACTGAAGACGCTCTGTAGTTGTATGACAGTCTGATGTAGAGGACGCTGTGGATCTATGGCGTCTTCTTTTCAACTCATCAGGGTTTTGTGGCTGTAGTTGAGGTATTATTTGAGCTTTTGTGATGTTAATCAGCTGCTGCCAGTTGTAAACCACCTTGTTGCCATGGTTATGCATCATAACAAATGTCCAAAAATATAAAGTATCAGCAAAAATCCTGTACATGCATGTGCACTCTTATTGAAACATTAAGCGTTTCTTTAATGAAACATTTTTAGATGTTGCTGACTTTTTAGCTACTCTGTAAATATACAAAAGTGGCCTTAATGTTCCTGCTATCCAATTTAAATGAACTGTGGGATATTTGTTACAGTTTTTTTTCTTCAAGTATTGGTCCCTGTTGTATGATAAACTAAAGGTGGAGGTGCCCCTTTGTGTGGTAGATGTATTTTATTTTTGTAGCATTTCATTTAAACTTGTAGACCTAAGATAAAATAGATTCTTACTTCACAACGGAAAAAGTGAAAAATCCCAATATTTTTCTCTACCTTTATCTTTGACATTTTGTTGTTTGCTAAATTTGTTATGGTACCAGTGTGGTTCACTCATAGGCCAGAAACAGTGTTTTTTTGTTGTTCTTTAGAGTAACAGAAGAGGAAGTAGTTCCCCTCTGGCGGTGTTCTGTTTGATAGTTGATCATTTTTTTTATAGAAAACACAGCTAGTGTATATCAGATGAACAAATACTGAGAATGCAGTGTGTTTGTACCAGCATATGCCCTGCTGCAGCATGAAAACTGATTCCCAGTGAAACCTCTGGTTCCTAAATGAGGAGGGCTCTAGTTTGCCTCTGCAACTGTGCTGCAACTTCTTGACTGTGTTTTGGTGTGAGACTGCTCTCAGACAGTTGTGCTTTACACCTTCAATCATTATCCTGAGTAATACCTAAGGTTGACAAAAACAAATCCTTATTTTATGTTCAACGTTGATTATGCATAAATTGTTGTGGATGACAGAAGAACTGAAAGCTCTATAGACTTCTCTAAATATTAGGATCATCTATTGTATCCATTATTTAATGTGAATTGTGTATGAGTTTATGGTACTGGCCATCTGATGCAATAAACAGCCCTAAAGAGCAAATCTGTGGATCTTTCAAGACTGAATTGTTTGGTCAGTAAGATATTTAATTTTCCAGAAATCAGTTTTATTGCTCAAATTACAAAGTGTGTAAAACTCTGCTGACAAGAGTACTTAATTTAATCTTACACCTGTTAATATGCTTTTTCCTATGTTTAAAAAGGTCCCTGTATACTCATTAGTACTTGTCCTCGTATAGCAGATGTTTTTGAAATGATGCTGCACCTTTAATGTTTGACGTTTATATCCGTTATCCATAACCTGTTTGCAGTGTTATGAAAGTTCAATGAATGCTACAAGTTTGATCAAATATGTATGATGTGTTAGGTCATCCTTTATATTGGAACTGACTCTGTTTTGTCATAAATGGTGTTTTTTTTTATCTTCAACAAACACAGCTTAATATGTGACAATTTTTAGTATTTGGTTCGGCATCTTTTGAATTTAGAATATGGGCATCAAGTTTGTTATGTAACTCTTACACTGTGAGCCAAGGCATGTCGAATCATGTCAAATCATCAACCCTTTATGGGTAGTAAAACTACTAAACCAAATATCCACATGGTCTGTCGTCATACGTTCCTATTTGTGCATACCACAACATATTGAAATTCAGAATTGTACAGACATGTCCTTAGTATTGGTAGAGTTGCTTTTTAAACTTTAACACTTATTTCAAATGTTTTGGGTTTCCTTCCACTAGTTTTTTTTTACAATAGTTTTGCCAATTACTGCTGACAGAATTGATGTGATGGCTTCAAATTTTGAGGAAACTTTTCTCACAAACACATTTTCAGCTCTACTCACAAATTACTGTGGCATTGAGATTAAGGCTTTGTGATGGCCTCTCTAAAACATCAAAGTTGTTACCCTTAAATTATTTAGTAACTGGTTTGTCTACATTTAACAGCCTATTTGGAGGACCTATTTGTACCCAAGGATGATGAATGTGGCACCTTCAGGTATCGGGAAATCGTACCCTAGGATTAGTTGGACTTTTAGAGCTTTACAGTTTTCTTTCTCATATCTTTACCATTTTTTTTCTCATTTTCATGGTGTCATACAAAATATATTCGCAGAACTTTGTGCCATCAGAAACTGAATTTGAATAGATACTAGTTGACATGCCTGTTACGGTGATACAGCTGCTGTACCTACGTGAGGTGCCCTGCTCCAGCTCAGGATGCCGTAGGTTCGCTGAAGTATATTATATATATTACTCTGTGCTCGATTACTTCTCAAGGACCCGGATGTCTGACCCAACAATTGAATTTAAGAATTTATGTTGAATTGTAGAACTGAAACTGAATGGTGAGGAGTGGAACTGAAAGTTCGAGAGCTGAATTTACAATTGGTTGAAATACAGTTTTAAAGCAAATGAATTCATTTTCAAAGTGTAAAATTACATTTCAATTTAGTGTCAATCATTTCCCAAACTAATATATTGGATTTCAAATTTGGCTAATTAAGATTCAGTTTTTCAAAGCATTTATTCAGGTTGAGCATTTTAGATTTAATCTGAGTGAGGCAAATTCAAACAAAGTTTTTAAATTCAGTTTAAATGAAGTTCTGCCCATAAAAAAAGTAGGCTTAGTGCTTGAGAGAAACTGTAAAAAACATCCACTGGTATGCCTCCTATTACCCCAATCGATGTACACCATTAACTTATCAGAATCCTATAAAGCCATGGCTTTATCATCTCGACATTCCCAAATTGTTCAAAAGCAGAGCAATCTTAGTGAATGTAAACTTATCATTTTTTGTTTAGTAGTAAAAAAATGTCTTAATTTTGTATTTTGGCATTTAGGAAAACAAAAGATTTTGGTAATCCTACCTAGATTAAAAAAGAAAAAGTTTAATATGACTTACTTTGAAAAAATTGTGGCTTTTTATACAGTGTACTTCACAGGAAGTTCCTTATGTTTAGCAAACCATTTGCTTCGTTGAATATTGTTTGTGTTACAGTCTTAGCAGTTTCAGTGTTCTTACCAAAACTAAGCTAAACTTTGTTTGTCTCTTCAGATGACCCAGCAGAAGCAGACGTGTGGCTGCTGAACAGCTGCACTGTGAAAAACCCTGCTGAGGACCACTTCAGAAATTCAATCAAGTACGTCAATGACAAAAACAACACACAAACTACTCTCTTAAACACTTTGCCTCATTTAGAGGGTTCAGTCCAGCCTGCTCATGGCTGAGGAATCCTATGGTAATTTGAAGACCGTTAATAACATTCAGCATACAAGTTCTGAAACTAGATCTTTTCTGTACGTTCCTTAATTAATGGCAGGAAATTGCATAATAGTGTGCATAATAAAGTAATTTAGATTTGTGAATTTTTATGAGCTGACATGATTCAGTTAATTTGAAATTGTAAAATGATCTTTTGGAACATCATTGCAACAAATGCTGAACTGAACCTGAATAACAAAAAAAAAAAAAAAAAAAAAAAAAAAAACGCAACTTGGATTCCAAAACATTTCTTCAGACATTTCAGTGTCCGTCTCCAGCTTTCCCCTAAAAGTAACCACAGTCCTTTTCTAAAAGGAGACTTATTTTTACACTTTATCTGTTGCCTCTTGGTCAACTTTTATGATCTTTTAATGTAGCTTTCCATTGCTATCCAGACGATCTGCAGCTCTACGTCCCGTTAGTTATGGGACAAAGTGGTGATATGACCAAAATTGCGACAGTTCTATCTGCAGTCAGGGGTTGGTTGTCAAACAATTCCCTACTGCTAAATTCCAACAAGACTGAGTTAATGGTTATCGGACCACAGAAATTCCAGCATTTGTCTCGCGACTTATCCCTGAAACTTGACGACTGTCTCATCACCTGCAGGGATAAGGTTAAAAACTTGGGTGTCTGGTTTGACCCAGTGCTCTCCTTCGAGCCTCATTTGAAAGAAATAACAACAAGCAGTTTTCTACCATCTGAGAATTATATCCAAAATTAGACGGATTTTATCTACTGAAAATGCGGAGATTTTAATTCATGCTTTTGTGTCCTCACGCATTGATTATTGCAATGCTTTGTTCTCGGGGCTACCTAGGAAAAGCTTTAGAGGGCTCCAGATGGTTCAGAACGCAGCTGCTCGTATTCTGACGGGCACTGGAAAGTATGAGCATATCACACCAGTGCTGAAGGCTCTACACTGGCTCCTCTGTCATTTTCGAGCAGATTTTAAAGTTCTACTACTTACTTATAAGGCTCTACATGGCCTTGCTCCAGCCTATCTCTCTAAACTTTTAAATCTATATGATCCACCCCGTCTTTTTAGGTCTCAAGGTTCTGGACTACTAACAGTCTCAAAAGCTAAACGAAAAGGACTTGGGGATTACCTTACGACATTAGACAGGCAGGATCTATTGGAGTGTTTAAAGCCAAGCTGAAGACTAACTTGTTCACGTTATCCTATGTATCTTAAATTTTTCATTTTACTGTTTTTTTATTGTTAATGTCTTGATAGCTATTTGATTGTTTTATATTGTCTTAAATTGTTTTAAATTGTATGTTACTGATGTTCAGCGCTTTGATTGAAAGCGCTCTATAAATAAAGTTATTATTATTATTATTATTCATGCCGAAACTCATCTAAAATCCTGGGTGGTAGACCTTTTAAGTTTCTGTTTCAGACTCCACCTACTCATTTTTTCCAGAGGTTGTGCACACAGAGCGAAATGGAGAAACACATGCACTTTTGCATAAACACCGAGAAATTAAGATAAAAATTGTTTTGGACTTTGATTAATTTTTCAAGTAGCACACACCTGGCAAATATGCCCTCATCTTTGACATGGAGCCACTTAATTAATTAATTATTTTTTTCTAAAGTCATATTGGCATATTTATTCAGACTGCAATAACAACAACAAAATGTCATCATTAAAGAGTAAAAATCAAATGGAAAATAAAATCAGGAAATCTGAATCTTTCTCTTTAACCATCACTTTGTTTGGAGACTTAAGTGTATCTTAAAATGAGAACCAGTTAACCAGCCTCATAGTTGCCCAACATTTACTCTGTCCTCTACTACCGAGCACATGTTGCAGTGCAGCTTGCTGCATGACTAATTGTGTGTTATCAGAGCAAGAATATAGCTGAAGAGAAGAGGGTGGTTTTACAACATGTTGATCTATGTACTTCATTTATTTTTTGGAATACATGACTATTCAGTTTGCAATATTTAAATGCAATTAGTCCTAAAACTCTGCTGTTAAGGTCAGCAGTATTTTTCATTAGTGCCATCATTTTCTAATCTACAGCATTTTAGTTTGTTCACAAGGTTAAATGATTAACATTTACAGTGGGTTTGGAGTCATCACAATTAAGTTCTTTTTCATTAGGCCAAATTATCAATTTAAGGAAGAACATTTTTACTTGACAAATGCAATCTGCCTGTCTTTCTTCTGCAGCAGCATGCTTATTCTCACTTCATTTTTTCCTTCTGTCAAGCCATTTCTTATGCAAAATAGTCAATAAAAAAACCTAAATAATAACACACTTAAAGACTTTGAAAATGTCCTCTTGGTTAGTGCCTGACTTTTTTTTGACAGGAAATCACCCATCTGTAATGCTAATGCAATTAATGCTCTATTCACTAAGAAGAACACACACATACACACCCTCACATACACATGCATATGGGAGGCATAAAGTTTTTCTCCCTTTCATCGCTAGCTATTTTCATGATTGAGGAACAAAATTAGGGGGTACCAGATCAGAGAGAATCCAAATGCCCACTTTTCATTGCTCGTTTTTTTTATTTTTTAATCTGCACATGCCTGTGTTTTTTCTGAGGAGGAAGCAGACATGCAGGCTGCCTCACGCTCGGTCACACGCTGGCCGTGATGACTGCACCTCCTGGTACCACAAAGTCGTACTTCAATTTGACATGTATTTTTTACAGGCGGGCCAGAGTTTAAGTCCATGCAGAAAATGAGGGGAACAGGAGTTTCTGTACTATTATCTGAGAGCTCAGGTTCACTGGTCGAGATACTTTTTAAATGGTTTTCTTCTAATTCTTGAAATAAATTTTGTCCACCACGATTATGGAATTCTATTCAAGAGTGAGGTAATATCAGTCCTGCGCCAGTAGGAGAACAACAACATTAACAACATCAAATTCAAAAGGACTTGAACTTTTATTCATTCATTCATTTTTTTTATTTGTGCAAGAGGGACTTGGCGCAATAATGAACATTCTAAACAACATAAATTTAGGTCACCCATTTACAGCAGAAAACTGTCCGACTTTATAGGCTGAATGAAACAAAACCACATTTTGTGCTTTATTTTTGTACCTGCTGTGAGAACTGATGAATTGAAGTAGTTTTTTAGGGATGAAACAATTGTTTTATCATTCTCCATGATACGGTTGGTATTACTGTTTTGACATTAAATTACAATTAAGACCATGCTTTATGCTATGACAAGTTTTTAAAGTTTTAAACTCAGTATCTCAGATGCTTAGTAAAGTGGGGATATTTTAACCAACAAAGAGCACAGCTTTGTAAAAGTTCTTAACTTTACAAGGCAGCACTTTTTGCATATGTTTGAGTTTTCACTACATGCAGACGAAAAACAAATGAATAATCCTCTGCCATTGGCTGTGTGTTGGCTAATGAATAAGGTTGGGTAATGCTAAATAAGGTAACCTTTAGCCTGGATGTTTGTGATCTTTAGAATGCTTTGATTTATCTATTTAGCTTGTTTCTTACTTTTTAGATTTATTGGAGTATCGGCATTGTATTCGACTATCTGCTTATTCACTATATGACTCCCTAAATAATACAAACTATTTTGCCTGAAGCATTGGAACAAAGTTTATTTACAATAATATTCTTAAGCATAAATATTATGTGCTTCAAACATAAAAATAATTGTGACCGTGCAATAAACTTGGTTGCTCTCTTTGTATTTTGTAGGACCCAGAAAATCCTCTTTATGGGTGTGATCTGCAGATTTTATTTTGTTAATGGCCTCTTTCTAGAATGAGCAGCAGTCAAATCTGGTAGTAAATATAACATACCATATAAAATATTGTATAATATAATTACTAGGGCTGTCAAATGATAAAATTATTTTTCTATTTAATCACAGGGTAACTATGAATTAATCACGATTAACATTCATAAATAGGACTGAAAAAGTACAATTTTCAGTGTAAATTAAGGACAAAACTGGAAGCTGTTGCATGGCACTTTTGCTTTGAACTCCACTATCGCATTTACATATGGCCCTTTTAACCATTTTTTTTTCTTTTAGCTAGTTTCTAAGGCAAACTAACTGGTTAACATTTTCTAAATGTAAAGATGACGGTTTCTTATTAATATTGGACAACCCAGAGCATCCTCTGTATGGGACTATTGTACAATAATAGAGTGTCTTCAGTCAGAGGCTTCTTCAGTTTTGCTGCAAAACAGACTGCTACAGGAGATCCTTCCTGTCCACAGCCATCAGCATCTACAACAACTCCTTGAAGAATTATGAGCTACATGTATGAAGTAGAAGTATGAGCTACAACAACACTTAATTTCTCTCTGGGATAAATAAAGTATTTTTGAATTGAATTCTTCCGGAAAAAAAGAGGGATTATTTGTTTATCAACATGCCATGTGTGCGCAAATGGTGTGGAACTGAACCTTTACATAACTCCCTGGTTTCCACTGTTATTTGCGGTTATCTTGCAGCTGCAGTGTTTGTTAGCTATGTTAGCTTGTTTGTTAGCCAAGGCTTACCTGATGTAACATTATTGCTGTAGATTGTTGCATTTTTAATCATCTGCTCATTCCAATCGCTCCTTCTGATAGCATCCAAAGACATCTTTTGTTTGCCTTGAAAGGGGAGAGTTGATGGAATAGAACTTGCACATTTTGTTGTTTTTATCAAAGCGTACCATCAGCGTGTGAATGTGTGCGTGAATGGGTGAATGACTGAATGTAGTGTAAAGCGCTTTGTGGTCCTCTGACTGAAAAAGCGCTATACAAATGCAGGCCATTTACCAAGTCCTGCTGGAAAATGAAATCAGAATCTCCATAAAGCTCGTCTATGGAAGGAAGCATGAAGTGCTCCAAACTGTCCTGGTAATTGACTGCTTTGACTCTGGACTTAATAAGTGGATCTTTGCCCCAGGTAAGACACTTCTGATGTTGTTTGTTGTTCGGGAGCGGCTTGATGACAAAAGGAATGCGACATTTGAAGCCCATGTCCAGGATCTGTCTGTGTGTGGTGGCTATTGATGCATTAACTCCAGCCTCAGTCCACTCCTTATGAAGGTCCCCAACACTTTTTAATGGCCTTTTCCTGACTATTCTCTCCAGGCTGCGGTCATCCCTGCTGCTTGTACACCTTTTTCTTCCCCACTTTTTCCTGGTGTCAATGATGGGTCAGGTCACCAGTTCTCCCCATGATTGTGATTCCTACTGAACCAAACTGAAAGAGCATTTAAAGGCTCTGGAACCCTTTGGAGATATAATAAATAATAATAAATAATTAACTGATTAGAGTCTGACACTTTGAGCCTAACATATTGAACATTTTCACAATATTCTTATTTTCTGCTGTTTTAAATTTGGGGTTTTCATAAGTTATAAGCCATATTCATCAAAATTATAACACATAAAGGCTTGAAATATTTGGCTTTGCATGTAATGAGTCTATCATAGTTTCACCTTTTAAGTAGAATTACTGAAATAAATAAATAATTATTAATTTGCACAATATTCTAATTTAATCTTTCTAAGTTTCACCTTTATTTTGGTGTGATTGAGCTTCGTAATTGGTCATAATTCAAGAGTAGATACTGTGAGCAGAACCACAATTGGTAAAAGTAAAGTGGAATATATACGCTTTTCAGGAAATAATAGGGACTAGATGGATATGTAGTTAGTTTGGATAGATAGAAGTTTTAGTTGGGATATTTGTTAAAATGATCGTTTATCTTTATAATTATTCAGAAACCCATAAATTAAGTGGACCATTACATTGTTTATAATAATCTCTGTGTGCCACAAACTGAGTTTATAAAAATCTCCACTTCACAAAGTGTTTTTCTCGCTGAAACTGTTGCTTCCATGTAGATGAGAGCTGCAATCACATCAGAAAATGTCCTTTTGGCAAAAATATCCACGTTCGAGTGGATCGAACCCGAGCTGTCAGGTGGATAGATGCAAAGGCAGCTTGCATAAAGGTTTTAAGGGTGTTTATATGAGTGCAAGAGAACACTATCAGTATGCATGAGGTTTCTTTTGTGTCGACACTGCATATGTGTACGTGTAGGCGATGTTTCCATATAGTGCATATATGCAAATACCACATTCCATTATGCGAATACCAACCCCTATCCAAAAAAAAACACTAATTTAGATTGATCTGCAGTGTGTAGTGTGCAGTGTTGTCAAAGATGTGGGGGATCTCGTGTTGATGACTGATTAATTTTGGCTTGACATCAAAAATAAGAACATCATTATTGTTGAATGTTTTCTTTTGCACCATCGTTTTTAAATGGAGGTTTTCTTGTCATTTTAGTCATCATTCAAGGTTGTATCGAGACTTTATGATTCTCAGTTTTGCTTGTGGCTTAGTCTTCTGGTAGATATTTTTTACATCTGGAATTTATTAAACAGCTCAAAGCACAGAGGACTACCTGAATGCTAAAAAGTCAATTAGAATGGGTATTTAAATATGCATGTGTGTGTTTTAAATACCAAAATCTATAGTGTAATTCAATGTCAGAGACCTCAAATCAATAAATGCTGAATGCATTAAAAACAGTTGCTCCACAGCATGTGATTAAGCTTCTTTGTGTTGGTGTGCATCTGTGTATGTGTTGAATTTCTCCGCTTGGCTGTTTCTGCTAATTTGTATGATCAAGGGAATGTATGCTAAATGAATAAGTTCCTAACTCTGAGCTCTGTACGTCTGTTTTCAAAATACACCAATTCCCATGTTGTATTTACATTCATTTCAATATAGTTTTAATATTCATGAACCAACCATAAGAAAGAAAAATCATTAATGGTAATTGAAAAGGGACTCGGAGTACACAGAATGAACTCTTAGAAGTATGTGCTTATGTTGTGCATTCATAGCTGATGTGTAGACTGGATAGATAGCAGATATGTGTAAATTTCCCTAGCTAGCGGGGCATTTTCATCATTGTTATCTTAACATAAGTTTGTTTATAAATTCATGCCCTTGATTGTGTTGGCCATATGCTGCCAAAAATACATTTAAAATTGGGCATAGTTAGCTGCTTTAAAACTGTCTAAACCCAACATATTTTAAAAGGAAAATGTGGCAGGAAAATGGTTATTTGCTATGTTGAAATCATAGTAAATTATACATGATATAGTTTTATATGTTACATATATTTATTACACACAGAATGGTATATTTTAAGAATCTGTTATTTTAATGACTGTGGCATATAGTTATTTTGGATTTTTCTTTCCAAAACTGATTTGAATATTGAGTAAAGCCAACTAAATAAAAACATGTTTAGCACAGAAGTGTTATGTCTCACTCAATCATGAAAAAGACTGCTGACTTGATGGTTGGCCAGCAGACAGTCATGTACACCCGCCACAAGGAGGTTAATCCAAAACAGGTCATTGCTAAAGCAGCTAGCTGTTCAGGGAAGAAAAACATGGCTTGAAAAAACAACTGCACATGATCTGGGCCACAACGGTTGCATTTCTGGTCTTAAGTCACTCCTGATTCAGAGACTATGTCAGAAGCATCTTACTTGGCCTACGGATAAAAACAAGACTTTTTTCAACAGTCAATAATGATTTAGGCTGGCATGTCATCTGCTGATGGTTTTCCTCTGTTTTATTAAGTCCAAAATCAGCATCTATCAGCATCAGCAAGAGGTTTTAGAGCACTTCCCTTCCTTCTAATTGGTCTTTTGTAATATAATTTTTCTGGGAAATTTTGTGCTGGTTTTTCTTGAGCTAAAAGCTATCGTTGTCAAAATGAACAAAAACACTTGAAATCACTGTGTGTACTGAATTTCTTAAATTGAAGTTTCACTTTATGAATCTGAATCACTGAAATAACAGATTTTTTTTCAATAACTTTTAATTAGTTGATTTACTTTATTGCTGCAGTAATTTGTTTGCCATTTTATTAAAATCCTAAGTCCCAGTTTGCTAATAAATGTGCCATTTTCTCCCGTTTAAACCATTGTTTTAAAAGCAGGCCCTCACAGATTTGTGGCCAATTTCCAGTCGTTGGGTTCTTTGATGACGAACGAGTTGGCCTTTTAAAACTGTCTTTGGCATCTTCTATCTTGTGATGAGCTTAACTCTAAGATTTCCAAAATGATGCCAACATTTCCAAATCTACACGTTCAGTGACAGGCCAAGGTTGGAAGCTCATGAAGGGTAAAAAAAAAAGCGACTTTGATGTACTCCTTCAAACTTTATTGTTATCAGCTTCCTTTTTTCTTGCTGTCTTGAGACCACAGTGAACAAGATGAGACTTGACACGTTGTAGAAAATAGTTTCTTTTTCAATAGGTTACATCTCTTTGCCTTCTGAAGTTGTAGAAACTTCATTATACTGAAAACAAAAAAAGAAAGCTAACATTTAGATGTCTTCACTTAAAACCAGTGTTCACACTGAAGGGTGGCATTGGTTGATTGGATTTGGAGTTTTTGACCTTTCAGCTCAAAGTGAGAAGCACCTAATTGAAGTCACCAGCTGATGCTTTTCTGCCTTTCTTAATAGAGTAAAATTGCTACTTTTGGAAAAAAGTATTTTCTGAAAAAAAAGTGGCCATTTATTCACAACTCTGACCAAAATTGCAATGTTAATACAGTCTGAGATATCTACTGACACCGAGATAGATATCTTTCTTTTCACACACCTTGTTTCTCATACAAATTGTAATGGTTTAGGTCAAAATTTAAGCTTTAACACAGTATTACTTATTCTCTTGCCCTGGATTTCAACCTTTAAGTGAACTGAAAACATTTAGTATTTGTTCTGCAGTCTGTCACAAGTCTTTAAAATGACACATTGCTTCAGTAATCAACTGTGTAGTGACCCCAGAAAACCATAAATGTCAGTCGCCAGCATTGAGATATATTCAGAAATATACAGAATATTGACGTTGCTTAGCAGTCAATGAAATGTTATTATATAAGTGCTTATAATATAAAGAGCTGTGTTACAAGCCTCACAGCGTGTTGTTTTAAATGAACTGATGCATAGAAGTGAGTGACATTAAGGCCAAAGCTGTTTGCTTTTCATCAACTTGACATCGAGGTATAAACAATCAGAAATCTGCAGTGACCTTTTGAGTTGTTTACTCGGGGCAGTTGTTTTATGTATGTGGTCCAATACAGCATAAACCAGACATTGGTTTGTATCTGGCTGGAGATACACACACACATGCACACACTCTGCACTTGATGCCTGGGGCTGGTTTTGGTACAACCCAGGGATTGGCATTTAATCTGTCAGGTCTACAGGGCATTAGCCTACATTTTCGGGTATGCAGACGCAAGAAATAGTCTTGGGGACGGAGAGACAGTCTGACAGCTACAGAGGGGAAAAAGGCATGGTGAAAGAAAGGAGTATGATGCTTAATTCAGACGTCCTGCATTTGTAGCACTGGCCCAGGGCATTCTGAGAACCACACCAAGGACGAGACTGACCAGTTTATGACCTTGCTGCAATATTTTCTTTTGAAGTGCATTGTTGGTGTGGTAAGCTTTTCTGGTTCAAGAAAAAAAAGAAGTTTACTTCAAGAACATTATTTTGTTTCAGTCTTCAGTTCTCCACTTTAACATGTATACAGTGAAGCTCCACCTGATTCTCTTCTAGTTTTCTTTAAGATTGTGAAGGTTATTAATTGGTTTAATATATATATATATATATCTATCTATCTCTATCTCTATCTCTATCTCTATCTCTCTATCTCTCTATCTCTCTATCTCTCTATCTATATATATCTATCTCTATATCTATATCTATATCTATATCTATATCTATATCTATCTCTATATCTATCTCTGGACATACAGATGCTGAGCATTTTTTTCCCTTTTCGATGTAGTATGATGGTTCCACTGGTGGAGTTGGTAAACAGACCCATTGATGGAGAGGCAAAGGGTCTCTGATAGTCATTGTAGATTATTTTATACTTTTTATCAAACTTTTCTTTAACCATTGTTTGGCTATGTCAGCTTTCCGGGGATGTACTCATTTATCACTGTGGGTTTTGATAATGTGTGCATAATATGTTTGTAAAGTGGTATTCTTCTCACAACCAACTCATCACATCAGCTTTACAGAACGATCTGGAAGCCAAGCTTAGCTCAGTTTGAGGCCCTGGTGTCCAGAGCTAGGTATGGGGTGTATGTGGTCACAGTGAAGACAGGATCTCTGCATTGCACTGAGGACCTCAGGCTACAACCTCCCTCAACTGCCAACCACATCTCTTTAACCACAACTTTATTCAACCTTCTACATTTTTTTCCCCGTTGTTTATCTATATTACACAAAATTAACCACTTGTGCAATATATGTCAAATATTCTGTGTATTAGGCACATTTCAAGGGTTTCAAGCTTATAGACGTCCCACCTAAAATACAATTCAATAGAAATAAAACAAATGTCTAAAAGAGTTAAGAAAATGGCTATAGATGCCTACAACTTAAACAACTTGGTGTAACATGGATGAAGGAGAATATTGTCGTCGATTTAAACACAACCCAATAAAAACCTGTCAACGCCTCATCAGTTTTCCCCCAATTGACCACAAGCTCCAGCCTGCTGAAAATAAATAGATATTCCTTTTATTTGTTCATTTGGTTGAGTGGGGATGTGTGGATGAGTGACCCTTTAAGTAAATGGCTTTGTTATTACAGCCTGTCACATTGTATCTGTCCTTAAAAGGTCCTCCTGAACAGCAATCACAAACAACTTGTCTTTCATCAGTTTCTGCGGCAGAGCTTTGTGCTCATGACTTTTCCCTGTTGCCTAGTTGTGGTTTTACACCACATGAAGCCAAGTTAATATAATGATTAAAGATCAGTGGTGTGGTGCGATGCTCAACTAGTAACTTGGTTTCTTAGCTGTATTGCAATTTTTAGATTTTGAATTTTAAAAAGGGAATTGTATGAAGTTTCAGTATTTTAGAGATTTTAAGAAATCACCACCCAATACCAAGCAATTCTTGAGACTTTATTTGACCATTGGTTCTTAAGTAATGTGAAGGTGATATACCCAATGGTGACAAAAATAATGCAAATATTGGGTAGTCAAATTTATAATCTAATTTTAGATCTAGATAGGTTTTTTTCAACTATGGTATTTTTTTCAACGGTTTTGTTTGGGGCTATGAAGGACTTCTGAAAGGATAGATCTGTAAAACAGACAAGGTATCTGTAAAATTTTTCAAAAGTCATGGTTTTTTTATTTTATTATTCCAATTTTTACCTTTTAGTATCAAAGGTCTATAAATGAATATTTGGGAAGTTTACTTCTTTCGCAGGTTTGTAAGGGATGTTTCTACATAAATACCTAAAGTAAATAAACACCTGACTTGGCTCTTTATACCTCTGATAAAATGCATGAAACACATTTTTAAAACTTTGGCATCAAATAACAGAATCTATCTAGTAACCATGCTCTTTATCATCTGTAAGGAAGGTATTTTTCTGTTTATTGTGATCAGAGACTGAATGAGGGTAAACCAGAAGAAGTATCCCACTTTCTACATTCATGATATTGATATGGCTATATAGTCAGTCAGTGCGTTTACATGCATTAAGAGAGCGCGGAATTATTGCCTTTTGAAAGTCCGACTTGAAATCGAACCGAACTGGTCCCCTCTTAATCGCACTAATGCACCCATATTATGTGGTAATAAAATAGAATTTCTTTGCGTGTAAACTCCAACTCCAGGAGGGCCCATCACTGAGACCCAAGCCTTCTTCATGCTTGGGCACTGAGCAGGCCCATCTTTTCACCTGATGGGGCAGGGTTTCCCCGGCTGGACATAGCGCGTGGAAGGATCACATTATTCCAGCCAGATCCTCCCTATCCCTTCAGGCGCCCCGACCGGCCAGGAGGAGGAGGCAGTATATAGCCCCAGGACTATTGCATGTTTTTGTGGGAGTAGCTCACATTAGCTGCTCAAGGGAACACGGGGAGAACATGCAAACTCCACACAGAAAGACCATTTCGCCAACCCCACCCAGGGTGTGGGTGCCGATGATGCAGGGGAACAAACACACCCTCAGCACCCACAGCGTCCCCGGCGGTAAATGAACCCAGGACCTTCTAGCTGTGAGGTGAGCTGCTCTACCAGCTGCACCACTGTGCTCCCTCAGCATTTGTTTACTATCAGTGTGACTCTAGGCGAACTTTAAGAATCCCAGTGTGAAAGGGTACATGTCGCAACCTAGCGTCGCAGAGTTGAACACAATTTAATAATTTGATTTTCTGTGTGATAGGGCTCCATTTCTGGTTAAGCTATTAGTCAGATTATTGCCAAAATGTGATTTAGGTTTGCATGTAACTGTAATGAGTGGTTGATATGCACAGTTAATTTTTTTGCTTATTCAAAGAATACATCACTGTGCTAAGTTTACTGTTTGCAGACCTTTACTTTGACTTGGAGGTTTCTAAAAGAATACAAACATTTCCAAATCCAGCATGTTCATACAAAATAGTAATATATAACTGAATATAACATATTCAAAGTGTCATGAGGTCATACTTGGCATCCGTATGTATTTCAGGGTGTTGTATAAAGTTTCACTCCAGTAGACGCCCATACCTGATGCAGACCAGAGCAGCCAAGATGGTGAAGGTCTGTGCAATGAAAGCTTTAACAAAGAAATGAGGACTGAAAATATTGTGGGTGTATCCCAGCTGATATCATCATCTTAATATTTACCATTAATTCCATTGCATGATTCTCTAATATAAAGCTCTAATCTCTGCAGCAAACTGTTGTGGGGCTAAGAAACTTATCCAAGTGGCCAAACACATTGTTTGCTTGCATTCATTTTTTAAAATAATTTTGTTCTGTTCAAGTTAAATTATTAGAACCATTTTTTGTGCTGCTCTATATTTTTATGTATATATGCTTTTTTACATTTACCTATTAAAATAGTTAAAATTGGCCCCTTTTTATGTATCAACACAAATGCCTGTCCCAATCTCGAAAACAAGCAATATATAAGCTTTGCCTTAAAGGTTACCACAAAGCTGATCTTGGTCAAAACTGCTCAAAGGGCCATTTATAAAGAGTTCCAGATAATCACACCTTTCTAAAATCAGAACATACCTGCATACAATAATAGGTAGAACTGTTTGGAGTTTGCAATATTAATGTGCACAGAGAAAGTGTTACCTGAAGCAAGCAAAATGTATTTATATAGCACCTTTCACAGACAGGGAGTCACAAAGTGCTTCAGAAAAGATAAAACAATAAAAGAAGATAAAAACAGATAAAAGTAAAATTTAAAAGAAGTACACAATAACCGCATTTGAGAAATACATGACCATAAAACAACCCTGTGTCATACTACGATGGATAGGCTTGGGTAAATAAATAGGTCTTTAGATTCTTCTTAAAAACATCCACTGAGTCTAAAAAACGTAAATAGATAGGAAGCCCATTCCAGAATTTGGGGGCAACTGCTTGGAAGGAGCGATCTCCACGGGTTTTAAACAGAGTACGTGGGACCATAAGGAGATTTTGATCCCTTGAACGAAGCCCTCGAGAAGGAGCATATGGGCGAAGCAGCTCCTGGATATAGGGAGGGGCCTGACCATGAAAAGCTCTAAAAAGTCAACACTAAAATTTTACATTTGACACGAAAGTACAAGGGAAGCCAGTGGAGTGCCTTTAAAACAGAGGTAATGTGAGCTCTCCTGTTTGTGCGTGTCAGTAGTCTTGCCACAGAGTTTAAAACCAGTTGCAACCGAGACATCAGCTTTTTGTCAAGGCAGGAAAACGGACTATTACAATAGTCCAGTCGCGATAAGACGAAAAGCATGGATAACTAGCTCCAGATCCTCCCTGGAGACCAGCTGACGAATTTTGGAAATATTACGCCGCTGATAAAAACAATTTCTTATAACTAGTTTGGTATGTTCCTCCAAGGACATAGCACTATCAAATGTAACCCCCAGATTCCGAACTCTAGGTTTTACAAAGCAACTCAGATCTCCTAAGTGCTGGATAATGTTAGGGGCGGCCTCATCAGGGGCAATAACTAGTACCTCGGTTTTATCCAAGTTTAGTTGCAATGAGCTTTCAGCTAGCCATTTTTGAATTTCCTTAACGCAGGTCAATAGAGAATCCAATTTCTGAATCTCAGAGGGGTTTACTGAGCAATAGAGTTGGAGGTCGTCTGCAAAAAGATGGTAAAAGACATTATCAAATGTTTTGATGAGCTTACCTAGGGAAAGTGGACTGTCTCAGCAGGAGGCTGAAAGGATGTTATTTTTATTTGGTCTGTATATAATTTTTTTTTTCATTAGAGAAGGATAACGTTGATGAGTGATGGCTCTTGTAATAGTCGTTATGCCTTTTGAAAAATCTGCGGTGACCTTCGTAAAGGTCATGTTAGAGAGGTCAGAGGTCCTCCTAAAGATTCTGTAGGTGATGCTCTCTGCAGCAGGTGATGGATCACCTGGCTGTGTCTGTGGGACTTTAAACATGCCCTGTGTGTGTGTGTGTGTGTTTCTATGAATGTTTGTTGTTTAAAAACCATTGATTAAGAGACTGAGCCGTTGGTTTATATGTCATCATTAGTTTGGTTATGTTTTAGTCCTTATATAAGGGGATGTTCCTGATGGGTTCGGTTCTGTGTGGAGATGCTTTATTCTTTTTGGAAATGTTTTTGATCTTGCTTTATTTTTCATCACACTAAAGCAGTTTTTCATTATGTACTTCTTTAGAGAACATTTCACAAACCAACTATTATTGCTGTTATTATTGTATCTAAAGTACAGTTTTTTCCCTGTATTACATTATTTTGACTGAATTCAAATGATTCAAAGCTGCATTATACAGATAACAGCAGTGACCTTTAGGTCTCAGGAGCTCTAATAATGAGAGCAAAAGAAGTGCATTTAGTAGAAAATAGCTGAAGAGGATTTTGTTTTTCAAGATTGTTTCTCCATCATAATTACTTATGCATGTCCTTGTTTGTTTGTGTGACCATGTTATTTTATTCAGGCATGTAGATTTTGGCCTCTGTGGACTTTTGTTTCTGGTTTTGTGACAGGTTTGAAATAAAGACAAATTCTTCAAACCTATTTCTGATTACAATTTGAAATGTCCGCCTCACCTAACTTTATTTCTACCTGTTTCACTCAGATTCAAAAATTGTGATGAAATGAATAAACTACCACCTGAAAAAAACATGGCTTAAGAAAGGTGACTTGCCACATAATTCCTATTTCAATCTTCCTGGGCTGTAAATGTGTCCCAAAGGTTTGATTCTTCCAAACATGATTTCCCCAAACAAATGCTGTCATGCAAAAGTATCTGTACTCTTTACACTTCTTTACAAATTGTATTCCATTCCAGTTTATATGATAGACGAACACGAAGTGCCTAGTTCTGAAGTGTAAGAAAATGTGGTTTTCAGCTTTTTATACACAAAGACGGTGGAAAGTGAAATTGTGGTGCAAATGTGCAAATATTTTGGGTTATTTCACTTAAAGCTTTCCACACACAAAAACCTTTGCCCATTCTTAGTAAACTGCTAAACTCAGTCATATTGGGCAGAGAACATCTGTGAACATCAGATTTTAACTCTTGCCGGAGATTCTCAGTTGAATTCATGTTTGGAGTTGGACTGATGCATGTTGCCCATGTACAGTGGCTTGCAAAAGTATTTGGCCCCCTTGAACTTTTCCACATTTTGTCACATTACAGCCACAAACATGAATCAATTTTATTGGAATTCCACGTGAAAGACCAAAACAAAGTGGTGTACACGTGAGAAGTGGAACGAAAATCATACATTATTCCAAACATTTTTTACAAATAAATAACTGAAAAGTGGGGTGTGCGTAATTATTCAGCCCCCTTTGGTCTGAGTGCAGTCAGTTGCCCATAGACATTGCCTGATGGGTGCTAATGACTAAATAGAGTGCACCTGTGTGTAATCTAATGTCAGTAGAAATACAGCTGCCCTGTGACGGCCTCAGAGGTTGTCTAAGAGAATGTTGGGAGCAACAACACCATGAAGTCCAAAGAACACACCAGACAGGTCAGGGATAAAGTTATTGAGAAATTGAAAGCAGGCTTAGGCTACAAAAAGATTTCCCAAGCCTTGAACATCCCACAGAGCACTGTTCAAGCGATCATTCAGAAATGGAAGGAGTATGGCACAACTGTAAACCTACCAAGACAAGGCCGTCCACCTAAACTCACAGGCCGAACAAGGAGAGCGCTGATCAGAAATGCAGCCAAGAGGCCCATGGTGACTCTGGACGAGCTGCAGAGATGTACAGCTTAGGTGGGGGAATCTGTCCATAGGACAACTATTAGTGGTGCACTGCACAAAGTTGGCCTTTATGGAAGAGTGGCAAGAAGAAAGCCATTGTTAAAAGAAAACCGTAAGAAGTCCCGTTTGCAGTTTGCCACAAGCCATGTGGGGGACACAGCAAACATGTGGAAGAAGGTGCTCTGGTCAAATGAGACCAAAATGGTCTCAACGCTATGTGTGACGGAAAACTAACACTGCACATCACTCTGAACACACCATCCCCACTGTCAAATATGGTGGTGGCAGCATCATGCTCCGGGGGTGCTTCTCTTCAGCAGGGACAGGGAAGCTGGTCAGAGTTGATGGGAAGATGGATGGAGCCAAATACAGGGCAATCTTGGAAGAAAACCTCTCGGAGTCTGCAAAAGACTTGAGACTGGGGCGGAGGTTCACCTTCTAGCAGGACAACGACCCTAAACATAAAGCCAGGGCAACAATGGAATGGTTTAAAACATATCCATGTGTTATAATGGCCCAGTCAAAGTCCAGATCTAAATCCAATCGAGAATCTGTGGCAAGATCTGAAAACTGCTGTTCACAAACGCTGTCCATCTAATTTGACTGAGCTGGACATGTTTTGCAAAGAAGAATGGGCAAGAATTTCAGTCTCTAGATGTGCAAAGCTGGTAGAGACATAGCCTAAAAGACTGGCAGCTGGAATTGCAGCAAAAGGTGGTTCTACAAAGTATTGATTCAGGGGGCTGAATAATTACTCACACCCCACTTTTCAGTTATTTATAAAAATGTTTGGAATCATGTATGATTTTCGTTCCACTTCTCACGTGTACACCACTTTGTATTGGCCTTTCACGCGGAATTCCAATAAAATTGATTCATGTTTGTGGCTGTAATGTGACAAAATGTGGAAAAGTTAAAGGGGGCCGAATACTTTTGCAAGCCACTGTATATTGTAGCTCGGGTTGTATGGTAACAGCCCTCGTCCTGCAGGAATATTCACCTCAGAGCTAGTCTCTAGGCTTTTGCAGCCTCTAACAGATTTTGTTTTTCCAGTATGGTCTTTTATTTTACACCATCCATTGTTAGATCAACTTCAAGCAGCTTACCTAACCCTGCTAAAGAAAACCATCTCCACAGCATAATGCTGCCACCACCATTTTTCAGTGTCAGAAGTCTCTGTTCAGGTCGATGTGCACTGCTCATTTTCCATCCCATAGGGTTTGCTTGTTGGCCAAAACCCTACTTTAAACCTTTCCACAACCAAATTCCTTGGTCTTCATTCTGTTTATCACTACTGATCTATAATAAACCTGAGACCTTTGTAGAACAGCTGTCTTTTTGCTGAGATTACATTTCACACAGGAAAGGAAAGGAGTGAGATACCTTGGATTTTATTCCTTTTTATCAGCGTACCGGTAATTTTAAAAAAAAAATCAATTTAAAAGGCTTTAAATTGTAAATAAATAATTACTTATAAAAATAAAGTTGGTGGTTATGATTTCATAAAGTAAAAGTGCTATAGGTTCTTTAACAAGGCACTGTGCCAATTATCTCATGATTGTTTGCTAATTTAAAGTTAGTCCATATAATACATTTTCTTGCCCTTCTCCACCAATCTGTGCTATTAATTTAAACCAGTTAAAACTCACTGAAAGGACGCATGCCAAGACATTACGTGAAAGTAGAATGAAAAATATTGCTTTTCAGATATTTAGTAACATGGCTAATTGAAAATCTGGTTATTTAATTTTAAATTGTGGTTGCACAAAATAACCCTAATGTATTTTTATCGCGATATCGCTATACCCAATGTGCATATTGCAGGAATTGCCTGGACAGCAATAAGTGTTAACTACTTTTTTAAGTACCGTACCATTGTTTACATGGTCTGTATGCCTGTAATATTCTTGCTAACACTTGCTTAGTGCAGCATTACAAAGCTTTACAAGGTGCAGAGCTGATAAGGTTGCCAAGTCACTAAGCAACTACAGCTACATTGTTACAATGCAAAAACAGCAGATGCCAGAAGTAAATTTTTAATAATAAAACCTCGTCGAGATGGAAACATTCATCGTATCCCTATCTCTACATTGTTCAGTATTCTAGCATTTCACAGATTTACTAATGCCGTGCAATCCTACATTATAGACACAGCTTTGAAAACGTAGATTAGTTGAAAGGGAGAATTCAGTAATTGGAGCTTAATTTGTATCTGCAAATTGCTGTTCATACCATTTAATGTTACCTCAAAAATGTAGGATCAGAAACAAGATAGAGCTGCATATATGTGTACTTAAAGTGTTTTCTTATTCTCCTATGTTAATTAAGGCCAAGTTTCTCTCTTCGAAGAGCGTATGTAACATTCATCTTAAAAACATGTTAAAAAGTGGCTATAACAAAAAAGGTTGGCTCCAAGCACTTGTGGGTCTAATTCTATTGCAATTGACATGTGAATATATATCCACACACATCCTCTGAATAGGGTAGTGTTACTCCAACTATATCTTCAGCATGAAACAATTTTGTTCATAACTAATGACCTTGGTGCCTCTGTAATGCTATAGCAATAAGGTGCGTTTAATTAAAATTCCAGTTAAACAGATAACATGCAAGAGAAGAAGACAAATGGTAGACTAAGGAAGAAGAAAATTGGATGGATTAAAAAGGTGGACAAAATTTAAGACTATTTGAGAAAAGTGAAGCTGTTTTACTCCCAATTAAATGAGAAGTTGACCCACCAGAGCCACTTCCATTTCCATTTAATTAAGTTTGTTTCTAGAGACCTGTTCACTATTTGGGAGTGTTGAACTGAAAGACATAAAAAGACCACAGAGAAGAAAAATGCCTCTCACATGCTCATGTAGTGTTTGCTTGTATTTCTGCAGATGTTTTGATTACCAAGGTTACACCATTACCCCTCTCTCTGTAATGCTCCTCCTTGTTTATCTTTGCATGTCTTTTTACTACTGTAATATGCTCACTACTGTAGCCCACTGTATAGTAACAATTTTGTTGTTCTGATATTTCTCATTAAATCTTATAAGTTTCAGTGAAATCATTTAAAGTCATATTGCAGATATATCAAGATTAAGACAATATGTCGAATAATCAAAACCCAATATTTTAAAATACTTGCACATTTAGAGGGGAATGAAAAAAGTAGTGAAAGGAGCAAGTGATTTAAAATATGGGAAATTATTTTTTTTTAAATTACTTGTGGGGGTTTAAAAACACCAGTGGCTAAGTCATTCAGAAGTTAACTCTCAAGCGACACATTGTGAAAAGCATGTGTGGTCCAGTACTTTAAGAAAGTGCCTTTCTCAGAAAGTAATCACATATGGTATTTTTATCGTAATTAGTTTAATGAACAGTTTTTTACTGGTTAAATCATTTAGTCATAAGATTGTGTTTTTATTTAAATCTGTCCCAATTTTTCCTTGTTTTATTTTGTTCTGTTTTGGAAATATTAACCTGTCTCCGGAAAGTATAGTACTGAGAACACAAGTCAGCTAAGTGATTAAAAATCATGCACGCACGCGCACACAAAAGAAATAACAGCTCCTGATTACACTGACAGTGCATCAGAACTCCTATTTACTCTATTTTGCACCACTCACTTTTTTAATCAAATCATATTTGATAGATCTGAAAATATGTTGAGCAAAAAGATACATCTGTAAAATGAAATCTTTTCTTCCACTTTGTAAAAACACAAGGCTGTCATGTAGCTGAATAGTTCACATGTGTAATTTTAAACTAGCGATTTAAAAGTGTTATTTATAATTCACTGTAAGAATCTCCTCGCCTCATTAGGGTTTTTTAGTGGAAGAGAGAGACAAAGAAGAAAGTAATGATAGAAAACTTCAGAGGAGGGAATAATGTTTAGTTGTTTTAATTGAAATTGCCTGTGGTGTGGAGGTTTTTTTTTTGCATGATTGAGCATTTGTTAGAAGAGCTGCTGAAAGATTGTGAATTTACCTTGATCACAGCTTCATTAAAACCGTCTAAATAAAAAATGGATGCTTTCCACTGACTCGTAGTTGCATTATTGCTTTCCAAAAATATATTCTTTTTGTTTTTCCAAGGAAATTTGTTGACTTCATCTTTGTTTTTACTGGTGAGTTTTTGGTGATTAATTTGTTGTTCTTTTTTCTTAAAGGTGCCCTGCCACACGTATTTCATTACTTTTGTGGTAATTTCTGAAGTTAGGATATGAGAGGATGGCTATTCCTTCACCCAGGGCAACAAGTAGGCTAGAGGAACTTTGTTTACTATCTTCTGGAATCCCGGTGGAAATGGCTTCTTCAGGTGTAGGCAAGGGGGCCCTTTGAACATTTTGTGCCCAGGGGCCTCTGCTAACATAATCCGTCCCTGTTTGCGTCGGTTTCCTCCATAACATGACAGCTTGGTAACAGCTGTTATCAAATAACTTTAGCTTTATGGCATGAACTTAGCTTGGCTAGCGAGTACTAGCATTGTCCAAATTAAAATAAAACCTGCTAGGCTAGCCAGTGCATTAAACCTGTATAACATAGCATTTTCTTGAGTTGATAATAGAGTTTTACTTACGGGCTGTGCACTGGCCATAGACTGACACGATGATACTGCACCAGGCTTCAACCGCAACCGTGTCGCAAAGCCATTGCTGTACTCGCCAAAGTTGACGAAGTCTCCCTATTTCAAAATGTGTTGAACAGATAACTGAATTCGTATGATCCTGTTGTGGCATTGTTCCAAAAATGAACTGAAGCCATTTCATCCTCAACTCTGGGTTCTTGGGCAACATGTGCTTTGTTGAACTTCTATTCTTTCATAGGGCACAAGCCCGTTGACGTTCAGCCATCTTTGCTGTATTGGAAAACTCACTGAGCTACGCTAATTCTGTGGGCGCGCCTCAAGTGGGAGAGCTCATGAGCAGTTCATTTTCACATTCACGACATAACAAACACATATGGACCTAAAACATTTAAAAAAATACAAGTAAAAACGTTTTTTTGTGACAGGGCACCTTTAATAATCAAAGTTTTTATTCTGTTTGGTGAGCAAACCTTTGGTGATCAAATTTAAGCCTGGTAATAAAGACTGCAACTGTTTTTTCTTTTCTTTTTTTTGTGTCAGAAAAATGCCCAGCTTGTAGAGAGTACTGCTCTGACCCTTTGTTCACCTGGACTGAAAAAAACACAGATAAACCACAGCATATGCTGCTTAGTTTTTCTCTTATTGTCTCCATATTGATTGCAATCAAACTGTCTAAGGATCAATATCTGATCTTTAGTTTATACATATACTTTGTATTTTTCTAAAAGGCGAGGCCAAGCTGTGTTTTTGTACAGAAGGTTCCTGTTCTTGGAACCGAGCTACTCAGCTTCCCAACCTGTCCCTATGTGTTTGGTGCACATAGATGAATTCTGATAATGTAATAATGCTTCCACTCCCAGCTTAGCCTGGATCAGTCCATACTAAGTAAATCACACCCATTACACCTATACCTGCTTTTTTTGACAAATTTAATAAGTAAACATAGAAAGCCATAGGAGACGAAAGGGTAAAGGCAGGTTTAAGAAGCATCTGTAAGCTTTTGACATTCTCCCTTTGGTCTTGTTTGAAGTTGGAGAGTTCCAAAGCTGACATTTGCTGGTGTTGGCTAAACAAGCATTGACCCGGAAAGTCCTGAGCCACTTGGATATTAGATACTCTCTTCAACTTTTAAGTGATGACATATATGCCCTCTGTAATAGAGTGCTCTTTTTCTGTGCACCTTTGGGCCAAAAAGACAGCATAATTAGTTGAGAAACTTTGCAGTGCTACTTTCATGATGGTTAAAATAGCTATTAAACGTATCTGTCAAATCATTAAAGTCACTTCCAGGTTCAATAAGTTAAAGTGTAGAGACGTGATTGTTTTTATATATATATATATATTTTATTTATATATATATATATATATATATATATATATATATATATATAAAATATATATATTTTATATATATATATATATATATATATATATATATATATATATATATATATCCTCAGCAGAAGAAAAAGAAGAGGATATGAAATGTGACAGAGTTGAGTTTCACAATGGAAAAACGTGAAAAATTTGAGGAACTTTAGAAGACTGGGAAGGATGACGGCCTGGCAGTCTTGCTTAGGCTTCTGAAGCGTTAACTGTTATGTATTCATGTATGTACTAAGACTGGGCGATATGGTAAAATAGAAATCACAAAATTATTTTTCATATCAGTTGATAACAATATATAGCACAATATAAAACAAATCACTATTTTGTCAATATTTAACATTCCCTGGTACTATTTG
Source organism: Valencia hispanica (assembly GCA_963556495.2). Classification (NCBI taxonomy): domain Eukaryota; kingdom Metazoa; phylum Chordata; class Actinopteri; order Cyprinodontiformes; family Valenciidae; genus Valencia; species Valencia hispanica. The sequence continues at coordinate 32,977,089 of OY747710.1, forward strand.
AAGATAATAGAAAGTTATTTTTGTATTGGATTTTTTTCATGCCACATTTTAAGACAAAAATATATATTTTAAAACTTGCTTTAATCATCCCTTCTTGGAGTTGGCCTGAATTTAAAGTTCAAATACATACACACTGTAAAGCAAGATGGAAGGCCTTGAGTGGGCTGACATCACTTTGAACCCAAGAGATACATTGGTGATTTTTTTCTTCTTCTTGATATTCCGAAAATTATATCTTCTTAAAAAAAATTCAATAAATCGATATAATCAATATATTTCCCAGCTCTTGGGGTATTATAAGTGGCTTATAATACCCCTTTTTATTGTAAAGTGATATAAAAGAGACAGGGTTTTCAATGTTTGTTATAAATACAAATCTGAACACTATGATTTCTACATGCCTTAAGCCCTTCTATTTTTGTACTCTGTTGTCAAATGCCTTTTAAAGTCAGTTAATGAACAACGTCTTAATTGAATTCCAAGCCTAAATGAGCAGCCTGTTTTAGCTAAGTCCAAACTTTGACTAGGACACTTCAGAGCCTGTGGACTTGCTGGTGTGCTCTGTTTTCATAACATAAAAAAACTATCATTTTAAGTCTAAATCAAAAGGATGAAATCTAATAGAATCAAACAAACTGAAACTCTGTGAATTAGATTTCCATTTTTAAGACCTCAGTGTAAAAAGCTAGTCAAGTCTGCTGTAAATGTGCAATGAAATAAAAAGCTATTATGATAAAAAAAAATGATTAAGGTTGTTTTGTGGGGGTTTAGTACCTGTAAAGGCAACCTAGGTTGTTTTCCCCAAGCAGGATTCCTTTCATTTCTATTTTATCCTCAATCAACTAATCTGCAACACATTTGCTTTAGTCTGTGGCAAGTTTTCAAGAAGTAAACATTTTATGGGTTTATTGATGACTGCTTTGCCACTTTAAGTGGTGTAATTATTCGCCCTTTCTATTATTTTGATCGCTGCTGGGTGCTGATTGTTTGAATGATTCCAGGTCACTGAGCATGTGAAATTGCAATTCTTTGAGAAAGAGAGGTCTTGTAATAATTTATAACCTTGAAACCAACCTTGATTGTTTACGCTTGGACTAATTTTGTCTGAATGCATTCAGCCATGAGTGACCTTTCACCTGTGTCGTCACAACAAATAGTTACCCCTTGTCTGATCTTTTGGATTCAAATAATTACACAGAAATGGCCACTCTCATACAGAATAGTACAGCTTCACACATACAGTGGAAATCAGATGAACATAACCTTTTCCCTCACAGTCTTAACAATAAGTCCGACTAAACTTTTCTTGTTTTTAAGTGAGGTATGATCCCCAAAGTTTCAGTTTCAAAATGTCACATGCTGCTAAAAATGACATGCCTCGTGTGCTTTTTATTTCCAAGGGTGCAGGTTATGAAGATTACATTCACTCGCAACATTATAGGAGAAAATAAATTAAAAACCCATCAAGAAATGAAAACGCAGCCTTCTTGCTATGAATCGAGGATCTGACTGGTCAGACTAAACAGTATCTCTACCTTCAGATTGAATCATCTATTTAATCCTGTGTATGAATTGAGAGATGTTGCAGTAGCACTGACAGATTTTTAACCTTGTACAGATTGAGAGAGTCTAGTTTCTAGCATTCCTGTGTATTCTTTCTTTGTGTTGCCTCACTGCCTGTGTTATTAAATGATACACTGAGGAATGCATGTAGGAATGTTGTACTTCAATAGGCTTAAGTTTGTTGGATTTTATAAAGTTTTGCCTGATACTCAGATTTCTGCAAACACATTCTAGCCCTGAGATTCACCCAGCATATTCCCAAGATATCTCATTCAGATATCTTGTTTTTTTTTGCCTCTGTGACACAAATTATTGAACAGAAAGTAAAGGTGTATTACTGAAACAGTACCCAATTGAAAACCCAGCCGTAAACATAGGGTGAGTTCCAGTAGAAATATTTTCTTATGTGATTTAAATTCAGGAATAAAATCCCTAAATGCACAACCTCTGTGGATTTGGATAGATGTTTGTTTGTCATCTGAAATAATTTATCAGCTTTTTCTCTGTCACGGCCCGAGGCTGGGTACTATCACATTTATGCCCCATAATAGCCTTTCCTCTATAAATAACAGGACTTGGCATAGGAAATGGGACTCTCGGGGCTCTTTTTAGGATTCAGCTGTATAGTCCTTCTTCTTGAGGTGCATTCAAGTGCTCATCTCTAATGCAATTTCCAGCACATCTGTGCAGCTGTCTGTGTGGCTCTTTTTCACATGCCCTACCCTTTTTTCTTTTATTAGCCCTTTCTCTATTATGAAGCATTCAAGCGGTCAATACAGCTCATTTACAGTAATATGATATTTATTACACATTCATCTAATTTTACATGACAGATATCCCTACTTTTCATGGCAGTGGGATGTGTGTCCAGCATTTTATAAAGGCCATAATCTGAAAGCGTCGCATAACATCTGACATTCCTTTACAAGGCCCGTGTAGACGATGAAGGAGCATCCCATCTACAGCATACCCAAAGGCGAAGTGGGCCGGCCATAAAATAAGTATGTCATAGGTGTCTATTAATTGGTCAACAGATTGCCTGTATCTTGTAAAGGACAAACTGGTAATAAATGAGCAAGAATGGCAAAAATATGCTTTAATTCTGGTCCACTGCCTTGTCATGGCAACCACTATCAAAGAATAGCACCAGAAAACAGAAATTTGTCGGTGTGCTACGGCTTTTCAGTTTAGTATTGTTTTCTTATAATGTTAAGTCACTTTATTGGCCTGCTTTCATGTAATCATAGTTTATTGAAGCTACATCCTCTGTGCTTCCACTCTTGTTTTTGCTTGCAGTTTAGTTATTTTAATTTATTTTTGTCTTTGTTTCTGTCTTCCTGGGGAGCAGCTGAGAAACAAATGGTAGGCGTTAAAACAGTCCATGTTGGATATGTGCTTAGGAGAAAATAGAAAGGGGATTCGGCAGCTCTACTGCTGAAATCTGATCCTTCAATCACAACCCTTTCATAGCTTCAGACCACTCATCTTTTCCCATCATTTTGTATTTAATTGTTGTTGTCATCCTCCCTCTTCATCTCCCAGTTTGGTGATAAAGATGTGATGCTGAATACGCTTTTCTTTCCTCAAACCAGTATCCAGCTTTCACTGTCTAGTTTGGCTCTTTATCTCCCCTTGCATATCCTTTTGGCTGCAATAAGCAACCATGTTCTGTAAGAGGTTTGCCTAAATGTTGTATCTTTTATGCAATAATTTGAATATTCTCTATAGCAGATTTACCCCAGTTAGTTCCTAAAATACAAGAATTGCTGTCATATAATAACAGATCTAGAAATCCAATTTCACTACATCAGACTTACCAAGTTACAAGCCTGTTTAAAAACTGCCATTCCTCTCTAAGATCATGGACACAGTTGTTTGGTCTCCTCATCCAACATTAGTGCCTGACCTCAAAAATAATATATCTGCAAAGAGTGGGCCAATATCTTAAACCCTGATGGACCGCCTTTTACTTGCTACGATTGTTGGTTACCTTGACACTTGCTTATTGACTTATCCATATTCTTGTCTTTGCCAAACTCCAAATTAACTTTTGTCTCATTCCCAGCAATATGTTAAGTATCTGTTGTTATCCAGCTTGTTTTTTGTTCTGCATCATTTACCCCCCAAGAATCCTGTCAATTTAAAACAGTAAAAACAGACTAAAGTTACACTTATTTCACTAAATTTGCATGTTAGCAGCTGTGTTTAAGATTTTAATCCATTGCAATGCAAACAGCGATATTCTAAAAGGAAACCAAAAGTCTTGAGCTTCTTAAAAAGTTTTAAATGTTTAGTCATCATCAGTGTAAACCTAATAAGCCATAAGTAATATTAGCTGGTTCCAATTTATTTCCAGTAAACAAAAGGTTTAGGTGTAGCTTATCATACTACAAGCTTGGGTTGCTTTATGTTATGCACATTCAGCCATGTAAACATCTATTTGTTGCTGTGGAATTATTGTTAATATAAGATGTCAGTGTTTGTCAGTGCACTCAACATATGAACTGTTGTATTCATTTTACCTTTAACAGTAACGTTATTTTTAAAACTGTTAAAATTAATAGCCTGCTCTGCTTTGTCTGTCATGTTTTTTGTCTTGATTACAAACATTACCTGTTTCCCTCTGGACACTCATCAGCAGCAGGGCCCATGTAACAGGGTCATAAAGATGTCCTTTTGACAGTTACCTGTCACTCACAGTTTTCTGTTCCCTATTCTCTACATTATAACCTGTCATGTGTTTTACTGTATCCATATTCAGGTCCCACAGGAGCGGACTTTGGTACTTTTTATTTTATTTATAATGTTTAGTCAAACTCTACCAGTACAGTAATACACATAGGAATAAGTACAGTCTCTATCAAAGCTACACTGTTTTTCTCACAATTGTTCAGTCTGTTCTGTCAGCCAGTAGAGATTAATCTTCTGCTGCTGCTATAACAAAACACACAGGAATATAAATATGGAACAATGAATAAAACATAAAAAAAATAAACAAGATTTGTGGATCTCCCAGTTGATAAAATCAGGTAACGTTTTGGATTACAATAGCTGTTGTGAAATTGATAACTGCATTATTGATTCAGCAGGAGTTTGTAGAAGTGGAAAATGTGTGAAGGAGCATTTTAAAACATTTGCTCACTCTCACTTACTCACACCCACAAACACTCATGCACACATCGACTCACATGTTAATTACCGAGGCTTGATGGGTACTTAACCTTGCCCCTTGCTGCTTATGCTAATGCAGAAAGGTCAGGGGTGTACTGAGTGGCTGGCTCGCTGTCAAATCAACCAGAAACTGCCATTGAAGTGCAGATGAGAGGGTGAGGGAGACAAAAGGAGCAAGGAGAAGCCAAGTATGGTAAAGAAACAAGAGAAATAGGGGCTGTTTACACGACAACGTTTTTCAGCAAAACGGAGGTTTTTCTCTCCGATTCAGCCTCTCGTTTACACGACAACGGGAAAACGGGGGGCGAAAACGCAGCTTTTGGGAAACGGCTTCCAGAGTGGAGAGTTTTGAAAATGCTGAGGGATTCGTAGTCATGTAAACGCAAGCCGGAGACTTTTGAAAACGATGACGTTACTGCCAGCCACCTACGGACATGTTGCACTTGCGCACTCCGCCTTTCTACAGAAAAACAACAACAATGGCGGATCCAGGTATGCGGTTACTGCTGATGCAGCTTCTGAAGTTATTTGGTCGCATACAGTACGTGCGTCAAATAATCAATTTATTTGAGTGGAAAACTACAAAAGGACCGCCATTGTTGGGTATCATGAAATGTTTATTTTGCGGGTTGTGAGGGCGAAACCTTGGAAAACTGCATACACGGGCACACTGCCATCTAAAGGCCGGGCATATGTACTACATCGTTTTCCATCGCGCGCCCTGTCGTGTAAACGCAGTGCGTTTTCACCCGCGTGTTCAAAGAAAAACGGCAACGTTGTTGGGTGAACAGCCCCATAGACATGTAACAGAGCTACATCTTTAATGTCCCAATTCATTTTATCAATTTGTTTTGATGTAGAAAAAGGCACATTTATTCATCTAGTTTAATTTAAAGTTATGCTCCCCTCAGCCATACAAAGTTTCTCATTGCTTGTACCACTATGACCTCATCCTCAAGCAACATGTTTAAGGAACATATGGCAGAGGCTCTGTGTGTGTATGTAATGAGCTCATCCTTTCTCCCACTATGTAGCCAAAACCTTTTTTGTATATGGCCGAGGATGCTGCACAGCAGGGAGTCACTGAAAGGAAACGCACACTCATAAATGCGTAAATATAACTGCAAGTCTGTTTTAGATGTTTAGCCACAAAGTTACAATAAACCACTTTCTGATTAACAGCATTGGTGTACTAAGTGCAAATATTTCCATTATGTAATAAAAAATGGCGTTGTAATTAATATTTATACATTTCATAAATTAAAAAGGGTTGGTTATTATTACCCTTAATAAACGGATCTTATTTATTTATTTATTATATAGATCATGGTATGATTAAATGTGAAATGCATTAACTATAGATTAGTCATTTTATGGTAAAGCAAATTAGTATTCCTTTATAGAATGGAGTTCAATTATTTAAATGTTTCTTTGCTGAAGAAACATAAAATACAAGTGCATCTTGATAAATTTGAAAATCAATGAAAACTTAATTTATTTAAGTAATTTTTAGGTTACATTTTTATGTTACATAGATTCATTACATACAGACAATGTAAATAAGCACATTTATTTGCTGTTAATTTAGATAATTCTGGCTTACAAATATTGACAAACCAAAATTAGATGACATGAGACAAAAAAAAAACAATATTTGACACAGAAATGTCGACCTGCTGCATTGTCTATGTATTGCAGATGCATTCAACACTTAGTCAGGGTTTCTTTTGTATGAATTACTGTATCAGTGCGGCATGCCATGGAGTTGTTAAGGAAGCCCTTTATGAGCAGGCTTCAGCTCTGGAACATTTTTGGATCTGATATCTCTCATCTTCCTTGTGACAACACCCCATAGGTTTTCTGTATAGTACAGGTCATGCTAGTAACACAATGCTCATTAAACCAGCTTTTGGTAACTTTTGCAGTGTGGGCAGGTATTTTTTCCTGTATCAAAACTACATTCGCATCTCCATAAAGCTTGTCAGCAGAGACAGCAAAAAGTGCTCTGAAATATCCTGATAGATGGCTGTGATTTTGGACCTGACAACACATTGGCTCAAGACCATTATTGGACTGGAGATTAAGCAACTTGGATTGAGAGCCTCACAACTCTTTAATCAGACTCGGGGATCTTGACTTCCAAATGACATGGCAAATTTACTTTAATCTGTCTTTGGACCACTGAACAGATCCTTTTCTCCTTTGCCCATATACAGTCAAAACCAAACATTTCAATACACCATATAAAACACACACGCATCTTTTTTCACTGTCTGAGGTTAAATCAAATCAAATTTTTCTTGTTTTAGATCAGCTAGAATTACTAAAGTGATTTCTATTTGCTGGATGCCAAAAAAATAAAAGAAAATGTCAGAGATGTATTTATTGTCTATATGTCTGCAAAATCAGACGTTTACATAGAGAATGTTACCATTTTCTTAAACAACAAGGGAAGTGTTGTCATGGCTTTGGAAACTTCTGATAGGTTAACTGACACATTTGAGTTAATTGGAGGCACACCTGTGGATGTATTTTAAGTCCACACCTGGAACACAATGCTTTCTAATTTGACACAGTAGAAAAGTCAAAAGATATCAGCCAATATAGGAAGAGGATTTTGCAGCTGCACAAGTCTGATTCATCCTTGGGAACTATTTCCAGATGCTTGAAGGTGCTGTGTTCATCTGTTAAAACAATTATATACAAGTACAGACATGAGGGGAATTTCCAGCCATCATACCGCTCAGGAAGGAGGCTGGTTCTCTCTGTCCCAAGGATGAATCTGTTTTGGCCTGAAATGTGCAAGTTGAACAAAAGCCAAAGACCACATGAAGATGCTGGCTGAAGCGTGAAACATGTCCTATACCAACATGGGCTGAAAGTACACTGATCAAGGAGGAAACTGTTACTCCAAAAGTAACATAAAATAGCCAGATTGCGGTTTGCCAATGCACTCAAGGACAAAGTCTGTCATTTTCCGAGATAAGTCCTGTAGTCTGATGAAACTAAAGTTGAACTGTTTTGTCATGATGACCATTGTTACATTTGAAGAAAAAAGAGGAATGCTTTCAAGCCTGGGCAAACCATTCAAACTGTGATGTATGAGGGTGGTAGCATCATGCTGTGGGACTGTTCTGCTGCAGAAGGACCTGGTGCTCTCCATAAAATGGCATCATGAGGATAGAACATTATGTGGAAATATTGAAGCAGCATCTGAACACATGAGCCAGGAAGATAAAGCTCTGGTCCAAATGGGTCGTTCAAATGGAAAATAAGCATACTGCCAAAGTGGTTAAAAACTGGCTGAAGGTCAGCAAAGTCAATATTCTGGTGTGGCCATCACAAAGCCCTGATCTCAGTCCCATAAAGTATTTGTGGGTAGATCTGAAAGGCGTATGCATGTGAGGCGACCTATAAATCTCACTGTTACACCATTTCTGGAGGGCAGAACTGGTGTTTGGTGGGCCAGAATTCTAGAAAACTATTGCGAGGGGCTTGTGGAAGGACACCCAAAACGTTTGACCCAAGTCATGCAGTTTAAAGGAAATGCTACCAAATACTAAGGAAATGTCTGTAAACGTGGGATTTTGAAAACATCAATAAATAAATCAGAGATATTCTTTCATTATCTTGGCATCTAGCAAATGGAAATAAATTTGGTAATTCTAACTGGCCTAAAACAAGAGAACTTTGGTTGTCTGGTTTCAACTTAGGGACACTTTTCATGTTGCCTTGGGTTCAGTATTGGCTTAACACACACATGCAAAACAACAAACCTAAGTGGATATATATATATATATATATATATATATATATATATATATATATATATATATATATATATATATATATATATTATATAATCCTGTGTGGACATCAGTTTTCATGTTAAACGTGATTTAGAGAACATTGTTGACATTCTGCGCTTTCGAGAGAACATCATTTGATTATGCCAGCAAATGTGTGTTGCTGTTATTGAAAAAGCCCTTTGGAGGACTGCCGCAATCCTCTAAGGAACACTTTCTCTTTCACTTCAGATTTTGCTGTGTGAGAGTTGAAGAGTCTCTTATATAGGTCATGCTCTCTGGTCCATCTGATGCCTAGGGTAACTTAATGTCATATTCCTAGCATGAGGCATCTCGAAGTCAACCTGATCAATTCAGTTGGACATTTAGTCTAGTCTAATTTAACTTATTCACTGTGTCCACTCAGCTGTTAAAAACAAGTATATACAGCACAGCACTCCTCTACCACATATACGACAGAGGGCAGCCATCTATGTTTAGACATTTGAATACTTCGCTCGTCCCTAACCTTGACTGCTGGAACGCGTATACACAGTGCGTTTAGACACTGTTTGAACCTGTGGTGTCGAGACTGTGAGGAGAAGTGACAAAGTTGAGAAAGGGCTTCAGAAATTTGGGCCAGGAAGCCAAGAGAGACGAGGAGAGATGTGTGCACATGCCAGCACACGAACCTCCCCACACACATCCCTGTCGTCTGATCTGGGGGGACATCTGCTCTTGTCTGGGTCATTGGCAACGAGAGCTTTATTAGACTACTAAGCATCACCATAGCAACTGCATCCCATAATATCCCTCCACCTCATTCCACCCAGGAATTGTGCGCAACATGATTGGCCTGTCCCACTGGGGCTCTCAGACAGCAACTCAGGCGCTCTCTGCTTCCTCACCATGTCAGCTATGGCTGTGGGTCTATGGGCAGGGAGAGAGAAGCACATTAAAGGAACGTTTGGTGCATTTTGGCATGAGACTGTGTCAATTAGGCAGCTCCACCCCTGCTGTGTGTGTGTCTGAATGTGCACTAATGCTGGAGAGATTTCCATGGCTCTAACTGTGATGGGGAGAGCAAGGCACACCCGTCAGATGCATCTCTGAGTGGTTGTATATGTGGTTAAGGCTTAGTTATTTAACCAATTAAATTTTTTATAGTTGTAACGGAAGAAGTGAGGTGATTGTTTAATCGGATATCTAGCTGAGTTACTTAAACTTTTTTTTACTGACAATTTTACCTTCTCTTAGTGACTTGGAATCTTTTGTTTCACTGCTACTCCCCTCCCTCCCTTTATATATTTTTACAGTCTGTTGACACCATAGAAAAGGCAGTTGCAATAACATGGGTTTTGTTCCTTACTCTCTGACAGTGGCAGAAGGCCAATAGATAAATCCCCGGAAGTTTGAATGTGGATTGTAAATAGACTTTGGATCAGTTGTGTAAAATGAGCCATTGTATCCAACACTGTTATCTTTAGTTATTTGTCAGCTCTCTTTTTGTAACTACCTATCAGCCCTCATGGAAATGTGGAAGTGTGTAGGAACATTAAAACAACACCACATGTAGTGTTAAACCTTTTACAGTGTCTCCGAGTACAGATATTCTGTACTTGGCCCAAAATAATAATTCTGTTTCTAAAATAAAACAATGAACACTTTTTGATTTCTGGCTTCACCTTTATTCCTTCATCTTCTACCATTTTTCATCTGTCCTTCCAGTTCTCATTCATGTGACAGTGTAAGCAGGCTTTGAATTGAGTCGTCTGCCTTCACATTCGCGTTCCCTTACACAGTCCCCCTCCTCCATCACTAGCTCTCTTTGTTTTGTTGAAGAATACAAACAGTGTGAATTAAAACACTACTGACAGTTTGCATCCAGCCTCACTGCTGCTTCTCAGTCCTCCTCCTACGATTTCTCCCTGCTTATGTGCCTCCCCTCTTCCATCCTTCCTTCCCTCCCTCTCCCACTCCTGCTGTCAGGAGGCTTCATTATTAAAGATTTATGGCAGTGTCTGGGCAGCTCCTCCAAAAGCTTTTGTCAGACAGACCGCGTGTCTCAAATCTCACTGCCACTAACTGGAGGTGACACGGAGACTTGCGCAGATCATGTGCACGTACGTAAGCACATACACACGCCCATACAAACACACACACACACACACACACACACACACACACACGTTTTTGCTACACCGCTTATCTGCATAACTTTTTTGTTCAGCTCATTTAAATGGGAACATAGAGGATCTATGACATGTCTTGTTTCAAATAATTTAATGATAACTTTGCAGTTGATAAAAATAACTGCTCGTTACCACTTACCATTATTTAACAAAGGTCTATAATGACCATGGGTTTCTGATCACTATTTCCCATAATTTAATTTCCCAAAACCTTTTTAACTACCTAGTTTATTTCCTTTGAGTTTCCACTGTGAGGTCCTAAAATGGGCTGTTTATGTGGATTACGTCCATTGATGCTGAGAGAGTCCTCCCACAGCAAGGCTGGTGCTACTTTCTGTGAGCACAGATGTCCGCCCACTGTAACAGTCCAGAATATGATTAAAACCATAGAAATCATACCAAAACAGCATTATAATCAGGTTGCTTCTTCGTTGTTACGGTTAAAAAGCCAAGTGTAGTTGCTCAGAACTTTGTGGAAATGTTAAACCTGAACAGATTTCCAATGTGCTACACTGATACCGGCCCCTGAGAGTGCTCGAGGGAAAGGCAAGTTATCAAAATAAAAGCCATGAACTATTAATTCTGTCTCAGTGACTACAGTTTGTAAATTATATAGAGTCACTCCAAACCTGATGGAAAGGTGTAATTGTAAAAAACGTTTAAAACAATTTGTCGATGAAGACATCTGCATACTTGCATTTGGAGAACAGCTCATGCACATAGCTGCTGTTGCAGCATCTGCTTCTTTCAAACTTGAAATTGATGTACAATCCTTTGGGGTTGTGATCGTTTTTAATTTGTTGGTTGGAGCAAAAATGGTGTAAAACACTGGGACTTTATCAGTTTCCATGAAGTCAAGTCAAATTTATTGTGAAATGTATTACACATGCTCGAAATACAGTGCAGATGAATTTACAGTCCACTGAAACCCACGTTGCAAACTGGCTAGCTGGTTTTAAAAACACTCAGTGCGTTTACACGCAGCAAGATCAAGCCGAATTATTGCCTTAGTCTGACTGAAATCGGACTTTTGAAATCATGTATACGCCTTAGTACGACGGAAGTTGAACCTAACTAGAGCTTGAGTAATGGAGCTAAGGCACCCAGATAAAGCGATTGGAAAATCACATTTCTCTGCATGCAGCTTCAACCCCACCTCAGCTGAGCTTTTCATAGGAAGTGACTAGACCGCGGAAGCGGGAGTAACAACAGTGGTACACAACAACACTGCAGCAACAACTCGTGTAACACAATCAAAGAGTACGGTACTTACAAAATGTATTGTGCTGCAGCGTTGTTGTCGTCCATTTCTTCGGTGCTTGGGCATGTCTGTCTGCTTGACTGCTTTCAGCATTTGTTTACTATCTGTGTGATGCTTTAGGCCAACCAGAAAAATGCTACATGAAAGGGCACTTGTTGCCACCTAGAATCGCTGTGGTGAACACACTTCTTTCAATAATTTGATTTTCTGAGTAACATGTAAACTGGGATAAAGGTTCCTATTCTGGTTAAGCTATTAGTCCGTGTAATGCCTAAAGCTCAATTTAGATGTGCAAATAAATGTACTGACTGAAAGGTTGAACATGAGATGGAGCTTAAATTTTTAAAAGCAAAAAATAATTTCATTGGTTATTTGCCTTTTAACAATTAGCAGAGAATATGGGGTACACTTCTACCCACTTTGTCTGAGTTGGCCTTGATTTCCTGCAGTGGGAACGCCAGTAAGTGGAGAAGTACCTCCTAAAACTACCCTGGTTCATGGAAAAGGTTCTTGGAGTGGAAATGCAATTAAATGGTAGATTAGTCTTGTTTTGGAATATTGTTGTTAATCAGAAATCACCTTTCATCATTAAGAACATTGTATGGTTTTAATTTTTAACTAATATGTTGAAAGAATGACATAAAAAATCTTTGAAAAAGACAGTGATTTAGCAATAACTATGTTTTTTGTCCAGCTCAACAGGTTGTGACCTATTTGTTTGCTGTAACATGTCTTACTAAAAATAAAATCATCTTACTTGTCAACCAATTTTCTGGATCAGTTCCTTTCTTTACAATACAGTTTTTCCACACATTATTATGCAGTGGCGGTGGCAATTCAGTATAGTATGGTGCTGCTCTAATCAAGAGTGAAATCTTTGATTTGTCACTTTGAGATTACCTCATAATAATAATAAGGAAATAAGTGTACCATCCTCTGATTTTTCGGTGGATCCAACACCATTCTTTCTTCAAAATATATTTTATTGTTTAAGCTCAGAGATTCAAAAGATTCAACATTTGCAATTCATATGTGAAACAAACAGTTGCACACAGTTTGGAGGTGGATTTAATTTAGTTCTGGATGCTGAAGTCTCACTAAAGCTTTTGAATCTTGTGTGTGGGGTCGCATGTGTCTACATTTAAACTGCGTGAACCCACAGTATTTTATTTACTGACTTAATGTTTATTAACCATCATTAAAAATCTTCTCGTAAACTCTTGTTTTGAGAGTAAATGTATTAAACTCACTTTAGCAGCCTGGTTAAAACAAGCTTTTGACCAATGTCAATCTTCTATAACACTTTTCTTGTGTGTGTTTGTGCAGGAAAGCCCAGGAGCAGCAGAAAAAGGTGGTTGTTGCAGGTTGTGTTCCTCAGGCTCAGCCCCGGATGGAATACCTCAAAGGTCTTAGCATTATTGGGGTATGTGTTTACGCACTCTGTGTGCTTTCACTTTTTATTCAAACTGAACATTGCAACTTGAATGTCAGAAGTGCAGATAAATGTTTCTCACTGCACCCATCATCACATTTAATGGGCAGAAAAAAGTTTTGTAAAACACTGAAACTGACTGCCAACACTACAAAACAATGATGCTTTTAATCATTTTTCCACATATTCTGGTGGTAAGTAATGCCAAATTGGATTCTGCCACTTTCTCTCAACCTTTGCTGACAAGAGGCTAACCATGTGTTGGCGTAATGCGGTACAGCGAGTAAAAATAAACAACAACTGGAAACTTGAGAGGAATTATTTGTTTATTAGCCTAGTGGATGCATGTGCAACCTAGCTGCAGAAAGAGACCCCATTAAATAGCTCTGATTCCCAATGTTATTATTTGCACTTATCTTGCAGATGCAGTGTTGGTTAGCTATGCTAGCTTGTTTGTTAGCCAAGGTTTACCTGATGTGAAGTGATCGCTGCAGATTGGTGCATTTTTAATTATCATTCCCATTGCTTCTTCTGATAGTTTGCAACCAAAGATGTGTTTTGTTGGCCTTAAAAGGGTTGCTAGTCCAAGGAATTGTATAGAACTTGTCTATTTTGTTGTTTTTATCACAGCGATTTGTGCAACCACAGCACAACAAGAGATGATCACATCGTAAAATATTTCAAAAACGTGCTTTTATTTCAGGCATCCCTTCTGGGAGGACTCTAAGCCTAACTAAATACAAGCTGTTAAACATGCTTTCTATTTAAGATGGAGGCCTTGGATGAGTTGACATTGCTCTGAACTTCAGAAGCTCAAGGAGTTCATTGGTGGAAAACAAATCCAGATTTTCTAAATATTAAATCATTAACAGGAAATGTGTGTGACTTAACAAGTTGATCTGAAAAAAAACAATCTGTGAATTCACCAGTCCTTCACTGTTACGTACCTTAGGTGTTTACCTTATCATTTTAGTTTATTTCTTGGTGTTGGCGTTTGTTAATTTTTATTTTAGGATCTTAGTGTTACGAATTTTGGCTCTGTCTCCCTTCTATATTTGCACTTCCTGTCCTTAGATATTCTTCACCTTGTTTCATTGTTTTTGGTTTGTTTAATCTTTTATTTGCTTTTTCCTTACTTCATAATTTTTCCCAGTTAGTTATGTTAAACTTCATTTCCCTTATTAGTTGGTTTTCTTATAAAGAATCCTTTCTAGTATTTTATTTCCTTCGGTTCTGTTTTCTCCTCTCTAGTGCTCTTTTGAGTTTCTCTTAGGTTCATTTACTCCCATTTTCTTAGATATATTTAATATTTGAAGTTAGTCCTTATTCTTCTTTAGAATGTTTTCTGTCTAGTCTCCCCTTTTATTTCCTTTGTTTTCTTCTGTTTCCCCTCCCATTCTGCTTTTCTGTCCAGCTACTAATTATCTTCACCTGTTCTCACCTGCATCCCTTTGTCACTAATTGGTTCTCAGGCTTTCAATGTTACTCCTCATCCCTCCCCAGTGTATTTAAACTCTCTGGTTCTCTTTGCTCTTTGCTGGTTCTTAGTCAACACTTCCTGCTCCCCGGTCTCAGGATTTTCCTGTCCTTCTGTTTCTTTCTAAGTTCCTTTGTTCATTTATTTAATTAAATTATTGTTCCTTACTTTGCTGGTTTTGGGTTCTCTATTTAACAAACCATGACATCAACAAGGAAATCACTTTATAAATAAATAAACATAAACATAAATGAATGAATGATTGAAAATACAAAAATAAATCAATAAAAGGAAAATACTCAAAAATTTTATATAGAATTTTATAGCCTCGCCATGAGCATTCATTGTGAAACCAGGTTTCACTAATTTAAAATAAAGGGATTTGGATTGGACTTTTTAAACTTTGTTTGGTTATTGTATTGTTTAGCACAATTACAAGCTGTGAACACCATTCAATGTTTTCTTTTCCTGGATAATGTTTACCTAATTTCTAGAAGACTGCTAGCATTTCCAAATCCAGCATATCCCATAAAAAGCGCAGAGCAAAAAGTTAAACAAATTTAACAGAGCGATATCTCTGTAATAAATTCAGACTTCCTTCTATCTGCAGAATTTGAAGGGTCCTTCGCATATTAAACAACCAAAGCTTGTTAAAATCTAGCTGGTTGTTAAAATCTAGCTGTCAGTTGCACCCGCCTGAATGAACAGCTGACTTACCACTTACAGCGTTTGTGCTTTATGTGGCCTCATTTTTGAACACTTCACAGAACCTGGAAACGGCCAAGTGTGAGTCTTTTAGAGGGAAAACTTAACACTGAAAAGTGCTGTTGTTGGCATAACCTAGTAGTTATGGTGCATTCACCGACTGAAAAGAGATCTTTAGAATTTTCAACCAGCCAGTGTCTGGTTATGGATGGTCAAGGTGAAAACAGCTGATTCTGCTAACAACCATCTCTAGTTGTCATTAGTAACAAACCTCAGATTTTCCAAGTCAGAATTCGAGCTTCAGCTGGGGTTCCATTTCATCATCAGGCTTGAAATTTAGAAATTAAGATTTCCGAGAACTAATGGAGCACAACATACTTTACATAAAATTTTTGTGTGTCGTTACAGTGGTTGTATAGCCCTTTTCGTTTCTGGATGTGGCTAATATGTTGAGCTAAATTTAAAAAATAACTGATTTATTGATGAAACTTAAATTGTTATTTCAAAATCACATTATATTCCTGATCTTTGACTATAAAACATAAAGAAGGCTGTATTAGGACTGTGATAAATCATATTGTTATTCATTCAAGTGAGCAGGCCATTTGGCACACTCGTTATTGTCATTGTAGTTTTTCTCTACAGTGTCTTTACATTTAAATTAACAAGCTTTTATAAACAAAAGCTTTCAAGGTACAACAAAAAACTGGGAAATTCACCTTTGTAACTCCATTATTGTCATGAGTTGGTGGGTTTATGGGCTGGTACAGGCAAACATTCACACACCCTCTCTCCTATTGTGTTTGTAGGGATCTGTCAGGATTATGTTTTCATGCTTATTATTCCTTTTACTTAAATCTAAACCTGAGATAAAATACCAGCTTCGGAATATCCCTGGACATTATGGGATTCGCTTCTGAAAACTTATGAACAGTAACTAAAACATGCTGCTTAATCATGTCATTTTTATGTATACACTTCCATTCAGAGCTGTTTAAACTGAAAAATCTAATGTACCCTACATTTATTTTTATTCTAAATGTGGCTATACATGTCTATAGGTTTAAAGATTCATTCATGCATGAAGAGGCTATACAAAGAGGTATAAGAGAAAAGACAAACACGGCTTATGTTTTTGTGGTGGCTGCATTAAACTACACAATGACAGTGGCAGTTGGTGGGTTATTCAAATGAGATGCAAATAGGATCAGAATTTGTCTATTGTGATTTCACTAATGGCTAGATAAGGAATCGGGTTAAAAAAAAGGTACTTCCTTTTCAATTCATTTTGTTTAATTGACCTTTGTCTCATGTTTTTTTGTGTATAGATCTTTTTTTATGTCTGAGTGAATGACAGTGCACTTTGTGGAAGGCACATAGGCAGTCACGCAAGCCTGCAGTGTTTTGGCCATCTTAACTAGACCTGTCATATCCTGAATCTAGCGTGTGCTCACATGCACGCACGTACACATTCTTGTCTTGCTAGTAGTTGGGAGGATTTCATTGACTTCCATTCATTTTAGGAAGTGCATTATGCCTAATCCAGACACTTTTCCCAACCCTAACCTTTACTAAAACTTAATTCACACCATACTTCTAAAACCAACCAGTAGAGCTCAATAACATTGTCAGAAAGTGAGGACACGCAAACTTCATGTCAGGTAAGCCTTGGCCAGCTGGTCGCGCTACAATTTTTTGTTGTCAGTCATTTTGACTCACGGGATCAAATAAATCCGGTCATTCCATTTTTTACCCGTCAATCTTTAAAATGATTATAATGACATTCAGTAGCATTTAATTATCATTCATTTTAATCAATATTCAGTCTGAACAAACTGAATAGAGAATCCACATTGAGCCATCACACATCGAGCAGATTAATAAGCTATATATGTATTATGAACATTTCACCTGCTGTAGCCTGAACACTTGGCATGGAGCTGAACTGCGCTCCCACTTATAGAGGCAGAATCCGGGCTCTGTTGCCACAATGGAGACTGGATTTATAGGTGTCACTTAAGACAAAGTTCCGAAATCAGGGAACATTTCTTTAATTAAAGTGATCAGATTTCGGCAAGACTCTGATTGGCAGCTTTTCTGATTGCTTTAGCGGAGGGAAATCCCCACATGCGCTCCTCCTGCATTAGTGGTTAGGTTAAGCTGCAGGGATCTGTCACTGCCAGTCTGTGTCTGGTGCAGTCACAGATGCGCTCCAAGCCTCAGTAACTCTCTCATGTGCTGTCAGCTCCCGGATAGTGAGATGCTTTGGGTTCAGTGTCCAGGTCTGAGATGATGCTCTCATGGGAATCTTTTTTTGATTGATTAGTTACATTAACTCTTTGCATAAAGTTGAAAATGTCTGCACCAAGTAGTCACGGGTGGGAATTGCGATCTGTCAAAATGACTGACCACCTTCGGATCTTTCTGTCACTTTTAAAAAAAAACAGTAAATGGAAAAAAGTTGGTTAACGCAATCCCTGGTCTTGGCTAACAAACAAGCTAACATAGGTAACCAACACAGCAACTGCAAGATAGCCGCAAATAATAACAATAGGAACCGGAGCTATGTAAAGGGCTGGCGTCTCTTTCTGCACCCAGGTTGTGCGTGCATCCGCTGTGTTAAACAAATAATACCTCTAGACTGTTCTAGCCAAGTAATGGGAGAATTACAAAGGGGTAAGGGAATTTGAACCCATTCATATTTCAAATCCAACTTCTCCATGTCATTGTTGTTTAATGATGCTGTTGAAGGCATTTGAAATTGTTTCAGCAAAAACCTACAATTTACATGAAAAAAATTAAGGTTACTAAAGTTTTGCAGGTTTTTTGCCCCTTCATTTAATTCACTTACTCAAGACGCAAAGATAAAAAAAGACGTTTAAATAGACATGTATGAAAGGACATACTGAGGCATGTAAAATACAAATGACACCATTAGGATTGTGGCTAAAAAATTGAACCCATCTCTGATTCTAAATTATCTAAATTTACTTTTATTTTTTTAGCCTTTAAACTGTGTGAGGATGAAATGGTACGAGGTTCTCTCTGTATGATCATCTTCAGTAGAACGTCCACAATTTCACAGTATGACAGTATTTTCAAGAAGATTTGAAATATAACGTAGTCAAATATACACTCAACAAAAATATAAACGCAACACCTTTGTTTCAATTCAATTCAGTTTCTTTATATAGCACCAATTCACAACAGATGTCATCTCAAGGCACTTAACAAGAAGTCATTTCAATACAATTATACAAACATTCCAATCAGTTAAAAAGTTTCCTATTTAAGGAATCCCAGCAGATTGCGTCAGTCATTGGCGTGAGGTTGGGCCCCGTTGATGCAGACTTTCCAACCACAGCAATCCTTCAGCAATCCCTCATACTGATCAAGCATGTAGCGACGGTGGAGAGGAAAAACTCCCCTTTAACAGGAAGAAACCTCCAACAGAACCAGGCTCAGTAGGAGCGGCCATCTGCCACAACCGTCTGGGGGTTTGAGAAGACAGAGCAGAAACACAGAAGGAACAGAAGATCCGATATAAGAGAACTTCTATGTTACAGAAAGTAAAAAGTTGATAACAGGACACAGTGGATGTTCAGTTACTGGGAGCATCATCCAAGTCGATGCCCCCCGTCCAACAGGGCATTGCAGCCAAGCAGGATACCAGACCAGGTATATCTTCTATGGAGAGAAAAACACTGAGAGAAAACAAAGTTAACAGTCGAAATAACAGAATGTACTGTAATACAACTGGAGAGTCGTAGGAGAAAAGGAAGTAGCAGAGTGAAGAAAATTGGTAAGTCTGTCCTCCAGCAGTATAAGCCTATATCAGCATAACTACAGAGATAGCTCAGGATGACCTTAGCCACTCTAACTATAAGCTTCATCAAAAAGGAAAGTTTTAAGCCTGGCCTTAAAAGTAAACAGAGTGTCTGCCTCACAGACTAAACCTGGGAGCTGGTTCCACAGGAGAGGAGCCTGATAACTAAAAGATCTGCCTCCCATTCTACTTTTAGAAATCCTAGGAACTACAAGTAAACCTGCAGTCTGAGAGCGAAGTGCTCTGTTAGGAACATATGGAACAATTAGATCTCTGATGTATGATGGAGCTTGATTATTAAGGGCTTTGTATGTAAGAAGAAGGATCTTAAATTCTATTCTGGATTTAACAGGGAGCCAATGAAGGAGAGCTCAAACAGGAGAAATGTGATCTCTCTTTTTAATATTCATCAGAACTCTTGCTGCCGCATTTTGGATCAACTGAAGGCTTTTAATGGCATTTTGTGGACTACCTGATAGTAAAGAATTACAGTAGTCCAGCCTTGAGGTAACAAATGCATGGAGTAGTTTCTCAGCACCACTCCTGGACAGGATGTTTTCTAATTTTAGCAATATTCCGGAGGTGAAAGAAAGAAATCCTAGAAACCTGTTTTAATATGGGTTTAAATGTCAAGTCTCGGTCAAAAATAACGCCGAGGTTCTTTACGTTATTACTGGGGGCCAATTTAATGCCATCCAGATGAAGTGATTGACTAATCAGTTTCTTTTTAAGAACTTCTGGTCCAAAGACAGCAACTTCTGTTTTGTCAGAATTTAAAAGCAAAAAGTTTAGGGTCATCCATGTTTTTATGTCTTCCAGACATGCCTGTAATCTACCTAACTGACTGGGTTCATCAGGATTTATGGATAAATATAGTTGTGTATCATCTGCATAGCTGTGGAAATTTATCCCATGCTGTCTAATGATTCTACCAATTGGGAGCATATATATGGTGAACAGAATTGGTCCATGCACAGAACCCTGTGGAACTCCACAAGTAACCCTTGAGAGTGAAGAAGATTTATCATTTAGATGAACAAACTGGAATCTATCAGACAAATATGATTTAAACCAGCCTGGTGCTGTTCCTTTGATCCCTGCAACATGTTCAAGCCTTTCTAAGAGGATATTACGATCGACTGTGTCAAAAGCAGCACTGAGATCTAACAAAACCAGAACAGACACAAGTCCATTATCTGAGGCCATGAGAATATCATTAGTAACCTTCACCAGTGCTGTTTCAGTGCTATGATGAGCTCTAAAACATGAGTGAAACTCTTCAAACAGCTCGTTACTGTTTAGATGCTCACAGACTTGATTAGCAACAATTTTCTCAAGGACTTTGGATAAGAAAGGAAGGTTAGATATAGCTCTGTAATTCACTAAGTCATCTTGATCAAGGGAAGGTTTCTTGAGTAAAGGTTTAATCACGGCTATTTTAAATTCCTGTGGTACGTATCCGTTTACAAAGGATAGATTCATCATATCCAAAATGGGGCCAGGAACCAAATGGAACACTTCTTAAAATAATTTGGTTGGGATTGGGTCCAACATACAAGTTGAAGGTTTAGATGAGGCTAATATTTTTGATAATTCCGAAAGCTCGACTGAATCAAAACAGCCTAAGCACAACTGAGGTTCTACAGTTCTTTCCGATACTGCCTCATTTACTGAGGAAGAAGTAATCATGTTTGGGAGGATGCCAATGATTTTATTTTTAATAGAATACATTTTATTTATGAAGAATCCCATAAAATCATCACTGCTAAGAGCTGGGGGAATAGTTGTCTCAACAGAGCTATGACTCTGTGTAAGTTTGGCAACTGTACTAAAAAGAAACCTAGGATTAT
This sequence comes from Valencia hispanica, assembly GCA_963556495.2. Taxonomy (NCBI): domain Eukaryota; kingdom Metazoa; phylum Chordata; class Actinopteri; order Cyprinodontiformes; family Valenciidae; genus Valencia; species Valencia hispanica. Next base: position 32,998,351 of record OY747710.1, read on the forward strand.
TTTTATTCGCCTCTATTAATGATGAAAAATATGCTGTTCTGGCTTGTCGAAGGGTCTTTTTATACAGCAGTAGACTGTTATTTCTTACTATGGAGCTGCCAATTACCAGGGTCGGCTTCTTAGCGGGTGTGTCGCTGAGTGAGGAAAATCTCTTAGAAATGCGGACCGGTTGGTGGTGGCCCGGGGGCTGGGTCCTAGAACTATGCTTCCTACGTACAGTCATCCAACCAGCCTGAGGTCCCGGCTGCGCGGGCTTTACCGGAGGACGGCTAGGGGGTTCTATCCTTGTTGGCCCCGCGCTGGCTAATGGGCTTCGGCTATCTGCTGGTTTTTCAACAGCGCGGAGCCGTGCTTCTAATTCTGATACCCTCGCCTCCAAAGCTACAAAAATATTACATTTATTACAGTTACCATTATCACTAAAGGAGGCGGGGAAGTAACTAAACATCTGACAGAGAGAGCAAGAGAGAAGAAAAGAGTTACAGACAGGAGAGAGAAGAGTAGCCATAGCCGCAATGAAGCTAAGCTAACTGAGCTAGCGAGACCTTACCACCCCAAGAAAAGCTGTGTGAAACACAAGGAGTTCCCAAAACGTAAAGTACACCACCACAAAACGTGTGTTTTAGTGTGCTTGTGTGTTAAAATAACTTAGAAAGGCCTCAGCACAGAGAAAATAAGATCAATTCAAGAGAGTCTGAACACCAAACAGCTTACAGGGAGCACAACAGGAAATGACGCAATACGGCTTACCCCCTTCGAATCAGCATTCTTCTAACTTCTATGAACCACTTTGTAGTCCAATAAACTTGACAAAATCGATCCATTTAGAACAAAAATGGTCTTTTTACATCAATAAGGGTCCGATTAAAGTCCTCCAATACAGTGATTATACCAGGACAACAGCAAAACCGATAAAAAATGTAAAACAAGCAGTGAAAATGCGCTTCTGCTCCCATTTTTCATGAGATGCACTTAAAGATCTAAAATTCATTCCAGAGACACAATATTACCATTTCTCTCAAACATTGTTCACAAATCAGTCTAAATGTGTGATAGTGAGCACATCTGCTTTGCTGAGATAATCCATCCCACCTCACAGGTGTGCCACATCAAGATGCTGATCTGACATCATGATTAGTGAAAAATGGGAGCAGAAACAAAGGTGTTGCGTTTATATTTTTGTTGATTGTATTTAAAGCACACAAACGGCAATTATTTATGCTGTAGCTAAGGTAATGTATTGATTATTAAAGTTATAATATCTCTATTGTTTACCATTTTGATTTTAATGCATTTTTGGGGACTCTTGAATAAAAAGACTTAAAATCATAGTAAGATGACAGCATAATGACAAATTTAAGGATTTGAAAACGTACGTTTTTTAAACCTTGGTGATACCGATGACTGGTCCATACCTAACACTAACTTATGAGACCTGCTGGAAACGCTGATATCGATCCTGGAGCAGACCATACCCTCAACTAAGACTATGCCACTTTTAATACCATCTTGCCAAAAAATTTACATTATTAATAGTAGATGAGTGGTGGTGATAATTTTTTTTACCATCCAACTATTGCCAACAGTCAATGATGATAAAGCTAACCCTCCATATTTTCACTCTTTTTGACTATGATACATGTTGCCCTTATAAATGCATGTCATATACAAAGTTATGTAACTGGTCAGTAATCCTCTTTAATACAAAGAATAGACAAAATCGCCGAAATTATTTTTCAGAATAATGCGATTTTCCTTCCAATATATTTAGTTTAAGCCATAATCTGGCAGGTTTTATTTGTTTTTAATGTTCCTCCATTTTTGAGTTGAGGAGTATCCTATGAATATAAAGTAGGATTTGAAAACAAAGTCGAAACTGGTGATCTGAATTAGTTTGCAAAGTGTAAGCATTGCCAAACCTTTACTGTACAAAGGGACACCCACTGCTGCTTTGAATGGATCCAGATTGCTTGGCTATTACAAGGAAATAGGTTTTATTTCAGTGTGTAACATGCATGCAACGACTGCCTGCAAAGCACAGTGTGTGTCCATGTGAATGTATTTGGAAAAATACTCTGGGTAATGGACCCGTGGGCAGTCAGAGCCAATGGCAATTCCACAAAGCTCTAAGAACAGAGGAAGAGAGAGACTTAGAGGAACGCTTGGGAAAATAAAAGGAGAAATTATGTCAAAGAAAATCATACTATTTATTTTTTCACCTCTTAAGGTTCCTGCGCTTGTCTTTTAATCTGCCTTTTACATTACTCTTTTTAACCTTCTTCACAATAACTTAGTAGCAGATGGATTAATAAAACCAGTGCTTTTCAGTGTAGTGCTTTTTTTTATTTATTTTTTATTTAGTTCAGCTTCCTAACAGTCTGATTAAATTTAAGCTGTGGCCAAGTGGGTCTGCTTATTATCTTTGCATGAATTAGAGAGGTTTTAAGCTGCCAGAACAGCGGTGTTGTTCTGTCTACTTAAGAGATGAAAAGAAAAAAAAATATTTTACCTTTTTATTATAAAAAGATTGTTTTAAATATTCTTTGGTAATCTAACTTAAAAACAATTTCTAATTACCTTTATAATTTTTTTGTGCTCCAATTTTATTAAAATTTTACTTTTGTTTTGCTGACTCTTGTTTCACATCATTAAAACTCTGCTGCAGTTTCGATATACTGGTCAATACAAACCAAACATGCTGTTGTACTATGTACATACTCACTAATTGGCATTTAGGAAATCCATATGGCTTAATCCTAACTGGAAAAAGCTTGTTGTGATTGTATCGTTCCGCACTTGTTTGCATTTCTGCTTATTGCATGCTGCCTTAGACTAGATTTACATATCCACCTTAAATAAACCTGGATAAGTATATGTGTGTTTGTGTGTTGTCAATATCCCGGCTTGTTTTGCCTCTTTCAATAAATGTATTCCCTGGTGTCTCTCTCTGTGCTGCAGGTCCAACAGATTGATCGAGTGGTGGAAGTAGTGGACGAGGCTGTTAAAGGTATTTCTAAACAAAATATGCACATGCTAAGCATATTCATGGGACCATGTATGCTCAGGAAATGAATGAATATGTGATGGTCTGTAAGAAATTGGAATTTAAAATTGCACCTTTATCTATCAAAGTGACTTGCAGACATATTCAGTTATTTTTATTTATTCTTTTTTTATTTTTAACATTATTTTCACGTTTCAGCCTGGCACTTCAGCATGTTTTATTGGGATCTAGTGTGATAGTTCATTAACAACTTTGGAGGAGCTACAGAGATCCAAAGTGGGACAATCAGTTTAGAATTGACTATTATTGTTTTTTCCTCAAACTGACCTTCACGCAAGAGCGGTAAGAAGAAAGCTTTTGTAGAGACAGCCTTAAGTCGTTCCATTTGCAGTTTGCTGTAAGCCATGTAGGCGAGACAATAAATATCTGAAAGAAGGCGCTCTGGTCAGATGACACTAAAATTAAACCACGTACAAAACGCAATGTGGGGTGGACAAGTACCACTGCACAACAGCCATGAACATACTATCCCCCACTGTCAAACATGGTTAGGGATGCATCATGCTAATTAGATGTTTTTCTTCTGCAGGGACAGGGAAACTGATCAGTTTTGTTGGGAGGCTGAGTGGAGCTAAATACGGGAAAATCTTGGAAAAAACCTTGTTGAATGCTGCAAAAGCTTGGAGACTGAGGTGGAGGTTCACCATCAAGCAAGGCGCCACTATACATGCAGTCAATGCTACAATAGAATGGTTTACGTCAAAGTGTATTTGGACCATTTGAAGTCCATACTTAACAACAATTAGGACTCTCTGGCCTGACCTGAGAACTGCTGATCACAGAAGCTCTGGATCTGATTGAGCTTGATACAAGCCGACTGCGGCTCAGGTGGTAGGAGTTTGTCTTGTTACCAGTGGGTTTGAACCCTCGCTCTGTTTGTCATTGTCGTTGTGTCTTTAGGAGAGACACTTCACCTGGCCTGATAGTGGTGGTCAGAGGGGTGGGTGGCTGCTTCGCTTTTGTTAGTGTGTCCCAGAGCTCACCATCAGTGTGTGAATGGGTGATTGAATGAATGTAGTGTAAAGCGCTTCGTGGTCCTCTAACCGTAATAGAGCTATACAAATGCAGGCCATTTACCATTTATTTTGACTTGTAAAATGACATTCAGAAACATTGAATTTCTTTCCATCTACCTAACCATTATGCACTACTTTATGTGGGTCTATTACATAAAAGCCTAAGCATTACATTGAAATTTGTTGTTTTAATTTAACCAAATATGAAAAGATTCAAAGCGTATGAATAGTTGTACTTTTTTCACTAAAGAAGACCGTGCTCTAATGACAGAGTAAGGGCAGAAAGTGACTAAACTGTCTCATGGAGTTAGAAGAGTCCCCTAATTATTACTCTGATTTATTCTAACATAATTCAGCACTATCTATCATGTGGTTCAGTCATTATTCTATTTTATGTTGCTTTATTCTTTTTTAACTGAATCAGGGTTTTTTTATTTATTAAAGTGTATACATTAGATTGATTAAATATACTGGTCTATTTATGAAAGAAAGATTTTAGTTTTTTGTAGAAAATATGGATCAGTATTTTTCAGATTAATGATGGGAAAATGTGTTTGTAATTAATATGGGTTTAGCTGACTTTGGTGCTTGTTAAAAAGATCCTTCTTGTGTGTTAAGCTTATTGACAGGCTCACATGTCACTGATTAGGTCATCCATTTAAACTGTTAGTGAACCACTGCACTTAGCAGTTTAATGAAGGTCAGAGAGAGTTTCCAGTGAGAGAGTCCAGTCAAGCTGTCATACACCCCCAGCTGTTTTTTTAATATAGAACAGATTGAGTTTGAACTGCTTGTGTAAGTCCATCAGTGCGCACTGCAGGCTTCATTTTAATGAAGGACAGCTGAACTAAGGCTTGATTTTTAACATGTGCCATCACCTCTAAATTGCCTGCTTATAGTTATTGCATATGTGTGAATGCATATATGATTCTTCCTTCGTTCTGATTTAAGCCTTTTCTGTTTTACCCTTTTCCATCTATTTCCCATTTGCACCCTCTTTCAAGCATTTTTTGATCCTTCTGTTTTTCCGTCACATTCTACCTCCTCTTTCTCTCCTCCCACCATCACCTCCTCCACAGAAACCAATTTCCCCCAGTATCATTACAGTCCTTTATGACCTCGTATAAACTGAGAGCTGTTTTCTTGTCTCCGAGGCCTGGGCATAAACCCTTTAAGATGGGGGATTTGCCTTTCGTAATGGCTACTAAAATACTAACGTCAATGAACTGGTAATAGTTGCATGTCTTTTCTGAGCCAGAATTGCTTGCAGGTCTGTTTTTCCACATGACACGAGTACAGAGTATGCTTTTATGAACTTGGTTTTTAGGCAGTGAAACTGTCCTTTCTGTTCAGGAAAAAAGTTCAGTCTATATAATTGCTTTATGCCTGTAAAAGTGCTTTATAATATGCATTGCCTCAGCTAGATTTAATTAGTATGTATTGACATAATTTATACAGTTGCACAAATTACAGTTACCGCTGCTCAGTCTTGTGTTGCTAACCATTTTATAGCATTAGTGGTTTGCTGGGTGTTACAGGGCTTCCATTGTTCCAAGTTTGCTTACACAGATAAATTTTTTTATCTGTGCCAGATGCTAATTTACTCTTTAACTGTGGACACAGCTGTGACTACCCTTTGTATTTTTTAACCCAGTGGCACATACATAAAAAAGAAACACTGACAACTATGAGATTCACTTCTCTAAAAAGAAAAATCGCTGGATTTCCTTTTTTTTGTGTGCACAACCTATAAATATGGAAATTTCATTCAGGAGGAAGAAACACTTTTAATTAAAAGTATGTTTTAAGAGGCCTAGACAAAAACTAGACAAGATCATTTTAATTTTGGTCTATTTTACAAATATATATATATTTTTTTTAATAAGACATTACTTTGTGTTGGGCTCCTAACAATAATAAGATTCTTAATTTGTCTTGGAGATTAGTCTTACATCAACCTTCTTTGTTTTTGTGCTCAGAAATGGTGAAGCTTTATTATGAAATTGGCGGAATAGAAAGAAGTAGAAAAGCTTAGACAACTTGATGTATGCGTTAAGCTAAAATGCTTCCCACATAACCTTTTGATGTTGGTTCACCATTGTAAACGCACTGTTTGCCAATGTCAGTGCTGAAAAAAACTAAAGCATATATGAATATAAGGAAGATGAAATTAAGGTTTTCTATAAGAAGACAAGTAAATATATTCACATTTGCTGGAAGTCGTCAGAAGAAATATAGAGGAGTTTTTTTTTAATGCTCCTTGAGCCCCTCAAAAAGCGACATGATGAAGCTGTGTGGAGTTTGTACCCGTCAAGCTTCAAAGCTTTAAGCTTTGCTGATGTTTAAGCTCTTTTGAAACACTTTGCATTAAGGAACGTAGCGAGGCATAACTTGGGACTACGTTTATTTTTACTAGGAAGTTTTCATTAAGAAAACATATTTTCCTTCAGTCAGCTCTGGTCAAGATTGAGATTGCAGAATGAAGCTTCAAGAGACAGAATATCTCATTAAAGTTTCCCTAAAATAGAGGTACATTTCACAGTAACATAAGAATGAAAAAAGATGAGAAAGATGGACAAATGGTAACTAAATCCAACATAAATATCTTCCAATGTAAAAATAACTTTTTCTTTTATACATTTGAAATTATAAATATATAATGGACAATTAAGTTACTGGGCTTTGAGTTTTCTACCCAGCATAAAGATAATGCATTACTTAACTCTTGGCACACTATGACACAACAAATAACAAAGGAAAAAGAGATGGTATTTGTCATTTTTTGCTCCTTTCTCATCTGACTCTGTTCCCAACTGTCCCCATCCCCCTTAAATCCTACTCACTGACTTTTAATCGAACAAGTGAGCACAACAGGACCGACCACTTAGAAGACATCACACACAGGTCGACAGGTCATCCTTTCAGAAATCTGCCTCTCTTGCCATCCATCCATTCTGCTCTCTTCTACGTCTTTCATTTATTTCTGTCATCTTCTATTTATTCATCAATCTAAAGCCCCCCTCCGGTTCTTTTGTTTCTCTAACATGTTTTAATAGGCTCTTATGAGAGCACTGAAAGATTTATACTGGTTTGTATTTATGAACAGGAGAAAGGAACAGGGACAGATTGAAAAAGGAGCATGAGAGAAATGAGGAGGAGCACAATCAATAACAAGAAAATGTGGCACAGAGTGATGTGTCTGCCTCTGTGTGGTGATGTCACAGCAGTTGGCCTCTCTAAACTCTGTAATTGAGATGACAAATAGGGAAGCTTTCTTTGGTTTTGTTCAGCAACTCATGATGGCTATTTTATTTCTTGCCCCTCGTTTATGCATGCCCCAGCTCTCAAATTGAATTCGGCTTTGGAAATGTTCCTGGAGTGATTCCCTGCTGGTATCGAGATTATTTCTTGAGTCTCGGTCTGTGGTCCCATTCACAATTTGTGTTCATTTTGGGGTTGGGGGTTGTTACTAGAATGTCCAGTTTCATAATTGGAAAAAAAAACATCTGCAACATCCACCACCATAAATGTAAATGTTTTCACCTTACATATCTGCTTATCTAATTATGCATTTAGGTAGTTTAGTTACTTACCATTTTGAAGGAAACTGGGAACTGGAAAATGCCTAAACTTGCTCCAAACTGCCTGTTGTCTAAGCCTTGAGTGAAGATTTGTCATTTGAAATTTAATTTGGTGTCAGTAGTCTCTTTTGTGTCATCAGAAATCATTAGAAGTTGGAGAACTGGTTGACTGTTTTTATTTTTTTTATGTGGTCTATAATATTATCTTTTTACTCTTGGTCAAATTCTTAATGTGTTAAAATCTAAAATTCTAATTGTTGCTCAAATATAATGTGTTTAAATTAATTTTTAAATGTATTCAAATAAAATTTCCATTTCCTTTAACCATTAAATGTCACTTAAACTCAGGTGTAGACCCTTGTTATCTTTTTATCAGGAGAGATTTGTGAATATGTTCAGCTTTTAATTGGTTAATGATAAGAAGGAAAACAGTCAACAGACACTAGTTATAAGTGTATTGGAGCATACAGCAGTTGTGTGTCCTTGTGTCATCCTCACACGTTGACTCCGAGTTGAAGAAAGGACGGCCAAATGTGCTCAAAGTCTCAGCTGTTTTCCACTGGGGAACGTTTCTCATTTCCTTGCTTGTTCTGGGATATTACGAGCAGTCACGCCTCACTGATTGGCTCTTTGTCCTCCTCTGGGGCAGATTGTCATTTTTATCTACCAATTGATAACTACGCTTCTTGGCCTGATCCCTCCCTCCCTGGAGACTGATGTAGAGCGGATGAAAACAGGAAGACAATTCCATCCCTCAATGCCTCCATTTTGCACCCCTACAGCTGGCCCCCTGTTGGATGGTAGAGTAAGGAGGCATCCTCATTTTATTTACACTCATCAAAGTATGGACTTTGCAAGCGATTTCACTTAATGGTGGATTTTGAGTTATGTTTGTAACTCACTAATATCCACCAAAATTATACTTGGTATTGTAGAAGCAGATTGTACCCAATATAAAATCTGAATGGGGTAGAAACCTTTAATTGGACCTATTCATTAATTCGTGTGTACCCATTAGTGTCTGCTCTTGTAATAGCTAGAAAATAATTATAGGACTTAATTTATGTAAATTGGTGCCCTACTTACCACAATGTATATTATGTCTCATGTCCCAAATGAAGGCCCTTTCAAGTCAAGTCAAATACTTTCCAATGCAAAAACATTGCTTTGAATTTAGTTTGGTGCACTAAGCAGACAGAAAAACATGACAATATACATCCCCTAGTAAAAGTTATATTGGCAGGGTGAGACTGGTCTTTACCTTGAATCAGAAGAACTTGACATTATGTTCCTGGTTGTTGTTAGAATGCTCCAGACTAGTCATTTTTGTTGATTTGAAAAGACCAAACATGTATAAGCTTTTTTTCACAATAAGGCAGACATTTTTATTCTATTTAGGTCGAGAGAAATAGGTGGCAGTTGGGAACTTAAAGGACATATATCATCTACTTTTTTGTTTGAAAAGATGGGTAAATGTAATTACTATGTGCTGTTTAGTGGTGCAATTCCACAACTTAAAGTTACTGTGACACTAAAATAGCCCAATCGACAATGGGTATGCTTTGGGTTTTTTATAGCAGTATTCGTGTTTGTAGAACTTTGAGATTGTGGTGTGAATCTATGAACTACTTATTCTTGCTTTCAATGTTATTGTAATACATACCACAAAATATCATGAAAAAAATGGAAGTCCTTATCACCCATTACCATGTTTGGTAATGTCATTTTAGTAGCAGGTCTCAAAAACATCTTCAGACAACTGGGTTTTAAAACTCCTTAACCACTTAAACAACAACTGTAAGACTGATCTAAGGGATTTATGTTTCAAAAGGTAAACATTATAGGATTTTTCTGGCTCTTTGATATGTTCGCACTAAAACTGTTGTTTGTGTTAAGCTAGATGTAATCCGACAAACACCTTTAAAAAAGTTCCTCTTATTTCTCATGTTGACATAGACTATTTTACCAAAAAAGCTTTGAGGTTGTTGTAGGATAAATGGTTGTAGTCTGTAGTTATAATCATGATTGTTTATACTGCCTGTTTGAGGATCTATGAAGACAAAAGTGTAACGTTTTTTCCCCCCTAATGTTTGACTACCTACAGTGGCTTGCAAAAGTATTCGGCCCCCTTGAACTTTTCCACATTTTGTCACATTACAGCCACAAACGTGAATCAATTTTATTGTAATTCCACGTGAAAGACCAATACAAAGTGTTGTACATGTGAGAAGTGGAACAAAAATCATACATGATTCCAAAATTTTTTTACAAATAAATAACTGAAAAGTGGAGTGTGCGTAATTATTCAGCCCCCTGAGTCAATATTTTGTAGAACCACCTTTTGCTGCAATTACAGCTGCCAGTCTTTTAGGGTATGTCTCAAATTCATATTCAAAATTACTTTATTAATCCCAAAGGGAAATTAAATGTTGTTGTAACTCATTATGCAAGTTCCTTCAAAGATTTGTTGTAGATGCTGATGGCTGTGGGTAGGGATGATCTCTTGTAGCGCTCTGAAGAAGCCTCTGCCTGAAGACGCTCTGTAGTTGTATGATAGTCTGATGTAGAGGATGCTCTGGATCTATGGCGTCTTCTTTTCAACTCATCAGGGTTTTGTGGCTGTAGTTGAGGTCTTATTTGAGCTTTTGTGATGTTAATCAGCTGCTGCCAGTTGTAAACCACCTTGTTGCCATGGTTATGCATCATAACAAATGTCCAAAAATAAAAAGTATCAGCAAAAATCCTTCCAGCTGCACAGCATTCAAAACCAGAGAGAACAGTTGTCCACAAAAACAATGTTTCTACCAGAAATGGAAGAATTAAAGTTTTAAAAAAGAAAAAAATATGAAGCAAAGTAACAGAGCTACTCCAACATGCTGCCACCTTGAGCGGCGCAATTCCGGAATTCCAGCTTTGCTCTACCAGCTTTGCACATCTAGAGACTGAAATTCTTGCCCATTCTTCTTTGCAAAACAGCTCCAGCTCAGTCTGATTAGATGGACAGCATTTGTGAACAGCAGTTTTCAGATCTTGCCACAGATTCTCGATTGGATTTAGATCTGAGCTTTGACTGGGCCATTCTAACAGATGGATATGTTTTGTTTTAAACCATTCCATTGTTGCCCTGGCTTTATGTTTAGGGTCGTTGTCCTGCTGGAAGGTGAACCTCCGCCCCAGTCTCAAGTCTTTTGCAGGCTCCGAGAGGTTTTCTTCCAAGATTGCCCTGTATTTGGCTCCATCCATCTTCCCATCAACTCTGACCAGCTTCCCTGTCCCTGCTGAAGAGAAGCACCCCCAGAGCATGATGCTGCCACCACCATATTTGACAGTGGGGATGGTGTGTTCAGAGTGATGTGCAGTGTTAGTTTTTTTCGCCACACATAGCGTTTTCCATTTTGGCCAAAAAGTTCCATTTTGGTCTCATCTGACCAGAGCACCTTCTTCCACATGTTTGCTGTGTCCCCCACATGGCTTGTGGCAAACTGCAAACGGGACTTCTTATGGTTTTCTTTTAACAATGGCTTTCTTCTTGTCACTCTTCCATAAAGGCCAACTTTGTGCAGTGCACGACTAATAGTTGTCCTATGGACAGATTCCCCCACCTGAGCTGTAGATCTCTGCAGCTCTTCCAGAGTCACCATGGGCCTCTTGGCTGCATTTCTGATCAGCGCTCTCCTTGTTCGGCCTGTGAGTTTAGGTGGACGGCCTTGTCTTGGTAGGTTTACAGTTGTGCCATACTCCTTCCATTTCTGAATGATCGCTTGAACAGTGCTCTGTGGGATGTTCAAGGCTTGGGAAATCTTTATGTAGCCTAAGCCTGCTTTAAATTTCTCAATAACTTTATCCCTGACCTGTCTGGTGTGTTCTTTGAACTTCATGGTGTTGTTGCTCCCAACATTCTCTTAGACAACCTCTGAGGCCGTCACAAGGCAGCTGTATTTGTACTGACATTACATTACACACAGGTGCACTCTATTTATTCTATTCTATTAACTCTATTCTAGAATTGCGCTGCTCTGGGTGGCTGCATGTTGGAGTGGCTCTGTTGGCTACATATTAATTTTTGATTTTTTGTACATTGGTTCCTCTTTTTTCTTAAAGAAGATTGCATTTTTTTGACCTGTATACTTTCTCGTTTTTGTTTCTGTGAAGCTGGAAGGATTTTTGCTGTAAATTCTTCCCTTTTTGACAATTTGTTATGATGCGTAACCATGGCAACAATGTGGTTTACAGCCGGGAGCAGCTGATTAACATCGCAAAAGCTGAAATAATACCTCAACTGAAGCCACAAATCCCTGATGAGTTGATAAGGAGGAGACGTGGATGCAGAGCAGGAGCGAAAAGGAGACAGAGAAAGAGGAAGTTCAAGCCATCTCTTCCATCGATCATAATGGGCAACGTAAGATCACTGGCTAACAAGATGGATGAACTCCAAGCCCTTACAAGGACTCAGCCAGAGTACCGTGAATGCAGTGTTATGTGTTTTACGGAGACGTGGCTACTGGATCATATTCCCGACTCCAACGTCTCTCTGCCAGGCTTCCTGACTGTACGAGCAGACAGAGATCTGAAGACGAGCAGAAAAAGAAAAGGTGGTGGAGTAGAAGTGCTTGTCGACAACAGATGGTGTCATCCAGGACATGTAACTGTGAAGTGTCGTCTCTGCAGCCCAGATGTCGAACTCTTAGCAGTGAGTTTTCGTCCATATTATTTACCAAGAGAGTTCACCAGTGTAATTTTGGCAGTTGTTTACATTCCACCTTCAGCCGTTGCCGACAATGCATGTGATGTCATCATTTCCAGTGTTGCTAAGCTACAGACACAGCACCCCAATGCATTTGTGGCAATATCTGGTGATTTTAATCATGCCTCGCTCTCTACTACACTTCCAACATTTCAACAGTTCTTCAGCTGCTCTACAAGAGAAAACACGACCTTGGATTTGTTTTATGCAAATGTAAAGGATTCATACACGTCCAAACCAAGACCTCCTCTGGGACAATCAGATCACAATCTTGTTTTTCTCTGTTCAGAATATAAACCCCTTGTTCAGAGGCAACCTGTGACAAAACGAACTGTGAGAAAATGGTCACAGGAAGCTGAAGAAGCCCTGCAGGGTTGTTTTGCAACCACAGACTGGATGACTCTTTGCCAAGCACATGGAGAGGACATCAATGCCATGACTGAGTGTGTGACTGACTATATAAACTTCCAGAACCCCACCAGAACAGTGAGATGCTTCCCTAATAACAAACCCTGGATCACCAGTGACCTGAAGGAACTGCTAAACAAGAAAAAAAGAGCCTTCAGGGAGGGAGACAGGGAATTATTGAGGAGTATACAGAAGCAACTTAAGGTCAAGATCAGAGACAGCAAGGAGGCATACAGGAAGAAGCTGGAGAACAAACTACAGAGGAACAATATCAGAGATGTCTGGTCAGGAATGAGAAAGATCACAGGTTTTAAGGACAGGAAGGATTGGATAGATGGAAGTCTGGACAGAGCCAATGAACTGAACATATTCTTCAACAGGTTCATTTCAGGAACTAGCTCAGCATCCCCCTCTCCTGTTCCCAGCCAAACAGACATCCCACTCTCCTTTGATCAACAGCTTTCCTGTTACACCTCGGATGTTTTATCCTTCACCTCAGCCATGGACTCTTCTAATTCCACAAGTTTGACTTCAACCAAGTCAGGAAATGCTGCTACCCCCTTTGCCTCCCCCTCCCACTTGTCTGTCTCCAAAAGTCAGGTGAAGAGGCAGCTGGAGAAACTGAACCGGAACAAGGCTGCAGGTCCAGATGGTGTCAGCCCCAGAGTCCTGAAGGCCTGTGCAGAGCAGCTCTGTGGGATTCTGCAGCACATCTTCAACCTTAGCCTAACTCAGGAGAAGGTTCCAGTGTTGTGGAAGACATCCTGCCTTGTTCCAGTACCCAAAAGAACTCACCCATTAGTCATCAATGACTATTGACCCGTTGCCCTGACATCCCACATCATGAAGGTCCTGGAGAGACTCCTGTTGGCACCCCTGAGTAAGCAAACAAGAACGTATCAGGACCCACTGCAGTTTGCTTATCGCTGTGGAGTTGGTGTTGAAGATGCAATCATCCACCTACTTCAACCAACCCACTGTCATCTGGACAAAGCAGGCAGCACTGTGAGGATCATGTTCTTTGATTTCTCCAGTGCATTTAACACAATTCAGCCTGATTTGCTTTGTCAGAAACTCCTGAAGACACAGGTGGAGCCCTCAACAATCGCCTGGATCAATGACTACCTGACCAACAGACCACAATTTGTGAGACTGAAGAATTGTGTGTCAAACCAGGTGGTCAGCAGCACAGGAGCACCACAGGGGACCGTACTCTCACCATTCCTTTTCACTCTGTACACCTCAGACTTCCAGTACAAATCAGAGACCTGTCATCTGCAGAAATACTCAGATGACTCTGCAATTGTCGGGTGTATCAGAGATGGACAAGAAGCTGAATACAGAGAGCTGGTGGGCCGCTTTGTAACATGGTGTGAAAACAATCGTCTCACCTTGAATGTGAACAAAACGAAGGAGATGATTGTAGATTTCAGAAGAAACAGGGATAAGTCAAACACTGTTTCCATCATGGGAGAAGAAGTGGAGGTGGTTGAGGAGTATAAATACCTCGGAGTTCACCTTGACAACAGACTTGACTGGAGGCGCAACAGTGAAGCCGTCTACAAGAAGGGACAGAGCAGACTATACTTCTTGAGGAAACTTGGGTCCTTCAAGGTTTGCAGCAAGATGCTGCAGATCTTCTACAAGTCTGTTGTGGAGAGTGTAATCTCTTCAGCCGTCATCTGTTGGGGTAGCAGCATCAGAGCCAGGGATTTAAAAAGGCTAAACAACCTGATAAAGAACGGTGGTTCTGTTCTTGGGACAACTGTGGAAAATCTGGAGATGATAATGCAAAGAAGGATTCTTCATATAATCAAAAAAATTATGGACAACCCTGAGCATCCTCTTCATGAGACAGTCATACAACAACAGAGCGTCTTCAGTCGGAGGCTTCTTCAGTTTCGCTGCAATACAGACCGCTACAGGAAATCGTTCCTGCCCACAGCCATCATCATCTACAACAACTCCTTAAAGAATTAATTATATGAGCTATACCAACACTTAAATTCCCTCTGGGATCAATAAAGTATTTTTGAATTTTGAATTTGAATTGAATTTGAATTGAATTTAGTCATTAGCACTCATCAGACAATGACTATGGGCAACTGACTGCACTCAGACCAAAGGGGGGTGAATAATTACGCACACCCCACTTTTCAGTTATTTATTTGTAAAAAATGTTTGGAATCATGTATGATTTTCGTTCCACTTCTCACATGTACACCACTTTGTATTGGTCTTTCACGTGGAATTCCAATAAAATTGATTCATGTTTGTAGCTGTAATGTGATAAAATGTGGAAAAGTTCAAGGGGGCCGAATACTTTTGCAAGCCACTGTACATCTGAATGTATGTTCTTCTGGTAATTGTATTGCAGAATAATTTTGTTCAAATAATTTAAACATTTTTTAATGCTTCGTTGCTGTCTTTGTGACACTTGGTGACAAATCAAACTTTATTATTTAAAGATTGTGTGTTTTAGATTAGGTGAATATGTTTAAGTTTATAGTTTTATGTTTTTAATACTTCCAGGTCACTCTGTTCGCCTGCTGGGTCAGAAGAAAGATGGAGGAAAGAGACTTGGAGGTGCAAGACTGGACCTGCCAAAGATAAGAAAGAACCCTCTGATTGAAATCATCTCCATTAACACTGGGTAGGACTCAGAGTTGCAAATAGAGAACACAGCTCATAAAATATTCATCTTTAATGGAATCCTGCACCAGTGCCTCCCTGCTGTTACAGTTCACTGTGTGTGAATGTTTGTGTGCTCTCGGGCTCTATTTGCTCAACCACACCGCTCCTCCGGGCTGTTTGCTGTGCCTCTAATTTGATCCATTTACAGGCTTTGCTTTGGATTTATGTAGTTTGTGGCTATACATATCTACATATCTTATTTCTTAAATGCAAATGAACTTTAATAGACAGCAAGCAAGTGCAGGACGTTTTTCAGGTCCCCTTGTTGCTCCTATAATAAGAGCAGAGGGATATGCTGGCTCAGATGCACTTATTTTCATAGCTGAAATATAGTGCTTTACCTGTTACAATTCTTTGTTGCTGTGTATGTCACGCGCAAATCTGTTTTTCTTATTCGTTACCGTAAAAGAATAAATTATTGAAATAAAAAGACATTACTTAACACATTCCATTTTACTATCCATAAATGTTTTATAAATTAAAAACATAAATTGTTCTTTTCAAATGATCTGAATGCATACAATACATACGAATGAAGAGACATTGCTGTTTTTACATTTTTTTACATGTTCACGTTTTTATGGGTTAATTTCAGTCTGCTTACAGACACATCCTTGTTTCAGTAATCTATGTGGTCTATACTCGGTGGCTTTGTGGAAAAAAGATTACCGTTATTTTCAAACTATTGAGCACAGCTGAATACAAGCTGGACGGTTTCATGTTGTAGCATGAGATATTTACACAAAAAGATGGTACACATAGGATTTTATTTTTTTATTATCTCTGCCAGGAGGAAATGTTTTCGTGTATGTCTGTCTATTAGCAACAAAACTCAAAAGGTTATGGGCGGATTTCAATGAATTTTTCAGGAGGTTGCCGCAATAGGACCAGGAACAACTGATTACGTTTTGGGACTGATCTGACATAAAGCACTTATCCACCCACTGCCCAGCGGGGCTAACCTGCACTCCCCTCCCGTGTCAAAGAGCTCACTGCGGCTCCCCTCGCGGAGCAGTCCCGAATCTCCGCTGGAAGAGCACAGCCATGCATCTCATTAAAAGACATTTTATTGGGAAAGTAGCGAAAGATAGTATTAGATAACATGGGGGGAGAATTAGGGGGAGTGAGTGGCTCTGGCAGAGGTCAGAGTGCTTTTCTAGTTTTCATTTAAGACGTGCCTTGTTTTTAAACTCTGAAAATCAGCAGTACGGCACTAACACAGCACGACGGTAACATGTCTGGTTAGAAGATAAAACATAGTTTAGCCTACCAGAAAAGTCATTGGTCTCCATCTTCCTCTTCCTCACTAAAGCCACTGAAGTTGTTTTCTTTAGTGTATATATCCTCTGAAAGCATTTGTTGTCTTTTTACACTGACTCAGTTATTCCTGCTGCGTCCTCCAACGTCTCACCATTGATTAATTGAAGTCAAGCTTATGTCCTGTAGCTATTTCCTTCGTTGACAGCCAGCTCAATTGCCTTTAACCTAAAAGTTTCATCGTATGCATTTATTGATGTGTTTTCCATGATGAGGGTGCGTGCATGAAAACTACCGGTAGTGTCTTCTTCCACACATAATCTTTCCCCACGTCTGTCTCACTTTTGCGCTTCCTGCTATAGTGCCCACCGGAAGCCGTTAGCCAGTATAAATCCATAAATTAGCCGCATCATTGTATAGGAGACAGGTTCTAAAGTGTGTGAAAAAAGTAGTAGCTTATAGTCCAAAAACTACAGTATATCAGAACAATTCCACTGCCGTGAAGGTGACTTTAACGGTTGTCTACAACAAGGGAGTAAAGATCTTACACACAGGTTACTTTTGTTCTTTTAGAAGAAGGATTTTTGTTTTTTACATGCTTTTTATCCAAATAATAGATAGCAATTTTGCAAGGTCCCAGTAAAATAAGTATTTTTTTTTTTCAATTAGCCATGAACTACAAATTTTATTCTGTCTGTATGATGATTTAATTTCTCACGAATTTCTACTAATGTCCTTGAACCCTCTTAGCGTATTACAGCAGCATTTACTACCAAAGAGAACTGCAGGCTTTTCTGTAGGTCACGACCCATTATTTATTACACCTATATAACTAGAATTGGTGTTTTATGATTACTTTGGTCGTTACCATAATGCTGGAGATGCTTCACTTTGTAGCAATAAATCTCGTCAATTTACATCTTTATGCTTGTTATTCGGGGACCTTTGCGTGCTTAAATATTTATTACCAGTTATTATAAGGAATAGATTAAACTCCCACATTATATGTTGTAAGTGCAATAAATTATTTTAAAAAAAGATCAATTTGAATGAAACTGCACTTTAGAACCTTTTTGGGAACCAATCCAATGTTTAAATGAGTGTCTGATACTTTGGTTCCCCTCTATCTTTTTTTGTTTTGAGCATTTTAACTGTGTGAAACAGGCATTGCTTAAAATAACCCGATTTTAGTCAGTCAGCTGTTTGTGCATAAATATGAGTATTGCAGGGTTTCTTGATTAGACGGGTACATCAGCTATTAACGACTTAGCATCTCAGTATAGTGCCAGCTGTTGTTGTTAGCTGACTTTGCCAGCTTGGGAAATTTTAACATATTACCCATTTTTAGTGCAAAATCTCTCATGTGGGGATCTGTGTTAATGTAAGACAGCTGGTCAGGTCAGGAAGAAAAAGAGAGGCAATTTTCTTTAGAAATGCATTTTAAATTAGTAGTCTGAAGTGATTGCCGTTTTTTGATTGTTTCATATTTTTTTATTTTAAACATTAGAGCTGCTAGAAACATTTCTAAGCTTTTATTACCTGATCTTTATTTTGAAAAAAAATCATGCTTAAGGCTTTTTTGAAGATTTTTTTAGCTTTGTAGTTTTATGATTAGTCAGCCCAGAAACTATGTAAGAATTGTTTTGCAAATGAATAAGTAAATACAAAATGTTCAATACACAGATACAAAAAATTGCACCAAGAAATAAGATGGAGAATCTTTGCCTAAAAGAAAAACTCTTTCTGTTCTCAAAGCAGGTTTAGTCAGTCTTGCTTTCCGCTGTGTTACACCTTTTTAGTTTATTTTTGTACTGGCATATTAGAGATCACGGTGAAGGTCTTTACCTTGTTTGAGGTCTGGATTTATTGTTAACTAATTTAAAATGGTCTATTTACTTCTCAGTCAGTAAAAGGCGATGTGTGCTTCATTCTTCTGTCTTGCTGAAAGGCTAAAAACCTTCACTTCTAACATTTTCTTCCAACAGATTTTTCTCTAAAAACCCCTGATTGTTTTCTGTTTTTAACATTTCTTTGATATGTTTGATATGTCTTTCAGTGGTAGAGGCATACAAAATTCTTTACAAGTCTTAGTTAAGATTCACATTTCTTTTTCATAAGAGATTCATTTGTGACAAACATATTAACATTCCACTGCATACCTGAACGGTTCTGCTATCTACAAAACATGTTTTTCTCAAAGAATGTGCTCTTTCCATTTATTTATTTTTTTCAAACAAAAAACTGTTTTATATCTTTATTTCAATAGTATCAAGTTCTCTTGAGTCTTACCCATGGAGCCCATTCTTGCTTCTGTTTGTGCTGCAGAGATCTCTTAATATAATATTAAGATGTTGGACTTTTTTTAATATGTAGGTGATGGAGACTTCAGATGCCCAAGTATTTGGTCTCGAGACCTATTAGAAGTAATTTTCCATGTCTTGTTAAGCAATTAATTATTATTACTATTATTAGTTGTAGCATTAGTAATATATATTTTTTTAGCAATATTCTAACTATCTGACAAATAATGCAGATCAAACCTGTAACGTTTTATTTACTTTATTTACCTAAAAACATGAGTTAATGATTCTGATATGCATTGTGTTTTGTAGAATGTGTACAGATGTTAGAGGCTGTTTACATGACAATGTTGCCATTTTTTTTGAATATGCGGGTGAAAACTCACTGCGTTTACACGACAGGGCGCGCGATGGAAACGATGTAGTAGATATGCCCGACCTTTAGATGGCAGTGTGCCCCGGGTATGCAGTGTTCCAAGGTTCCCCCCTCATAACCCGGAAAAGAAACATTTCATGCTAACTAACACTGGCGGTCTCTGCGTGTACAACTATGGTGCGGACTCATGAAGAAGTGGGATTACAGCTTAATTCAACACGGGACTATACTACTACCTGGATCCGCCATTGTTGTTGTTTTTCTGTAGATAGGCAGAGTACACAAGTCCAACATGGCCGTAGGCGGCTGGCAGTGACGTCATCGTTTTCAAAAGTTACTGCTTGCGTTTACATGACAACGAATCACCCAGCGTTTTCAGAACTCTCCACTTTGGAAGCCGTTTTCGAAAAACGTTGTCATGTAAACAGCCCCTAAATCTCTTGTCAGGCTTTCGCCAGCAGTGGCTCTATGTGCTCTTTTTTTCTCTCCAATGAGTCCAACTGGCTGCAAATAAAGCTCCTTGTTTTGCTCTTTGCATTGACAATGGCTTTAATGAAAGAGTGGATCTACACACATGCTTGAGATGATAAATTTAACTGTTGACCAAATCTCTCCAAAATAGGCCTTTGATTACTGAAAATGCAAGCTTAAAGCAGTGATGAGGACTTTTTGTTCATGATTTTTAGTAACTGGTGTCCCTAAATTTATGTAGTCTTCATCACAGTAAATGAGAGAGAATGTGTCCATTATATGCCTTTTTCTTCTTAGAGCATCTGTTTTCATTGCATCCGACTGAGATGATGGTGACATCAATGCTGACATTTGTCAGCTGCTGAAACACAGAGCTCCTTGTGTGACAAGTAGTATTCATTGGGAGTTTTCATCCCAACTCCTGCGTCACAGAGAACAGTTGGAACCATTAAGCTGTTGTGCGTGTGGCCTTTGTAGATTCTGGTTTGTTGCTAATTTGTCTCTTTGCATGAGCATGTGGAATCATTTAAGCTGTTTCTTGCTCATGTTGTCTTGCTAAATGTCAAACTGATGTTTTTCTTTGGATCGGAGTTCATCCGCAGGATGTTTTCAAGTCCTGAAAGAGTCTTTAATCTCAGATAATTTATGCGAGATAAAAGGTTAACAAGTTGGGATTCAGTTAAAAGCTACTTGTTTTTTCTTTTCAAACTTGGATTTAGATATTTCTTCATCCATATGTGTAGCTAGGTATTTAGAAGATTTCCTCTATCATTTAAAAAGAAAAAGTACGGCAACCAGTTTTAAAACTAGTCAATCATTTGTAGCCCCTGAGTAGGCTTAAAGGGTCATTGATGCTATATTTTAAAACAAGAATGGTCAAGGGTTTTTGCCCATGTTCTTAGAAGACATAACTTTTTCCTGGAATTTTCAAGTCTATTGGCTACAATAGAATATAACGATAAGAATCACACTAGGTATAATATAATAAAAATCCATGACCATAAACTAACAGACTCCTATAATTGTTGTGTTTTTTCTTTCCTCAACTCTACTGTACAGAAACCAGGAAATAAATCACCTCCTAATCTGTTGAGTTTTAAATTACTTTTATGTTGCGGAGTCCAGTGATTAAGAATGTTCGATGTAAATATACACCAATAACTTTTTCAGTCAGACTTAAAGTATTTAGTTTCTATTTAAAGTGTGCAGAGTTTATATTCAGTACAGCTGCATTAGTTCAGCTGTGTACTGACTGAGATATTCAGTAGTTGACAGCATTTCCAAATCAAGGTGAAAAGAAACCCCTAGAGAGCACAAAATACTTTTTTGTTACACTTCTAAAACCTTCAAACACTTTTGACTGTAGACTGTGATTATTTGAAGATTAATTTTCTTGCGCAGAACCAATTTCTCCTTTCAAATTACTCTGCACACCGTCTGGCTATGACAGATGAACCTACTTTATTATCATCTTCACTTTATTAGTGCAGATCCTCACAACACCATAGCATGGTATCTCACCTGGGACCAACCATGAAAATTTAATTTTGTGTTCAAATTGATTCACAATATTAGTTTCATTAAATTGCATATTAATTTCATTTGCACCTATTAAATCCAAATTAGATTGGCTTTTTTTCACCAATGTAATTTTAGCACCCATCAGAAAACACATTCAACTTAGTCCAGCTAGGCCTTCAATAGCCTCTGGCTTTGTAATAAAGGAGCATCATCAGGCTTCTCTTGGGCTATTAGCTTAGTTTAATAGAGAATCTCCTTACTTGATACATACATTAACAAAAGCTTGAGTATAGAGTTCATGTCCATAAGAACCATGTTATATGTCTTTTAGAATTTGTCATTTCTGGCAGTTATTGTTGTTTTAATAAATATATATTTGCTTGCATTTTACAGACTCCGTCATTTTCTCACAGAGGCAGAAACACATTGCAATTCATTATGCTCAAGATAGTTATAAGGGTCATGAGAGATAAAGACAGAAGTGAGTTAGGCCTATAGTCCCTGATTGTGTTATTACAGTATTTATAACATTCCCGTCATTTTATAAATTACTATTATCCAGATAATCTACACACATTTTTAATCCACTCCCTGTCCCTGTTTTGCTTTTGCAAGGCTGTAACTCTGGCTGTTCATCCCTTTAGAATTCCTTTTTTTAGGTCTCTTGAAGCTCTTCTTTTAAAAAGTTTTGCTTTTCCAGAATAATAGAGGTCCACAGAAGTCTGATGGGATGTTATTGTTTCAGTTCAGTTTGGTAGGAATCTGCTCCTTCAAGAAGTTAATAGCTCAGCCATCACACACTAATGTGAGCAGCTCCCTACTCTTGAATATTAGCGACGTTAACTAAAAATGAGAGAGAAAAAACGAAGGTGAAATCAATGCTTCACTGAGCTGCTTTGCAGTGAATGAAATGCAGCATGATGACTGCTCATGCTGAGTCTGATTCTGCAAGCTTCTACCTGTCAGTGTTGCTCCTCTCTGGTGCCTCCACATGCTTGCTTGGGATCACCAATTGCTGCCAAGTTACTGACTTGATGCAACTGGCTGGTTTCTCTCTGTAACTTTTTAACAACTGCCATTAAATGTTAAACTGAGTTTCATTGTAATCAGTTCTGAGTTTGAAACAGGCTTTTTGTAATTGGATCTGACTGTGATCATCAGTGTAGACCCAATACAAATAGCATGAAATGCTAGGGATTCTCTTCTTCAGTTCAGTTCAATTCAATTCAGTTTATTTATATAGCGCCGATTCACAACAGATGTTATCCCAAGGCACTTTACAAAAGAGAGTCATTTTAATTCAATCTTACATGCATTCCAGTAAGTTTAAAAGTTTTCTATGAAAGGAATCCCAGCAGTTTACATTGAGTCATTGACTCACAGTTGCGCCCCGTTGATGCAGACTCCAACCACAGCAATCCCACATACTGAGCAAGCATTTTTCCCCTTTGGTATTTATTAGTGTCCATTATTTCTAAATCACTTCAAATGATGACAGCTCTATTAAATATTTTTCATCAGTTAATGGTTGTTAAACCTCAGGATAACAGTTTTTGTTTTGAGGCATTTATCCAGAATGAAATCAGAATCTCCTTTATTGGGCAAGATATAATGTTCTGCTTGAATAAGTGCACACCAGTTGGTTTATTCCACAACATTTCTCTTGACAGCAGAGCAATACGAAGTTAAAGGAGCTGTCTCGGTCCAGAACACGGCGTATTACACATTCTCTGTGTGTATTTAATGCATTTTTGCTGTTCAAAGTGGAATTATCTAACAATTTATAACTCCAGGGGGCAGAGGTTTGCTGTATTAGAATTGATTGCATTTAAAGTTTCTTTTTACCCTGATCATTTTCTGCCGCAAAATAGGCAATAATCACCTAGGCCAGAATATAGGCATTTTTACAAACTACTTTTCAGGTTTTTTTTATCCCATGCACCTTTTCTTTCACACAGTTTCTAAATGTGTTGCAGGTTGTTACATTTCCTTAGCTGTCTTGTCCTCATTCTCCATTTACTTGCTTTTTTGGCTGTCAGTATCTCGTTCATTTGCACTGGGCTGTGCTAAACACTGGTGGTAATGATCCTCTACTTTCACCCTAAGCCAGAAACCATCTTCATCATGTGTATCCTCCGGGCAGACAGGGAGGCCAGATGATTCAGTGTAACAGACACTGACAGTACGCTCGTGGTTTGAGATCTGTCCTTAACTCAACAAGTGAGAAATTACTAGCAGGCTGCTAGTGATGATCTGGCAGCTCAAAGATTGAAATAAGTATTTTAAGGGCAAATACTGCTGATTGGCACAGTGCTGTTAGATAGAACCTGTGTAAATATATCTACTCTCTGTCATCCTGCATATATCAAATGGTTCTAACTTATTCTTAGTTCAATTTTTTCAACGTAAATTTCACACCCATGTTTTGACATTCATGGTGAGCCTTACTTTTGTTTTCTCTCTGGAATTAAAGTTATGAAAAAAATAAAGTAGCTGGATTGGAAGTGTAAACGGAAAGGATCAAAGGGGAACAGTAAAGTCCTTCTGGGGTTTAACAAGTCTTAATCAGTCTAACCTAATATAAACTTTAGCTCATCATATAATTTGATATCTTTATTTCAACAACAACTTACTAAAACAGTATGTGTGGTACGATTTGACTTCATTCACAGAACCTAAATGTGTTGTGTAATTAAATTTGATCCCCAAATTATCACCAAGTGTTTGAAGCATTGAGGTGTGTTAACTCAATTTAACTCAAGGGTGTTATAAGGCAATCTACAAACAATATGAATTATTCTATTCATATAAAACCTTTCAAATGGTTGTCAGTAATGATAGTTTTGGAGAGTTTTGGAAGGTTAACCAGTGGTGAGAGTCTGCAATGTGAACCTACAAACTACATCTTACAGTGTTACCACAAGCAAGCTACAGAAACTACACACATCCCTGTTTTTGTTAGTTTGCTTGATTGTTTAGTTGGAAATATGCCAAAATATTCTTCTGCCCAGCTTTTGTTGTATTATTAATAAATATTGAGAACGTACACGAACCGATCAATATGTCACATCTTCTGATGTCGAAGCAGTGCACTTCCTAAGTCAAGTCCGGTTTTAGCTACAGATGCCACACAATTCCAAGTCATACAGATTCACATCCTGCAAGCATACTTCCAGGTGTAAATAATCCTGTTATCCTTGAAGCGAACATTAAATAGGAAGGGATGAAGGAACAAGTTGACATGGGGCCACATTAGCAGGGGAAAAAAGCAGTGCTGTGCTCTAAACTGACTTGCTAACGGCTGTGTTGTCAACCAAATTTGTTTACAGTCACTCCATTTAGTTTTACTACATTAAACGACCAAGGAATATAATGTTTTGCTTACTCTTGTTAGATTTGTAACCATAAAGGACACAGTTTAGAAGCATGCTGTAAATGCTACCGCTGCCCTTGGTGATTCGGCTATATTTACAGCTAGGTTTACATTAGCATCAGCCGCCTAAAAAATACTGAAGACTTTAAATATAAAGACACCACAGAAAATAAACATTGCCGCATAACGTTCACATAATGGGTCATACACCCCCTCATGAGTCCAGATAACGATAATAGCATCCTCTTAAACGTTCCCAGTCTTTCTATGTAAAAACTCCATGCGGTATCCTAGCTGTTGCTCTACTACGCCGAGTGGCGAGTTTCTGGTTACTTCAGTTTCCACGTTAGGATTGGTAAATTTTCTACAAAACCAGTGTACTAACTTTTTAACTAGTGTCAAAATCACTATATGGACTTGGAATGAATTTTGCCCAAGTCAGGTCATAAACTCTGCAAAAAAAGAAACGTCCTCTGACTTTCAACTGTTTTTACTTTCAGTAAACTTAATGTGTGTAAATATTTGTATGAACACTAAAAGAGTCAACACCATAAGACGTAAACTAAAAATGTTTCACAGACATGTGACTAACAGAAATAGAATAATGTGTCCTTGAATGAAGGCAGGCTCAAAATCAAAAGTACCAGTCAGTATCTGGTGTGGCCACCAGCTGTTTGAAGTACTGCAGTGCATCTCCTCCTCATGGACTGGACCAGATTATTCAGTTCTTGCTGTGAGATGTTACCCCACTCTTCCACCAAGGCACTTGCAAGTTCCTGGACATTACTGGGGGGAATGGCCCTAGCCCTCACCCTGCGATCCAACAGGTCCCAGACGTGCTCAATGGCATTGAGATCCGGGCTCTTTGCTGGCCATGGCAGAACACTGACATTGCAGAAACTCACGCACAGAACGAGCAGTATGGCTGGTGGCATTGTCCTGCTGGAGGATCAAGTCCGGATGAGCATGCATAAAGGGTACCACATGAGGGAGGAGGATGTCTGCCCTGTACCGCAAGGCATTGAGATTGCCTGCAATGACAACAAGCTCAGTCCGATGGTGATGTGATATACTGCCCCAGACCATGACGGACCCCCAACCTCCAAATCGATCCCGCTCCAGGGTACAGGCCTTGGTGTAACGCTCATTCGTTCGACGATAAACACGAATCCGTCCCTCACCCCTGGTGAGACAAAACCGTGACTCATCAGTGAAGAGCACTTTTTGCCACTCCTGTCTGGTCCAGCGAAGGTGGGTTTATGCCCATAGGCGGCGTTGTTGCTGGTGATGTCTGGTAAGGACCTGCCTTACAACAGGCCTACAAGGCCTAAGTCCAGCCTCTCTCAGCCTATTGCAGAGAGTCTGAGCACTGATGGAGGGATTGTGTGTTCCTGGTGTGACTCTGGCAGTTGTTGTGGCCATCCTGTACCTGTCACGGAGGTGTGATATTCGGATGTACCGATCCTGTGCAGTTGTTGTTACACTTGGTCTTCCACTGCGAGGATGATCAGCTGCCCTTCCTGTCTCCCTGTAGCGCTGTCTTAGCCGTCTCACAGTGCGGACATGGCAATTTATTGCCCTAGCCACATCAGCAGTCTTCATGTCTCCCTGCAGCATGCCTAATGCACGTTCACGCAGATGAGCAGGGACCCTGGGCATCTTTCTTTGGGTGTTTTTCACAGTCGGTAGACAAGTCTCTTTAGTGTCCTGCGTTTTTAGAACTGTGACCTTAAATGCCTGCTTTCTGTAAGCTGTTAAGGTCTTAACGACCATTCCACAGGTGCATGTTAATTAATTGATTATGGTTAATTGAACATGCATGGAAAACCTTGTTTAAGCCCTTTACAATGAAGATCTGTAAAGTTATTTGGATTTTTACAACATTGTTGTTGAAATGCACAGTCCTGAAAAAAGGGACGTTTCTTTTTTTGCTGATTTTATAAAAGGACAAATATGTAATAAATCATCATCATAGTGGCTAAAAAAGAAAACTAATGAAGATTTTGCCACTCAGAATGTAGCTCTCCTCCTGACTGAAATGAAAGCTTTTCAGAAATGATTATGCATGTCTGTCCCATTCTTACACTCTCATCAGCAAAAGCACTACTGGAAAGAAAAGCTGACCAGATTTCCTTCATACTGATCCCAGAAACAGATTAAGTCAAACAGCAAAACATTTGCTTAAAGTTATTGCTGCTAAAGGAAATTCAAAAAGTTAATGAATCATTGGGTGCACTTAGTCTTTACCACTCTGGTTTTACATTTTGACTCAGGTTTTCTTCTACAAATGATGGTATGTGACATGTTGTGAACTGTTCATCATATGAGATTATATTTTCTGGTCTTTGCAGCCTGTTGAGAAGAAGGGAATTTATTATTTCCAGCAATTTAAAACCTGAGCTTGAAAAGTGTGTGCTTAATTTGATAAAATGACATGTAAATGTCCTTCAGATTCCATCTGGGCTAAGCTAAGAAATGTTTGACAAATGCAAGCTTCTACATCTCATGAATACAGACAAACACTGAAGGATTTACTTTCACTGGGGTAGCTTTTTTTCCAGAAAAAGGTAAATTTCTTCTTCTCCAAAGTACTTGCCTAATCCATTCAGGAAACATAATGGATAACCTTGGAGCCCAAACAACATTTTATCTCTTTTTCTTTGTTCAGCTCCTTCTATTGATTTCAAGTTTGTTTGTTTTTTATGATCTTTTTCCTTTTTACTTGAGTGTTGCCATATTTACTTAACGGAAAAATAATTCAATCTGGCCATTAAATTGTGTTGAATTCTGCATGATTCCATTGTGAGTGTTTTTGCCTGTTGGAAGCTTTATTCAAGCTAAATAGAATTAATCTCTTTCTGTGTTATTTTCTACTTGTTCCAGGTCTGTGGTTTGTTTATGCTCATACTGTAAACGATTTTAGCAGACTTGTGGCTCATTTCTAATAAACCTTTATCCCTGCCAAATGTTTAATTTAGGTAGTCGCCAGCAGTCACTGTAGCAAATTGCACATATGCACCAACAGACACTACATAAACAAAACCAGCTGAGACACAGAAAATGATCTGTGTGGTTGTATGTCAGAATGTAGTGTGAAAATATTTGTATTAGCGGTGAGACCCCCACTGTGTCATTTGCTTCTTTGGATTTTGGTGCCGTGACTTCGTCTAGTATCCAGGCCGACAGGGAATCAGAAAATCTTTGGCATCTTAGCATAGGCCAGTGGTTCCCAAAGTGGAGGGTGCATATTATTTAAAATGATTAAAAGAATAAATACTATTGAGTATGTTATTTTAAAAACGGAAGGATCAAAATATATTATGACTGGATTTATTTTGACCCTGTCTGTAAAAATGATGGACAACGCGACCTCAGCGTTTAATGTTTTTATACTTTTTCCTAGCTTTTAACCTATATATAAACAGCATTGGACCTCTTTACTTGACAGTGGGTTTTTATTAGGTGCTAGTCACAGATGTAACCCTTTTTTTTCAAGAAGCTGAAATGAAATGCTTTCTGTTAAGCAATAACAAAAACAAAAGTGGGTGAGAATGTTCTGATCTGCTTCAGAAAAGTAGAAATACAGCAGAGCGAGGAGTGTTTAGAATAGGATTTCTGATCACGTACATACATGTGCAGGATTGTTGTGATGCTTGGATGCACACAATACACACAATCTACTTTGATTTTACACTTTAGCTCATGCTCAACACATACAAATACACCTCCTCACAAAGAAATCCCCTTTTTTATCTTAGCCTTGACACACATGATTGTATTTTTACTCAATCACTTTCTTTCTCTCACATTTGCTGTTCCTTTCTCATGCAGCAACTCACACAAACACAAACTTCTTCAAGGCATGTACCATAGTGGTATTTCATGCTGTTTATCAAACCAATGTATGGGTAGTTTTCAGCTCCAGTGGTCTGAACATTTTATTCCATTTCACTCTTCCCCATTACCTAACATAGAAACACTCAAATATATGCCTGAGATTTCACACACACATTCACACACAATGTTCATTCAGTGTTCTCTCCACATGCACTCAACAGAAGAGACATTGATCCCCCCAGTATATCCGAAAGATTGATGTGTCTCCTTGGGCAAAATGAGATTCTGTGCCATTACAAGGTAATACAGTACACAACCCCTGAGTAACTGAATTAGTCCTACTGTGTCACAGCCAAATGAAGTTTGTACATAGACATGCACCATGTAACAGCAACTCATCGTCTTACGCTCTCTTTGCACAACCCAGTTTCTATATGCTTCTTTTCAAGTGATAAAGTGTGATCAGTTATTATATCTTAGCCTCATTCCACTGAACGGGTGTCTTCCATGATGATTTAACATTTTAATGTTCAATGAAAGTGTACCAAAGTTTGACATCCCTGGTCCATGTAAAGTTTGGCGTTGATGCTTGCTTTCATACAGTTTTTCATACATTTCTGATAGTGTTGTGCCACAGCATGTGACGCCCATGCTACACTGCTTTGGATGTTTTTTGATTGAGCGTTTTATCCTCTGAGGAGCCACTTGATGTGGCTCAGCCATTTGGTTAGGATGCCTCCTGGATGCTTCTCTGGTGAGGTGTTCGGGGCAGATCCCACTAGGAGGAGACCCAGAGGATAACCCAGGCCGCGGCGAAAGGATTGTTTCTCGGCTGTCTTGGGAATGCCCTGAGATTCTTCCTTAGATGCTGGGCTGGTCCAAGTGACTGGAGAGAGGGAAGTCTGGTCTGGCCTTCTCTGCTTAGGCTGCTAACCTTGCCCTGGATTAAACGGAAGATAACGAATGGATGGATCCTCTGTTTTAGAAAAAAATCCTAATGGTCTCTGGGATTCCAGTCACTAAGTTGTAATACTTATGCTGTACCAGAAGGAGGCTCTAACATCAACATTAAATGATCATGAGTCTGGCCAAAGGCCGGTTCACACTGTGCGTTTTCCGGCCGTCTCTGAGGACTGCTTTATGCCACACTGTGCGAGCTCTACCGGGCTCTATAGGTGTGTCACACTGAACGACCATTTCAGTGTGACACACACAGATTTCAGTCGGTCAAACTGCACGACATCTCTCTCTCACTCCGAACGTGCATTTTCAGTGGTCAATGGCAGACCTTTGTCGTAGAATTTCTGACACTGCCTTAAGACTGCTGAAGGCTGAATTTGGTTGTATGAGCACTAAATAAGCTGTTGGGGAGCATGTCACATGCACCGTTTTTCATCACGATTCTTTTCACGATGAAAGAAAATGGTAGGACGGCTGAAATCGCACAGTGTGATCCCAGTTTAAAGCTGCAATCCGGAGAATATATTTATGTATCAAAGTTTTATAAATGTTTAAAATAATAGTGGGGTTCAATACTATGATAAAAGGCCAGTTCTCCACAACACTTGTTATTTTTCTTAATCCCACCTTCATCCTGTAGTCCCCTATGCATTTCACACTGTGCGCCGAATTTTATGTAGCCAATAGAATTTGAGATTCCGCATTGTCGGCTGTCAATCAACTTGCATGCAGATCGCGCAAACATGTGAACATGGGGCAGCGCACACATACCGCTCCGTGTCTTCCCGTTTACAGTCGCCATATCGTGAGAGAGCATCAGTCTTGCAGAAGTTGCTCACCTCTGAAATGCCCATAGCAAAAATACAATCGGATGGTGCTCAATAGCGCTTGCTGCTTACTACTTTGACTCGCTGTGTCGCCACAGGTGATGCGCGTGTACAACTGCTGCGGTAGGGCTGGATGGAGGGGAGGGTAGGGGAGAGTGTTTTGGGAGAGGCCTTGGTACGTCGGATTCAAAAAATGTCTCTCCCTCAAATACGCCGGACTGCAGCTTTAAGGCAGTGCTAAGCTAAAGATTCGAAAGACTCTTCAAAAACCTTTGTTGCTTCTGTTTTCTTTGAAACAGCTGCATTGAGGACAAATCTCCCCTGAATGATGCGGCTGCTTTACATCTATGCCATGCTCCACCACCTTACATTTGAAGTTTAATTGAAACATAGTCAGGAAAAAGTGACAGTGTTGTGGGTTTTAGTACAGAAGGTTTTAATGGGCCTTGTGTAGGTCATCCTTTTTAACCATCTTTGGAAATCCAGTTTTCATCGTAACAGAGTTTTATAAATCTCTCCTTGAGAGCAATTATTAAATTGCAATCCTTATTTCATCTTCATAGTGTGCAATACTGCATTGGACTGGTTTGATACACGATTTCTTATTATATTACGTTTAAAGAGCCGTGCATGTCAGCAAGCGACGCGACTCGCTCAATACAATGCATTTGCTCGTGAAAACCACACTTCATGTAAAGTTTTTGTCAAAGGTCACGTAGAGTAGTTGGAAGATCAGAATTATGGAAAAGAAAGAGAACAGTATGAAAAATGTAGGTTAATCCAAACCGACATAGTTATCAATATTCAATAATGATATAAAACAACAATTAAAAAACCTTTTTTAATTTCAGTTCAGTGTCTCTATGAACAGAGAACATATAGGAAGCTCGGGCAAATGCACCACAAAATCTGAGTTTTGTGAAATATTCACATTTATTTGGACAAGAGCTCAGATGGATAAACATATTTGGCTACTAAAGTGAGTCCCTATGACGATGTCATAAAGATTAGATAAACTCATTGATCCTGATACGGATCATCAAATCTTATTTAGCCACAAGAGCAAGCAAACGTCAACATTGACACAGAATTATATTTGAAGCTACAAAGTGTAGACATTAGATATACAATCCTGTTATATTACTGAATGTTACTGTTAAACATCTGCCTGATGTTGACACCAACAGAAGACCAAAATGCAGCTGGATGAATAATTATTTAAAACTCCTGTGAAAAGGCAACCAGCAGCAATCCTCCCTTACATTACAACTTCACCAAGCTGAAATGTGATCAAGCAATGTATGTTCCCTTGCCTACATGCAGGAATTGCCAAAACAATTGATGTAAAATGATTTTGTCCCTAACATATGTCTTCATTGTGACTGAAAGCAGCAAACTTATTTTTAGATTGTTCTTATAAACTTGTTTCATGTCCCAATATTAAGTACTCAGACTATTACACAGAAACATCAGGGAAGCCAGTGTAACATTGGTGGGATTTATCAGTCAGCTATGGTTTAAAGTGTTCAGTGTTGCGGTTGGGTTCATCAGCTGTTCAAACTTGCCTGTAGGTTCAGATCTTATCTCTCTGCAACACTTGTACTGGCTGTCAGTAAGCCTGAAGGTTCAGCAATAAACATCTTACCATTCTTTTTCAGTAACAATGGCCTGATTGATCTAGTACAAACATAGTCTAAAGGTCGGCCTATAGACAAAACAAGCAGTGGTGAAAACTGTTTCTATGTAGACTCAGAGTTGTGGTTTCACACACAAATGCACATGACCTTGCAGGCATTCCCAAGTTGCATTTTTTTCTAGTCAAAACACAAGAAAGTTACTGTAGGAGTTGCTAAAAACTGAGGTCAGCATAAGGCACACTATTTAAAACAAAGAACTCTTTCAGCGTCTAATTCCACAAGCATGAGTCTCAAATGAATAGGTCAAATACAGCAGCTGAGTTTGAACACTGTGTGAAAGGATCCCCAGCAACATTTCATGCACAAACACATGCTACACACACAGCACACATATGCTGGAAGGCAAAAAAGGTAAATATTTGTTGACAAGTAAGGATGATGTAAGATGTTTGAGAAAACATTATTTATACCCTTGGCAGATCAACGTTTAAAGTGATCTTTTAATTTTACCAACATGTTTCTACTGACCGAAAGTAAAATTAACATTCTCTACTGGCACATCCAGTGTCCTGGCTTGAATATACAAAGAATCTGTCAAGGTAGCTAAAGATTAGGTCGGTGGCAAGGAGGTCTTCCAGCTTTGAAGATTTGGAGCTTATCACAAAAGCTAAGCCCTCAAAATCCAAATGAAAACATGCTAAATGCTGGGGGAAAAAACAAAAATCTTTTTTGCTTTAATACCAAAAATAATTTTCTATTTATTATTGGGAAAGGTATCAATGCTTTTAACATGTCATTTTTATGTTAGAATGGAAATAAAAAGGAATTAAATTTTTCATTGATACTCCTTTTACATAGTTTTATCTTTTTGAGAGACGTTAGTTGGTTAAATGCAAATTTTCTATCATCTGAATCTGCCTTTTTGGCTAAACAGTATTTGGTCATCTGAGTTTTCTGAGTTGTTGATGCATGATGAGGTAAGGGTTACTTTGTCTTTTCCGACTTCATAAATATACACACGTGCTCAAATTTGTTGGTACCCCTCCACAAAAAATGAAGAATGCACAATTTTCTCTGAAATAATTTGAAACTGACAAAAGTAATTGGCATCCACCATTGTTTATTACATATTTAATAGAAATCAGACTTTGCTTTTGATGTTTCATTCAACATAATATTGTAAATAAGAAAACAAATGAAAATGGCATGGACAAAAAATGATGGGACCCCTAACCTAATATTTTGTTGCACAACCTTTAGAGGCAATCACTGCAATCAAACGTTTTCTGTAGCTCTCAATGAGACTTCTGCACTTGTTAACAGGTAGTTTGGCCCACTCTTCCTGAGCAAACGGCTCCATCTGTCTCAGGTTTGATGGGTGCCTTCTCCGGACTGCAAGTTTCAGCTCTTTCCATAGATGTTCGATAGGATTCAGATCAGGACTCATAGAAGGCCACTTCAGAATAGTCCAATGTTTTGTTCGTATCCAGTCTTGGGTGCTTTTAGCTGTGTGTTTTGGGTCATTATCCTGTTGGAGGACCCATGACCTGCGACTGAGACCGAGCTTTCTGACACTGGGCAGTACGTTTCGCTCCAGAATGCCTTGATAGTCTTGAGATTTCATTGTGCCCTGCACAGATTCAAGGCACCCTGTGCCAGGCGCAGCAAAGCAGCCCCAAATCATAACCGAGCATCCTCCATGTTTCACTGTCGGTATGGTGTTCTTTTCTTTGAAAGCTTCATTTTTTCGTCTGTGAACATAGAGCTGATGTGACTTGCCAAAAAGTTCCAGTTTTGACTCATCTGTCCAAACGACATTCTCCCAGAAGGATTGTGGCTTGTCAATATGCATTTTAGCAAATTCCAGTCTGGCTTTTTTATGTTTTTCTTTCAAAAGTGGAGTCCTCCTGGGTCTTCTTCCATGGAGCCCACTTTCGCTTAAACAGCGACGGATTGTGCAATCAGAAACAGACGTACCTTCACCTTGGAGTTCAGCTTGCATCTCTTTGGCAGTTATCCTTGGTTCTTTTTCTACCATTCGCACTATCCTTCTGTTCATTCTGGGGTCGATTTTCCTCTTGCGGCCGCGCCCAGGGAGGTTGGCTACAGTTCCATGGACCTTAAACTTCTTAATAATATTTGCAACTGTTGTCACAGGAACATCAAGGTGCTTGGAGATGGTCTTGTAGCCTTTACCTTTACCATGCTTGTCAATTACTTTCTTTCTGATCTCCTCAGACAACTCTCTCCTTTGCTTTCTCTGGTCCATGTTCAGTGTGGTGCACACAATGTTACCAAACAGCACAGTGACTACTTTTCTCCATTTAAATAGGCTGAATGACTGATTACAAGATTGGAAACACGTGTGATACTAATTAAAGTAACTATTTAGTTTGAAATATCACTATGATCCAGTTATTTATTATCTTTTCTAAGGGGTACCAACAAATGTGTCCAGGCCATTTTAGAATATCTTTGTAGAATAAGCAATAATTCAACTCTTTTCACAGCTTCTTTGCTTTATTCTATGACATACCAAAGGCATGCAAGTATACATGATAAAATAGCTTTCAATTTCATCACTTTTCAGGAGTAATGCAGCATTATTTCAATGAGCTGTAAGGGTACCAACAAATTTGAGCACGTGTGTATGACCTCTTTGTCCCACATGTCTTCTCACATGGAGCATCTGCCCTTTTGGGTCTGTTTTGTATGCACTTCGAAAGCAGATGATTTGAAGTAATTTACTGTAACCAGCTACTGTATAGAAATAGTGTTTTGTGATTTGAATAAAATTTACCAACAGGGAGGGCAACTGTAGTTTTTAGTGTTTGGTCCAGGGTATTAACCTATGACATTGTGAAGAGTTAACTGGACCCATTTGAACCACTAGAGAAATATGAAGAAAAATACAAGAAAATGTTTTGTTTTAAACCTTGTTTTAGCATTTTATAATATTTGTATAGATATTTAGTAAAAACAAAAAAGAAACACCCATCAACTTACTACCAGGAGAAATAAGCATATTTGCGATGGTAAATATTTAGGCAGGAAAAACATCCCAGAGGCTTAGAATCTCATTAACAAGAATGTCTTGGCCAACAGCTAATCAAAATGGCTCTTAAAACATGAAATTCACTCATTAAAAACATGAAATTATAAAATACAAACAAGAAAATTAAAAATGAAATCTTATTTTACATGTCAAGCTTAATTATTAGTGTAATCAGCAATTAAAACATTGACTACCTGACTTTCTGGCAATTAAACACTTGAGATAATTTAGATCCAGTGTTATTTTAAGTATTTCAGGGATTTGCCACCTGATGGGGTCACAAGAGTGACAAATCAGGGAAATGTTAGAGCCATGGGAGAGATTAATTCACATTCTAAAAAAAAAATCCATAAACATTTTTTATAATCTAGTTTTTTATATTCACTGACAAAATTTCTGTCAACACACTGTTGCATTGCTCTTGGCACAGCTGATGATTCATACAAAATGCTGTTTTGCTTTAAAGTGAGCCAAGATAGTTAAGCTCTAAAAGAAGCTCTAAACATTAACAGATTGCTTTAATCCTAAATCCCCATTATGGTTTAATATGTAAAAAATATGCATTTTTTGTTTTTATTTGAGTATTTTTGTGTGCTTGCAGTGTGTAGATGTAATTTGAAGTAGGTTAAAGTGTCAAGCATTTTCTCTGAATTAGTAATCAGCTTCTATTAGATCTTCTATCCATTGTGCTGGCATTCTTTGTTCCTTGACTTCTTATTATTTAGCCACCTCCACTTTGACTTTGAGATGACACTAACAACAAACTTACAGGCTTTATGTATTGTTCAGACATATAATGGGAGTTTTAAGACATTGTTTGCTCATATACCCACTTCATCCGTCTCCAAGTCCCATCAATAAGCGACGTGAATAATCTGTCTTTACAATTTGTAAAGTGCACAGACTCCCCCTTACAGTTTAAGCTTTGTTTTCTTAATTACATTTTGAAGCTGGCACAATGCAAACCCCCATAAACACATGCCTGCTCTTATTTGAATATACCAATGGCCCAATTTGTTTATGCATAATTCAGTTTTGTAATTAATGTGTAGATACTAAATGCTTATCAGAATGAAAACATTTTTCTTGCTTCACTCACTTCCAGTGCTTCTCTTTAAGATTTTGCATAAGAAAGCTTCTGCAAAGGAAACTATACTCTTGTGTATGACCCTGTGTGTCAAGGGAGGTTTGTAAATAGTGTACATAGAGAAATATCCAGAACTTCGTTACACTTTGATGCCTACAGTAACACAATAGTCTTTGTCTAAAAATTACCTACATACAGTACTCAGATACACAAGGGAAGTAGCCTTTTACATTCTAACACATTAATGAATTACTCTGATGTCAGGTGGAGGAGCCACCTCTGTGGCTTAATTAACGGGAACAAAACAGAAGGGATAGGACAGATACAAAGTAAGAAATAGATGGTAGCTAATAGGAGTGTGGTGGTGAAATATTAAATCTAACGTTTTCTGGATAAAGAAAAGCTTTTTAAAAACCGTAAAATACAGCGACAGAAGCACAAAACACATTGACATAAAAAGAACAAATGTACAAATCCTAAAACACAAATACATTAAAATGACTGCAGCGTGCATCCCGACATGATTATAATCATGCCTCTCTCTCGTCTACACTTCCAACATTTCAAGAGTTTGTAAGCTGCTCCACAACAGAAAACAGGACCTTGGATTTGTTTTATTCAAATGTAAAGGATGCATACATGTTCAAACCAAGACCTCCTCTGGGACAATCAGATCACAATCTTGTTTTTCTCTGCTCAGAATATAAACTACTTGTACAGAGGCAACCTGTGACAAAAAGAACTGTTGAGAAAATGGTCACAGGAAGCTGAAAAAGCTCTGCAGGGTTGTTTTGAGACCACAAACTGGATGACCTTTTGCCAAGCACATGGAGAGAACATCAATGCCATGATCGAGTGTATCACTGCCTATATAAACTTCTGTGTGGACAACCTCATCCTCACCAGAACAGTGAGATGCTTCCCTAATAACAAACCCTGGATCACCAGTGACCTGAAGGAACTTCTAAACAAGAAAAAAAGGGCCTACAGGGAGGGAGACAGGGAATTACTGAGGAGTATACAGAAGCAACTTAAAATCAAGATCAGAAACAGCAAAGAGTCATACAGGAATAAGCTGGAGATGGAAGCCTGGATAGAGCCAATGAACTGAATGCATTCTTCAATAGGTTCAGTTCAGGAACTAGCTCAGCATCCTCCTCTCCTGTCCCTAGCCAAACAGACATCCTATCCTCCTCTGACCCACAGCTTTCCTGTCACACCTCGGATATTTTATCCTTCACCTCAGTCATGGACTCTTCTGATTCGACAATTTGTCTTCAACCAAGTCAGGAGATGCTGCTACCCCCTTTGCCTCCCCCTCCCACTTGTCTGTCTCTAAAAGTCAGGTGAAGAGACAGCTGGAGAAACTGAACCGGAACAAGGCTGCAGGTCCAGATGGTGTCAGCCCCAGAGTCCTGAAGGCCTGTGCAGAGCAGCTCTGTGGGATTCTGCAGCACCTCTTCAACCTTAGCCTAACCCAGGAGAAGGTTCCAGTGTTGTGGAAGATATTATACCTTGTTCCAGAACCAAAGAGAACTCACCCATCAGTCATCAATGACTATAGACCTGTTGCCCTGACATCCCACATCATGAATGTCCTGGAGAGACTCCTGTTGGCCCCCCTGAGTAAGCAAACAAGAACAAATCAGGACCTGCTGCAGTTTGCTTTTCACCGTGGATTTTGAGTTGAAGATTCCATCATCCACCTGCTTCAACCAACCCACTGTCATCTGGACAAAGCAGGCAGCACTGTGAGGATCATGTTCTTTGATTTCTCCAGTGCATTTAACACAATTCAGCCTGATTTGCTTTGTCAGAAACTTCTGAAGACACAGGTGGAGCCCTCAACAATAGCCTGGATCAATGACTACCTGACAAACAGACCACAGTTTGTGAGACTGAAGGATTGTGTATCAAACCAGGTGGTCAGCAGCGCAAGAGCACAACAGGGGACCATACTCTCACCATTCCTTTTCACTCTGTACTCCTCAGACTTCCAGGACAAATCAGAGACATGTCCTCTGCAGAAATATTCAGATGACTCTGCAATTGTCGGGTGTATCAGAGATGGACAAGAAGCTGAATACAGAAAGCTGGTGGACTGCTTTGAGGAAGCTTAGGTCCTTCAAGGTTTGCAGCAAGATGCTACAAATCTTCTACAATTCTGTTGTGGAGAGTGTAATCACTTCAGCCATCATCTGTTGGGGTAGCAGCATCAGAGCCAGAGAATTTAAAAAGGCTCAACGACCTGATAAAAAAGGCTGGTTCTGTTCTGGGGACAATTGTGGAACATCTGGAGATGATGATGATGCAAAGAAGGTTTCTTCATAAAATCAAAAAAATGGACAACCCTGAGCATCCTCTTAATGAGACTATCCTGCAACACTAATCCTGTGTCTTCAGTCAGAGGCTTCCCCAGTTTTGCTGCAACACAGTGCACTACAGGAAATCTTTCCTGCCCACAGCCATCATGATCTACAACAACTCCTTCAAGAATTAATTGTATGAGCTATAACAACACTTAATTTCCCTCTGGGATCAATAAAGTATTTTTTAATTGAATTGAATAGGGGGAACAGAATACCAGGGGAAGAGAATTTTGCACAAAAAAAGGTTAAAACTGGCTGAAGCTTATTCTGCAAAACTTTGTGTAATAGAAACTTCATAAATCATGTTCAGTGCTGCTATTTTCCTCAAAGAACCATCATTGACTTCCCTGTTTAGCTGAACTACAAATCATTTGTTTGTACTACAAGCCAAAGTAATTCTTCCATCACTTCTGGCATTTTGGACAATCCCTTTCCGTTAGGGATGTGTATTGGCAAGAATCTGGTGATACGATATGTATCACAATACAGGGGGATGATATGATATTTTGCTATAATATGAGTAAGGCTATATATTGGCATTTTTAAAACTGAATTTAGCTGTAGACAAACTGTTACAGCATCTGTGTCATTCATAACACATCCAATTTTATTACTAGATCCAGTTGATCCACTGGAATGAAGAAGGTGAAAACAGCCACCAACTAGTGGTCATACTATTAATTGTACTACAAAAATTACTGTCATCATTAATGGTTCCATTTAAATTCTAAAAAATAAAATAAAAATTGATACATTGTTTTTGAATATCGATACAATATTGTGACATAAAATATTGCGATAAATTGGTGTATTGATATTTTCTTAAATCCCTACTTTCAAGAGATTTCTTTGTTTTGCTTCAGTACTTAAATTTGTGTTTTCAAATGTGTTGATGTGTTTTTAAATTTGTACATCTGTTTTTTTTAATATAATTTTGTTTCAGAATTTGAAAATGTTTTTCTAAAGTAATTTTGTTATTCAATGTGTTAATGGTTTTTGAAAGTATTTGTTTTATGATTTGGATATGTTTTTGATTTTTTTTATGTAAATGTGTTTTGTGCTTCTCAGCCATCGTAGTTAAACACTTAATTCAGAAAAATTCAAATTCAAATTCAAAAATACTTTATTGATCCCAGAGGGAAATTAAGTGTTGGTATAGCTCATATAATTAATTCTTTAAGGAGTTGTTGTAGATGATGATGGCTGTGGGCAGGAAGGATTTCCTGTAGCGGTCTGTATTGCAGCGAAACTGAAGAAGCCTCCGACTGAAGACGCTCTGTTGTTGTATGACTGTCTCATGAAGAGGATGCTCAGGGTTGTCAATAATTTTTTTGATTTTATGAAGAATCCTTCTTTGCATTATCATCTCTAGATTTTCCACAGTTGTCCCAAGTTGTCCCAAAAATCCAGGGATTGAAAAGACGTAGCCAACATCAGTCTTGTATTTCCTCCTTTTTGGCATTAAAATAACACTACAACACAGAGCTTTATGCTAGCAGACCGTCCACGAACAGCAGTCTTCTATAACAAACTTTCTCTTTGTTTTAAACTTGAGGCAATCTGCCAAATCAATAAAATACATCTACTATGTAGTGTATTATGTTGCTTCTCAAGTGTGAAGTGTTTTGCTCTAAGCTCAAAAATCCACAGTAAAATTAGTCCAAACTGGACCTGAAGTAACAGACTTTGGCGGGACAGCCTGAGCCTGATATCTGATGCTAGAATGATGTCTGTTCTAAGTTAGATACTCATATCAGCGACATCTTTTGTACATCTTAGGCGGCAGTTTGTCTGTTAAATGTCCCTGTCCTGTTTTTGATTCGGATTAGGTGTTTTTGAAGATCAACAGTTTGTTTGATGACTGAATTTATTTATTGGTTGTAATATCTTTGTAATCCCATGTTTTTGTCTAATTTGGAGATGTCTTTTAAATTGGTTCACATTCCAAAGCAGAATATGATTAAAATTATGTTAAAGTGCAAGCTGCTTTTCTGCAGCCCAGCTTGAATACAAGACAAGCTTGTGTCAAAGAGATTGATGTTGTGTCACCCACTCAGTAAGTCTTGGTGTTGACTAGTTGTTGTAGCTCGTTGAAGCTTATGGAGAAGTCAGATCCACTAATGTGTTGTTGTGATAGTGGACAAATGTTTAGCAGCAGTGCACTCACACAGCCATATGAGCAAATGTCCACATAATTGATGCAAATACACACACTGACAACCAAGCCACTGACTGTCTCTTGAGATTAATATTGGTGTGATCCACTCAGCTGGGCCTGATCACATTAGAATGGATGTACCCCCCGGTGGTGTGTGCGCTTGTGCACAGGACCCCATCTGTCTGTGTTTTCTCCACAGCTAGGTTCTGTGACCTATCTACCATTTTCAGTGCCCTCAGCTAGGATCAACAATACCCTTAAAGATGGATGGATGATACTATATTTTCTTCCTCTGTGCTTGTTACATTAATAATGTCAGTTTGGTATAAAATAAAATATAAATGGATGGATGGATGGATGGACAGACAACTGCAGTGTAAATATTTTATTCAGAAATAGAGAATTATGGAATGGATGATGATCATATTGTTGCCGCTGTTGGTTATGTAATCACCATTAAGAATACTTATTGAGGGGTGTCACGTAGCACAGTGGTTAAGGCGGGCGTCCCATGTTCCCCATGAGGCCTCACTCCACGATGCAGTTGTCTGGGGGTTTGCTAAAACCCCCGCGGACATTTGCCGATGTCGCAAAAAATTAAAAATATTAATAAAAAAGAATACTTACTGAAACACCTGTTTGAACCAGCTAGTTTGTAGTTAGCAGCAGTGGATTGTAGTAAAATGTGTTATTAGCGCTGTATGAATATGTTATAGTAACGGATAGTAAGATCATATTTTCTACAACTAGTTCCCCCTCCTTTTCATCTCAGTCACTTTTAAAGCCTTTACTTGCAAATAATTTCGAGGAAATCAGGTAATTCCACAATTTACGTTAGATAGATTTTTTCTGGAATGCCAAAACATACAGGTTATCTTCACATTTCAGCACAATGGTTTGGAATAGATTTCCTGATGACTTAGCCAGAGATTGGAATTTGCCAATTATCCCCTGATGGACGCTGATTAAGAGATTAGCAGATCAATTATTGTAAAAAAATAAATAAATTAAAACACACAATTGAATTTCTATAAACAAATGAACAGGAATGAGTCAAATGAAATGAACAGGATGAACTTGGATTTGTAAGTAGGGATGATTGATTTGAAAGTGGGGCTGCTAGATTTGAACGACTGTCTCTATCATGAAACCTGCAAGCACAAGGGAAAAAAAGATGCAACACTTTTCTTTTGTGTTATAGTCCTTTCCAATTAAGTGTCAAAATTGGATCTCATTGGTCCAACTTCAAAGAATACCGGAAATTGGAATCACCAAGGAAAGCCTGAAGGATGTTTTTATTGAGGTAGATCCAACACAAACCAGTTTCAGGATTTCCTGTGAAATGCAGTGAACTTGTGTGTGAGTGTTGTAAATGCTTTCATTTGTTGTGTTGTGTTAATTGACAGCCATTTGTAATTTATTAATAGTTTGTTATAGCAGTTTTTTTCTGCTGGGAATTCTTAGGAAAGTCACTGATAAATTTGTGCTGTTCTACTTATGGGATATTGGTGTTTAAGTCAGCAC
Organism: Valencia hispanica; assembly: GCA_963556495.2. Classification (NCBI taxonomy): domain Eukaryota; kingdom Metazoa; phylum Chordata; class Actinopteri; order Cyprinodontiformes; family Valenciidae; genus Valencia; species Valencia hispanica. The sequence continues at coordinate 33,040,610 of OY747710.1, forward strand.
TCTCCAGAACTTTTTTAAACAACAAATCACAACTGGTATCAGAAATTAAATTTCTGTATTTAAAAATAAACTACCGAAAACACTAGCCTGTTTTTGAGCCCAGTGTGACAAACTGAAGGTCAGACATAATTGAAAATGCTGTACATATTAGGAGACTATTTTATTCCTTTTCAGATGGGATTTACACACTGACAGAAAAACCCCTTTATCTGAAACAAAGATCTCCCCGATACTTCATACCCTGCTATGCTTATGCATCTTACTGTGAGACGGCAGTTCTTGCACTTTTTTCAGTTTTTTTTTCCTGCTTCTTTTTCCAACTCCTGACTTTTCACGGTCAATTAAAATCAAGCTTCTCTATTTTTGTAACACAAAACAATTCATTTAGTCAAGGCTTTCCACTGCTTTCCATAGTCGAAAAGACAGCTGTCCATGGTCTTTTTGAAATTAGCTGAAGTCTTTATTTACATTTTAAGGGGCAAAGGATGGCTTTGTCTCTTTTTTTTCGTGGCGAGCCTGATCTGTTAACTCAAAATATATTAATTGTTTCAGTTTAGAGGTTTCTTCAGTCAACTTGTTTGCTTACTGTTTCCATGAACATTTGTAATGAATTTTGATTGAGTTTTCATGCTTTGTTTCAAACTATTTCCATTAAGAAGATGAAACATCGTTTTAAAATGCTTTGCTTTATTGTTTGGTTAGAGTTTTTAGTGTATGTATATTATATGCTCTGTGTTTTTATGTCAGGCACTTTACAACCTTGGTTTTAAAAGGTATATGAACACATTTTGCTTACTTAAGCTAAAGCGAACTCAATTAAGCACCAAGCAGTTGTTAGTGTAATGCAACAGATAACAGCCTTTTTGCATGTTCTTGATAAATATGTGTTTCTTAGTAGTGATAAGCTCTCGTTCTACTTTCTGTTTGTTCATGTTGGTCCAGGTGTCTGAATGCATGTACCTACTGCAAGACGAAACATGCTCGAGGAGACTTGGCCAGCTATCCCATTGATGAACTTGTGGAAAGAGCCAGGCAGTCTTTCCAGGGTGAGTATCCTAACTTCCTTTCTACATATACAATCATCATGTTACTTAGAATGCTGGTATCATGGGCCTTAAAGAAAAGTCATTTGAGAGAGAGAGAGGTAATAAGAAAACCTGCAGAAAATACACAACTCATAATTATTAACCTAACATGTTGTAGACACAAACACGCCAAGGGAATCTATGTTCTTGGATAGAGTGTAGTGAGGACGTTTGATTTATAATTCAGTGTGTGGCCGTGAGTGTTGCTCTTGATTTGCTGTGCAGTTGCAGTGTATCTGTGTGTCCTATTAGGAGGCTCTCGGTTTTAGTAACACATGTTGATGTTTTTGTTCTTGGGGAGAGGCTCCTGCCAGTTGGCCCTAGTTTTATGCCAGAGGAACAGCTGTTGCGCCCTGGCATCTGTTTCTTAAGAGCACACTCCCAGAATCCCAAACTGCACAGCAGGCTGCTCTTCCATCAGAGCCCCAGGCGGGTCAGACAAGGGCAAGTTTACACACTGCTAGCCCAGGAGTCCAGCTATCTTACCTAGAAGTGGTGGTGTCATCAGTTTTAGGAGATGTAGTAATTTACTGACCCTTTTGATATAAAAAGATTTAAAAATGAGAGCTGTCAAATGATTAAAATATTTAATCTAATTAATCACAGAGTAGTTGTGAATTAATCCTGATTAATCAACATTCCTAGATATAACTGAAAAAGTATTATTTTTGGTGTACATAAAGAACAAAACCAATTGCCATTGCTTCTTAGAAAAAAACAAAACAAAAAAAAACAGGAGAGATGTATGGAAATGTTTTAAACTCCAGTATCACATTTACACTTGGCCACTTTAACCTATTTATCTTTCGGCCAGTTGCTAAGGCATATTAACTGGTAAACTTTTTCTGAATTTTAAACACGCAGTAGAGCAGTGATGTACACTGATAATCCCTCTATATAGTCTGCTACTGAGAAGGGACAATCACATGAAACTGTGGATGCAGTTCAGGTCTGCCATGCTGTTTACGTGAGGAGCAGTGAACGCAGCGCAGGTTGAATCGTGGGATAAACAGGGTGGATCATTCTGTGAATGCATCAATGTGTTAAAAATATTTAACACGTTAATTCTACAAATTAATCAATCTGCATTAACGCATTAATTTTGCCCTAGTAAAAATATTTAAATAATATTTTTAGAGAGACATACATTTTTGTCAATTTTCTTGACTAAAATGTATAAATGAGTTGGACTAAAAAATTGTGGGGGGAAAAAGCAATGTTTACCTTTGTGTTACATGTATATCTTTAGAAAACTGTTAAGGTGCCAAGCTTGTATTGACTATATTTTTTTCAATACAATGTTCAATAGAATATGATTTTGATCTTATTTACATAAAGAATAATTGTTTTGCTGGTAAGCACCCTGAAGCTATTTAGACATTCTGCAAAAATGTTGATCAGTGGTCATTCTTGATTTACATTTTTTTCTTATTTAAGCTGGCACCCAAAAACCTATCAACTGACTTTCTTGTTTTTCTCACCTAAATGGTGTAATTTTAATCATGTGTAATTGATTTAGGCCTGTGATAATTGTGCTTTCTGGCTGCTTTGCAACAGTTGGATTTATAAAGCTTTCCCAGTTTAAAATGAAAGGTGTATATATATATCTCTTAGAATGACACAGAGCTTCAGTGTTTGATATGCAATATGTTCTTGTGGGACATTTTCAGAATTCTGCTGTCAGTGCAGCAACATTTATACAAGCCATGACTTCTGAAAAATAACGCATCTTTTTCTTGATGAGGCGCTAATATTATTTAGATGCAAAGGAAAATGAAAAAGAAGATGCCCTTGTCAAGGACAGTTCTTAGTAAGTCCCTCCCAGAACCCTCCAAAACAGCTGCTTCCATGCCACTGCCACAGGGTGGGCAGTCAAGGGCAAACACACCAGCTGCCCAGACCGTGGTGTGTGTTTGTGTGTTTTTTACACATAAGTGATGCACTTCTTTTTTTCTCTTAATATTTGGCACATGGGTTATGCTTCTTTTGGAAGAACACCTATCAATGCCAAGTAAAACTAAATTAATCTCTCAGTATAAACAGTAGTTAATAACTGTTACCTAAATTGGAAACATTAACTAATCAGCTGCTGGAGATGCACCAGTAAGGTTTTTACTGACTTTTGCCACTTTCCAGTTTCTTTTCGATTTCTAAAAAGCTGATACCGATACCGTAACAGTGAACCTCAAACTATTTCAAACTAAAGGCCCTTTTTGTATAAACGCACTCTCCCTATTCATTGAGTGGCCCCCTGCTTTGCCTGCAACAATGCACAAAGCTATCCCTGCGCTTCCATTTCTGTTTTATATTCCATACTCCACAATCTTGACTTTGGTTTTCTTATTGCATTTTGGGACAGCTTTGTGATGCACTGAGGATGTGCACACTGTCTAATTATCTGCAGAGCTCATAAATAAAATGATGTTGGATCATAAAAGGCATGAAGCTGCAGGAGGAGACTCATACATTTGCTGCAACAATATTTAATAGCAACGTTCACAAACAAACCTCTTCTGGTCACAACTCAGCTCGATCATATTTCAAGGTTATTTTAGTTTGTTGTTTTTTTATCTAATGCGTATTCTGACTTCAGTTGCTTTTGATTCCCATGGAAGGACAGCTTAATTGAGCCCAATCTAAATCCTTTGCTCTGATGTTCTGGAGGTGTGCCAAAACTATTTTCCTTCATTCTTTTGCCTCGTTTTCATCATTTCAGAATTCACATCAGACTACAAACCAGTAAAATCCTTACTATGTTTCCAGTTATAATTGTCTAGCATTCAGTCAATAAACCAATGCAGCAAAATGTATTTTGATCATGTGGTCCATCATGATCACTTTGAGTGGATATGGCAACGTCCAAACATAACTGAACAGCAGTGCACGCATTATTTGTTCGTGTGTGGTCTAAATTATTCCCCAACAATATTCTAGGTATATTAAAGACATTAAAGACAGACTTTTGAGGAAAAGCCATGAAGTGTGGCTAGTAGAAGATTAAATTTAGGAGAGTTACACAAAGTTGAAAATAATCCGGGAATGAAATAAAATACATAAATAGGAAGTTGGAGAGTTGGGAGTTTTCAAAACAATCTGACCTGCTAATCAAGTGAAAATTGTGTGATTTAATCTGCAGGTGATTGTTTGTTACTTTTATCCCCAACTAGTACCTACTAGACCAGCATGTGCTCAAACAGTTTCAAGAAATAACTCTTATTGTGTTGCTTGCATTATTCACATCGTGAAGCCACAATCTATTACAGTGCTGGTATAAAAGAAAACACAGGTGTCTCTTGTATTCAAAACAATCGCAACTAATTGGGAGTGTACATCACTGTATAATTTGTAAAACACCTGGTTAAAGACTAAAACTGAGATAGACACTGAAATGGAAATGGTATTTAACTAGGCATGGGCCGGTATGAGATTCTGACAGTATGATAACCTTGGGCAAAAATATCACGGTTTTACGGTATTATGATTACAGCCCTAAAATGTGTATTTTGAATGTCTGTATTTTTTATTTAAGGACAAAACACTTTTTAGTGAGGCAGATGTGGTAACTAACTAGCATGGTAAGATAAATCATTGTTAGCATGCTAGTTATCATTATCTGCCTCAGTTTAAAAAAAGGTACTAAGGATAGAGATGAAGAAAAGGTAGTTACCATATCTGCCAAGGTAACAAGCTCATTTCACTAATGTCAGACGCTAATACGCGCATTCATTTCAAGACAGCATTAACTTTACCTTGAATTTAGCATACAACAATGGGTGCTGCACCCGAACATGCGCTATCATATTCGATGTATTGTTTCCTCGGGCTGCCACTGTTCTCAATCTCGTTTTGCACGTCGGGCGACCTTCTTCAAGCTGTGAATGTCTGGCTTTTTATGGTAGCCGAAGTATTCCCAAACATCCGCTTAGAGACGGTGGACAAAGTTCTGGAGGCTCGCCTCCTTCAGCCATCGCTTTACGCTGCAGCTCCATCTCTCATCGTCTCTCCCTGACGAGACGTCACATAAAAAATAAAAATAAAACGCTTATACCGCAGGGACGGTATGACGCAAAATTTTTGTGCTTTTGAAACCTTGACTTACCGCGGTATACCTTGAAACCGGTAACCGGCCCATGCCTATATTTAACTGTCAGTCTGCTCTTGTTGAATTCAATCCAGTTTATTTCTAAAGAATCATTACAGAACAAATCTCTTCTCAAGGCACTTTGCCATCAGGCCAAATTCATATGCAGGTATGAAAGCAGATAGATATCTAGAAGAGATTCTACAACCAGTGTGAGTCCCATGTGTTCACTCTGTAAGACCAAACTCTACCTTTCAAGATTTTAATGCTCACTCTCACAGAGCGAGGTTTATTAAGAGGCTACCTCCAAAATATGGGAGTAAAAATGATTGAAACGCCGGGCTGTGGTCATGATTCCAACTACATTAAACACTTGTTGGATCAGCTTGGACCTGCTATTTGTGCAAGAGTGGCCAAAGCAAGCACACTGACTGACTTGAAGCAAGTGCTGGTTAAAAAATGGGATGTCATCCTACAGTAATGTGTGACTGATCTGGTGACCTGTAGGAGGAGGAGGAGGTACGAGAATATTGTAGTTGGGTATGGTATTTACATAGACTACTGAATCCACTGTTTGTTACAGGAATGCATATTGAATTGCCAAAAGTCTTAATGTTTAAACCTTGAGTAATCCAATCTAACTACATAAAACAAGAGATAAATCAGAATAAGTTACTTGGCATTGGGAGAGAAGATTTGGCACGTTTTTTCAGAGTCACAACCCAAACATGCATTTTCCTTACAAATGTGGCACCATTTAAAGGGAAGTAAACATTCCAACATTATAAGGTTTATTGCCCAAAAGCATTGATATAATAATGAAAGAATTGACCTAACAAAAAAATTCCATATTTTTTGTTTTGAGTCGAATTTTATTCAGTTTTGCTTTAAATCAGTGGTATTCGTTTTAATACACTGCAGTAACAATACATGTAGGAAAAAGTTTATCTAGGATGTTAGAAGTTATGTGAGTAAATGTTCATTAGAAAACATTTACCTTACTTAACAGAACTTTATTCTTGCCGAGTGGCATTATTGATAAGTAGATTTGATTGATTATTCGTCTTCAGAAAAAAATTGAACTGTGCACAATTTGGCAGTCTGTTATTTTATTATTCTATATTTTCTGTCACATATAATTTCATTTTTTTTAAACAGATGAAATATGTCACCTTTCTGAATGAAAGGCACTGTTTTCTCCAAATATTTTTGTGGGTTTTGAATTGCATTATGGCAGTGTTGCAATTTCCCTATTCACTCTGTCTTCCTCTATTAGCCACCTTTTTCTTATCTCAAATAAATTGAGTCTTACAAATGGACTCTGCAATTTGATTTACTATTTGATCTGTTTTGAATAGAGATACGTTGAAAATATGAATTGCTAATTTTGATTGGCCGACCTGCCAGTTTTAGAGGTATTTGACTGGTTTATCTTAGGGAACTTTGAAAGGATTTATGGGATTTATTCAAATGCGATTTGAGGTATATAGCTCTCATTTCATCTGGAAAAGGGTGGGAGAATGTGAGTGCACAGCTTTTAAAGTAATCTGAATTATTCAAATGTATGAATGTATAATTTTTAACATCAGAGAGGTTTGTTAATGCATGCAGGTAATGGAGGCTGTGAATGTCATGGCAAATGACAAGCTTGTGGGTGTGTATGAGTATTTGGGAGATGGGTGGAGAGGTGTATATGTGGAGTTATATGTGACACATGGTGAAAAGAAGAGAGTGGGCTGGCCTGTGTGTCAGAAGGAAAGGGTGCATCTTAAGGTGCACATTTGTGTGAAAAAAATGTTTGAAAACCTGGTATTTGGTAGTTTTCCTCTGGAAGTGGGAATACCCTCCTTAAGTTCTTGTATAAATGATAGAAATCCTCTTAGTTCTTCTGGTTGTCTTAACAGAAATATCTTCATAAACATCATCCTTCTTTTTTGCTGACTTTAAGATTAGTTCTTCACCTGTCTTTTTGTGCCTTTCAGTTTTTAGACTTTCTTATTGGTCATTTCTCGCTTCTTTGATTTTGTCCAAGGTGACCAAAGAGCTTGATACCTCTCATACGCCCTTTGGTATGAGAGGTATGAAAACTTGTGATGGGGTCGGAGCCTATCCCAGTAGATATCCGCAAGAGGGGAATATGGCCTAAAAAGGTTGCCCTATGGGTGGGTGATTATGGCCTCAAAATTATTTCAAAATATTCCATTATAGCAAAGATTTGTAATAACAGTATTAGAATATACTAAGTCATTTAAAAGAATAACTTAAAAAAATAAAAATATTAGAAGCAATAGGAACAGTTAATTCAACAAATTATTTGTAAATATCTTAGTTGCAATATCAGTCATTTTTATGTTAACTGCATCCTTTGTATAAAGATAACATACGTTCAAGCCTAAAAGAAAGTATGCCCGTCTCAATTTGGTTTTGTATATTTAGTATTAAGGGTCTTGGAATGTTTGTATTTTTTCACAAAGGGTTTAACTTCATCTATACATACTAAAAGTAAGATGGTGATGCTATTTTTTGGTTTTTTTGCTTTCCTGGAGATTTATAAAAAAAATAACCTGATAAAGACTATAAAGATTATTCATATATTCACCCTAGATTTGGGTTATTTTTGGCCTCGCCTGTACTTGAATAACAAAAAGTATTCAGTAATTACTGAATTAAAAGTTGCAGCCATGACAATACACTAACTGTCACCTGATAGTAGCTGTTGTCACACAGTTTCTTCTCTAGTCATGTATTATATCACATTAGTGCTGCCATCTATTCATCACGACGATGTGGACGACCAAAATTGACACGACAAATGTAGTAATCGACATTCTCCTTTTGTATCTTTTGCTACTTTGTCTGCCTTTCTGACTCAAATGCGCTGTAGTGGCAATCGGGATCAGCTGTGAAGTCAAGGGAAAAGTCCAAACACCCATATCATGGCGAGCCGACAATGGAGCTCTAAAGTTCTGGAGTGTTTTATAAAAATTAAAAGTGAAGCATGTGTAATGCAAAATTCACAAGGTAGAACCTTCTTTCCACAGCAGTACAGGGGTGATGTTAGAGAATCTTAAAAGGAAGCTGACAAAGAAGAGGGACAGTTGCCTTTGCAAGCCAGTTAGCCTGTTAGCTGATAACATTAGCATCAAAAGTAGGGTGATGTCCTCTTTTCACCTGCTGTCCGAGGCATCCGGGGGGCATTCATAGATTGATGAAAATGTCCGGGTTCTCTCATGTGACATCCTCTACAGCCCGAGCTGCTGCTTAGAGGCTGGTTCTCATCCGTTCATAGACAGAACAGACAGCGCAGCTCTGCTGCTGCTGCTGTTTACAAGACAATAAAGAGCAGGTGTATGGTCGCAACAAATGTGTGGTGGAGTGTAGCGTGCGCATAGCTGGCTTATTTCTTTCTGTCTATGGCAAGTGCCCAAGATCCCGTTGGTCAGATGGACACAAAAACTATGAAAAGGCTGAGCAAAGTGAGTGTTTATCTATAAAATGAAAAACTAATGACTGGAGTTGCCCTTTTTGGAGGTCTTTGTGAGACTGCTGCTTATTATTTTTATTATTGAATGAGCTATCATCTTAATTGTCAGTATTTTAGACCGCAAATACCACTTGGAGATAACACTTAAAGCTAACACTTAAAGCTAGAAGCAAATGATAGTTGTATTAGAGCAGCTGTATGCTGCTGAGATAAAATACAATTTACACATGATCCTATTAGTTGACTAATCTGCAAAAATATTCGGTGTTTAGATGATTATCAAAATAATCGTTTGTGGCTGCCCCAAAAGACACATTTTCCATGTATTCAAATGCAGCGTAATGAAGCAGATGTTTAATAATATTAAGTCTTGTTACGTCTACATGTGTCACTTTTGATGTGATGCTGTTTTGAATAGTGCATGTTTATTGAGATATAGAGTGAGGAATTATGAGTACCTCCTAATGGACTGAAAATCATTAGCCAAAATTATTCTGAAATCAAGCGATCCCATCTCTCGGTTTTAGAGGTCCACCATGCCAAGATAAATAAGGCTACATTTGGATACTATGTTTTGTAAGCAGTCTATCCTCCCATTTTTAACCAGTCTCACAACACTAAAGTAGCATACATAAGCTAACTTCCTGCACAAATCCTCAGCTGGGCTATAATATGTGTCTAATTCTTATATTAAAGTTAGAACTCAAGTCAGTTACTTCTTTGAATAGGTCTAATGTGATAGCTGTAGGTAGTCTGTCCTGTAAACATGGCTGCCTCCCAGAAATGATGTTGGCAACAGAGCCAGTCAGACAGGGTAAGGTGCCAGGGCTGACCAGAGAGATAAAGCTCTATTTTTGTGGTGGTCCTCGAACTCCTCACTCCTGCTGACGCCTTGTCATTTTTAACTGTCACCAGGGTGTGTTTGAAATGGTCCTGTCTAAAACAGGATGTGACGCTTCCTAGACACAGACACACAAGGAATTATTCCCACATGACACAGTATATTAGCGTGTGACATGCATTGCAGCAATCATGATGCAACCTAGGTTTTGGTCTCAAGCTAAGACTGGAGGCTTGCACAACTTAAAACCCGCTGAAAGAACTTCATGAATTTTTGCTGTGCTCAAACAGCATTTTTTTCTTCCCACATAATAAATATATAATCAGATTTCAGGCGTAATCTTGTTGCTTCTCAAATTACAAGTCCCCTTTTTCTGGTGATCTGATGTACTGGAGGCAAAAATACCCACTAATGTTAACAGACATCTTCTGCTTTTTTTTCTCATTTTCACATGACTGCTAGCATCAGTGTTAAACACAGATATTAACAGAAATGACAGTGCTTAGTTTCTGGGTTCCAGCTGGATGACATATGACAGATAGCCAGAGATGGACAGACAGATATACAGCTCGTTGGGTAGGTCCAACATCTGTGACAGGTGTCAGCTCCTGTTTGCCTCTGCTGCTGCAGTTATGCCAGATGAGACTGCCAAAGTTCGCCGGCCATGACCCCGTATGGCTGAGTGGATTATTCAGGTTGCAAGATATCGTTTAGTGCTTTTGAATTACACCTTGAATCAGATTACATGAAGGGTCAGTGAACCTTGCTGGGGATGACTGGTCATCACCTCAGAACTGAAAAGGTTGGAAATAAAAGAGTTCGGTCTCGCAGGAAACACATTTGGCAGATTCACTGGGTCAAAACAGATGCGATTGTGCAGAAGTTCAGAAGCTGTTAGCATTATCACAGCATCCTGCAGAGTGCAGAGATTGAAAGCAAAACTCCAACCAAACGGAAAACAGCCAAGAGTTTTAAGTATTGATGGTAGCATTGATCAGTTTAGTCACTGAAGTGCCATTAATTGAAAAGAAGTGGAAAAGTGCTGAGCATGCAAGAACGAGTAGAAATTTCCTGTATGAAAGCAGTCAAATTCATTATCCTCTGCAAGAGCTCTCATGGAGATGCTAAACTGGATTTTCTGAATCACTTCCAGGCCAATAACTTGCTAATGTTTTTCACACAGACAGGTTTTCCCCCTGTGTGCTACAACAGAGACATAACCCAGGCTACAGCAACACAGAGTACGCCAGAGTTCAGCTATACATTATGTCACCACTTCTGTACCAAAGCACTATGCAGTAATAACAAATTGTATGTGTGCAGAGCTCTGAAACATTTCAACAGATGTATAGCAGTGTCAGTTACACTGAACGCTCCCCCCCCACGTGTTTGGCCAAAATAATAAAAAAATGTTTACTTTAAAGCCGTAAAAACCTGCACACCAGGGTTCATAAACCAATCGTGCAGAATTAGGTAAGCTTTCTAGACTTTAGCCTTTTGGTGTTCAGTACATGCCTTTAAACCAGTGTGAAGTATGCACCCATTATGTGGAAATGTGGTGGCGTAATATTAAAACTTTAGAGAACTAATATTTTGAAAAAAGTATTTGCTTTTTTGTGATTACACCATTTAAGGCTCTCTAATGATACAGAGGCGTCTCAGTAAATTAGAACTGAAAAAGGTAATCTGTTTAATTCACTAATTTAATTCAGAAAGCGTTCTTTCTGTTCATTTGAATGATTATGGCTTACAGCTAATGGAAACTGAAAATTAAATTTCTCAGAACTGGAGAATATTAAAGAAGACAAATAAATATTTTTCAGTCACAGAAATGTGGTCTCTGCTTGCATGTATTACTGCATCAATGGAGTTTGGTGTGGAGGCAGCCATTGTGTTGCTCTGGTTAGGTGTTATAGAAGACCAGGTTGCTTTAATAAGGGCTTTTCATGCCATCTGGATTGTTCGGTGTAATATATCGCTACCTCCTCTTGACAATACACCATAGTTTGTAAGTGGGATTTGGATTTGGAGTTTAGAGTCCGTTTTGTTGGCCAATCAAGCACATCAATCAAGTGATCAATAAGGCAGATATTGGTTCTTTTGGCAGTGTGCGCAGGTACAAAGTCTTGTTGGAATAGAAAATCAGCATCTTGATAAGAATTAAGTGCTCTAAAAGTTCATGTTAATGGCTATGCTGACTTTGGACTTTATAAAACACAGTAGACCTAGGGTCGACTGTGGCTCTGGTGGTTAGCTTCAACTCTGTCACTGTTCCCCAGGGCAGCTGTGGATACAATGTAGTAGCTTGCCACCATCAGCGTGTGAATGTGTGCATTACTGAATGTAGAGTAAAGCGTTTTGTTGTCCTCTGACCGAATAAGCGCTATACAAATGCAGGCCATTTACAAACAACAGAAGGTTACATGGTTCCAAATAATCATCGACTCTGAAAACTTCACACTGGATTTCAAACAAACTTGGATTCTAGGCCTCGCAATCGTTTCAGCTACCTGATAAGTTGCTTTCTAAATTAAATACAAACTGTACATGCATCTGAAAAGATGGCTACGCAATCATTCTTTCCTCTGGTTCATAAGTAGTTTAATGCAAGAGTTATGACCCATTCGTAACCCATATATATATATATATATATATATATATATATATATATATATATATATATATATATATATATATATATATATATAGTGATTATATCATTTGTTAGACTGGATATTTGGAAGTAAATCAGATTTTCAACAACATTCTACTTTATCTTTTTATTAAGACCATTGACACACCTTGGTTGAACTCTGAAAACTCAGTGTAGCTTTATTATTAGAAATTTCATTTCAATTGTTGTAGTTCACTCACTTAAACTGGCCAAAAAGGTGCAATTAATGACACTTTCTTAAATTGTCAGCAACTTAGATGTAATTGTTCCAATTTCTGGACTATGTTTCTTAATGACTGCAAAACCTAGCTTTTTTTCAATGTCATTTGTTCCATATGTTTTACCTGTCAAAGACAAGTAATTGTAGTTATTGAAAATAAGAAGAAAGATGTTTTTGTTATCTTTTAAATTGGGCAGTCTGTAGATCAGTTTTTATTCTTTTATTTATCTTCACACACACACACACACACACACACACACACACACACACACACACACACACACACACACACACACACACACACACACACACACACACACACATACATGCAATAAAATGCTTCCCAAGGCTGTCTCTTCAGGCAAGGTTTGTGTAACCCAGCTGCAGCCTCACCTCTACCACAGCTCATTATGCATGGACATGAGGCTCATTGTGTGTTCGTGTGCGTCTGTCTGTTTATTCTTGGTTTGACAAGTTGAAAGCCACTGGGACTGTAAAGAGGAGAGGGGACTGTTATTTTCTTGTCTTAGTTCTTGTATCGTTTAAATACATATTTTTTTCTGCTTTACCCCTAAAGTTCAGCTAAACTGCTGCTGTCTTTCATTTGTGCCTCTGTCTCTATATTCTTGTTTGACCTCTTTTAATTCTCTCCCCGAGCTGGACAAAAAGACAGCAGAGGGTGCCGAGTGTGCATGCGCGTGTGTGTGCGTATATGCGCGCGTGTGTGTACCTTCTCCTCCTGTGATTTAGTGCCAAGCTGGCAGCAAAGAGCAGTGAATAGGGGGCCCCTTCCATACAAAGAGAGCACATATACACAGGGACACACGCACAGCTCCCAGCCAATGCCAGACTGCAGGCCACCAACCACACACCTGGCATGCAGCTATTATGTCACCAGCTTTGTGTGTCTGTGTGCACTACTGTGTGTTTGTGTGTGATTGTGTAAGTCCAGCAGACACCATCTGCTCTGTCCTCTGTGAACTTGTCCACACCCCTCCTCTCGCTGTTCCACTTTACCACATCAGAATAGTTTACAACCTCTGACAATCACTTATTTTACTGTCCTACTGTATTGCCACTGAACTGTATTGTGCTACTAAATACTATGTTAAATTACACCTGGGCATCACTGGTATTTACAACTGTAAGGGCTAACATGTGTGCCCCTTTGCATTGTTGCCGTGTTACTATATGTAATGCAAATAAGATCTGGAACTCCAGATTTTTTTACTACATTGTAGGACAAGTTTGATCATTTAAACCTTCTGGTTTTTTAGTCATGTGATTTGTAGGCACTAAAAATCACTTTCTAAAAGCCTACCTGGAATAGGTATGATTAAAAGAAATGTAAGCACCTGTAAATGAGGTAAGATTATCTTTCTAATTACAGAGGAAAATTGTATTCGGTTGTTTCCTACAATTTAATGTTATTTTTCCCACAGCTAAATACTACTTCACTCCACTGATTACTTTTTTCTAAAATCCTATATTCCCCTTTCTCAGTCTTTTTCCTGTCCTTTCTCACCAAAAGGCGTTGTGTGTTAGTGTTTTTCCTCTGCTCCAATATATTGTGGGGGAGGGGACCCCTGTTCTCCATTTTAATCAATAGGTGGCAGTAAAAGACTTGAATTAATGCTTGAGCCATGTGTTTGGCTTCCTGGCCTTGTTATTGTCTGAGAGTCGTCTTGTGCCTGTTAAAATGTTTAACTGCTGGAAATCCTCGGACTCAAATTTGGGTTTTATGTGCTTCACCTAAATTGTGTTTCTATTTGTGCTTCTACCCCCGTCTATAAATGTTCACCACAATGCTGTTCTGTCATGTAGTAACATCATCAGAAGCATTAGAAACATTTCTCAAAGAAACACTAATGCAACATATTGCTATAGAGATGTGCATACATAAATAAATGCATGATGTATTCTTATTTCATACACTAGTCTTATCTGAAGAGCCCTATAGTTATGTAGTCTGCTCTTAATCTGTTGTTTTAAGTCCTACATTTTACTTTCTACTGATCTGTCAGAATTAATATTTGTAGCACCACTTCTTCTTTATTCTTTGTTATAAATCAAGTCCTTAACACCAGAGCCTATGAAAACTATAAATGTGTTCCCCAAACTGCGCTAAAGTGCAATAAATAAACACACAGTAGTAACAAGTGGCTCAAATTATGAGGTTTGTGTACTTCAATATGATGTTTAGACTTGAGAGGGTGTAATCAGATCACAGTGATTAGCACAGTTTTAGAAGTCCTGTTAATCTTGAAAATATTAAACTTTTGTTATTTAGCTTGTTTTTAAAGATAGTATTATTTTAATGTGAATTCATGGGCCATAGCATCATTACCTTAAAGACCCACTCCAATGAAAATTGTGTTTTTCTTGTTATTAACAGGCATTTTTTTTTATGCCAGAGGACATATCTTAAGAAAATTAAGCTCAACATTACATTTCTGAGTATTTCTGTTTTCAAATTTCTGTGAATCAGTAGCAGACTCTAAAATGCAGTCTAAAACACACTGTGTCTGTGACGTAGCAACTGCACTGTAGCAAGCTCCTGCTCCGTTCTGTTCCGATTCTGCAGCACTGTGAGTTATTCTTTGTGTGATATAAAATTATTGTAACTATGAAAACTTCAAAAAGGCTCATCTGAATGTTTGGAGCATGTCCACAAATACACTAACATAATAGGATTATTGGGCTGATAAAGTCAATTCAAAAGATTACAAAAACAATACCATTCTGATGCATCCACTTGGAGATGACTAGATCTATGTATGTCTTCCTGTTTATCGTCCGAGCTGGCATCTGGTTCAGAACTGTACGGCTGGATAGCTCCAATATTGCTCACCATTTTTGTTGCAGCGGTAATGCTAGCTTGAGGGTGTGAGGAGCTGTAAACTAGCAGGAAAGCTAGCGTAAACGGATAGCTCTCAGCAATGGGGAGGGTAGACCCTGTCATTGATAACAGAAACCAGCTTTCAAATTATTGCATCTCCACAAGTGACTTAATATAAAAAAAGGATCTAACACTTTTTTTTCTTTTTGTTTGGCAGATTTCCTAAAATATCTTGTCTTAATTATTTCTTACTATTGACTCCATCAAAATGACATTTTAACTCCTGAGTAAGGGCTGTTATAGTTACTTTTTTAATTTAGCACTTAGTGTGGAGGTGTTTGTGCTTTAATTTACTCCCATCAGTTCAACATGTGACACCAGCATGTGATTCTTTTGACCATTACTTTTCATCATTGGTACAACTAATGGCTTGATATTTCTACAAGTGTGCTCTGTCAATTGGTTGATGTTTGATTTTGGACCCTATGTCTGAATGTGGGGTGAAGGGTTGGAATCCACAAGTTAGTAACTACTGCACTGACGAGTCAAACTTAAAGCTTAGTTTATACTCCTCCATCAGCAATTTTCCACTTAAACGCACACGCACTGACAGAGACATCATACCTTTTACACTTCTCCATTGGTGTGTCAGTGTTGCAAAGCAATTGTCCGCCAGGACAGCAGGGGGTGCCTACCATTGCAGTGACGCCCTTGCGTCAACGGATAATGGTGGTGCTAGTCTCTGCACATCCGAAGACACAGAAGTATAAACTAGGCTTAAACGTAAAGGGTAAACATTCTGTAGTGCAGCTACATCGACAATCTGGCCATTTTAACCTTAAAGAAGTGACCCACTCAAGCTGAACACATTCTGCGGTGATGTGTATTTAAATAAACGAAGCCGACAGAGAGTGGCAGCAGTGATGGTCTATTTAAAACATGGCATAGATTTCACATTATCAAAAGTCTGACTCTGACTGCTTGATCAGTCCCTTATGACTTCTCTCTCCCCACAAGCACATGTTTCCAAGGTGCTCAGAGTCCAAAACTAAGACTGAACCTTCTGATTCATCAAGAAGGTTTTGCCTGATTGAGTCAGATAAAACTTATCAAACTTTAAAGGACCAGATGAACCGGATAAAACGGTGGTCCCCAAACTATTTTTCTCCACAGGCCGGTTTATTAGTAGACAATGTTTTCACAGACCATCGTTTGAGGTGTGATGGATATATGCAACAAAATAAAAAGATACAACCGACATAAACACTGGGTTATTTTTGAATGTAATATTTAATTTAAATCCAAATTGTACTGTAACTTTATTAGTAGTCCCCCTCTTATCATGGTGTCAACATCATAACACGAGTAACATTCTTTCTACCCCCTAACACTCTCTGGTCGCTATGGTAATGTTTAAACAAGCCTTTTAAATAAGATTTACCACAAAAACAAATATAAAGTCAAGTGCATAAAAAATAGAACTCACCACAACACTGAATCAGTTGGAGCTCGGTGGCTGTTTCTCTGTAACGAGACAGTCCCATCTGGGGCAGTTTTAAAGGTTTCAATGCCTCATTAGAAAGCCGGTTGCCACATGTTAAGCAGAGCGGGACTTGATGCTTGGAAATCGCCTGTCACAGTAAATCCATATTTTAAGTATGACTCGTGATATTGTCTGTTAAATGTAGCTTTCTGTTTCTTGGAAGTTGTTGGCTCTTCCTCTGTCTCTTCACTGGACGTTTTATTTTTCACTAAGAAACTTTTCAAAGACCTTTGTTTTTTTATTGTTTTGCTACCTTGTGGGTTTGTTTTAGTGGTGACTTGTTACTTGATCAAGCCAGGCATCTTGACATGGGTCAAGAGAGAGTTATATCCGGATGTAACAGAGAGAATCCAGTCATTTTTCAAAATAAAGCATCTTTCGGACTCGGATAATGAATAAAACGGAAATACTCTAAGTTGTGTATTCTTTCTATGCGGACCTTGGACGGGTACTAAATGGCGCATGGACCTGTACTGGTCTGGGGCCCGGGCTTTGGGGACCTCTGGGATAAAACACTTTCAAGACTGTTTGGACCTTTTCTCCATACACACTTCAGACATTCTGTCAGCTTAACTTCATAAACTGGTCTGGGTTAGCTTATTATTATTATTATTATTATTATTATTATTATTATTATTATTATTATTATTATTATTATTATTATTATTATTATCAGTAATTCAATTCATCATGATGAAGTAAAAACTTCCAGATATCCAAAGCCTTTACTTTAACTGATAGCCTGTATGTTTCTGAGTGACCTCTGGGATTAAATAACCAGCTGTTTGTCCATTGATCCACTCCAGCCCACATTAACCTCCCATGTCGGATCGATGTAAGGCACCCCTTTTCTTGGGGTGGTTTTGGTGTTGGAATCAGATGAGAACTGGTGGAAACTTTTTGTGGTTTCTGTTCTTGAACTAAAAAGAAAAAATGGAACAAAGACCTCGTCCTTGAATCCCTTTTCTTTAGACTTTTGAGACTAATAAATTCTTAATTAAGTTTAGATTTTAATAAGTGTAACCTATAAAGTTTTAATCGTGCATTTCCTCTTTGTAAAAATGTATCTTATAGTCAACAGTTTGTAGATTTATTAGTGTTGTCTGTCCTGACTTGTTTTGTTTATTTAGTTGACATGTTTAATCATTTTTGAAAAGATATCAGTTCAGTAATACCGTAATATTTGGACTATAAGCCACAATTTTTTTTCACACACTTTACACCCTGTGTCCTATACAACAATGCAGCTAATTTATAGATGCAGCTTCCAGGGGGCACTATAGCAGGAAGCGCAAAAGTGAGACAGACATGTGGGGAGAGATTATGCGCTGAAGAAGACACTACTGGTAGTTTTCATGCACACACTCATCTTGGAAAACACGAAGAAATGCATATGATGCAGCTTTTAAGTTAAAGGTAATCGAGATGACCGTCAACAAAGGAAATAGAGCTACTGTGTGTAAGCTTGACATCAGTGAATCGATGGTGAGATGTTGGAGCAGGCATCGGGAAGAACAGAGTCACTGTAAAAAGACGACAAAGCTTTCAGACGACATAAAGACACTGAAGAAGACAACTTCAGTGGCTTTAGTGAGGAAGATGAAGGTGAAGATAGCGACCAATGACTTTTCTGGTATGCGAAAGTAGGTTTTATTTTCTAAACAGACATGTTTCTGTGTGTTGTGTTGTGACTTTCCTCTGTCTGTAACTTTTTGAGATATGTTGCTAACAGACAGACAGACAGACAGACAGACTTGCACGGAAATATTACTTCCTGGTGGATAAAAGAAATCTTCGGTGTACCGTCTTTCTGTGTAAATATCGAATATTACAACATGAAAACATGCGGCTTGTATTCAGTGCGCTCAATAGTCTGAAAATTACGGAAATTTAATTTCTCATTCCAGTGATTATTAGCGCTTGTTTATTTTGCTTATTTTTTATTAAAGTAATTTTTTATTTTGGTACATTAGGTGGCTATAAAATATTTCCAATTTGAAGAAGCCTATTATTGCTGCTCTCACATGTCCAATGCACAGGTGATGGATTTTAACCTCTCTTTTTTTTCTTTTTCTTTTTTAAGATTTTACTGCTTTTATTCAATTCAATTCAATTCAGTTTATTTATATAGCGCCAATTCACAACAGATGTCATCTCGAGGCACTTAAGAAGTCATTTCAAACATTTATACAAACATTCCAATCAGTTAAAAAGTTTCCTATTTAAGGAATCCCAGCAGATTGCGTCAGTCATTGGCGTGAGGTTGGGCCCCGTTGATGCAGACTTTCCAACCACAGCAATCCTTCAGCAATCCCTCATACTGAGCAAGCATGTAGCGATGGTGGAGAGGAAAAACTCCCCTTTAACAGGAAGAAACCTCCAACAGAACCTTTATGGCAGTAACGGGGAGTTTTCAGTTCCCCTTTCAAATCTAAACATGAGTAGACGATTAACTGTCTCTTAACATTGGGAAAATTGTCAAATTACAGTTATCACCTTCACCTTATATCCACAGTAGATCATTTTAATTTGATCTCTCTAATAGTCTGACAGTCAATTTAAAAAAAGTGAACTAATTTCCTCTGCTCTCAGGTTTTTAAAACTATTGACCACCTACTTTGTTGAACACATACACAAACACTGACGTGTACACCACCAACCCACACTTCACAATTAATTACTATGTCTACCTGTAATTGACTCGAACCTAACATCAATGCTATGATCAACACAACTCATTACCTGTAAAAGAAAGAGAAATCAAATGAAGCAGTCTAATGAAAGGCTGACAAGAGAGACTAAAAAATGCTGAAATTAAATGAGAAGAAAGTATTAGTGTGCTCTGGTAGAATATATCTTAATTAAATCCAAAGATATGTTACAGTCGATCTTCTTGATGGAGGTTTTTTAAGTTATCTACCTAAGCAAAGTCCCCTTTTTTAAATCAGTTTTACTGCTGATCCTGTTTCAGATCAAGGATATGTTTTAACTTTTTCCCCCCAAAAAAGCCAGTCCTCACAAAATTGTAAGTAAATGAACCAAGATTTAAATGCAAGTGGAAAATCTGCTTCAGTTATTCTCATCTTTTACTCTATACCTGAATATTCACTTCTCATTTTCTTTGTTTGGTTCAAATAAGTATTTCCCGAATGAAAATTATTGTAATAGATGAAATTATAACAATAGTTTACATCATAGTTTACCACATTCACTGTTTGTTGGACAGTTGTTAGTACTTATGCCTCACATATGTTTAGTGCTTAGTTTAGTCCTAAACTTTTACTGTCATATCTGATTACAGATGGATAAGTAATTGCACATTTTATGAAAAAAGACAAATATCAGTTCATTCTAAAAGGCATATTTCATCAGCATAACATGTAGAAACTCTTCAAAATTTTAACTTATTAGGAGCTATTAACTGTGGGACAGATTGAAGCACCAACATTGGACTATATTTCAATGTTTTTCACGTCATAGTTGTACCTGATTAATTTTCACATCTACAAATCTGAACCAATGTTCCCACTGTTATAATAATATTACTAACTCTAAATGTGAATTTTAAATTTTTTAAATCAAATAACTCAATGTAATGAGCTGATTGTAAACGATGCTCATACTAAAATGGCAGCTAACCAACACCTTTAGAATTTAGTTTTTGGTAGGACTGCTGAAGGTAGTGGGTGTCTATTTAAGAATATAAAAATAAACTTGGACTTGTTCTAGCCCTGTGACCCAAAAGCAAAAATGAACTGCCGTCAAGTGTAAAACACTCATCCATTTGGTGTGATTTACATCTCTGTGTGATATTTAGGCATACATTTGTGTGTATTTTATCCCTCTTTGGTATATATTTTGATACCATCAGGGGGTCTCTTCACACCCCCTGCAGGAAGCAGTTCTCACATATTGGACCACCCATGGCCACAGCCGCAAGCCCCTTGTGTTGGGGGACGTGAAACGGCTACAGGGGAGACAGCTGATGTACACACGCACACACAAATAAGTGGAAACACACACTGAGGCCTCGGAGAAATGTTCTACAAATGCTTGAAACTATTGTTTTCAGCAAGTAAATGTTTCCTCTAATTGTTTTAACTCAACCTCTCTATTAATGCTTAAGGTTGTGCCTGACTTTGCCACTTGATAAATGACCTTTTCACCCATCAGCTTTAGTATTATGTTATCTTTTGGACACTAAATTATTTCAATGAAACAACAAAGAGCCATTCTTTTCTCGTCTCATTTTACAGCTGCAAAGGTATTCCTAGTCATTATTTAATACGTTGATGCTTTTGAGTATTAAGTTTTTAGTATTAAAAAGACTTGTATTGGGTACATTTCTTACTTTTATTCTGGTTTCAAAGTCTCTGTTTTGATATTTAAATACAATGAGTTCAGAATCAAAGCACTTGTGTATTTTCTTTGTTTGACGTCTTATGAAAGGACAGTGTACATTGTCAAAAGCTAGTAGGTGGGAGATGATCTGGTATTGTCAGTTAAACCAGGGTTTTACTTTTGTTACTCCAATAATGAAAGGTTCTTTAAAAATGTTTTTTTTCATGTAGTTAAATTTTTTTTGTTTTGTTTGTTTACTGTGGAGATTTAGCAAAAGCATTTCTATTTGAACCATTTACTTTGTCTGTGTTGATCCACAATGCCCCTTTAACAGTTTTCATTGCCATCCTTAATAAAGTATGAAATATTTATTATACCATAATTTTTGGACTATAAGCCACTACCATTTTCACACACTTTGGACCCTGTGTTCTATACTATAATGCTGCTAATTTATAGATTTTTACTGGCTAGCAGCCTCCGGGGGGCACAATAGTGCAAATATGAGACAGACATGGGGAGTAGTTTTCATCCACACATCTTCATCATTGAAAACAGACTAAAAAAATGCATATAATGCAGTTTTTAAATTAAAGACAATCAAGCTGGCTTTAAAAGAAGGAAATAGAGCTACTGCAGATAAGCTTGACTACAACAAATCAATGGTTAGACGTTGGATGAGGCAGTGGGAAGAATGGAGTTGGTGTAAAAAGACGACAAAAGCTTTCAGACGACATGAAGACATTGAAGAAGACAAGATGACTTCAGTGGCTTTAGTGCACAAGAGAAAGATGAAGATGGTGTGTGTGTGCGTGACATTATTTTAATTTCAACGAAAAAGAAAAGAATATAACTGTAAAATGCACACTCTGCATTGGGGAAAAGTTTCTGTCGACCTCAAAAAATTCCACTTCAAATTTAAAACATCTTGTATCCAAACACCACTCTATTAGGCTACCCGGGCTGGATACGTGTTTTTGATTCATATGTTCTGTGATCAAAGAAATTATTAATAAAACGCTATGTGTAATAGCCTATTGTTGGCTGTCTTTCCTGTTGTTATCCTGCAGCGTTAATTTAGTTGGATGACTGATGTTATTCATCGTCACGACTTCTCGGTGCATTTAAAGGAGGCTGTGTCTGTCAATCAAGTTGCAGCATGTGCAAGGCGCTGCGAACAGGCTTTTAATTCTTGGTAACGCATGAGTACTCTAACGCGTTACTTTTATGAATGGATAACGCTGTAACATAACCGATTAGTTTTTAGTTCAACCCTAAGGGAGCAGCACTAAGACGTTTTTAGTCCCAAAAGTGTAGAATTAAACAAGTTTACATGAAAATGTAAAAAAAATCCCCAGAAACTGAAAGACTGCATTGGTAAAGACCCATTTATACAGTTTAGAAGCAAAAAAAAGTTGTTTTGGGGTTTAGTTACTCTTTAAGTTGTAACAAAAAAAAATCTTCTGTATGTAAATATCTCATGTTACAACAGTAAAACGTGCAGCTTATATTCAGGTGCGGCCTATGTATGTACAAAATTTATTTTGTACATACATAGATCAGGACAAAGGAAGAGTTTACTGGGTGGATGTTCCACTTACTCAACTTGAAGGACTAGGAATTAAACATGGAGGGAAAGTTAGGTCCAGAGGAGCGACTGTGCGAGGAGAGGGATCCGATGGGGTTTCCTTTGCAAGCGTTGGAGAGCGGACAGGCAGATAGAAGCTGGTTCTGGAGATCAGTGGGAGACAAGTGTGGAAGAGAACTCGAAAGAAGAACCTGAGATCGGGTGAACTTGCAGGTTTTCGGAGATGATTATATATGGAAGCCTCCTGGGGATTACCTGAAGAGCACAGGTAAGTCTTGCAAGAAACGAGGAACCAAAACCTCACAGGAACTTCAAGATCTTGGCTTGGAGCTACTGGTAAGGTTAACCACCAGATTGAATGATTGTCTGCCAGCTTCTTAAAAGCCCCAGAGCACAGAAGGCTTGATAGCCAACAGGTGTGTGGATTCAGCCAGTGCAGAGAGCTCTCCAACGAAGATGTTCTCTGAAAATACCACTCACTTGTTGCAGATAACAGTTATTTACACACAACCTAACAAAAACAGACAAACAAAAAAGTGAAGAAGTGTGACAAAATATTAGAACAGAAAAACAGAAACCGGGTAAATACTACTATAATTTTGTTCCTTGACATGGCTTGAATTTAAAGGCTACGGCTCTGCATAGAGTGCTGGACAAATATGTATGTGGCTGTATTTTGTTAACTTAAGAATTCAGTTTTCTATGCTCCGCTAATCTGGTATAAACTTCCAGATCACTGCAAAAATACTGAAACCTTGAGTTTTTTAAATCAAGATTAAAAACCCATCCCATTTTTTAAACTTTATTACCCTAGGGAATCAAAGGATTTTTTAATTGAAATTAATTTGAATTTTATTTTCAGTTTCCTTTGTCTCTTCTATTAATAACAGAAAGATTATTTACTTTAGTCTGTACTCTAACTTTCCTTTCCTATATCCTGCCAAGGCAAAGTACTTACTCCTTATATGTTTTTTCACATGTGAAGCACATTAAATTGTTTTGTTGCTTAGATGTTATGTACAGATAAACTTACCTTGCCTAAACTTAACACATGTTGCTTGATAGGCCCTTTCTTAAGCTAAGGAAGTAACGGTTACTGTAAGTGTTGCTCTGTACAGAGTAACAGTTTTATTCAACTGTTGCCACTGAGCAGAAAAAAATCCCCTAACCAGTAGATCCTAACCCCAAGGAGGTCCCTGGAGATCACAGGGGGTCCAAAGAATTTTCTCTGGTCTGAGGTTAAGTTATCAAAATTGTATTTGTAAATATGACATTTATCATATTCAAAAGACAAAAAGAACATTTTCTAAACAAGAATAACAGCTGTTTGATTTTTGCAAATAAAAGTTTATAATAACTTTTAATGTGGGTAGCAGTTGGGGTTGGGGGGGTCTCGGCTTCTCTTGGACACAGTCAAAGGGGTTTTCAAGGAAAAAGTTGGGAACCACTGCCCTAGACATAATAGCATGTATATTCTTGTCACAACATTTTGCCAGATTGTCTTTGCCGTCTCAGACCAGAAAGAGTCTGAGGATCCAAACCACTTTCTTTATGGAGAAAAGTTATAGGACTCAATTTGCTCAAATTATGAAATTTATCAACTTCACCTAAAATTTTCCCAAGAACTGAGCAATACATTACATATTGTCCTATTAATTTGCAATGTTAATATTGCAAAGAACAGTTTGTATAGCAGTGTTTGCTTGCAATTGCATTTGAAGTGTTGTTGCCTTTTGCATTCTCGCTTTGCATTCCAGTTTAAGCAACTGGATGGAGTCTCACTGCAGAAAAGCCCCAAACTGACCTTCAATGATTACAGCCATAGTGCTGGAAGCCTCAAAAACAAATAAGAGAGAAAGAATGAAATCAATATTATCACAATATTTTACAGTAACATTACAACTTCAAGATTTCCTAATATTGTGCAGCCATAAAGATTACCGGGACTGTAGCTAGTGAACCTGAGTTAAAATGTGTCAAACCAAGACCTTTCCATCTACGTACATAATGGATAACTGGTGTATTAATTTAGTGTTATGTTTTTGTTGATGTAAATGTTTTACAACTTAATCTAAAATACACAGAATATTTAATAGGTACTAGGTAGTTCTAAGACTTTCATGAATCTAGTGAGTAGTGATGGTATTGGATCAGTCTAATGAGGCTTTAATAAATGTGTAGCAGATTGGGATCAGTAGCCCTGCCTTATGGCCTATCTTTGTCTCCACTATTTCATTCAGTAAACAAACCACAGTCAGTATTCCAAAGTCTCAATAGAGAAAATGTCCCATATGTTTACACAAAAATACTAACATTTACATAATCAGATAATGTTTTATAGTGTAGTACTTCATTAATGCATGAATGTTTTTACATTAAATAACATTAACCTAATTACCACTTGCACATACACAAGCCCGGGTGCATAGTTCGTCAAGGCTTTGCTGGTTTAACTAATTCTAAACGAACACACAGATACACCCCGCACGCTCTGCCTAAATGAATTAACAAACACAAACATGATGCCTGCTAGTGGCTCATGAATATATCAGCATAAATACTGACCAGACGTATTATTATTTATCAAATTATTGCCCACACGGGCACACACGTTCACATAAACAACCCTCAAAAAAATTAGGTCAACAGCCTTGAATTGAAAGGAGTTAAAGCTTATTATGTCTGATTAATAACACATCTGTAGTGCTATGTGTGTGAATGTGTGTGTGTATTTTAGCTTGGTTCATCTATGTGGGTGAAAGTATTAGTGTGCATGAGTGTCCATTGCCTTGACTTCTTGACAGGCGATATGAACCATTACCACTTCAATGACTTTTTAATAGGAACTCATTTCCATATATAATCTCAGTTTTGGGACTTGTGTGTGTGATGTGTGTGTGTGTCTAATGCCCCAAGCACTCTGCAGTTCCTGGGGTCTCTGAACCATACAGAAATTAGATCTGTCCTTGTAGCTCCCCTTAAATCTCTCTCCCCTCACACACTCTGTAATCCAATCGTCCCACCAGCCTGCTGTCTCCTTCTCAGCCTCATTTCATGTGCTTTTAATGACGTATGGTACAAGTTCATTATCTTGATAGGCTTACACTGGGTCAACTTTTAAGAGAGAGTCCTTGTTCTATTCAGTCTACTATTCATAACAAGGAGTAAATGTTTTTTTGTAGAAAGGATTTACCTGAGCAACACACGTTCTTTTGAACATCTTGATGATTGTGCAGAGATCAATTAACAACGGGTGTAAAACTAAATCTCATTTTAAAACACAACACTGTTTCCCATCAAAATCAAATATGTTTTGCAAAGCGCTAACTGATTGAGTTATTACTGTGGGCCCTGGCTATGAAGGTGACCCTTCAATATCCCATAAATATGTTTGATGAGCGTGAAGAAAATAAGTAGCTAATGGGCAAAGGAGGACTGAAAAAATCCCTACCCCTGTTTTTTTCTTTCTTTTTTGGCACTACTGCCCTTTATTTATTACTAGCTGGACAGGAAGAAAGCCCGATTGGTAAGGGGATGACTTGCAGTACATAGCACTGGTGGTGGGAATTAAACCCAGGACAGCTGTGTCGAGGACTTTAGCCTCACTATATGGTGAGCCTGCTCTACCACTGTTCAACATGATGCTCCATTCCCATACTTCTAAAAATATTTTTTGTCACTGCATTTTAGGTACAGGTTTAAAAAGAGAGAATTATAGTGACAGCCGAGACTTGAGCAGGTTGCAAGTACTGCGAGAACGCTGGTGATGATGCAGATAGTGCTAATGAATAGAATCAGCTTCGAAGCTGCCTACTGGTGCTAAACTAAAGGGGTGTCTCATCATTTTTAGGATATTTTGGCTACACTTCTGTACCTTAGTTCAAAATCTAAAATAGCTGTTCAATCCTCAGCGGATACTTCTACACTGAACAGAGGTGCTTTGAAACACAATTTTTGATTTAGGGATATTTTATTCTTTTTTGTGAAACTCAGACAGGAGGATTTCCAGTTCTTTTTCAGCATCAAGACAGGCATAGATTGAAAAAACAAACTTAAAAACTGCAACATTTTGGATTGTTTTCCCAAGCATATTGTCTTGTCTCAGCTAGTTCTTGTGAAACCAATATCATTTTTATTCAGTTTACTGGTGCATGTTGTATGTATAATTTTTGTTCCATATGCATTCCTTATGTTCCCCTTGTGTATTTAAACAACAGCTTTCATTTTTCCTATAAGGTCATACTCCTACTTTGTGCGAAAGCACAAAACCTCCTTCCTGTCTGCAGGAATTTTTTTATTTGACATTAGATGATGAGAAGAAGCAAAGCTGCTCATTTTCAGTCTTTCTTCAAGAAAATACTGTCCTCTATTATAAAAGACAAGTTCAATTGAATTTTTTCCAATTCAGTTTATTTATATAGCGCCGATTCACAACAGATGTAATCTCAAGACACTTCACAAGAAAGGTAATTTCAATACAATCATACTAACATTCCAATCAGTTTAAAAGTTTTCTATGTAAGTAATCCCAGCAGATTGCATCAAGTCATTGACTGGCAGTTGCGCCCCTTCATGCAGACTTCAAGCACAGCAATCCCTCAACAATCCCTCATACTGAGCAAGCATGTTGGGACAGTGGAGAGGAAAAACTCCCCTATAACAGAAAGAAACCTCCAGCAGAACCTGGCTCAGTATTGGCCCTTTTCCACTGAGGCAGAGCTGGAGCTCCCGTGCTGACTAAGCTCCAGGGTTTTCGTTTTCAATTCCCGCGAGCACCAGCTCCGAGAGCCATAAACGGGTGCTACTCTGGCACCACTCTTGTGGGGGGCCAAAGCGGAGCTATCCAAGCACTCACTACATCATGGGGGAAGGGGGAGGGATTTACAGCCTACACAATAGAGGACCACCATATTTAAATCCAGACTGCTGGGAATGTTTTTTTATTGTTGTTGTTGAAAACATGGATGGCATCAAGACTTCGTCGCCTACTACAACGTTGCCTTGTCGACAGTGAATGCAACAGCGATGCCTTCTGCCGCTGTATCGCAGCAAATGCTTGTAAAGCGACGATTAGCATCTGCACTCCGATGAGGTCATCCATCTTTGTTGTTATGGTTTTTCTTCTTCTGCGTCTGCTTTATTTCCGGCGAGCGGCTTCCCGCGTGATTTCTGAAGTGACGCTCCGATGGTGCAACGCCGTAGCTCACAGTGGCTCCAAGTTGGCTCCTTGTTATGGAAAACAAAAGAGGTTTTGTGAAAGCTCTGGCTCCAGCTCCAGCTCTGGACAGGCTCTGTGTTCTTTGCAATTAAAAAAAGGCCTATATGAGCGGCCATCTGCCACGACCGTCTGGGGGTTTGAGAAGACAGAGCAGAGACACAAATGAAGAAAACTGAACGATGAGAACTGATGTAAGAGTACTTTCTATATTAAAGAAAGTAAAAAGTTGATAAAAAGATATGGGGGTATGCCCCGTTCCTGGGAGCTTCATCCCAGTCTATGCCCCCCGTCAAACAGTGCATTATAGCTAAGCAGGATAAAAGACCAGGTGTAGCTTTAATGGAGAAAAAAAAACACTGCGAAGAAGCAAAGTTAACAGTCATAATAACAGCAGAAAAATACAACTGGAGAGTAGTAGAAAAGAAAAGTAGCAGAGTGAAGAAAACTGTTGAGTCTGTCCTCCAACAGTTTAAGCCTTTCACAGCATAACTACAGAGATAGCTCAGGATGACCTAATCCACTCCAACTATAAACTTTATCAAAAAAGAAAGTTTTAAGCCTTGTCCTAAAAGTAGACAGAGTGTCTGCCTCACTGACTAAAACTGGAAGCTGGTTCTACAGGAGAAGAGCCTGATAACTTAAAGATCTGCAAATCAAATTTCAAAAGTAGAGTGTTTAGAGTCATCCATGTTTTTAGTAACCTGAAGTAACCTGAAAAAATACTCCAATAAAGTATCTCTGGGAACATGTTGAAGCGTGGCAACCACCATTTTTAAAACTGGAGGTTTTGAAGTTTAACATTAACATTCACTAGATTAAAGTCAAACCAACCTGTAACATTATCTTTTATTTTTGTGTTCTTTTTGTTGTTTACCTTTAAAATTAAACCACAACACCTGAAGACTGTCTAATCTAGCATCAAACTGTCCTTGGTTGAACCAACCTCCCTGTCATTTCACACTTTTCAGATTTTTCTTAAAATGTTTTGTGGCCCCAGTGGCCTTTATTGACAGTGGATAGTCTTATAGAAAGGGGAGAGAAGCAGGGGGAGAGACGTTCGGCAAATGTCCCTGGGTTGGAGTCGAACCCGGGACAACTGCATTGAGGAGTAAAGCCTCTGAACATGGGGCCCCCGTCTTAAACCACTGCGCCACAGGACACCCCTGGATTCTCAGATTTAAATGTAGGTTTAATACCCTTTAATAAATAGCCTAAATTAAAAAAAAAATTGCATTGGTGTCCCCAGTTTTCTGTTCATCGCTAATACAACTGATGTTCTTTAGGGCATTCATAGCTTAATCCTAACGTGTGGTTTTTACTTCCATGTAAAAGGAAATGGGGGCAGAAGTTAAATCTCCGTATTCCTTTTTAGTATGTATGCAGTGTTGTTCTTTAGTACTTGAGAGAAAGGTTTCTTGCTTCCTACAAATACAAATTTTTGTTCCTTGCTGCAATAAATCTGTTTGAGAGGCTTCAAAATAAACTTCCTTTATGACAACCAACATCCATGACATATAGACAGAAAACGATTGCCCAACTGGACAGAACACACTTTCCAATTACTGTTGATAAATTTATAGAATGTGTGTGACCCACTTGTACAGTTACAGGGTTTTTCTTATACTACACACAAGACCTGGGGATGTACACACACACATACTTTGATGTATCTCGACATCCTATCTCATGCACAGTCTTACACAAAAGGTCACGCCTGCGGTTCAGAACTATGTGTGAAAGTAGGCTAAAGTTGCTGTGTTGGTATTTAAAGCATTGTGTGGGCTGCTGACATGTACAGTCACACATGAATAAACACATGCATGTGGAACATGGACATGTCTGTGCATTCACATAAGCTTATCTTTATTAAACTTGCCTTTGAGAGGATGATTGCATGTAAACGTGTGTGTTAGGTTTATTTGTGATGATTGTTCTACCTGCCAAGACACCCACACACCATGTCAACAGTCACAGTCGTTGCTCTAAATTAGGGTGGTTAATTATTGCAATTAAACTCTTGTGTGTGTGTTGGTGTATAAATTGTAGTGTTGAGTATTCTAAGATGAGCTCTAGTCAGTGTTAATTCAGTTTGAAGCTGTGTGCATGACAGAAAATGTTTGTTAGTAAAGTTTAAGAATTAAATGAAGACTTGTTTTTATCCATTTTTTTCTTGTTTGCAACATTAAGTGTATCAGATCTGAGTTGTTAAATTTTTAAGTTAGAATAACAAATAAAACACTTAAATATCAACATTTACAGTGAACAAATTATTCATTATTAATGTACTTCTCTTACTGTCTATTAATTCCTATTTTTCATCCACAATGTGCAAAAGCTTAGTTTTCTCTCCTCAGAGTTTGCCTGATTTCATAAACCCGGTTTGCTGACATCATCCCACAATTTCTTTCCCCCAGTGCTGAGTGATGAGATTTACTGTGGAATAAGATGGCCAGCGGGAAGCTGTAGAGAATAGGAAAACACACTAATGTGATTGAAGGTCAGACGAGCCTTCTAGTCATTGGCACTGTATAGAAGTGATGCTTGGTTGTAACTAAGGTGTTTGTAATTCATGTGATGAAGAAGTGAATAATGTCCTGAAAGGTCTTGGTTGACTGTGGCATTTATGTCTATGCATCTTTAGGACAGTTTTAATTAGTAGTCTGATGCACGTTGATGTTAAGCAAATGAACTTGCTCCTAACGGCATCTTTTTGATGTAGTTATGTCTTTAGATTGCATTTAATAGAAGTTTACGTTTAAATAGGTCTTGCTTGTTTGCTTAAGAAGTTCTTCAGATGTTTTTATTAAATATTTTTTTAAATAACCATGACTAGGTTGGGAACTATGATTACCATTTTCATTGTCCATTTATTGATTGCAAGTCCTCAGCGCCTGTTAACAGAGCTGTCTCAAATCATCTAGACCCACCACCTTTTTTTTTTACATTTGGAATATGTTACAGAAGCTTTTGGAAAGCCCTAATTTTCTTTTTTCTAAACAGTTGCCCGCCAATCATAACTGTAAATTCACCAAATTTTTGAGTGTAAGTATTGTGATTTATATGCTTTAATTTACTTGCAGATCCAGATGTGTTTTTTAGGTTAAAACTTTGCTTAGACTGTAAAGTAAGATTGACATATTAGAACCTTTAGTTTTCTTGTTTTTTGTAAAGTTGAATAACTTTTTATTACCTTTAACAATCTAGTCATATGATGCAAACTGGCAATAATAATTTTTATTTTGCTATTCTGTTGAAAATGTCTGAAAGATGCCGAAATGGGTGGGTGTTTTCCCCCCTAGCTAAGCACTGTATATACTGTTACACACTGTTCTTTGTTTTGACTTACGTAATTGGAAACTGGGACTTTATAATAATTGAGTGGCATATTTTGAATTTGCAAGTATATTATAATTTGCATTCCTGCCTGCAGGACCCAATCCATATACACATGATGCCAGAAAGATTAAGATAAAACAAATGTTAAACATGAGGATGTATGATGGGGATGAAATAAATTCTGCGAAATCTTCTTTGCATTTCCACAATCTGTATTGTATATAGGCTTGTACAAAAATCTTTTCTGTGGGGGATTTTAGTTATTTTTTCCCCCCAGATGATCACATTACACCAACAATTTTAATAAAGGAGAAACATTTTTTTAATCATTGACTATCCACTTAGATTAAGTTTCATATGTGGACATGCTTCTGTGCACTTAACGCACTCTGCTTTTTCAGCAGCACTGATTATGAAAAGCTAGCATTTTCTCCAATCGAAGTATTCTGATAATTAGGAAGTCTGGTGGCTTTCCAATAGCAATTTAATTTTGGAGTGTTTTTACAAACTCACGGTCATGTGCTTGATGTTGAGCTGTACCCGTTTTTCATATTTGCTTATTGCCTTATTAATCACAATATATTTTGATGTAACCTATTTCAGATAAGGTATTAATATTCCACTTGAATCTGTGTTTATAGTCTGTCCTTTGCACTGAGCAGAGCTATAGTACTGTTAGACAACCAGGACATCCTGTCCCCTGCTGTCACAGATTTAAAACTCTATTGAAGCCAAAAGGAATAAATTGGTGAGCAGCTAAATCTTGTTATTGTGTCCCAGGTCTTTCTATCTCAACTCACAGATACAACATCCCTAACTCCTAACTCTGAAAAACCACTTCATTAAAAAGTTAGTAGTTCCTTGAAGTGTGCACTGACCCTAAGCCTGTAGAGCCATTTTTATGCACTCATTTTCTTAAGCTCTATTCTAATCCAAAGATTGCAAAGTTACTTTAGAAAGTATGTTTAAAATGCTCTTAAATCCATTTGAAGTTATAAGAATTAGGGCAGTTATCCTAATAGAACAACAATATTTTTACCTTTACTATTGGCGGATTGTAGCCACATACACTTTAGCTATACACTCACACAGAAAGCCAGAAAATATTTGGCAGAAAACTGGAGTGATGATTGTTTGATATGTATAATGCATGGTCAGGCTTACTCTTGTGTTGTTCTTGGACAAAGCCAAAAGGAAGTTCGTCATAGCACAACTGTTTCCTCTCTCAGATGTTTCTTCTTTTACCTTTGTATCATATCTACCCTAGAAAGTAAAATCATAATTTACTGGGCTTGTATTTTTCTATTTCATTTTTAAAGACCAAATAAAACACTCTACAGGAGCATGTAATTAATATTGTTCTTCGAAATTATTGGACTAAATTTGTTGTTGGGACTCACACCCTGCGATCAGAAACAGAAAAGCACAATTACAAACTAGTTTTGCTGTCCGGTTATGTCAAGAACGCTTTAATAAGATTCTTTTTATATAAGATGGTCCAAGATAAAAACAAAAAAGTTACCTACTGCCTATAGCTTGAAGCTTATCTTTTTTAGTTATTAAAATAATATTGTGAATATATATGTAATGATTAGTGATGCATCAACCATTTAAACAGAAATTAGAATCAGAACATTTTCCCCTAATGACATCTAGTTAGTGATCGGTAGTTCAAATACTGATTTTTTTTTTCTTTCTTTCTATTAAGCAAATGAAAATGAAAAACTTTATCAGTTTTCAGTGTTTAAGCAAATCAACCCACAATAGGTACTTTTATCCGCTTCCGAAAAAGGCTAGGAATACATGCATTTTTGGTTGAAGTAATCAAACAAATTCTTTTCTTAAAGTTTACAAGAATAATAGAAGATTCAGGGCCTGATTTATCAATATTCCAAAGAAAGAGTGCGAAATTGCGCGTACCGCGAAATATTTGCCCTTAGGGCGTGTTCCTAATTGCGGGTTATCCACTAAGATTGATACAACCTACTCATATTCATTAAACAAATTATTCTAACAGGTCAACCAGAATAATTTTACAAAGAGTTTATTTACTCTGATCAGATCACACCTATTGTACTAGGTATGGTTGTGATGCTAAATTAATGGTAAAACGTGCTAACACAAACCTGCAAAAATCTGTGGTCTACAGAGCATTTCAAGAATGGACTAAATTATTTAAAAATATTAGAGAACTGAAGGGCATATATTATTTAAAAAAAGTATTAATATCTAACTTTAGCTTTGGATCTACTTGAGGGTTTTACGTATTTTACTGAAGGTAGGAAATTTACAAGTTAATTACATTTGGTCTTTGTATGTAATCTGAAATGTATGAATTTTGTTTGTAAACTGTGATATATGTAATTGGCACTGTGGTGTTGTACATTATTATTATATTTTATAAATTGGACCTCAGGAAGATTGGTAACCACTATGGTGGAAACTAATGGAGATCCAAATAAATAAGCAAATAAACAGCAGGTGCAGATGCGTTGAGTTCACAGAGAGTTATGATACGTCTTTGTAAAAAAAGGGAAATAATCAAAATCTGTCAGGTTTATGGCCATCAATGTATTAATTACTATTAAGTTATAATGTTTGTGAATGGTATTTTTCGTTTCTCAGTAATAAACTTATGTTGAATCATGGTGGCGCACAATTAAGACATGTAGAAGTAAAATAGGCGCAAATTCAGCCGGCACAAATTTCATGTTTGATAAATCATACTGCATGTGGAACGCCTACTTATTTGGATGTTCTCCCAATATTTTGCTCCTTCTGACAGAATCGCCCACATTGCATATTCATCAAGGACAAAAGCGCTAAATGGATTGCGCTTATCTTGCTGCTGGTTTAACAGGCGTAGAGCTCTCTGCGCCTGCTTAGTAAATCACCCGCTGCATGTGTTAGCGCCTGCTGTGAGGTTTGCGCACATTTTAACAAGCGCAAACCTTTGATAAGGCCTGTGCAGAGCAGCTCTGATGGATTCTGTAGCACCTCTTCTACCTTAGCCTGACTCAGGAGAAGGTTCCAGTGTTGTGGAAGACATCATGCCTTGTTCCAGTACCAAAAAGAACTCACCCATCAGTCATCAATGACTATAGACCTGTTGCCCTGACATCCCACATCATGAAGGTCCTAGAGAGACTCCTGTTGGCCCACCTCAGTAAGCAAACTAGAACATATCAGGACCCACTGCAGTTTGTTTATCGCTGTGGAGTTGAAGTTGAAGATGCCATCATCCACCTGCTTCAACCAACCCACTGTCATCTGGACAAAGCAGGCAGCACTGTGAGGATCATGTTCTGTGATTTCTCCAATTCAGCCTGATTTGCTTCGTCAGAAACTCCTGAAGACACAGGTCGAGCCTTCCACAATCGCCTGGATCAGTAACTGACATATTGGTTGAGAAGTATAAATACCACGGAGTTCACCTTGACAACAGACTGGACTGGAGACTGAACAGTGAAACCGTCTACAAGAAGGGACAGAGCAGACTGCACTTCTTGAGGAAGCTTAGGTCCTTCAAAGTTATGCAGCAAGATCCTGCAAGTCTGTTGTGGAGAGTGTAATCTCTTCAGCCGTCATCTGTTGGGGTGGCAGCATCAGAGCCAGGGACTTAAAAAGAATCAACAACCTGATAAAGAAGGCTGCTCTGTTCTTGGCACTACTGTGGAACCTGGAGATGATGATGCAAAGAAGGATTCTTCATAAAATCAAAAACATTACGGACAACCCTGAGCATCCTCTTCTCTTCATAAGACAGTCATACAACAACAGAATGTCTTCAGTCGGAGGCTTCTTCAGTTTCACTGCAATACAGACCGCTACAGGAAATCCTTCCTGCCCACAGCCATCATTATCTACAACAACTCCTTAAAGAATTAATTATATGAGCTACAACAACACTTAATTTACCTCTGGGATCTATAAAGTATTTTTGAATTGAATTGAATTAAATAAACCAGGGCCTTGGTTCTTCAGTTATGATGAACATTTATCAAGGGAAAACATCTATTCAAACCATCCAGACCACTTATGGAGATATAACTGCCCCACTTGTTGAATCAATTCATTTTGATTAACCCTATTACTTTTGTCTGGTTTCACTAGCCACAACCATGCCCCACTGCTGACTGACCTGTAAAATCATTAAATTACTTAAGTTGCATAATGATAACATGTCTAACAACCTAATAGAAGGTAAATAATCTCCAAAAGCGGCACATCTGGCCCGATCTAAAGAAATTCATGATTGACTGAGAAACCAAGGCTTCGGGACTCCAGAAAACCACAGTGAGAGCAATTATCCACAAATGGAGAAAACATGGAACAGTGGGGAACTTTCTCATAAGATCTCATAGATGTTTTTGCCAGGAGGTCCCAAAAGAACCCAGAACAGTTTCTAAAGCTCTGCAGACCTCACTTTCCTTAGTTAAGGTCAGTGTTCATGATTCAATGATAGGAAACAGGCTGGGCAAAGAATGCATCCATGGAAGTATTCTAAGGTGAAAACCTCTGCTGACTAAAAATAAAAACAGAACTTAATGGTTCCCAAGACATTTGGGAAAATATTCTGTGGACTGATGAGACACACTTTCTGGAAGGTGTGTATCTTTTTATTTCTGCTGTAAAACTAACGGTATTTCAGAAAGAGTTTTGTATTTGTGGTTATCTTTGGCTGATTTGAAAATTAGTATATCAATGTTCAACATTTCAGTGGCACAAAAAAAAGCAAAAACAGTAGAAATAATAGGACTGATTCTTCTGTTAAAGCCTTTTTTTATTTTTTGGTTTCTGTTGTATAAGAATTAAAATTGGTTGCAAAGACCGTCACCAAAACTAGGCATAAATATCAGCTGGAAAATCCTGATCATGACTTCTGTAATCATATTTAATAATTAATTTTTCTAAGTAATCTCGGAGACATAATTTCAGCCTGACACCACTTGCTTGTAACCAGAGGAAGCAGCTGTGCAGTTTGTATCAAACCAGATGGAGAGAGGAGAGCAAGCAGCCTTTTCCTGATGGCTACCTTCCCTACATTCCTGGCCAACAATAACACCATTGGCACACCTAATGACAAGGAACAGAGCGAGACAAGCCAAAGGCCATGTTATTGGTCAGGTTATTGGGTTCATCTGGAGATCTACAAATGGCTATGGCCTTGAGGAAACATTAGATTTTCCAAAGCATCACCCTTCTCAAAACATAATTAACAAGGAAGCCACAATAGGTATGCGTAAAGCAGACAATACACAAGCTTAGTACCTCAGCAGCATTGTGTTGCTGGAATTTTAGGAATTTTGTTTTGGTTAGGAATATGTAAGCTTTTGGACCAATTAAACACAGGTCTGACCCTGTATTAAGCAACCTCTCTGGCATAACTCCTGTGGGGCAGACGTTTTACGTTAAAAATGACTGCTGATGGTCTTGATGTAGGAAAAAAGTCAATCTCAGGATGCAGATGATGCAGTGAAGGGCCTTGACATGGCAGTGAGACTGGCGTAATTTATCCACACAAATTGACATTAGGTGCCTGGAGAACTCCGCTCAACACTCTCCTTTAGGTCTGAAAGATTAGAAACATCACAAATTATGGATGAATCATCCTACAGCAAACCAGCACTTCAGTAATGTATTTTTAACAGATTCTTTTTAATTATGGATACTGACAGAGGGTAATGATGTGTCCCTGTGTGGAGCTTGACCTCAAGCTTTTCAGCAGCCCTCAGAAGACAGATTGCTCTCGCATCTGTGATGTTCTTGAAACAGCGCTGGTGTTCCCAGAAAGTTACGCTAAAACAAAATCTGAAAAGATAAAAAGAATTAATGAACTCCGCTGTTACAAAATCCCACACAAAGGGCACCCTTTTGTGCTTGTGTGTGTGTGTGTGTGTGTGTTAATGTTGGGATGATACGATCTGAGAATGTGAGATTGGTTACTGGTTTTGATGTTTTCAGACATGGATGGCTTCGGAAATCTTCATTGCATTTTAATGTTCATGATGATGATATCTCCGAACCTTTTAAATCAGCTTCTGACAATTACACTTCCATCAATTTTAATTCACCCTTCCCATGAATATCTATCTAACTCCCACTTTATATCATTTGTATCTATCTCTCTGTTAGACGTAACCGCCACACAGACACACACCACTGTCCAATTAACCAAGCATAATTTTTGCTATCTAAATGACCACATGCATCTTTCTGTCTGTCCCCACACAGTTAATGATAATGATGGTTGCACACATTTTTATGCCAGTGTGTGTGCAATTTGCCTTGTGCTTCTCTAAGTACAAATCTATTTTTGTGTGCCTGCATGGGATAATATGTCTTAACACATAGCTTAAGCAGACACTCGACCATTTCCAAACCTACAGCCCAGTGACAGATCATTAGACAGTAGCACTGAGCGTGGCTCTAATTTACTATGAAGCCGGTAGATCATCCCCTCTTGCTGCATCTGACCTTCCCATTCCTGCAGTAATTGTTTGGAGGATGGTTATTTTTAATGCTTGTCACTGACTGTCATGAATAGGGTTCTACTAAAGCCTTGGAGCATTTAGGCACTGACAACAAAGGGCTTAGTGAGGTAAAGGAGTAAAAGCATTTAGGGGGGAGCTGTTGAATTGTTGGCGAGCAGAGAATGTAGGCTATATTGGTAAAATATGTGATTTAAACAAATTTGCCTCCATTGATGAAGTTAAGCAAGAAAAATCTATAAAATTAATTTTGTTTATACATAGCTTTATTTTTTTTTGTTAATCTTCTCTGCATTTGTACAAAAATATTTCCAGTTTTTCAAATTGTCTACATTAGTCATTTGCCGATCAAAAGCATGAACGTATACCAAGGTTTCAAAATCTTTACAATTTTCTATCATACCTTCATTGTTTTTTTTAATGAAATGCCAGAAAGAGTCCTAATGGCCAGAGTTATATCTAGCTTTATAATGCATGGAGTTAAGTAGTGCTGACCCTCCACTACCTGCTGCTGTGCACTGCCAGTCAGCTGAAAGAAGGTTTCTGCACTTTGTAGTTTTAGAAAAGTTTCTGTCATGTTTGTTATACCTGTGTTACTCTATAACGAGCAGAACAACTTATTGAGTACAATATTTGGTGCAGAAGGCTTTTTGAAAACATCTAAAATAATATTTGAGGAAGTGTACATTGAAACAAAAAGAAGCAATGAATAGAGGTGTTGAGAATATAACTGGAATAATCAAAAGGTTATTTTGCACCAATAGGAATAATAGTTTATTTTCTGTTTTAGTTATTAAAACAGAAAAGGATCTTTAAGTTAATACGTCATATGATATATTTTGTGTGGAAATGATGATGCTATGAGAGCTTGGCATTTTTACTCAATGTTATCATATTTTGAGAATATCCTTCTAGCCAAAGCCAAGTCTACGTCTCAATAGTTCATATCATTTTTTTTACGAACAATATGATTACAGTATTATAAAGGATAAATTGGTAGCTCTTCAGTATGCCAAGTTTGTTAAAATTCATAAAGCATAATGATCACCTCAAGTGGCACTTTCTGGTTTTTCACAAGATGAATAAAGGCTATAAAGCTATAAAAAGTCTTATTTGAGTTGTTTCAATGGACGGTTGCAGGGTTCAAAGCATATTCCAAATGTTGAATTGTTTCTACACTGAGCAAAATGTGACTAGTGCTTTAACAAAAATGATTGCACAAAATCTATGAGCCACATTGTCAGTGGCATTATAAGCACCATTTTTTTACACTGTACCTGACTCGTTTGCATTCAGCCAGGCCTGGTGACATGATTTATGTGGACGTTTGGAGACATTGATTAAAACAGATTGAGATATCTTTAGATAAGATATATCAAGTCATTTTCCTTCTTAATGCATAATCTGTAAATTGTGAATTTCATGGACTATTAGCTTTATTTGGTTTTTTATTTGTTCACGTCTCAAATGCTATTACTTTCTTACACTGGTAACATGCCTGATGTAAGGCTGTCCAACAACTGATTTGTTTCGATAAAAACAGATCACTTTTGTTTAATAATTCCCATTGGCTTCAGCCTAGGGGTTTAATATTCATTACCTACAATAGGTGAAGTTATTTTAAATTCAGTTAATGAAGCATGAGATTCCCTTAAGTGTAAAGGCAGCTACAATCAAAGTAGAGAACGAACACTTGCAAGCTTTTACCATATTCATCATGTTGTTTTATTTTTTGCAATCATTCCCTGTGGATAATCCTAAACGTATTGTTGGTTATAACACATTTTTTTGTTCTGTCATCAGTTTAGTTTTGACATAAAAAGCTTTAAAAAGCTGAGCTTTTTGATCTGTTTTTTTATTTTGTGTGATTTATTTCCATCTATCTTTCTAGAGGGAGTGTGTGAGATCTGGTTGACAAGTGAAGACACTGGTGCTTATGGCAGAGACATAGGGACAGACCTGCCTACATTATTGTGGAGGCTGGTGCAGGAGATTCCTGAAGGAGCCATGCTGAGGCTGGGAATGACCAACCCTCCTTATATCCTGGAACACCTAGAGGTATGAACAGACACACAGTCTCACTTTCATTGTTATACAGGACATTACATCAAAGTACCTTATTTTCCTAATCATAACCCCAGCCGTTACTTAGCTAATTATAAAGCCAACCAGGTCCTAATAGTGTCGTTAATGATCTGCATGATGGTTAATTTCATAGTTTCATCATAACCCTCTCATTGTAACTCTAATTTGATTTATGGCTCCATCATACCAATACCTATACTCTACACATCTCGCCCAAAAGCATCATCAAAAATAATGATACATTTTTGTCAAATTAAACTAAAATACCTAGGCTCATAGGACCATTTCCTCCACACTGTTTTGTTTTTCATCCCCCAAGCCTCATATGCTCTATCCTCCTTGTGAAAAAAACAATATTGCTCTGCCTAGATTTAATAAACTAAATTGCTGTCCGTTCTGCTTACCAAGCAGTTTAGCTCCAGCCTTCTTTCTGCTCATTAGTTCATTTTCTCCCTCTCTAATGAGTCAATTAAAGACCATTGTGTATTCTTTAGCCACCCCAATTCTATCAGTCATTATTGTCTTGTCTAATGGAACAATGGACACCGGTTACCCCCTTTCTTTTTTTTCCCAGTTTTTTCCTTTGACTTTGTTGATCTCCATAAAAGATGCAGTATTCAGAATTTTTATTTAATTATTTTTCATTTTTAGCGGGCCGCCAGTTTTTGAAACAACCGTCTGGAAATAAATTTATTTGTTTTATCACACATTTTCACTATAAATTGACAATGCATATATTCATGGTGGGATTTTAGAAAATGAAGTAGCTCAGAGTAGCGTTAATGAAAAGTGAAAAAGAGAGAAGGTCTCTAGACTGAGTAAAGACTGCCCCAAAAATAAGCAGCTTTATAAAGCATAGTGTCTTAGTTTTGTCAGTTAAGGATCAGTAAATTCTAATCGGTAGAGCTATGATGTGCACTTAAGGCTGCATTTTGAGTAAGCAAACCTTTTTTCCCTTAGGATCAAAGAATATATGGACATGTTCATTGCTCAGCAGCCCCAGCCACCAGTTTGACTGCAGGAGCTCGGGGGTAAATGAAGTTCTCAGGGAGATATTTCACCTTACAAACACATACCTGGAGAAGGGACACATTTCCCAGCATTTTAAGCCAGTGTAAATCCACCTGGGAGACAGTGCTAGAAATTGCTGTTGTTGCTAAAATAATCTAAAAACAAATGAAGACCAGTTCCAATTATTAAAACTAGACAAAGAATTACATAAATAAATAATCATTGTTTTTATTGTGGTTTTAAAGTGCCAATTTGACCACCTCTGCCTATGTTATGCTGCTGTGGTCCAAGTTGTGACTCCAAAACAAAAGCAAGGAGAGGTATTTCTTACACTTCAGTAGGCATAATTTGCCAAATGGATCCTATAGTTAGGGTCTCAGCTGAGAGGCACAAGATTTATGTCAAATGAAATCTCTCTGATGCTTAAAAAAGCTTGAAAACACCAGTTGCTTTAGTTGAAAAAGCTCCTGTAACCTTTTACTTAATGAAAGCTTTCGCCTTTGCAGAAAAGGTTGATTTTTAAATTCTATCAAGCTACAGCCAGCAATTTAAGAATTGCTCTCTATGGTGAGAATGCTCAGAACAAGAAGTGCAAATATCATTCTGAACAGAGATGATTTCTGTCCTTGTAGCTCAGTTTTATTTTAGTTGTAAAGTCCTGCAATGAGATCATTAAAGGGGTTGAAAATGTCAGGAAGGATAGGAAGACATTATTTAGAGAACACTTGCAGTGATTTCCACCTCCACATTTCTTCTATTTTTGCTTTTTCTTGTCATTCTTTAATGTTTTAAGGAAATTTCAATATCAGAAAAAATGATTTCATCAGCCTTGTGATTAACTACCTGACTTGTAAATTGAAGAAAGCATGTAAATACTGTAGAACCTGTATGACAACATAAAGGATCCTAAAAGACCTCAAAAAGCAACAAATCATCAACACAGGAGAAACTGAAGTCATTCTAGAAAGGGTTACAAAAATCCAAAGTGTTTGGGACTCCACTGAACTGCAGTGAGAACCATAACTCACAAATGGAGAAACCATGGAACAGTGATAAACCTCTTGTACGTCTGTGTGTTTACGTTTTTGTTGCAATTTCTACAATACTAATTTAAACCTTAAATGTAGGCAGTGATGAAGAAATATTTCTTGGCATGATCCTGCCACCTTTTTCCTAATTTGTATTACACATTTTCCTCATAGTTAGCGTCTTTCTTCATAAGATGTTCTGGAAGTTTCAGTGCCTACTGAATGTATATCTTTAGAAGAGAGAGATGGTCATCAAGAAACTGGCTTATACTCATGAATGTGACATATTTAATTAAATCTGAATGCTTATTCAGATTGGCATAAGCTTTGCTACAGTTCTGTAGGTCAGCTTTTGTGTCTCACCTGTGAAAAACCAAAGGAATAGTAGCAAGAAAAATTTACATAAAGGTGGAGAGGAGGAACAGTTGGAGAAAATATAGGGCAATAGTAACCTAGATAGGTTAGTGCTGTTTACTTAGGTTTACAACAGCTACCTAAAGTAGAAGAATCAAGGATGATTGGGACCATAGATTAATGAAATGAGCGCAGAAATGTAAAAAAGAAGAAAAAACAGGGGGATGAAGGCCCGGGGATAGAGATGAGGGGTAAGGAAGAGTATAAAATAAGTGCTGTGGGAAGCAGCAATGGGGGTTGTAATTAACCAGGGGTTAATGGAGGTGTCTAATTGTCCCCCTCATGTATGGGTAGGCTTTCTGCTTGGCTACATTACAATTAACAAACCATCCTCCTAATGATAGGGAATAACAATTAACTGATAATTAGAAATATACTTGGGTGACACACTAGCTTACTCTGCAGATGTATGTTAAGAATCATTTCATATGCTACCAGCTCTCTTATTGTTAATGTCTATGCAATGAATTGAATTATATCTTTTTTCTGCTTTAATTCCTCAGTCAATTAACCTACATAAAGAAAGATAAGAATGGTCTTCCTTAAGTTGTCATTTTCTTTTGTTGCTCCTGTCCCCTATTTACCCTTTCTCCTTTCCCTCCTCCTCTAGTCTAATTTTCTGCTAACTCTAGTTATTTTATTGTGCACATTTTAAAAAAATCTTTTACCATGTAAATTAAAATATATAGCGTTATTAGTTACCCACCACTTAAAAGATTCATCCTTCAGCTTTCTCCATACTTACTTTTATCTTTAAATTATTTTCTTCCCTTTTGAGAAGACATTCAAAGCCCTTTTAGCTTGCTCATTTTTTCTAACTTTTCATGATTATAGCGGTAATATGAATGCTGTGACGAGAGCCAGTTCTCAGAAGTATATTTATCCATCATTTTTAAGTGAGGCCAAATAATACCCTGCTGTCTTTCCTTTTCTACAGAAGACCAGCACTTATATAAGATCATCAAACTGAATGGCTGTGATTGAAGCTGAAAAGGCCAAGTAACTTCACCACTAGCCTGCTAAAGATCACCCTCTCGCTCACATTCAGATCAACACTTTTGTGCTGTCTCCTTCTGTCACACAAGAGCACTTTTTTTCTTGTCTGCAGCCTGTTTTTCTTGACAGATGTCTGCTGCCTCGTAGTACCATTTGTTGATTGGAGCAGTTAAAGGCCCAATCGCCTCTCATGGCCCACTTGTCTCTGAC
This sequence comes from Valencia hispanica, assembly GCA_963556495.2. Taxonomy (NCBI): domain Eukaryota; kingdom Metazoa; phylum Chordata; class Actinopteri; order Cyprinodontiformes; family Valenciidae; genus Valencia; species Valencia hispanica. The sequence goes on from OY747710.1 coordinate 33,084,095, forward strand.
ATTTTAGTTGATTGCATTGTGCTGTCAGGAGTTCCTTTTTGAGTAGCTACATAGAAAAAAAAATCTGTCATTTTCAGATATATTTTTGAGCTTCATTTTCTGTCAGTCTCCACTTAAGCTTCTCCTCAAAAAAGGTGTATGTTTATGAACATTAGTGTACTAATGTGAGCTTTGATAGGTACGACTGAATATATCAGGAAAGCAAAAGCAGTAAATAATGAGAAATAATAGGATGATCAGACATAACTATCTGACCACCTCCCAAATGATAGGCATCAGTTGTCGCCCCGGGCAACCATCACCAGTCAAAGGAACTGACGAAGAGCATTTCAGAGAGATTTGAGGTCCCCAGTACCAGGAGCAATAAATATAGCGCGATAGAGGCGCTGTTTAGACTTGATATGAAAATGTTTCATTAACATTTAACCAGGAAGTTCTATTTAGAAATATATATGAAATGTTATTTATAAAGCAGTGTTTCCCAACCCTGTTCCACAAGGCACACAGTTCTGGATGTTTTAGATGTTTTTCGCCATTAACACATCTGATTCAGATGATTGCACTTCAGCAAAAACCTGTTAATCAGAGTTGAAAAACACTGTTCGATAGAACACCTGGCTAAAGCCTGGCGCACACGAGAGCAATCTGCTGAGCAAAAAGTAATTCGAGGCCGTTTGCTCAGCAGATAGCTCGCTGTGTGCGGCTAATTTACGGTGAGTTTTCTGCCTCACGAGGCGTTGAGGTGAAAATCAAACAGATTTGATGTTTTTCAAAATGGGTTCTCCATTCACATGAATCCAAGATGGCAGCCCCCTGTTTTCACAGTACCTGTTTGGTTCAATTGTGCGGCCAACTCACTGTGTGCCAGCTCGTGCTTGTCCCTGTTCTTGAAATCTGACGAGCTGACATCGTATAAAGAGGTCTAGTCTGGCCAAATTTCCTTGAGTTTATCTTCTAATCTTCCATGGTCTTGAGCCAGAAAAGGGTGGGGTGCCTTTTCCGGGTCGGGGATGAGGTCTTTCCCCAAGTGGAGGAGTTGAAGTATCTGGGGGTCTTGTTCACGAATGAGGGTAAAATGGAGCGGGAGATCGATAGACTGATTGGTAGGGCATCTGCAGTCATGCGGGCGCTGTACCGGTCTGTCGTGGTAAAGAGAGAGCTGAGCCGAAAAGCGAAGCTCTTGATTTACCGGTCGATCTACGTTCCTACCCTCATCTATGGTCACGAACTCTGGGTGGTGACCGAAAGAACGAGATCACGGATACAAGCGACTGAAATAAGTTTCCTCCGTAGGGTGTCTGGGCTCTCCCTTAGAGATAGGGTGAGAAGCTCAGTCATCCGGAGGGGGCTCAGAGTAGAGCCGCTGCTCCTCCACATCGAGAGGAGTCAGTTTAGGTGGCTCGGGCATCTGGTCAGGATGCCTCCTGGACGCCTCCCTGGTGAGGGGTTTCGGGCATGTCCCACCGGGAGGAGGGCCAGGGGAAGGCCCAGGACACACTGGAGGGACTATGTTTCTCGGCTGGCCTGGGAGTGCCTTGGGATTCCTCCCGAGGAGCTGGGCTAAGTGGCTGGGGAGAGGGAAGTCTGGGTGACCTTGCTTAAGCTGCTGCCCCCGCGACCCAACCCCGGATAAGCGGAAGAAGATGGATGGACCTACAGAGCTATGTCACACAAAGGGCTGTCACCACCACCAACCAGTCTCCTAATGTTTTCATAAAATCCCCAAAACATTAGAGTAACGTGAGAATATTAATATTCAGAAATTTGAGTCACGTTTGGTGGAGTTATTTTGGGCTAACAAAACTCTTCATGAGTCTAATTACGTGGCCAAAAAGTTACTATGAGAAGCAAACGAGAATACCGTAATTAATTTGTGTTCATCGAAAGACAGCACAAAAAGACAGCATTTTAACCTTAAAAAAATAGTGCCACAGACTGCTCCACAAAAAGGGCCCGGTCTAGATTCGAACTCTGGACCTTCTGGCTCCAAGGCAGTCATGCAAACTGCTGCTCCACCATGCATATGCAGTTGAAACCAGAAGTTTCTATACAACTAATGAAAAAACTCACACATTTCTTTCCCACTGTCTGAAGTGTCTGAAGTTAAATCAGAACAAACATTTCTTGTTTTAGCTCACTTGGAATTACCGACATTATTTATGTTTTCTGACACAATAATGAGAAAGAGTATATGTCAGATTTATTTATAAAAGTCTTCACAACACACATACACAAGAAATGTGGGGTTTTTCTGTTGTATGTAAACTTCTGGTTTCAACTGTATGTAGTGTTGATGTCTAACAATTTTTGGTGTAAATATTAGGAAAAGTCCCCTTTGAAAAGCACTAGGATTTTGGACTGCTTTATGATGCACGTAAATGCTGCTATATGCTAGCCCTGTGAAATGTGATCTATAAACACATTTTGCCAATGGCAAACAACAAAACAAGAATTATAAAAATACTCAATTAGTATTTTTATGTATGAACTTTGAATGTAAACATGGTCTGTTTGGAGTTTTTCCAGCCAGGACCAGGGTTTGCTCTGCATCAGTGTTTTTATAGCTCTGGAAAATCTGTTCCATCTCAACACTGACTCTTTGCTGGGACAGAAGAGGAGTTGATGTTTCTAAATCCATGTTTAAATCTTCCAGGTTAGTTTCACTTTTAGTCTCCTTTATTCCAGACAAAAAAATATCTCGTTCTTCAGCTCTTTGCTTTATCGCCTGTAACATATTGAATATATGTCCAAACAGCTGCATCCACAGTTACTTTTTCAACTGAATCTGAAAAATGCAATTTCCTGTTGTGTTTATAAAACACATTCCTAATTAGGTGATTGAATTACAGTAATCATCCAATCATCTACTTATTATGTTTTTTCTTTCAAAAGCGTAAGCCCCTCCTCTCCAGATTGTTCCCACAGAAAGCTTTTCAGATGCTTCTGTGTGAAAAGCGCCTTGATATGTTAGGTCACCAGGTTTCACAAAACAGATAAAGTACCAAACTATACTATTTATGACCTTAACAAACATTCGTATGCACACATCCACACTCTTATCTTTCAGAGTGTAAACTAAATTATCAGCAGTTTACAATCTAACCTCCAGATGCAAAACCCAGACGTATCCACACTCTTGTTTAATATGTGGTTGCATGAGAGTGCTTCCTGTTTACTTGCTTTAATCTTTTCCTGGTGAAACCAAACGTTGATATGCTGTCATTACTTAACGAAAAATGAAAAACAAATAGTACGTCTCTAACTTTTTCACCTCAGGGTAAAAAAATAAAACCAACACATCAACCCAGTATGACTTGCAAATGCAACAAATTTACCACATTTTTCTTTTACAGTGAAATCTAGATTTAATCTGCAGGAGGTGCTGCAGAGCTGCTTGATCCTCCAGGGTAAATAAATTGCAACACAAGGTGTTTGATATGTGTAGTGGCGTCTTTTGTCTGCTGTAACCTGATTTACGACACTTTTCTGGAAAGGTATTGTCGAGTCATTTTGTCTACAGGTAGCCCAAAGTAAACCCTGTCAATATTTGCCGGTTAATATATCCGACTGTGATAATCTGCATGCAGTTTGGTCACGTATAGAACCGGACAGAATTCATTTGTTTCCTAACATTATGCTCCACGGAGTTAAATAAATTAAAAATGCCTTGAAAAATATGGTCTAGAAATTAACTTAGCACCCCCCACCACATCTAGGCAATGCTTGTTTTCAGTTTGTAAGGTAGCCATCCCACTCAACATAACGTGACATAAAACAGTTTTTCAAATACATGTAAAGAAATATATGTATGTATGTGTGTATATATATATATGTATGTATGTGTATATATGTATATATATGTATATATATATGTATATGTGTATATATGTGTGTGTGGACATTTTAATCACCACTTTTATATTTTGAAGTATATTCTAACCAAGTTTGTACTGTAATGATTTTATTGCCATTTTTGTTTTACTATTCAGTTTGAACCAAAATAAAACTTAAGCCACTTATTTATGATTTTTATGTTCTCCTCTAGAGATGTCGGCAACATTTTAAAGGGAATTCTTTACAATTTTATTTGAGATATGTTACTTACTGGTATAATCTGAATATATATTAGTTTGCTGTAAGATGAAAATACAGTCTTATAAAGAGCAAAGAGTGTAATAGCTAATGACTTTTTTTAGTATTCTTCTTTAAAAGATGATAGTGGGAAGGGTTTGTCCTCCTTTGTGACTGTTTATGAAGAAGCATGTTTTGCAATTTATTAGCTGCTTCAGTTTCGATACTTGGATTCCTTCTGTTTTATATATTTATGTGAGATGAAGATTCAAGGATGAAAGGAATTTATGTGGATTGGGCAAAATAAAAGACAGTCAGTTGAGGAAGACAGAAAGCTAAAAATGTTATGTTACACATATAACCACTGAAGGAGAAGAAGAGGAACGAGGTACAATATAGGTACTATGGGACATCACAAACAAACCTGGGTCCTGTGATCAGGAACACAGAGGTTTCTTGCAGGTCACGGAGCGCCGCTTTGCGTCTGCAGTAGGACCCTTACTCCAAGCTGACTGCCGAGTGGGCCGACCTGATGCAGACCCCGGTGCTGCTGGTGACTCCTTTGTCCTCGAAGGAGGCAGGGAAACCATAGTTTGACGGTCGCCTTTGGTTTCACATCATGCCTGGGGATGATGGAGCGCATGATGGGTCTCGAACTTGGCCTGGATAGCCTCGAGGGACTGTCCAAACAGGCCACTGGAGGAGGAGTTATTTTATAGCTAAAATACTAGTTAGCCCTTTCCCGGTCTGGAACATTAGTGAGGATAGACCATAGATGTCTCTGCGCCACCACCGCTGAAGCCATCCCTCTACCCAGGGAGAGGGCCACGCCGCGGGATTCACATTGGTTGTAGTCCGCTGTGACCTGAACCTTGTTCAGAAGGGGGGCCAGCAGGATATTTGGGGGGATCTGCACACCGAGGTCCACCAAACACATCGCCTAGTAAATCTGCAGCTTGGTGACAGAAATGAGGGAACAGGCGGAGGTAGCCTGGACCCGACACATTTTTTTTCAGCTGCGCTGCCAAAAATCTCTACGCCTTGGAGAGTAGGATTGCCAGTTCACTTATCCCACTGGTACACACTGGGGCCAGATAGGCTGCCAGAGATGGCTCCATGGGAGGAAGGCTCACTAGCCCAGCTTTTTTGGCGTGAAGAATTCCCAGGCAGACTGGGTATGCCTCATGCAGGTCCTTCTCGTGCAGAGAAAACCCCCGCAGCCTTGTGGACAGGGGCGAAGTCTGCTTTACCGACTTAGACTCTGTGCTCATCTCAAACCACGGAGGAATTAAATGAAGAACAGAAATGAGGGCATAAAAGTCGAGGGGATAGCCGAAGCAACAGGAAAAAAATAGCGCTCGATGGACAGAGATGCTAGCCTGTTGGCAGCCATAGCTAACGCTAGCGAGCAGTTGAGCTAATTTTTCATATTAACAGAAGTGTTATGGGTATTTTCTCAGTGAGGTGAAGAGTGTAAGAACTGTAAAATGAGGATGACGCCAGGTACTTGTAGGTGGTGGGCAGGGACCCAACCTGACATCACGCTCATTTGCCTTGTCTAGCGTGATGCCTTCACGGGTGTGTTGTCCCATAGTACCTACATTGTACTGAGTGAATCGACTGAAAGGGAACGTACAACTTTTGTTTCAATTGATGAGGCCTAATCTGTCTTTTATGGTTGATAATTCTTCCTTTTATAGATTATTCTGGTGTTGTAATCAGGAGTAAACTGCAACCCACGATGGTCATGTGGTCAATTAAGGTTTTTAGGATTTTTTTTATTTTTATGGGAGGGGGGATTTGTCACTTTTATGTATTTAATAAGGGAGAAAAAACTTCATTCTTATTATTATCTTAAGTGTATGTGCCAAGGTTTTTTTAATAAAGACTATTCTTTATAACAATAAAGATATGATTTAAAAAAACAACCAATAAGAAGATCTCAAAGAAAAACATGTCAGAGAAGGGCAAAAATGCAAATAATGCTTCCTAAGCATATTAACGTGTTTCAGTTTTTGAGATCCTGAACATTATTCCTGAAACTCTGTTTCCCCTGTGGGGTCCATAACCACAATATTCATTAAATTAAGTCTGCAAACACTATGTTGGTAATTCTTCCTTCTGCTAGAGTATTGACTGATATTTATTTTTCAGCCACTGATTCTGGAAGAGAGGTAATAAAACTATACACAAGATTCTGGTCCACATTTTAACTTCTGTAAATTCACTTAAAAATCCATGTTAGAAATGTTAGAAACCATAAATACATTTCACCAAAGCAACTTTTTTTCAATTTGAACTGAAAGTTTGGTAGAGGAGAAAGGGCTCTGGTCATGATTTCAACTAGTGCAATAACTTGTAAATTATTTCACATGTTAACCCTCTCAAGCAGAAATAAAAAGACTTGAAGCTCAGACGACTTTAACAGTATTGCATAATGTTCACCTGCAGAGAGTAAACCAAATACAGTCAGTAGCAGTGTATAAAGTTTCTTCACTCTGTTTATGATCCAGGAGGTTGGTTTTTATTTGTGCTACAGAAGACGATGAACAGTTTAAAACCCTTATATATTGCTTTGACTGGAGGAGAGTTTCCCTCTTTCTCCACACAAGACTGTCAGCTAACACCTGTGGTTAAAAAAAAAGAAAAAAGTTTTAAAGTGCTTACCACTCTTCGGCCACAAAGCTCTATCCAGAAGTTCCTGGTAAATGTTAAGGGTACCAAGTCCCTGCCAGGGCCTTTTTGTGGGATATATGTCTATTCTGAGAACTTGTTTATACTTTGGTAAATACAGTAAATGTAGTATTTTCTCCTGCAATCTACCAGGGTTCTTGGGAAAGGTTCCTGTAGCTAAAATGTGCCACATTTACATTTTAGAAACAGTGAAATAATAGAAGTTAGTACTCTATTAAATGCTTTTACTTAACCTTAGTGAATGTTCTCATGAAGCTTAGAACAAAAGGGTTGGTATATTGTCCTGAATTAGAAAGTGCCCTTAACATTATCTAAAAGTCAGATTAATTGTAAAATAAATATGAGCTTCCATCCATCCATCCATTTATACCTGTCCATCCTAATGCAGGGTTGCAAGGGGGCTGGTGCCTATCTCCAGCAGTCAAGGGGCTTTGTCTCTGGTCAATTCAATTTCAATTCAGTTTATTTATATAGCGCCAATTCACAACAGATGTCATCTCAAGGCACTTAACAAGAAGTCATTTCAATACATTTATACAAACATTCCAATCAGTTAAAAAGTTTCCTATTTAAGGAATCCCAGCAGATTGCGTCAGTCATTTGCGTGAGGTCGGGCAGACTTTCCAACCACAGCAATCCTTCAGCAATCCCTTATACTGAGCAAGCATGTAGCGACGGTGGAGAGGAAAAACTCCCCTCTAACAGGAAGAAACCTCCAACAGAACCAGGCTCAGTAGGAGCGGCCATCTGCCACGACCGTCTGGGGGTTTGAGAAGACAGAGCAGAGACACAGAAGGAACAGAAAATCTGATATAAGAGAACTTTCTATGTTACAGAAAGTAAAAAGTTGATAACAGGACACAGTGGATGTTCATTTACTGGGAGGATCATCCCAGTCGATGCCCCCCGTCCCACAGAGCATTGCAGCCAAGCAGGATACCAGACCAGGTATATCTTCTATGGAGAGAAAAACACTGAGAGAAAACAAAGTTAACAGTCGAAATAACAGAATGTACTGTAATACAACTGGAGAGTCGTAGGAGAAAAGGAAGTAGCAGAGTGAAGAAAATTGGAAAGTCTGTCCTCCAGCAGTCTAAGTCTATAGCAGCATAACTACAGAGATAGCTCAGGATGACCTTAGCCACTCTAACTATAAGCTTTATCAAAAAGGAAAGTTTTAAGCCTGGCCTTAAAAGTAAACAGAGTGTCTGCCTCACGGACTGAAGCTGGGAGCTGGTTCCACAGGAGAGGAGCCTGATAACTAAAAGATCTGCCTCCCATTCTACTTTTAGAAATCCTAGGAACTACAAGTAAACCTGCAGTCTGAGAGCGAAGTGCTCTGTTGGGAACATATGAAACAATTAGATCTCTGATGTATGATGGAGCTTGATTATTAAGGGCTTTGTATGTAAGAAGAAGGATCTTAAATTCTATTTTGGATTTAACAGGGAGCCAATGAAGGGAAGCTAAAACAGGAGAAATGTGATCTCTCTTTTTAATATTCATCAGAACTCTTGCTGCCGCATTTTGGATCAACTGAAGGCTTTTAATGGCATTTTGTGGTCATCCCTCATAGTTCATGTAAGGTTAAAGCGCCACACAGAGCTGCTCTTACGGCTAGTGCTTGCAGCTGAATCCAAAAATCCTATTTGATAAATGTTGCTGTAAATGCTGTTTAACTGTAATTTGTCCAGTTCTGATGCAGGTGAGAGATCTACTGGCTGGAATTCTGAAGCTTTAGCACAAGCATTGTTTGTTGTCTAAAGCAACATGAATAAATGAAGGTGGTCATATTGGGACATCTGTTTGCATGGAGATTGAAATTTATTATATCCTTTACCTAGTTAAACTGTGTCCATGCTCTAAGATCCTTCACAAAAACCCAGAATAATACCAAGGATAGTTAGCCTTTAGGATGTAGAAAACATACCAGTTCTTCTTATAACAGGACACAAGAATTGCATTTAACTCCAACGCTGATTGAGCAATGGCATTGTAGTGTAGTTGGGGTCTCTTTGAATCTATTGCATGGAGACTCCAACAAACGAGCTAAATATTACACTGCCTATACAACTTTTGTTCAATATAAAGTATTTTAGCCATTGGAGTTTTGACATTTTTGTTTTATGCTGATAATTTTAAGGTTTAACAGCTCTAGATCAACTTTTACATTTACAACAGTTGATCACATACACTTTCTTTTTCTTTTATATATCCACTTGAATCTTATGAAGTTTTGGTTCTAACACACAAGAGAAAACTTGCTTGCTTTAGTTGAAGGTCTTTAAATGTTTCTTTTCATCAAAGAGGGAAAAAGATCAAACTATAAACGAGCTTTCTCTTGACACTGTTCTTAAAATTTGATCAGCATCTCTCATACTTGTCACTTAGATAATAGCTGTTGACTTCACTGAGTTTGGAAACGTCTAAAGAAAGACTAATATTGTTCAGCTTTTTATTCAAAAAGATCCAGGCATGGTTTTATATCATTGAAGGCACTGGGACCTGCCAACACCTGTGCTCAATACAATTTTAATGTTTGAATGTGTCTAGTCCCTGATGTTAGATTAAAATAATTTATTTAATTTATTTATTTAATTTTAACATTTATTACCACTAGTCGAATCAAGTGTAATTGTATTGCCGTTTGAAGAGTGGTTTGTGTTTCTTACACCCAGATTTAAAGAGTTAGAAAACATTGATTATGGTTGTTTCTGTGCTGCATGTTGCCTTTTAGATTTGGCACATGTCTCCTTGTTCACATTTTTGTGGTTTTAATGTTCAGACCCTTAACAGGCTTCACACTGGATATTTAAAGGCATCAAAAAGACATGTACTCTTATAAGAATTAGAAGAAAGAGTATATTCAATATGGAGCTAAATTAACCTTAAAAAAGTCACCAAAATGCAATCTGCTTTATATGTTTTTTTATAATTTTTTTATGGCACAACCACATTCACACTCATGCAGCAGCCTGATTTCTGTCACCAATCAAGCTCCATTTTCCAACCAAATTAATTCTTTCTAATTTGGAGCTTCCTGCGGTCAACCCCCTGTGGCGCTGCCACTGAGCTGTGTCTGTGTGTGCGTTCCTGTGCACATATGCTTTAGTGTCTTCGTATGAAGGAGAGACCGTTCAACAATAGATCTTAATTGAGAAAATGGACTGCAATCAGCATATTCTTGTAGGGAATCATTAAATCATTCCTTCCTCCTCTCTTTTTTTTCTCTCTCCTTTTTCTTGTGGTGATTAGCATGATGATGATACCATCTTGATTATGTCCATCACAAAAAAAACCTCACATCTGTGGTCTCTCAAACTGTTTTTGAGAGGAAATAATTTCAGTAAAAGAAAAACAAAAGATAAAATAAAAATGTAATATTCATGTTTAAAAGTGTAAGAGCTAAGACAGGAACATTCAAACTGCTCAGGTCGTGTTTTTATTGCATGCTGTGGCTTTGTTGACTGCTGTTTTTTCATCAGGAGGCTTTTACAATTACTACGTTTACCATCTAATGAAGACTGTTGATTTCGTTTTTTGCCTCTACTAAATGTTTTTATATGACATTTTATATCACAGTTGACCTGTTTTCTTCAGACATGTTACTTGTGCACAGATTATTGCAGATTATTATTGATACATATTTTTTTTAAGTATTTTTCTTCTTCCTTTGATCTTAAGTTTTTTTTCTCCAATGAGTAACTATTCAGCTTCTTTCTTTTAAAGGAAACTCCAGAACAAAGCATACCATAAGTATTTGTATAACTGTTAGTAAAAACAGTTAGATACTTCAGGGCCCAAAATCTTCAGTGAGTTAATTATAGACTTTATGTATTTTTCTTTTTCTTCCTCTTCATTTTAAAATGGGGACCTCTATTTCTCAGCAGCAGCTATCAGCTTTTCTGACACAAAGAATATCTGCAGGAACAACCTTGACTCCTGGGACTTTGCATCTGCTGGGTGCGCAACTAATTCCCACTGCTGTTTCTCTTTTAGCCATATAAAAAAGATAAATGAAAAACTGAAAGGAGAAGGCATTATTGAAGGTCTGTAGGGAAAAGATTGCACAAAGAAGCAGGAATGTTAATGGAACCTTCGTTTTATTCAATGAGCCAACAGAGAGATTTTAAATTCTTCTCCTTCAGGGGGTCATGATTAACTTGTATAGAAATATTTAAGTTTCTTTTTCTGAGCTCAAATTATTTGCTACCAGGAATCACTTGGCACGGATGTTAACTTCTTGGCTTCCACAACTCCAAGACTCTAGCTTCTGTATTAAAGAACTGTAGTGGGAAGTTTTTATTTTCTTTTTATAATGCATATTAGAAGTTGGTAAATGCCTATGTTTAAGTTTTTATATAAAGGTTTATAGCTGTTTCAGGTGTGCTCTTTAAAATACTTATGAGAAAAACTAAAATATGTTTATTAATTTTTAAACTTAGAGCTTTGAAAAGTGTATTATTTTACTTCCAGCAGTTATGTTGGTTCATAAAATGTATTTTAACTGTTTCTACTATTCATATTTAAGTATGACTTTCTTGTCATAACGTTCTGCCAAGATTATTTTTTACATTAATATGTGTTAATGAGAAAATGTGGTCTCTGTATTGACCAGACTATTAAATGTAATTGAGGGAAAATGTCTTATATGCCCTGTCAGGTGTTTTCAACAAAGGACTCCAATAGTGCTTTTATGTTAGGTGGCTTAAATACATTGTATACTATTTTGCCTGAAAATATTTGTATCCCAGGCATATTTAGATTCAACTTATTTTTTTGTGTTGGGGCGGTGCATGGCTTAGCTGTAGAGTGGGTGTTAATATTTTTGTTAGTTAGCCATTTTCACCACCATAGCAATGTGTTTTGGGTCATTGTCAATGTAAAACATCCAAATTTGCCCAAGACCAAGTTTCTCTGCAGACTTCTTGATATTGTTGGTCTTGATGTAGTCGTCTTTTTCCATGATGCAATTTGCTTTAAGTTTCCTGTCCCATTGACTGTAAGACATTCCCAAGCCAATATGGTGCCACCACCATGTTTGATTGTAGGGATGGTGGTCTTTCAGACCAAATTTAAGACCAAATCTATACCATCATAGTCAAACAATTCAATCCATTTTAACAAAACAGAACACCAATTAATTTGCCCTTATTAGATTGAATCAAAGACTAAGCAGGGTTTTGTGTACCTTTTTCCCACCAACATGGCCCCACATTTCTCAGAATAGCCTTCATGGGAATCCGTGGATTGTTTTTTACCTTTAAGACCATCAACCTCGACAGTGCAGGCGTCATTTTTGATTACTACGTTCTCTGAGATTTTTCACTGTGTGAAACATCTTGTATTTTTTAATACTACTTTTTACTGTGGCCACTGGAAGTTGAAGACATTTGGATATGGCTTGTAGCCCCTACCTAAATTGTGAGTAGCAGAAATGTGCAGCCGCAAGTTCTGAGCTCTTTGATTTTAGCCAGGACTCGCCACAACCCAACTGCAGAGAGCTGCTGTTTTTCACCTGTTGAGTTCATGGAAACAGCTGTTTCCAATTAATTAGGGTAATTAGGTTGCTTTGAAATCGCATGGGCTGTTTGGAATATTGTACAACATTGAATTTTTCTCAAGACTCTTACAATTTCCAAAAGTATAAATTATTTTGCGTATTTTTGCATTTCTTTTACATACAATGTAAGACAAACAAAGAAATGGTTTCTTTTGCGGCTGATATTTATGGCACAATGTGGTACCATGATTGGATCAAATCTATATATTTTCCATCCTAAGAAACATTTTGGCAAAGATTTAAATATTTTTAATTTCAATCTAAGTGTAAATCATTTTTGCTTCAGGTGTATATGTTATGTAAAACACAATCCTTTTAGAGTGCTAAAAATATTTTATCTACTCCCAGAATCTAAAATGCTACTTTGATGGTCAAGCTCACATATGAGTTTGACTCCGACTCGTACAGGGAATGTTCAGAAGAGTATTTTAGTGACTTTGTATCGCCTCTATCTTTGAAAGAGTTATTTAAAAAATGTTCTTCCCATGCCTGTCTCTCCTTCCCTATCTGTCCTTTAGGAGATGGCAAAGATTTTGAATCATCCACGTGTTTATGCCTTCCTTCATGTTCCCGTGCAGTCGGCCTCAGACAGTGTCCTGATGGACATGAAGAGGGAATACTGCATTGATGACTTCAGAAGAGTTGTCGACTTCCTCAAAAGCAGGTAAGGCTTGATATAAACTACTCATTTACTCATGTATTTTTAATTTTTAAGAATGATGTATAGAAATAAATAATAGATATATTTTTTAAAAACTGCTTTGATTTATATACATTCAGTTTTAGTTGAACTAAACACCATGTTCAAGCTTTGTCAAAATTTAATTTAATTTTTTCTGCTTTATGGAAGATGAAAAGTGATACTGAAGATTGAAGTGTAATTCTATTAGTGCTTTTCTTAAAAGTTTTGGGAGTGTTTTCCAAGGACACATTTCCAGGTGGCTTTGTGTAAGAAACCATCGGGTGCTTTTGGTTAGTTTGACGTTTGTTATCCTAACTGTGGTTTATTTTGAAAAACAAACTTTGTGCATCTAAAAAGCATGTAAAGTTTGCAATTGCTGTATATGTTCTACAATTAATACATTTCCTGCTGTGCACCTTTAATTTGCTTGACCAAATTGTCTGAGCTTCACCTTAAGTCTGAATTTTGAATTGACATCAACTCTAGTGTTGGCTGCTGGATTATTAAACCCTTATTCCTGGCATACTGGACTTGATGTTAGAAAAAACACAACAAACAAATTTACCAATTTTAAACACATTGCATATTAAAGGTAAAGTTACACAGTATTGATATGAGAAAAAAAACACTTTGAAAGTGAAGGTAATCTTCTCTTTTCAAAATAGATAATCCGTTATGAAATGAATAATTATAGTAGTATACAGTGGAGTATTAAATAAACAGCTGAAGCTCAAATTATATGCTTTAAACAGATTTACCTGAACTATGTCTTTGTGACAATTCCATGTAACACAGAAAAGCATGTCATTGGTTAGTGCCAGATTATATAACATTATTTCTGAAAATAGAGAGCATCAAACATGTTATAAATTATATTGGGCTGACACAAACGATTATTTTGGTAATTGACTAATCACTAATTATTTTGCCCATTAGTTGACTAATCGGATCACGTGTAAATTGTATCTTATCGCAGCAGCACACAGCTGGTCCAATATAATCATCATTTGCTTCTAGCTTGAAGTGTTATCTCTCTTATGTGCTATCAAAAATACTGACAATTAAGATGATAGCTCATTCAACATTTATGAACTTTTTTTTTTCTTTTTTTTAAGGCGTTACAGCAGACACACAACTTGTGCTAAGGGTAATGAAATTACCATCCCCACTGTTAATATTACAGCTATCACTACAAGTAATACAGCATCATATTCCGTCCGAAGCTTCATCTAAACCGCTGTAATACAGACTGCTATAGAAGGTCCTTCCTGCCCACAGCCACCTAAATCTAAAAAGTCAATCTAAAAATTACATTCTGAGAAAATAAGTATTTTATTTTTAGTTTAATAATAAAATGAATAAGCAGCAGTCTCACAAAGACCTCCAAAAAGGGCAACTCCAGTCTTTAGTTTTAAATTTAATAGATTGACTCTTACTTTGCTCAGCCTTTTCTTGGTTTTTGTGTCCATCTGACCAACGGGATCTTGGGCACCTGCCGTACACTGAAACAAATAAGCCAGCTATGAGCACGTTGCACTCACATTTGTCGCGACACCTGCGCCTTGACGTCTTGTAAACAGTAGCGCTGCGCTTTCTGTTACGTCTATGAACGGATCAGAGCCAGCCACTAGGCCGCAGCTCGGGCCGGGGAGGACGTCACATGAGAGAACCCGGACAGAATCGTGACAACACTAAAGTTGTAGTTCACTACATTTTATAGGCTGTAAAAGAGTTTGAAGAAAATCAGACCATAGAAAAGATGTAGTTTCATATTAATGATGTGAGAATCTTGAGGTGCTTGCGATGCATTGTTCCGCACGTATAACAGCTGGACAAAGAAGCACTTTTCAGCTTTGAATCAGGGCAGTAAGGCTTCTACATAAGCAGTAAATCTCTCTCTGGATTAATGCAAACATGCCTTTGCAGGCTTGTTTAAATTATCTTTAAACAGCTGAAATCCATGCACAGCACCAGCTATCAACAGTTTTATGTAACTGTTTCTTATAGGGTAGAGTCAAGCAAGATTAAATATAAAACATAAAGCCAGGCAGTGTTTTTTTAGTTTAATTCAGGTCACTGTGCTCCCATTTGAAAACTCTCTGTGCAGTTTCTAACTATATTAGCGAAGTTTAGATGCAGAACCTCTTGTAGCCACAAATGGTGGAAATTAATGTTTGGTTTTGCTGAAGTGTTAACCTCTTTTTATTATTTTGCTTATTTTCTGAATCTAGCATCTGTTACATAAACACACATCCAAGCAAAATTAACTATATTTATAGTAGAATGACCCATTTGTTTTATCAGTGGTGCAGTTTGTGTTCTGAGAGAGAGGCCAGGAGTTCAGAGCAGCTAATTATGTACAACCCTGTTTTTGGGAGTCTGCTTAAGTCACATGTTGAAGTTCATGTACAGAGAAGAAGGAATACAGTACCACAGAAAAATGTTAAACAGCTCTGAATTTCTTTAGATGTTGCATTCCATAATTCAGATTTTCTTTTATTACAAAAAAATAATTTATAGTTTTTCATTACATTTCAGCTTTTACTTAAAATCACCTGTCTGTAAGGCTGCTAGTTTCTCATAGTAAAATTGAGTGCACTGGTGACTTCCTAGAAATGTATTAATTCCTGTATTCTAATAAGTAATTTCTAGTTTTCAAAGTGTATATTTCCACAACTACTTCTTTTGTGTTATTCATATAACATTCAAGTAGCATTGTCACATATTTTTGTGGTTATTATAACCTCACCAGTTTCTGGTGTAAAGATAGGCTGACTAATATTTCAAATTAATGGTTAATTTGTACTCCTCCCTCAATGTAGCTAAATTCTTTTTCATTTTCTTCTCTGTCCTTTGTTGAAATAAAATTGTGTAAGGATTTACACTATTTATCTAATTGTGTATGGTGAAAATCCTGTTAGGGTGGTAAAAAAGCTGTTGCACACTGTGAACATGGTCAGAGGATTTTCCACACTTATTTTATAGTTTGCTATAATGTCCGGGCAATATTCCCCACAACCTTCATTCAGGATTAAATGTGCTTGAACCACCGGGACTAAAGATAAGACACTTGGAATAAAATAGCCATGTGCCTGTGAGCAGGGGATTGCTTGTTTATGTGTCCAGAGGAACAGAAACTGGCAACGTTAATTTGGAATTTTAGGGTTGGTTAACCTAAAAGGAGGATGAGGAAAGGAACAAAATATTTCCACCAATATAGGGAATAATAATTTGGCATGTGTTGTGACTGAATGGCTTTTAGTCTGGGATATCCCTGGGGTTTAACCTTCCTTTTAAGCAAGGGAATGTATTGGAGCGATTTATCAAGCTGATGGGCAGTCAAAAGCAAAAGGTGGGAAAGAGCCTGTGTTACAACACTTTGTTGCCCTTATGCCACTTTATGACTAATTTAGCAGTATGGTTGAGGTTGAGGTCATTGTCCACTTGAAAGACTCTTGTCTTGCGCCTTCTTATCTTTCAGAACTGGTTTTACCATAGGAATTTTCACAGTCTCTGTGCTCCTCTGGCAGCCGTCTCCTTGTCATCCCTAAAGTAAGGACACACACTCACGGTGAGGCGTTTTTCCAGTACTATGGCCCTCACCTCTGGAACAGGCTGCTGGAGGACCTCAGGGCCGCAGAGAACGTTCATGTTTTTATGAGTAGGCTCAAGACTCCCTTTTTTAGCCTAGCTTTTAGCTTACTATTATTTAATATAGTCTGTTTACTTGCTCATATTTGTTTTACAGTGTTTTACTACTTAGTCTTATAATGTTTATCCACTGTTTATTTTTTATAATTTAACCTGTTATTTTACCTTTCCTTCCAGTGTTCCTCTATGGGAGCCCTCTGCCTCGGGAGCGGTTGTCGGCTGTAGCTGCTTGGGTGCTCTCCAGGTAGCGCTTGGGTGGAGGTGGGGGTCTCGGCCTTGCATCCTCTGGGCGCCCTGTGTCAGTGCCTCGGCAGCTGCTGTTGATGTGCCGCTTCCGGTGCAGTTGGCTCTTTGATGGGGTTTCCTTATCTTACCTGGGTCATCTGTACTCAACCCAATGTTACCCAAAGTGTGTGCGCATGGGGATTGGGTTGGGGGTATAATTGTGATCATGCTTTTAAATCTTTGGGGGAGGGATGGGAATGTGGTTTATGTGGAGTCATTTTAATCTGTAAAGCACTTTGATTTGCAATCTTTGTATGAAAAGCTCTTTTATAAATAGTTTGATTGATTATGGCCAAACCCTGAGATTTGACATGACCACAGAGCAGGTCTTCAAAAATTAAAGTCTTTGTCCTTTTTTTGGCTTTTACAAATTGTGATCTCACTTTTTGATGTGAAACAGTTTTTGCTTTTCTGTCTCTGTCTGTACTGAACAATCAAATGCACACCCAAACAGTCTCATTTCTGGACCTTTTGAATTATTGTTTGACCAGATAAACCTGGATGCTTCAGGCATTTGGAAATTGTACCCACGGATGAACCAGAGCCGTGGAGGTCCACCAGTCACTTCCTGATATTTTCCTATGATTTCACACAAAGAAGCAGTGTGTCTGAGGTGTTGACTTATAATGCATTCACAGGTGTGCCTCTGTTTAACACAGAGGCTTAAGAAGACATGACATGATTATCTGGGCTTTCGCAAATTACTTAATCTGGCATTTAACAAATAAATAATTTGGTATTCCTAAATGTGCTCAAGCTTAATCACAGAGATGATGTTATAAAAAAAAAAAAAACATGTATATAAAATCTGTTTTTAACTGTGTTCATTAATTAGATTTCTGTCAGAGGTCTGCCATTTTTTCCTATCTCTTGTTGTCTTTAGAATTGTTTGCAGTATTAGTGGCATGCAGCTGATGATCATATCTCAGAATGAGTAGCCAAAGTGACGCTCCACTAGTAAAATTTGTTGATAATAAACTTGGTGTGTTAGTGTTTGTCTGCGTGGGTCCCGAATGCAGCAGTAGTTTCTAGATGAGCAAAAGGCTCCAAGACAGTTGTTTGTGTCCTGTCTGTGCTTGTGATCTTATGTTAGTCATTGGTATTAGTCATGAGGTGTGACAGGGTTATATCAAACCTCCCTGGGTTATGGCAGGACACATGCATCAATAGCGTGACAACACAGTGTTGTGTGTGCATTCTCGAGACAGTTTTCTGCTCTGTTTGTTGTTGAAGATACCTTTAAAGCACGCACTCACACACTTAAGGGTTAGGGTTAATGTTTCACATGAATAGTGGGTGGGAGAGAAGGCATTCCCCCAAAGGCATTAGAAAGAAACAAAGAGCAAAGAAGAGAAAAATTTTGTGAGACTTCGTAAGGGGGGAAAGTGAGAAGGGGCAACAGAGGCGGGAAGAGAGCAGCAAGCAAAAATAGTTTACCGCGATAACCTGGAATGCTGGCGGGAGTTGTCAACACTCCCCCCATTCCCCCCTCTTTCCCATCCAGCTGATGATTCAGCAGCTAAAGTAAATGGAGCGCCGGGTTTCTGTGTTTGTTTTGACTCTGTCATTGAATTGAAACTGTTCAGTCACAGCAAGAGGACGTACAGCAAACAGACTGCCATCTAGGAAAGCACAAACTTTAATATGTCATTCTAAGCATTTGATGGCTTTTTCTCCAAGCTCAATTTTTATGTTGAACATTTTTTATTTTTTAAGATTTGTATCTAATGTGTATGTGTGTTTTTTAACATTACTCATGAAGGTAAAGCAATTAAAAATGGCTCTGTTTATCATTTATCATGTTGTTTGTGTGTAGAAATTAGTGTGTTTAAAGAAGGTCCTCCTACCTTCAGATGTTTATGTGAATATCAGTAAGCCTAGCACTGTGTCCTGGTCCCTCTTTTTAAGCAACAGGAAACGAGCAGAGACCAATCATTAACTTCACAACAAGCTGAAACCGAGCAGTGTGTATCTGTGAGGGTGTGCTCTGTAAAGCGAGAGCCAGCATGTAGATAATTACTCCTGTCAGCTCCTAACACATTGTTGTCTTATTGACACTTCCTCTGGATTAAACCTCATTTCCTTCCCATAAACCACACACATGCAGCCATAAAATAAAAGAAACTTCTCTGTAATTACAGGAGTTAAGTTTGCCTTCATTAGAGTGATCATTTTCATTAAGCCTCTCAGACCACAGCTCCGATCATTCCTGTCTCTAGAAATGATAGATGAGCAGGGGGGGTATTGTTTTCACATGTAAGGGTGCTTGAGATTCTTATTACATATGTTCAAGTAAGTCAAACTTTATTTTTGCTGTTGATCTGCAACAGCAGGTGCCAAAACAACCCATTCATGCACTCTGCCAAATTAACTGAGAATAGAAATATATTTTTTCTTTGAAGCGCATTAGTCTTTTCTTTTGCTGTTTTAATATAAAAGTAAAAGCCTCCATTTTCAAAGATGATGTCATCACCTCTGCTGGTTGTTAACATCTTGTCATACTCATGAAATATTTTTCACGGGTCAGATATCTTAAAAAGTCGTTATTCAATCTCGTTTTTAACCAGATTACTCCAGTTTGTCTTTGTCATTTTTATCAGTTAAATCCTTTGATGTAGTTTTAACTCATGAGTCCTGAGGTTATCTGTGTTTGTGGAAGACTGAGGTTATGTTTAATTTAGCACAGTGGCCCTATCTCTCTCACATTGCCTGCATTTCTCTAAACTGTGACGTGGGATTCGTCTTTTTTCTTTTCTTTTTTTTCACATTTGTAGTCTGGTATGGGAAAATACTTCCAGTAGTTCCCTTAATGGAAAATACAATGAACCACGTTTTAAAATGTAGTAACTCAACTGAATTAATTTCTTGAAAATCATGATTATTTTTCGCGTATCTAGATTGTCTGCTAATGTTAAAAGGAAACAAACAAATGTATGTCTTGATTGGGAAATAAAATATTGTTGAAATGGTAATACATCTTTTAAATCTACTGTAACAAGGTGGCATTTTAACCCTTTGCCTGGCAACCACAGCTAAGATGTGCCGTTCCTTGGCAATGACTGCCTCAGGATTAAAAAGTCGAGCCTGCTGGTAAGTTGGAGTTCAGTATAAGGGCTGGTGATAAACTAGTGAGAGCTGAATTCAAAGTTAAATTCTTCCACCAACAAAGAAACTTTCAACTCAGAATCTTTGGGATCCTTTGGGATGTTGATTTATTAAAAAATGATGAAACTCATATACAGTGCAGTAAAAAAAATTACTTGCTATCAAAGAGATTTGCTTTTTTTGTCACACTTGCATGTTTCAGATCATAAAAATAGGCTGAATAAATACATTGAGTTGTTTATTTGATTATTTAATTTAATAAAAGGAATCTGCTTTTAAACTCTGACAAGACCGAAGGTGTTGTCTTGGACCAGAAGCTCTGAAAAAGAAACTGCTTAGTCAATCACTTCTGGATGGCGTTAATTTGGTTTCTGGGAATAACATGATGAACCTCAGTATTATTTTTGATCAAGATGCGACATTCAAATCCCATATTAAACAGATTTCTAAGATTTCTTTCTTTCACCTCTGGAATCTTGCTAAAATTAGAAACACCCTGTCCAGGAGTGATGCAGAAAAACATTTGTTACTTCAAGGCTCAACTACTGTAATTCTTTACACTCAGGAAGTTCAAAAATGCAATTAAAAGCCTTTAGTTGATACACATTTCCCCTGTTTTCCCTCCCTTCATTCAATTAAATTCAAATTCAAAAATACTATTTTGATCCCAGAGGGAAATTCATCATTGGCTCCTTGTTAAATCCAGAATAGAATTTAAGATCCTCCTTTTTACATATAAAGCCCTTAATAATCAAGCTCCATCATAGATCAGAGACATGATTGTTTCATATGTTCCTATCAGAACACTTTGCTCTAAGACTGCAGGTTTACTTGTAGTTCCTAGTATTTCTAAAAGTAGAATGGGAGGCAGATCTTTTAGTTATCAGGCTCCTCTCCTGTGGAACCAGCTCCCAGCTTTAGTCCGTGAGGCAGACACCCTGTCTACTTTTAAGACCAGGCTTAAAACTTTCCTTTTTTATATAGCTTATATATATCTAAGCTATATAACACACACACACACACACACACACACACACACACACACACACACACATATATATATATATATATATATATATATATATATATATATATATATATATCATAGTTAAGGGTGGCTTAGGTCATCCTGAGCTTTCTCTGTTGTTTTGCTGCTATAGGCTTACAGTACACCTGGTCTGGTATGCTGCTTAGCTGTAATGCCTTGTTGGAGGGGGGCATCGACTGGGGTGATGCTCCCAGTAACTGTTCGCCCCCTGTGTCCTGTTATAAACTTTTTACTTTCTTTAATATAGAAAGTACTCTTACATCAGTTCTTTTTGTCTGTATGTATGTTTAAATTGAATTGACTTTTATTGTAAAGTGCCTTTTTTTCAGTCATGTTTTTTTAGGGTGGAGAATGAAGTTGTCAAAGCAGTCCCATATCATCACCTTCCACCACTGTGTCTGACTGTTGGTTTGATATTCTCTTTCTGAAATGCTGTTTTACACTCAATGTGGTGGGATGCAGACCTTTCAAAAGGTTCCACTTTAGTCTTTCTGCAGAATATTGTTTCTACATGTCTGACAGTAATCAGACTTGGGTCTGACTAGTAAAATTAAACTCATCTATCATAAAATGTGGTTAATCACAGTTATAAACGGGATAACTAATAACTGATTTAACCAAAATCCTCATTAAAAGTCGTTTTTCTTGAGATATTGTGGTGATAGTTGTCCTTATTTACAATATCCAAGACAATGAAACATGTAATGTAGCAAATTGTCCAGGACTGGGAAGTGACCCCTTGTCGAGGGCTAAAAGCCTCCATATTGGGTCTGCCTGCTCTGCCACTGAGCCGCATGACCATATTTTCAGGAATGTTCTAATCAGTACAAAAAGTAGTAAATGTATTTAGTTAGGATATAACCCTGCTCACAGTGTGTAAACCATTAGTAAATGGGAACGGAATGGTTCTCATAGCAATACCAAACCTGACCTGTATTTTCACAGGCCTGTGTGACGGGAAGTGAGGTGGTCAGGCAGTGCAATGTGAAAATGCCCCTTAAAATAAAATAGGTGCCAACAGGTATTGTTTGTACCTTTCCACATGTTTCCACTGTCCCAGTGAATACGCACGGCTTCACTCAAGGCCAATATTTCATTGCCGGACTTGCTTTTCACTACATCTGCTAGGCAAGGCAACTTTTTTTGTATAGCACACTTTCAACAACAATTGCAATCCAAGGTGCTTTGGGTGATACGGGCAGCAACAAGCCAACAGTAAAAACCAAAAACAACATTATAATATAAGACACATTAAAACATGCAAAGTACTTGCGACCTGTCCAGTGTGTACCGTGCCTCTCTCCTGATGATTGCTGGATATGGGCACCAGCCATATGGGCACCAGCCCCCCCAAACCCTGCATAGGATAGACAGTACAGATGATGGATTGACATTAAAACATGTGACATTGCAGTTATTTATCACTTACTCCACGCCAGCTCTAAACCAGTGGGTTTTTAGCTTTAATTTAAAGGAACTCTGTGTTTCAGCAGCTTTGCAGTGGTCTAGGAGTTTGTTCCAGATGAAGGGAGCATAGAAACTGAAAGTGGCTTCTCCATGTTTTGTTCTAATTTTAGGAATGATTAGTAGACTAGAGTTGGAAGACCTGAGTGGTTTGGGGGGTTGATATAGTGAGAACAGATCTTGAGCATACTTTGTTGCTAAGCCATTCAATGATTTATAGACCAGTATAAGTATTTTGAAGTCTATTCTCTGAGCTACAGGGAGCCAGTGTAAGGACTTTAGAACTGAGGCGATGTGCTCTACTTTCCTGGTTCTAGTGAACAGCAGCGTTCTGGATCAGCCGCAGCTGTCTGATGGACTTTTTATGCAGACCTGTCAAGACACTGTTGCTGCCATCATATTTTGCTTTTATCAGTATTTGAGTCACTCCTGCTTCTTTGAACTTTGTTTGAAACAGTTTCATTCATTTAAGAAAAGCTAGTTTTAAAAGTTTATTAATAGTGTCAAGCGTTTCTATAAGAAATATTTTGGCACAGTAATAACCATTTGCTGCACCAGAGTTGCAGGGCATCTACCTTTATATAAGATTACCACTTGTAAATATAATAACACCTCATAATGTTAAGATGTCTTTTTGAAAGATAAGGTTTTTGCAAAGTTGGTTGAACATACTTATTTGAAGAATACGGAGGAAATAAATGCAGAATAATTCAAATAATTTTCTGAAGTTGTGACCTATGAAAATTAAAGTAAATAAAAAATGACTAAACACATTCAGATGCTCCAAACACTGGGGGAGCACACAAAAAACCCTCTTCTGTCCTTCTGCCTGAGATTGGCATTAATGCTCCTTTAATCAGGAGTAAGGCTGTATCCTCTTTAGAGCACTGCTCTCTCTGTGGAGCCCTAAATAGCATCGTGCAGAGCATTGTTGAAAGGATGAGAGACATGAGAGGATCATTGTTAATCTATAAACCTTTGTTAGCTTCCTGTCTAACCAGAGAAGAGAGGGGCTGGAAAATACTCCCACTATAAGAAACACAGTCCTCTGTAGAAGAGAGTGATACATGAAGAGCATCTGTGCCCAACTTTCACAGGGGGAGCTGTGAGGACTACTGTATAAGTAGACGGTGGATATATAGTTCCTGTGGTGCTGATTGAACAGTCTGAGACACCACTTTTGCTCTTAGAATAAAAACGTTAACTCTCCTCAGAATTCACTTTTTTATATTCTACTTTTTTTTTTATTACATAAAGGAAAAAATGATTCTCTTTATTGTGCAAAAAAAGATTTGTGTTTACACTGCTTCCTCCTACAGAAATAGTTCATACATATACAGTATTTTTTATTATATTTACAGATCTATTGTTGGAAACATGCTTTATTTTGGTAACTGACTACAATAAGTGAAGCAGATTATATACATTATAAACACACAAACGGATGTTTTTACCCTCTTTCCTTTTAATTATGATTTTCCGCTTACTGCTAAAAAAAAAACCCATGACATCTAAGGTTAAAAGATTATATCAGACTAATTTTAACAAAACATTTATGACAGAAAAATAATTTTAATGAGATGTATGTTAAAGGTTATTTTCAAAAGGGACTTTTAATCTGACAAACGAGCCTCATCGGAACGACTGTATGTGGATCCTTTGTTGCTGTTTTGCTGAAGCAAAGGACAACATCTCTTCAATGTTTAAGATGCATTTCAAGAAAACCTTACAAAGTGATGTTCTTGAGCTCTGGTGCCCATCAGTTTAATGACTCATTAAATGAATAGTTAGTGAAGAATGATTAGAAGCCTGTGCAGCATCAGTCTGAGCGCTGTGTTGGATAACAAACCTAGACCTCTCTAATTGAACGTTTATTACTACGACCAAACCAAAAAGTAGAAATTAGTTCCTTTCTTTTTTCTTTCCTAATCTTTAGTCAGATTTGCTTATTATTATATTTTAATTTAAAATTTAACATCGACATTAGCTGATTACCATAGTGAAGTCTGCTTATGACTGGCTTGGTAGATGAAAAAAACTATTTTAAGCTTTTCAGTATATGTGCCTAAACTTTCTCTTTAGCACCAAAAGCCTTTAGATATGTAACATTTTAAATATTGGTAACTGTTATCCTAACATTTACCTCAGTGAATCTTTTGACTTCCACCAACCCTTTTTATCAAAAGCTCTTTCGGACTTTGAAAATGTCACTTTTAATTACTGGACTTTTTAGCATTCCAGTGCTTTGACTCATCTTTTTTTTGCGAACTGAAAGAAGTTACTTTTGCTTTTAGCGATGTATGTTATTAACGGTATTTCCAACTTTTTGTGGGTGAACTGTGAGCTGCATGATGAAAAGAACACCAGAGCCTACTTTAAAGTCACGTGGAACATTGATTAGATTCAGGTGGGGCTTTTATGTCCAGCAGTTGTCCAGTGTCTTGATGTTCTGCACATCTGCCTGGGTCAGGTTAGAAATGATGAATCACATCTTGGTGGCATGCCAGTGAAGGTTGGATTAAATTGAAATGAAGTGCAAAGGTTCAGTCCATTTAACGCCTGGCCAGACAGTGACAGGTTTTAAGTCTTTGCACAGCTACCCTCTTCAAGCTTTTATATGAACGTGTGTGAGCATCAGTGTGTAGATGGATTTGTGGTGTCTTAGCTCTCATTACTTCTAGCTCAGACTAATGAAATGTGTACGTGTGTGTTCTCATTACCCTTCTCCAAGGCTAATGATGTATGTCTGTGCTGGTATACGTAAGTGTGTGCGTGGAATTGAGCTGCAGTTCTGCTCAGCTGTGTTCAGGCCGTTTCATTAAATGATAAAGTTTACTGATGACTCCGTTTGAATCATTATTTACTCTGCTTTCCATTCATCCCACTGGAGCCACCTCGATCTTTACAAATGACCTGCTACATAGACAGATCGAGATTATTTAACAGTGCAGCTTTAAAGCTTTGGCATTCACTTAATCGAGTTCCAGCATCTCCAACATGTTTACACTGCACAAACACACACATATCCACCATCAGATGCTCTTCTTCTAGATAAACACAATTAAAAAATAGATATGTTGATTATTTTTGTTAATTGAATGTTTTTTCAGGACAACTGAAGCAACTTAATGTCACTTTCACGTATTTAATACCTTTCTTATCTTTATTGTTTTTATCTTTCTGACTCTGAAATGTTTATCAGTAGGTTTTAATAATATAACTACAGATTTCTCTTTATCACCCTTGCTCCTGTGAGGACAACTTCACCTCTTTCTCAATGTGATCACTCTGTTAGATCACCTGCCACTTTGATATCTAAAGTACTTATTTAATTTTAAATGAGGGTCACAATACGAACTTCTGTCTGCTTAGATAGCTTTAATCAGTCACTCCACGATTTTGCAGCCCTTTTTTGTGATTATGGCGGCCTAAAATAGCTGTTGCGTCACTTTTATGAAAAGTTGCAACAAATTTTTTTTTCCCGCCAAATCACTTGAAAGTTGTTTTTATTAAAAAGCCATTAAAATGTTGAATTATGAAATTCCAAAATTTTAATTGAAATAAGTGCACTAGAGGAACACTTGACCATCCAGCAGAGCACTCTTCAAATTGTATATTATTCTTGAACACAAAAAGAACAGAGCAACGATTCCAGGTTCATAGAACTATGGAATACAAAAACAATACAAATGGAATGTCTTTGTCTTTGACAAATAAGTCAGTAAATCCAGAGTAAAATTGCATCATTAAACATGAGCTGATGCAACAATAAATGCAATCCTGTACACAAAATACAAAACTGAATACAATAAATAAATAAAATTCTACTGGCAAAAAAAAAGTCAAGTGCACAAATGCTTACAGTAAACAGTTATCTAAAATGAAGGGTGCCCATAAATACCTGGCAGGCACCAGGGATGAACCTGCCTGCCCCCCTAGCTCCCAGCCCTGGTTACCGAGAGCCACCAACGCACCTGCGGGCAGAGGCATCAGTCAGGGAGTGACGAAGGGGAAATGGGGGAAATAAAAAAAATCCCATCATAATCTATTTTTACCCTTCAGTTTTTAAGATAATGGCATTTTCAGTTGTATTTATTTTTATTTATTTTTATTTATATTTAACCAGAATAGGCTGAAAAGAGAATCCACATTGTGGCATCACATCAACCAGATGCATACGTGCAACATTTTTTTTTCCCGCAGTGACAAAAATCACAGACTGGAGCCCCAGTAACTACATTTAAAAAATATATTTTTTAAACAATCACATTTAAAATCTGAACCGTTCATCTGCTGTGGCCTGAATGGAAAGTCTCACAACTTGATGTTGTTCTGGAGGTCGAATCCATGCTCTGCTGCCTAACTGGAGAAGCCAAAGTTTTGAAATGAGGAAACTTTTCAGAGTTCAGAAGTCGAAAAGACTCAGTGAATGAGTCGTTTTCTGACCCTCAAGCTATCGCTTTGGTGGGAGGTAGCGGACATTCAACTGCATCCCTCATTTACACTGTATTTGGCACATCACAGGGCTCTTTGGAGCGCATCTGTGGTCAACCGCATAGGTCACAGATGCGCTGTGAGCTCCCAGATAGTGAGATGCATCGAGTATGGTGCCCAGGTCTGAGACGACGCTCAAATGCTCTCATGGTAATCTTTATTACTATTCTTGTTTTAATTAACTGTACTCCGTGTGTAAAGTTGAAAATGTCTGCACCAAGTTGTCAGGGAATGATGTGAATTGTAATCTGTCAAAATATTGTTTTGCAGTAGAAAAATGATTGTCAGCTGATAGCTAACCATTTGTGTTGGACCACAATATTGCATGAGGTACAAAACATTTACCTCCACTTTCATGTAGAGAATGAGGAATCTGTAGCCTATTGCATGGTCCTTGGCAGGGATTTTTGTTGGTAAATCCAACCTATTTCATTCTCGCTCCCTCTCACATAAGAAACAGGGAGTGTACGTGATATATGTCAGGGAGTGAATGTGATATATGTGAAAGTATCAGATATAAAATGATGAGAAGGAGAATCGCAATTGGTCAAACATTGTTCAAAAGGTGCAATAATTGAATAAAGTTGCAAGATGTGCAAAATTTGCGGTGATTGGCTGAATTTGTGTTAATACTTGCGATCGCAACATCACAAAATCCTGGAGGGACTGTTGAATCATTCTGAAATACTTTTAATTATGTGCTCTATAACTTGATTGGTCTTTTACTGTAACTGACAGCCTCCCACTTCATCCTACATTGTCTCAGTGAGTGATAGCGAGACAGACCTCTTTCTCTGTCTCTCCAGCACTCTCTCTTCATAAATTGAGCTGTGACATGACAGTGCCATTACCTAAAGATGCCACTGCTAAATCGTACTCTTAGGCTCTGAATGATTACCCACATTCCAGTTGAATGTGTTCTTTCTTGTCCCTCTTTCAGATACAACTTTTTACTATTCCAAAAAGTATAATTTTATCAGTGTGCATGAAATAGTTATGTGGTTTGTACAAGAAAAATGATTAAAGTTATAATATAGCACTAATAACCTGTGAAGTAAAAAAGTAGAAAGGCAGTCAGAGTGCAGGAGGAGGACTGTTTATGACTTAAAAATATAGTGGCAGAAAGATTTCTTTTAATTATTCTGACAACCCTCGAAGGTATGTGTAATGAATAATGAGAACTTATGGATAAAGTATTTGTCCCCTTACATATTAGTCCACTCTTTCCTTTTTTGTCACACTTTGATGTTTCAGATCATCAAACAGGTGTTACTATCAGACAAAGAAAACATATTTAAATAACAAAAGACATGTTTAAGATAGTGGTCTAAAAGATGCCCCCCTCCCTTTGAGGAGTGGTTGACGGCAACAGTTAAATTAGCATCTAGCAAGAAAGTGACCTATGGACAATTAGATAAATTTCATCAGTATGATTGTATTTGCTCTCCCTTTACCAGTTGGTTCTCTGCCGCATACTGTACAGGTATATGTGACTGAGGTGTAGTCAGTATGGGGTTTGGTGTGGTAAAATATGTTATAGTGAGTGGGGTTTTTTTGTTTTGTTTTTTGAGGGGGGAAATCTATCTAAATTAACCTAAACTTAAATACTGGTGGTGTCACCTTGGCAACAACCACCATGAAGCATTTGTGATAACTGCAGTCTTTTATATCACTCTGTTGGGATTTTGATTCACTCTTCTTTCATTAATTGATTTAAATTAGACCCTTCAAAACCTTCATTTAAAACAAATATTTATTTTTATCTACCCATTTTTGAAATTCCGAGATGAACCTACTGATGTGCTTTTCATCATTGACTTGATGCATAATCCAAGTGAACCTGACCTTAAGTTCACAAAAGGATTTTTCATGAAAGTCAAGGTTTCTATTTCAGTGAGCAGTCTAATTCCTAGACACCCCCAAACCAGCACATTACCACTGCCGTGTTTGACTGTGGGTATACGTTTTTTCTTTTCTTTTTTGACTTTGAAGATTAAACTTCATGGTGCCTGGGTATGTTTTATAAGCATCTATTTTTTGAGTATGTATCATATAACCTTGTAACAAGAAAACATTGCTTGATTTATTCTAGTTTCTTTTAAACCATACCACAATAAATATAGAAGCCAGTTTGTAAAATAATGTGGAAATATTTTTTTTGTGAAAATATAAGATGCATTATAGATAGATGTTCTTAAAAGTTTTGTTTGGTACAGCGTATTATAGCTGAAAAAATTTTGAAATGTCACCTCTGATTTTGTGAGATGTGAATTTCATTTTCACACAATATGCCAGAGTTCTGTCATTCTCAAACCTGACTCCTTACAACATTCACTCTTACTTTAGATGCTATTCTTCTCGCTGCCTGCCTCACTCACAGCTACACATTTTAGTAATGCTATCAGATAACATCCAGAGAAAAGCTAAAAGCTTTTTTCCAAACTTTTTCACAGTTTAATACATGCATGTCCTCAAGCCATTACCTCCACATTTCCTTGGTATCTTTCTCTTTAACTTCCATGTGTTACTTCCTTTCACTGTCTGCCTCCTACGCTATAACAGACCACACATTTTCATTTCAGAGAACATACATCCAACACGCAGGAGCAGCACAGATGGATGCCATGCTCTCTTTCTGACATGTGAATAAGTAAATATTTACCTTCCCAGATTGTATTTCATTTTTTCCTCCATCCTTCTCCATGAAACCTTCCTAACTACACCACCTACTCTCATTTCGTTTTCCTTGTGTTCATTTTTTAGGCTTTCTTTGCAAAACTCTCCATTCCTTTGGGACTTCATGAGGACCTCTCAAAGGCTTCTGTTTCGCAGAGACACTTGTCTCCACATTCACATGTTTTGAACAATGGATTAAGTGGGTACAGTTGTACAAAAACTGTTGCAAAAAAAACGGTCTGTTTTATGAAAACTATTTCAGTTCATTGAGGCAGATGAGGCAATAGTTGCGTTTAAATCTAGAGTGTTAATTAGCCCTTTATGAATGCACGATTGCTAACTTCACCCATTACTGCTTTAAGGTAAAAAAAAAAGCTGGTCTCTTCAGTTACAGGACAAAAGTACACTGTTTTCTGTGAGAGAAAGAATACATAAAATTGAATCCCTCATTCATTATAAACTGCTCTGTGGTAGAGCTGCACCATATGACAGAATCAAGAGATTGCTCTTTTGTTATTAAATAGTCTGACAATTGTATAAGTTATGAATAGTCTACGTTTTTCACACTCTTACCTTTAGTGTCTTGGGCACTATAATCTGTCTCATGTTCCGGCATCTTTTGATGTGAGCCTCCATCCAACAGGCTGAGTATTACATTGACATAAAAACC
This sequence comes from Valencia hispanica, assembly GCA_963556495.2. Classification (NCBI taxonomy): domain Eukaryota; kingdom Metazoa; phylum Chordata; class Actinopteri; order Cyprinodontiformes; family Valenciidae; genus Valencia; species Valencia hispanica. The sequence goes on from OY747710.1 coordinate 33,114,498, forward strand.
ATGAATTTATGACAATCACAATAAAAAAAGCCAACATTATTAGATGTTAAACAGTCTTTAGCCAAATTAATCTTGTGCACACTGCAATAGTGATATACGGTGACCAGTCACTTTATTTGGTACAACTGGGAACTGGCATTCAAAACAGCTTCATTTGTTTGTGGCATATATTCAACAAAGTGTTGGCAATATTTCTCAAAGGTTTTGGTCCATATTGACATGATGGTAACCTGCAATAGCTGCAGATGATTCAGCTGCACATCTGTTATGGGAATAGCGCGTTCTGCCACATTCAAAGGGTTAGCTCTGTTGGACGGCGATCTGGTGGTTATGGAGGGCTAGTGGATTACAGTGAACTGATGGTCATGTTGTTTCTGCCTCAAACTATTTTGGTTGTCCTGCTGGCTGCAATTCTTCATGTGTTAACTAGCAGAGGATGCTATCTCCAACATCTTAGAGAATTCAATACTAAACACTAAATTCAATTCAGTTTATTTATATAGCTCCAATTCACAACAGATGTCATCTCAAGGCACTTAACAAGAAGTCATTTCAATACATTTATACAAACATTCCAATCAGTTAAAAAGTTTCCTATTTAAGGAATCCCAGCAGATTGCGTCAGTCATTGGCGTGAGGTCGGGCAGACTTTCCAACCACAGCAATCCTTCAGCAATCCCTCATACTGAGCAAGCATGTAGCGACGGTAGAGAGGAAAAACTCCCCTTTAACAGGAAGAAACCTCCAACAGAACCATGCTCAGTAGGAGCGGCCATCTGCCCCGACCGTCTGGGGGTTTGAGAAGACAGAGCAGAGACACAGAAGGAACAGAAGATCTGATATAAGAGAACTTTCTATGTTACAGAAAGTAAAAAGTTGATAACATGACACAATGGATGTTCAGCCACTGGGAGCACCATCCCAGTCGATGCCCCCCGTCCAACAGGGCATCGCAGCCAAGCAGGATACCAGACCAGGTATATCTTCTATAGAGAGAAAAACACTGAGAGAAAACAAAGTTAACAGTCGAAATAACAGAATGTAATGTAATACAACTGGAGAGTCGTAGTAGAAAAGGAAGTAGCAGAGTGAAGAAAATTGGTACGTCTGTCCTCCAGCAGTCTAAGCCTATAGCAGCATAACTACAGAGATAGCTCAGGATGACCTTAGCCACTCTAACTATAAGCTTTATCAAAAAGGAAAGTTTTAAGCCTGGCCTTAAAAGTAAACAGAGCGTCTGCCTCACGGACTAAAGCTGGGAGCTGGTTCCACAGGAGAGGAGCCTGATAACTAAAAGATCTGCCTCCCATTTTACTTTTAGAAATCCTAGGAACTACAAGTAAACCTGCACTCTGAGAGCGAAGTGCTCTGTTGGGAACATATGGAACAATTAGATCTCTGATGTATGATGGAGCTTGATTATTAAGGGCTTTGTATGTAAGAAGAGGGATCTTATATTCTATTCTGGATTTAACAGGGAGCCAATGAAGGGAAGCTAAAACCGGAGAAATGTGATCTCTCTTTTTAATATTCATCAGAACTCTTGCTGCAGCAGTTTGGATCAACTGAAGGCTTTCAATGGCATTTTGTGGATTACCTGATAGTAAAGATTTACAGTAGTCCAGCCTTGAGGTAACAAATTGCATGGACTAGTTTCTCAGCATCACTCCTGGACAGGATGTTTCTAATTTTAGCAATATTCTGGAGGTGAAAGAAAGAAATCCTAGAAACCTGTTTAATATGGGATTTAAATGTCTTGGTCAAAAATAACACCGAGGTTCTTTACGTTATTACTGGGGGCCAATTTAATGCCATCCAGATGAAGTGATTGACTAATCAGTTTCTTTTTTAGAACTTCTGGTCCTAAGACAGCAACTTCTTTCTTGTCAGAATTTAAAAGCAAAAAGTTTAGATTCATCCATGTTTTTATGTCTTCCAGACATGCCTGTAATCTACCTAACTGACTGGGTTCATCAGGATTTATGGATAAATATAGTTGTGTATCATCAGCATAGCAGTGGAAATTTATCCAATGCTGTCTACACTAAACAATTGCCCCTTTCCCCATCCCTGACCATGCTTGATAATGTCTCCTTCTATTGATCCAAATATGTTTTTTGTCTCCTTTCAGTGTAGCAGATATTTTCTTTCTGCTTCTTCTTGGTTTTTTAGTGAGACTTTTGTAAGATTTGCTCACATCTGCATTGGTTTAATTGAAAGCAAACTCAGCTGAAATGCCATCTGTAGTCTTGACTTCTTATTTTCTTTCTATCTTATTGCTTTTCCTAACACTATTTTTCAGTGGCAACCAATAACAAAATACACTTCTCCTCTTTCATTTTAACAAGGAAAGTATCACTGTGGTTCTTATTCATTAGTACCACACATCACACCTCTATCACCCCTTAGATCTGGTAGAGGCAGAGGTGTCAACATGACAGTATGTGCATGTTTTTTTTCCGTCTTTTTTTTAACCTTCTCACCTTCTGCCTTTGAAAAATCCATAAAAGTTAATTTACACCATCCTCTTCTGCTTCTTTACTCTATTCAAGCTCCTTCAGTTATTTGGAAGCAGTGGTCTGAATTGTATTGCTTTTTTCAGTAATTTTGTAATTTTCTTTAGCACTGCTGCAATGATAAAATAACATTCATTTCCTGACTGTGCTTCCTCATCACTGCTGCCAAAAAAACAACTATAGACTGTAGATGTTACATGTGCTGCATTGATAATGGCTACTTGAATTATATTCATGCATAAAAGAAACATCAGTCTCTATAACAAAATTGATAATTTTGCATTTCGTCAATTAGCTTTATGGATAAAGTTATCACCCAACTGGAATGGCAATTTAGCAAAGTGTGTGTTTGTGCCACTTTTTAGGGTCAAGTCAAAAATTAAACTCTTTTGAAACCCTATTTTTTAGGTTTCCAGGGAGAGACCATTCCAAAATGCTTGAATAAAATATCTTTCTGGCTGGAGCTGCACTATTCTTTAAGGTCTGAGAGATGCATTAATAGAAAGTAATAAAATAGCAAAAATCCATTCAGTTCAATTCTCAACAAGCAGAATAAAATCATTGCTCTTAAAGGACATTATGACGTGCATGACTATGCATGTAAAAAACAAATTTGGATCATAACAGCTCCAGGGTCATAAACATTGTATGGTTTGACAATCTCACGAACAAATAAAAAATTATTTCAGGTCAATCTGATGTTAAAATGAAGGTGTGCTGCAAATTTGAAATATATGCAAATAATAATCCCCATGAATATTCCTTACTCTGGTAGATGTCGTTTCAAAATTATGTATTTTTATTCAATATGTTTTCTTTCTTTTGAAAGTAGTATTAATATTTTAGAGTGGTCCGCCCATAGTCCCGAATTGAATCTTATAGTGGCTTTTAACACCAAGACGGTTCCACTGATTTCATTGAGACAAACTAGCTATTTTCGTCAGGAGCTAGGGGCGGGCTCAAGGGAACAGCAACCAATCAAAACGTTATGAGTGCCATATTTCAAACTCCTGAGTTTAATATAATTTTTGATCAATCTAATTTGAAACATAAAGGCAGTAAGGATGCTGTTGGATTACCATCAGAATAACATAGGCTGACGTCTCCCGCTTTTATTTTGAAATCACCAGCCACACAGTTTAAACTGGTCAATCCTTCGCTTAAACTGCTTTTTTTTAATGTGTGTGTGGTTAAATTATCTCCACTCACTAGTGTTTAGATGTTTTTAAAGATGTTGATCATGGCTCTCGGGTGAAGGAAAAGCAAACAGGTTCTTTTTTAGAACCACTGAAGAACAGATGAAGATTGAAATGCCATTAAAGGTATTTCTATTGGTTAAATTGTAAAAATAAATTTCTACATGCATTTTTTTATGTATATGAAAAATATTCCTTTTTTTAATAACCAAGTTTTCAAATTGTATCAGTGTCCTTTTTGGAGATGCTTTTCTTGATTCTTCTTAGAAACAAAAAAGAAATCTAGATGTGCCAAAATTTATGAATGATTTTGAACTTTATTGTATATCTGCAAGGAACGTTTTTGGGAGGGCTACATCAATCCAGAGGTACATACATGTCTGTTTTTCTGTTTGAGGAAACCATAGTGTTCCTAGTAGAGCCTTATATTTTGAACTGTTTACTAAATGAGCCTTTTGAAAGGAGCATGCCAGTTGGAAGCACACTGAGGCTTAGAGAAACTTTCCATTGTTTCCACTCTCCTGGACAAAGTTAATTAATTACGGCAAATCCTGCAGGCTCCTGAGAGTCATTTGTTTATCTAATAAGATAACGGACTAACCATTCATTCTGAGTCAAATACTCAGCAAGGTTTCAAACGACCAGCTAAAAAATAGCTTTATATAATAGCCATGTTTTTATCCCTGTTACACTACAAACATATTTCCAGCTTTTTTTATTTCCATGCTATTTCACTTTTTTACTCGTTAGTTGACAGGCGCATCTAAAAGGTCAAGGATGTCTTTGCCTGGGAGCCACTGGTTAATATTAATGACCATGAGCCAATTGAAACTCATCAATAGGTCAAAGGTTATCACAGGGTTGCAGATGCAGGAAGTTAATGCAATTAAAAATGCATCCTGTTGTCGATGGTAGAGAAAATGTCTTATCCAATTTTGTTGTTTTTTGTTTTTTTGTTTTGATGTCTTTGCTGATCCATCTTTCTGTCTGTGGTGCAGTTGAAGACTATTAAATTTTTATGGGATGTCTTTTTCTGTTAAGAAACCATCTTTTTGGTCCATGTTTTTTTTAAATGCTTTTTGCTTAATACTGTCTGTTTTGTTGCCTTTCCGTAAGTGTTTTTTCTACTTTCTGAAGTTAGTGACAACAAATAAAAGCAACGTGTACATATACCGGAATCCAAATTACTTGTCACCTTTTGGTTACTAATAGCATCCTGGCTTTCTGTTGCAGCATGGTTGTCATGTAATCAACTACAATAAATGTCTTTATGGTTTTTCTATTGTATTGGCTCTGCAGCTTGGATACAAAGTGTGCAATCAATGGCTCGGTTTGCTTGAATTGAGAATGATTTCCAATTGTTTTAATTAGGAGACCTTTTCAGTTTTGACTGTAGGATGTGAAAGTCAGCAAATATCTGGACACTCAAAACTAGCACTGCTGTCAAAAAAGTATATATTCATGTATTCATTTAGCTAATTTGGTACTTTATATCGAGTAGTTCATATATTATGGCATTCTTACCTTACTCATTCAAACCCTTTGTTGAAATGTCCAAAGAAGGTTTCTTTTTTTATTCTGAAGGTCAAGTATCTCCTCCAGTGGAACGTTGTTTCCTGACAGATAGTGATGCCGTCGCTTTAAAGCAATTTTACAGGCCATCTGACTGCTGCCAGTACAAACAATATACAAGCAAGAAATCAATCCCTTCCCTGCAAAGCTGTCCTACTGGCCACAATTAATCGAATGAGCGAGTCAGTGCCAATAATCTATAGGTAGTGATTTGCACAGGAGGTTGCTAATCAGATTTTGAGTGGCTGAATGAGTCCATAGGGAAAAGCATTAGCATCGTGTAAGTGCTGAAGTGCCTCAAAAAGTTAGTTTTTCTTATTTCAAAATGCACTTGTAAACAGTTACAAAATGTATGTGAATTGTAAACTTCAGAGTTATTTCATGGTACTCAATAGTTAATGATTTTTTGTTGCTGTTATTATTATTCCTACTATTTGCAGAATGGTTTTTTCCAGGATGGATCATTTTACCTGAAAAGTGAATAAACAAATTATGAAAATACTTTCAAATTACTTGACATTGTAGTGTGATGGGCCAGGATTGTTGGTCCTAAAGGCACATTTCTGATTGCATCACAGGTTAGGAAGTTATTAATTAAATATGATTTTACATTTACAAACAAGTGTTTCTGTCTTTCTTATAGAGTACCTGGGGTAACAATTGCTACAGATATAATCTGCGGATTTCCTGGTGAGACTGAGGAGGACTTCCAGGACACTTTAGAGCTTGTGAAACATTATCATTTTCCCAGTCTGTTCATCAACCAGTTCTACCCAAGACCCGGTACGCCTGCTGCTAAGATGGAGCAAGTCCCAGCACATGTGGTAAGTGGAGACCTAAAAGTATTATATCAGAAATCTCTATTATGTGACCACATTGGTGCACAATGCTGCGTATATTGTGTGTAGATTATTTTAGTCACATACATTATAATAAGCCTTTTTTCATCAAAGCAAAAGACTAAATATCATTGTGAATAACTTGTAGATCTTAGACTAAGTTTAACAAAGCTTAAAGTGCAAATTTAGGAAGCTAGAAACCAAGCACCTGCTGGGTTTACTTGACATTGATTTAAACTCACAAAAAGCCTGTGGTTTTTGAGCTGTTTACATATGTTAAACTAGCTGAGTTTAACTTGAGAGGAAAAGTATACAGTGAGTTCTTTTATTGACTTTAGAATAGAAACCAGCAAAGCATTACTGCAACATCATGGATTTAGTTTGTACTGAACCCCCGGCTGTCTTCATGCTGACAGAGGTATCACCTGAGCGTCTTTTCCAATTGTGCTGTCCTGAACTTTAACATCTAACATGCTAACTGAACCCTGTAGTGACAGTAATGTTACTCTTGGGTCCTTCAAAATTTCTCTGGGCATAATTTGGTCAGACCTGAAGGTGAGCATGCTAAAACATCCACACCTGGTAAGACCAGTTGCTGTCTTGAATGTTTTTCTGTTGTCAATAATCTTTGTAACCTTCAAAATAATGAACACAGAATAGTTTAGAATAAGGGCCAATGAACCTTTTTCAAATTGAAGGGCAACATAAATGAATTTAAGATTTTCAATGTTTTTTTTTTTTGTCTATTTAAGTTAACACAGACCAAAATGCTCCAGTTCTGCGTAATACACAAACATCTGCTTTTAGAAAGACATCGCTACTTGATTATGATCATATAATCAAGTTCATTTGATTTACAAGCACCTGGCTGCTGCATTTTTTTTATCTCATGAAAGCATTAAGTGAGTTGCAGTTAATCTGAGAATATATTTGCATAATTTTAGGATCAATTAAAGAAAATATGTTTTTCCATTATTTTTACTAGCTTCGCATTGCTTAGGGGGTGTAGTTTATTTTGCTGCGAGTCTAATAAGCATAATAATAATGTACATTTTCATACTGTGTGAAAACGCTTTTTTGTGGATTTTGATTTTCATTTATAAATGGCTGGAAAAATAATTAAGCATGATCTATTTATACTGCAGATTATGAGCAATTTGTTTTCTTAAGAGAAAATCGTGCCTGATTTAGAAAAACTGTTTAATATTATTTGTCATTATTAGGGGAAAATACTTTAAGAACTGGTAATCTTAGTGATTAAAATAATAAACACTAATTGATTATGTTTGCAAACCCCCTTAACTGGCAAGATGGCCAGTATGGTCACAATTGCCATTTTCTGTATTTTTAATTGCTGGTTGGGTTAGTGTTGATCAATACTGTGTTTATATTTGGAAATATGATCGAACACTGTTGTGTCAATACTGGTTAGCTGTTTATTTGGAAGTTCCTTCCAATCAAAGAACATAGAAATGAGTGAAAACAGAACACTAGTATAGAATATCCATCCATCCATCCATTTATTTTCAGGGTTTGTATTCAAGTTTTTTTTGGAAGATTTATTTGGATTACTGGCCTTTGCTGACAATGAGCTGGAGGGAGAAGGGGGGAAGACATGCAGCAAAGGTGTCAAGGTCTGGAATCAAACCTAGAACGGCCGTGTCGCGGACTACAGCTTCTGTATTTGGGGCACATGTGTTACCGCTACACCACGCCACACCCTGTGGTTAAATTTTATTTTATTTTATTATTGCTAATTCTAAAAATGTTGCACATTTTTCTGCAACATAATGGAGCAGTTCCCACATTACCATTGTTTGTCATATTCATGTTTGCACTTCTGCAGAAAAATATTAATTTAGTCTTTTTTTCTGTTGCTTAACCAACAAGATATTCTATACTTTGTTCTATATGTTGTTTTATTTCTGCATTTGTTCTTGCTCACTCCTTACCATCAAATTCACAACACATTTTGATTAAGTGTAATGTCCTGGTTTCCCATCCTTTCTCTGTCCTTCTGATTTTCAGAGGACTCAGTTCCCAGATAATCACTTTATTATCTTCTTTCATTCTTGTTTGGTCTATCCCTCTCTCTTTTTCTCCCTCCACCCTGAAATGTTTCAGCTGTCAGCTGTCGGTCGTTGACGTATAGATGGCTTCTGTAAAAATGGTCAAATCAGAGCTTTTAAATATGTTATTTTGTTTCCAACGAATAGTTTGGGTTAGCAAGTTTCATTATCCATTAAATTCAGTGCACTCTTGTTGATAAAATGATTTGACATTACCTGCAGAACACAGATACCACATGGTTGCCTGATGATTGTAATTGTGAGTTTATTTCCGCCAGATTCAGAACATAGTAAGGTGAGAAAAATGTGTTGTTTGCAGGGCACCTGCTACAGTGGTTAAAGTGCACAAAACCTCACTTCATCAATCAGCATGCACCTGTTTTTCGTACCATACATGGACACGCATAACACAGCGAGCGGTGGCAGCAAGGCGACATCTAAGCCTTGTAGGGTCAGTCATTAATAAAGTGCACCAGATGGATTGTCTGGAGCAAAACTGTGTTGAATAACCACAGGAGGGATGGATGGAGGACTAGGTGGACTAGGCAGAGTGGCCCGGGAAAGACAAAACCTATAAAATTGGAAGGGTAAAAATAAACTACAGTTAAGAGGTATGGAGAGAATGAGAGATAGAGAGTAACAAATAGAGGGGTTTGTCCTTAGCAGGGAATTTAGGAGAAACTTGCAGCCGTCTGCATACACGTGGCCATACCACTTGTGAGCTTATCACGCTTGATTGAGGGAAAAATACATTTTGACAACACTGTGAGTGTGTATCTGGGACTCACAGATTATCGTTTAGTGACTGTTTGACTTTATAGTGTTTTTCAAGCTAAATTAAATAGATTTATTATAGTTTCCTATTTAGATTTGGGGCATTTTACAGTTTAAGAAACGTAGCAAAAAAACTATTTTGTATTTGTTTATTTTAGAATTGATATTTTATTATTGCATTGAATTACAAAGGATTATGAAAAAGCAAGGTCTGTACTTGATTTCCTTACAAACATGTCAGAATAAAGGTGCATCTAATTAAATTAGATTATCATCAAAGTTAATTTGATAAGAATCTAATACAATTATTTTTTTATTGACTGTCATATTGAGGCATATATTGATCTACTACACTTAAAACATTTTGTTTATTGCTTATGATTTTGATTATTATAACCTACAGCTAATGAAAACCCCAAAGTTCAGTTTTTTTCAAATATTAAAATGTTGTAAAATAATGTCAGCCTTCTGAAAAATAATGTCCACATACTATACAGTACATTCATAGTTCATAAACATAACTTGAGTAACCACAACTGCTTAAATGAAGATTTAATTTATTGAAGGTAAAAAAAACTAGCCTAAACCTGGTGGTGTATTTTTTAAAGTAATCCTCTATTGAATTAACTGTGATTGACTATATTTTCTTTAAAATCATAGCTCAATTCCACTAGGTACACTCAGGCCTCTTTCTTTCCTTTCCTAAAGAATTAAGAAATCACTAGAATGTGCATGTTAAAATGGACTACACTAAATAATAATACACAACATGCCCAGATAATAGTAAATTAAAGAACAGATGATAAACAAGGTCATTGACATCTCTCAGACTAGAGTCCGAGGTTGCAAAGCTATCTCTAAGATTAAAGAAACCTTAGCTAAACCAGCAAACCACAGCTAGGAAAATGAAAAATAACATGGAACAGTGGTAAACGTTCTCAGGACTTATCGCCATCAGCAATTAAAATGACTGAGAGTGTATTGAAGACTCATCCAGGAGGTCACAAAGTAACCCAGAACAACACCTAAAGCACTACAGGCCTTACTTGCCTCAGTTAGGCTAAGTGTTTATAATTCAACAAGAAAGACACAGGGCAAAAATTGCATCTATGGAAGAGTTCCAAAAGATCAAAACAAAAGTGTAACCTTTCGGAAGTTGTGTTTAGTGTTACCTCTGGCATGTAACGTACACAGTATTTAAGAAAAATAATATAAGTTTAGCCATCAAATTTGGTGACCGTGTCATGATGGTCTAGGGATGCTTTGCTTCATTACAACACCAGCTTGACAAACTTGTAAAGGCTCAAAGAAAATAAAAGTTTTGTTTTAGTAAAACTGGTTGACCTAGTCGAACTCTGGCCTTGATGGAATCCTTTTTTATTGTCATTGTACAACGAAACGTTTTCCAGTGCAACCAATCCAAGAACATACAAAAAACACACACATTTACACTGAACAGGCATACTGTTAAATAGGTTGCTCATGCTTGAAACCCATTCAGTGCAACTGACTTAACACAGTTCATTACCAGTTACTGCAGACGCTTGATATTACTTATTGGATATTATTTCTTAAAACATTCAAGTGTGACAAAAAAGCAGAAACAGAATAAATGTGTAAGGGGAGCAAGTAAATTTTCACAGCGCTCTAAAACATGTGTTTTAATTTTAGCAATCTGATTTACCGATAACAAAACACAAATTAAAAAAGAAAAAAATGCAGCAACCTAACCAACCAGGTAGCAAGAGAAACTCTCCACCTGTGATGAGGTCCAGGTGTTTGGTAGTTTTTCTGTCCCTAACCTTTTACCTGCTATAATAAATTATGTATGAGAAAACATTGGATGCAAAGGAGCATAGACGCAGATAGAGAAAATAGGAGACCACAGGGGTAGAAGAAGAAAAGGGGGCATGTTGAGAATAAAGGGATGAGAGTCCTATTAGCTTGGATCTCCATAATCATCCCATAGGGACTAGAACTTAGCCTTGATAAATGGACTTAGTGAACGGATGCTCAGTGTGTATGTGTGTATTTGGATGTCTCTTGGTAAAGACGTGTAGAGAAATAGCAGCTGCAGGAGGGAACAAGAAAAAAAGAAAATGTGATAGTTGATTAGCCGCTCTTGTGGGACAGTGTTTTTAATTTCCCCAGGTTGTAATGGGTAAGAACTCCATTGCCCATGAGGCACCAATGCAGCGGCTGTCAAAGTTAAACAGCTGGCCAGCCACCAGTAGGGCTATCTCTTGGCTTTACTATCATTTATCTATGCCTGGACACAGACATAAGCATGATTGCATGCTTGTTTTGTTGATGTGTCAAAACCAGAGGTGAATAGAATAGCGTACATATTTTTACTCAAGTAAAAGTAAAGAGTGACCGTCCAAGAAATTACTCAAGTAAGAGTAAAAAAGTATTTTTGGGAAAAATGCTACTTGAGTACTGAGTAACATCTGATCTAATATTTTTAAAACGATGTCATCAGACAGACGGAAAATATAATATTATGGCCAAATTCTCGTATTTAAAAGATTACAATGAAAAGCATGGATACAAGTAAACAACAGAATTACAAAATAACACATTTTAGGCAGAAGAAATACATAAGTTATACATTTTCAATTAAACACCAATACTACTACAGTAGGTAATACAAATATATATCTTCGAAAAAGGTATAAAGTACTTACAGTGACAATTTATGGTGTTCACTGTATATTCATTTGACCTTAAAGTGCAACAGATTTACATCAAATTACATCAGACAAAATAAGCTAACAGGTGGTCTCCTTGTGCATGGTTTACAGGCCTACCTGTGTTCATGTATAAGTTATGTTCCGGTAAGCCGTTTTAACATCTTGCTCAGAACCTGCCCCTCTACAGGTCCTTCTAAAAAAATTAGCATATTGTGATAAAGTTCATTATTTTTCCATAATGTAATGATAGAAATTAAACTTTCATATGTTTTAGATTCATTGCACACCAACTGAAATATTTCAGGTCTTTTATTGTTTTAAAACTAATGATTTTGGCATACAGCTCATGAAAACCCAAAATTCCTATCTCAAAAAATTAGCATATTTCGTCCGACCAATAAAAGAAAAGTGTTTTTAATACAAAAAAAGTCAACCTTCAAATAATTATGTTCAGTTATGCACTCAATACTTGGTCGGGAATCCTTTTGCAGAAATGACTGCTTCAATGCGGCGTGGCATGGAGCCAATCAGCCTGTGGCACTGCTGAGGTGTTATGGAGGCCCAGGATGCTTCGATAGCGGCCTTAAGCTCATCCAGAGTGTTGGGTCTTGCATCTCTCAACTTCCTCTTCACAATATCCCACAGATTCTCTATGGTTCAGGTCAGGAGAGTTGGCAGGCCAATTGAGCACAGTAATACCATGGTCAGTAAACCATTTACCAGTGGTTTTGGCACTGTGAGCAGGTGCCAGGTCGTGCTGAAAAATGAAATCTTCATCTCCATAAAGCTTTTCAGCAGATGGAAGCATGAAGTGCTCCAAAATCTCCTGATAGCTAGCTGCATGACCCTGCCCTTGATAAAACACAGTGGACCAACACCAGCAGCTGACATGGCACCCCAGACCATCACTGACTGTGGGTACTTGACACTGGACTTCAGGCATTTTGGCATTTCCTTCTCCCCAGTCTTCCGAATGACAGCAGCAGTCAGGTCGGCAGTCTTACCCATGATTGCGGTTTTGAGTAATGAACCAGGCTGGGAGTTTTTAAAAGCCTCAGGAATCTTTTGCAGGTGTTTAGAGTTAATTAGTTGATTCAGATGATTAGGTTAATAGCTTGTTTAGAGAACCTTTTCATGATATGCTAATTTTTTGAGATAGGAATTTTGGGTTTTCATGAGCTGTATGACAAAATCATCAGTTTTAAAACAGTAAAAGACCTGAAATATTTCAGTTGGTGTGCAATGAATCTAAAATATATGAAAGTTTATTTTTTATCATTACATTATGGAAAATAATGAACTTTATCACAATATGCTAATTTTTTGAGAAGGACCTGTAAAGGTCTCTGCACAGCCTTGTTTGTAGATGACCATGGCACTGCATTAGGTACTGTATGTTTAAAACCAAGAGAAAAGTGGAGGTCAAAAGGTAGGTAAGGTGTTTAGAAAAACTGTCTAGAGAAGATGAGGAGTATCTGAAAGTCCTGTCCATAACCTTTGTAACCCAAGTGCCCCAGTACTGGGGTGGACGCATGGTGTACATTAACTAATATACGCATATTGCCTATACACATAATGGGGAAAGGCTCATCTCAATGACAACGACAACTTTCTCTTTATCAACAAGACCCAGTTCCAACACGAAGCAATTAAATGAATGAAATGTAAATAGATGCATACACAGCAAAAACACACACAATAGTACAACACGGTCCTACCCACACAAGCGACCTTTCAAATTAAAGCCCACATTCTGCTCTGTTAAACAATATAAGTATCACCTCTCTATGTGCAGAACTCACCGAACCAGCATCCGAAAGAGAGGAAAAATAAAGTTGCCTATGTGCTTGCCCATAAGCAAAAAAGCTAGCTGTGTCAAAACAAAGCAATTATGAAAATGATTCCTCTTTTTAGCCAGGCTTTGCTTCCTTTTCTTCCTTAAGTTTTTTTATAGCCTTTTCTACTCCCATAAAACTAAAATTGTTTTTCAGTTCTACTGTAGTCGACAGCCAACAATAAAATGATATCCTTCCTAAAAATACCAACCCTTCACTCAAAGCTAAACAAAAACAAAGTATATTGTAGCGCCTCAAAGATCGACCCATCTCTAAGGCAAGACTCTGCCCACTCAACACAACAGAAGATGCCTTAATAGCAAAAATCAAATGAATTGCATTTATCTTTTTAGAACAAAGTGTAAACTGAATTTTAACCAGTGCAGTAATTTAAAGTAATTAAAACTTTTGCTTAAACCAAACAGAAACCTCCCTGAAATCTTAACATGTGCACAGTAATAGTGAAAAAAACTAGATTTTAAAGGAAATGTTGTACTGGGTGTTTATAGCTTTTAGGCTTATGTTGCAGAGACTATCAGTGTCTGAAGATAATGATCTCTATTCTTGATTACCGTTCATTAGTTACCTCTCAATTTTCACATACCGTACTGTTGTCATAGTAATCCCTCTTCAGCATTGGGTTGATATCTCAGTGTTACATTAAGCTGTTTTATTCTGGCTGTTTGAACCGTTTCCTCACGTCTCCTGAATTAAAGAGACAACATTTCTGACAGTCCCGGCTCACTATGCAGTGTAGATGAGAAGGAATGTGTACAATGCTGGAGTGTTTATTTGCATATTTATTATAATGTTATTTGCCCTCTGCTTTTTAAATGGTCTTTTTTTTTTTGAACAGACATTTGACTCAGACAATCAGCTCTAGGCTGGGGAGATTTTAAGAATATTCCCAAATTTATTTTTATGTAGTTAAGTTTAAAGATTTGTATCCTTTATCTCAGATAGACTGACAAATAAAAGAAGATTACACTGAAAAAGAAGTAGATTTTACACTGGCCTAATTTATTGTTGTGAACCATTTGTAAATTTCTTGGTGCAACAATTATCATGTGTGCATTGTAAAGTTTTAACTGTTGATATGGCAGCTTCATGCGTGTTATTGTAACAGTTATTGGTTTCGACTGGTATCATCCTATCACTTCAGGAATTTAATTGTACTACAAGATAATTATATGCTGTACATAGTGTTTTATTATGTGAATCTGTGTGTATGCATATTTCGTATGTATGGCTGATACCATGCAACTGAAAAGATTTTGATGGTAATCATCAGTTGTTGACCAAACCTAGCCTGTTATAACATTTATTCTACAGTTGTGTATCTCAGTAAACAGAGTTACAATAAAAGTGATGAAAGCATATGACACAAGAAGAGAAAATGGTGTTGAGGAGTAATGATTGTTCTTATCCAAGGTGCTCCCAGCATAAAAAAAGAGAGAAATCCAGAGAAATTGTGTAGGGCCAGACTTGTGAAGGGAAGGATGTGTAAGATAGTGGAAACGGAATGATTAGTGAGTTTTTGCCATTTTGCCCTCTGGAAAAAACAAGAGGAGCGATGAGGGGGTGGGGTGGGGGGGTCGGGGGGGGGGGTCACTCTGAGAAGCATGAGGCAGTAAAAAGAAAATTAGTTTTTTTTAAAGGATTTGGAGATTGTGAAAGGCCTTCTGGCTGAAGAAGAAAGAGGGAATCATACAAAAACAAGAATAAGAGGTTGAGAGATGGTAGAAAGACAAGGCCAATGATTGCAGGATTGTGTGGATCAGAGGAGCCTTGTGTGAGTTAGAGATGAGTAGAAATATACTGCAGGGAAAGCAAAAGGAGTGAAGAGATACACAGATGGGAGGAAGGGAGATTAGAGCAACAGGCAATGGGAGATTCATTGTACAATGGGTTCTCAGTACAGGGAGAGATGTGTACAATTCTAAGGTCTATTTCCAATTAAAACACTTCTTCCCTAATACATTAAAACACTTCTTCCCTAATACATTAATGTCACAGTTCATTCCAACTTTTTTGATTTTCAAAACTTCTCTTCACTTGTTTACATTTTCTTATTGCCATTTTCCATCTTTCTAATTTAAGAACAACATCTCAGCCTGTCATATCAGCCTTACATCTCTGTCCATCTTTGTCCACTTGACCACAGATACAGTGCAGTTTGAAAGCAGTATTTTCTTCTTCTTTCCCTCGCTATGTCTAGAGATTGCAAGAATCAGGCTGCCTTTACCTACCCTCAGGCTGGATATGTCCGTCAAGCTATAATGATAGCTGTGTATGAAGGCATACAGTATTGACAGAGATTTTCTTTTCAGTATGTACAGATCTATGTTAGAGACAAAAAATCTTATAACAACAAATTTATTTTCCCCTTAGCTACAGAAATATATTCAAATATTTTCCACTTTTTAGCCAGATGTGGTCTAATCGGCAAACTCGTTAGCGGTTCCTGTGACTGAGCCAGCGTTGTGTAACTGTCTGCATCAAAGAGTCATGTCTGACTCTTTTACATGATATCACATCTTACAGAGATGCCAACTTTGAGGTAAACTTTGATGAGAAATATTTTCTTTGACAGCTGTGTAACTACAAAGTTTTCCTATAGATTTATTGAAACATTGAAGGCACAGCTGTGAGCCATGGTAATGTTTCTAAATTTGCCCTATAAGTTGGGGTTTTGTTGTGTGTCCATATGAACACCATATGTCTTTTTGTTTTTCCTTATGAGAACAACTGAGAAGGTTAAGTTAATGGGAAAAGGCCATATGTAAGATGATGAGTATAACTCAAATGACCAAACGATCTTTATTTAGGATCCAGAAAAAATAAAGATCAGAGAAAAAAAATTACAATGAGAGTTTTTTCCGTTGAAGATGTTTTTTAAAAACAATATAAGAATTTGTCAATCCATTTTGTTTAAACTTTGCTCAAAGTACAGTTGCTCTTGTCCAACATTTCTGGTTTCCAATCTGATCCCATTATCTGAATTTAAGTTCCGCAATTTTCGGGATTATTGAGCGCACCTGAATATAAACCGCACCAGCTAAATTTTAAAGGAAAATAAATTGTGTACCTATGTTTTCATGTCGTAACATGAGATATTTACACAGAAAGACTGTACATGGAAGACCATCTTGTTTAGCATCTTTTAGTCCTCTGAAAGCTTTTGTCGTCTTTTTGCACTGACTCAGTTCTTCCCGCTGCCTCCTCCAACGTCTTACCATCGATTCATTGATGTCAAGCGTACGTGCAGTAGCTCTATTTCCTTCTTTGATGGCCAGCTCGATTCCCTTTAACTTAAAAGCTGCATTTCTTCGTGTGTTTTCCTTGATGAGGATATATACATGAAAACTACTGGTAGTGTCTTCTTCGCCGCATAATCTTTCCCCACATGTCTGTCTCATTTTTGTGCTTTCTGCTATATTGCCCCCCGGAGGTTGTTAGCCAGTAAAAAAAATCTATGGATTAGCCGCATCGTTGTATAAGACGCAGGGTCCAAAGCTTGTGAAAAAAGTAGCCGCTTATAGTCTGATGGTATCTATTAAGACCAATATTTTCCAAACTGGGATGCCTTTACTCCAACATGAAATGATGTTTTTGTCCTGGTGTTGTGTAACCTTATATGAATAAAGCACATAATCACTGTATATTCAGTTATTTTTCCATTTTTCACAATTGATAATCACATAATAAGCCTCAAAAGAATCTTTTTGTGCTTGTATTCATATGTTTTTTAGCTCCAGTACTGCAGAATCTGAATACAGACTGCTGAGAGACAGAGGGAGGGGTGGTGAGGAGCACAACAAACTTGAGAACAAAATGAACAAAAAAGCTTCTGCGGTTTACTCTCTGGCTTTATTAGTCGCATGGTTTGAAAACCAGTTTTATCCAGGCACAAGAGTGTAATTTGTTTGTGATTTATGTGATTATTCACTAGCAAAAGAGAGGTTTCATTGAGTGTGTACTCAAAAGTGCGGAATCCAAACAGTTTAGTTCAAACACAAAACTGCAAACTGTCTTCTCAGAAAAAAGGCATAAAAGAACTGAAAATAAACATTAAATTGGTTTCTTACCAATCAATTAGGCTATGTTCACATTGCAGGTCTTAATGCTACATTCGGATTTTTGGATTAAATTGGCCTGCGTGCGCAGAAGAATAGACGTCACACACAACGTGTTCTGTTTACGGAAGTAAAAATGGTGGCTACTGACGTTTGTGTTTGTGCAGCAGTTTGGCAATTAATGCACAGTCGGAGCTGGGGCTGCTACCTCTGTACGGAGGTATATGTGGATCCAGAGTCGGAACCACAGTGTGGATGCCAATAAAGACCTTTGAGTACCTCTGTCACTGCCTCCTCCTGCGCAGCAACCAGCCCATAGCACTCACAGCATGGTGACCTCAGCCTCACTATTCCTGATACAGTATGAAGATTTGAATCATTAATTCCTGGGGAATCAGGTACCGACAAGCTCCATCAACTAATCAGCTGGATCCAATGCCAACTTTAGGTCAGATTGGGCCAAGCTCTGCTTTTTGGTTGTTGTGATAAAAAAAACAACAAAAAAAACCTCAAGGACATTTATAAAAAAAAAATTTTAAACTATTTTCACACAAATAATGCTTATTTTTCTTCCTGCAGAAGAAGCAAAGGACTAAAAAGCTCTCTGAACTCTTCCACTCTTACAACCCCTACGACCACAAGGTAAGATCTGGTACTTTTTTTGCAATTGGGGATAATCTCTTTATCTTTTGCTTTAGTTCTAAGCACTTCGAGTGCAGTTGCTAGGAAAAATCTATATTAATTCAGTTCTTTTACCCTTCAGTCTATTTTTCTAAATTTGGTATGTTCTGTTTTTGAGCTAATTGGTTTCTGATCACTGTCTGTTTGATGAGCACAGCGTCTAGTGTTCAGAACCACTTCCACTAGATCAGAGGTCATTAATCAGAAGCAGACAGGGCTGTTGTAGGTCACTGTCACCAACATTATATTACATTTATAGTGGTGGTGAGTTGTTTGTCTCCTCAACATGGCCATCTGTTGTCAACGGTTTAGTGGATGAGGACAACTTAAGTGATTACATTGTGAAATCAGAGATTGATTTAAATTAACATGTGCGCCGTTTTGCATCTGCCTATGTTCGAGTTTCTGTGTTGCTTGTGTCCCACATAACCTTCCATATTTTTACACATGCGTATGTTGATGAGACTATTGTGACAGACGTTTTTCTGCAAAAAACTTTTTTGAGCTGTGTTTCTACATAAGGCCTTAAAGTAACAACATCATAGCAGTTGTCACTGTAAAAACATCTAGTAAAAAAATATGTTTGTACAATTCTTTCAGCTTAAAACAAGGTTCAGTTACACTGTATCGGATCAGTACTATAAAAATACATTTGAGGTCCTCAAATGAAAAAAAAAAAAAGGGAAGATGTCATGCAGGAAGTATTGCTGTTTTAAACAGATGTTTGATTGAATCCCACCTCGGCAGTTAGACACAGTGTTCTTTTGCAAAGCTTAAGTTTAACATTTTCTTGCTTTTATGCAGTTTCCTTTTTGAATTTGAACCCTGTGGTGCACTATTTGTTCCACACTAATTAAAAGAATTCAAGGAAGATCATGTTTCCACTTTTGCAAACATTCATTCTTGCCTCCCACACAAAGAAAAAATAGAAGATGCACACAAACACAAAACAGTTTTCAGCAAACAACATAGAACACATAGTAGCATACAAGAGTCCATAATAACGGCACACAAAATGAGAATTGAACCTAGTTAGTGGAAAATGTCTATAATTCATTAACACATTTGTGTCTAAATCAGCTACTTGGGATTTGTGAGCTTGCTCACTAATCAGATGTATTGAGAAATGGGCAGTGTTGCAAGGTGCCTTATTGAACCTGCTGTGCTGAGCTGTTCCATCTCACAAACATCACTCGATTCTTCATTTTTCTTTTCTCTTCACTGGTATGCTTTGTGAACATGTTGAATGTACATCTGCAGACATACATGAATGCATAAAACATTAATTTCATAAGTTGTTAATCTACAAAAAGTCTCAAAGCTGAAGTGTTGCATTTCACTTAATAGTTATTACATGCTGTTCACAACCAATACATTTCTCATACAGAAACCTTACCCTCCTGTAAGATTATCTTAATGATTTCTGTGTTATATTTTGCCTTCTTTGTGAAAATGTAGCAGATGTATTGGCTTTTTGTTCCATGTATAAATTGTTTTCAAAGTACTACCTTGTAGGGTTGTTAAAATTTGTGATATTTTTGATATAATTGATCTAAAAAATTAATGATTTAATGGTATTAATTTGCTTCCAAACTGGTGCAAACTGAGGTATTTTCCATCCCCCCAAGGTGGCAAACAGCTTCACACAGCTGCAGATACAGAAAGAATCAGTCCCTCCTTTTCCTTGGAGAAGCTCACCTGATGGCTAAGAATAAAAACAATGAGCTTCTGCTGGAAGTTTATAAGTTCACTAATGGCGAGTACGTTTGGAGACGATCCTTTGCCTGGACGACCCTCTTTAGTTGTTCGGGCAAAGGCAAAAGTGTTGTTCTGAGCTATTTTTACCTATAAAGCAGACGAGCACGAAAAGCTGATAGAGAGTGGCGGCTACAAAGCAGGAACACTGCAAGCCCGATGAAGCATCTTAAAGAGGAATTTAAAGAAACATGAAGGTGGTAAACTGGCTGGATGGCATAAGCTAATGATATCTTGGCTACTTACGGTCAGTCCACGTCAGTTCGAGTTCCTGCTTTGTGATTTGTTTCCCCTCCAACTCCATGTAGTGCAGTGGGTCTGTCTTACTTTAGGAACAAATTGGCTGCTCTATTGGGTATGAAAAAGCTAAATGATCAAATGACCTGCACACCCTACTTTATTACTTCTCTGCTCAGTAGTAAAAGAGTTGGGAACTGATATGGCAAAAAATGAAAGGAAAAAACATTAAAATATTGTGCAGAGTGAAGCCTACAATTATAACGGTAAATGGTCAGAACAAGGTGCAACTTACCCTGCTAACTCCAGTTGATCACCAAAATGGCTATGATGCAAAATGACCAGAAATGCAAAAACTGAAAAACAGTGCCAAAGATATTTGTATGCATAGAAAATTATTTCCATTTAATTGCACGAGTTAATCCTAGGTACAAGCTTCCATAAAAGATATCAACCCTACTAGCTGTTATCTTTTCTCCCATTTTGTTACACAGGAAAGCTATTTTTCCTTGGGGGTTTTTTTGCCACAGTTTTCCCCTATTAAGACAAAAAAAGATCACCTTATATTAAGTCCAAAAAGCCCCTTAGATAGAGATAAATGAAGTCTGCTAAGATGCTTCATTTCACGTTATGTTCCTTAGGGTGTCCGGCTAAGGTTATGGTGCATACAAGAATGGCGTTTATGAACACTTTCTCATGTGTTTTATCTGTTTATGTGTCTGATACAGAGACAGTGAGCAAAGACAGAAAGGAGGTTTTGACATTTTAAACCAGTTTTTAAATTGCATCAACCTACAAGGCCATAATTAGAGGTAGTTGTGGAGATCAGGGTGTGTAAGGTTAAGCTAAAAAGTACAAATGGAAGCACAAAGTCCATCCATCCATTATCTATACCGTCTATGGGGGGCTGGTGCCTATCTCCAGCAATCATCAGACGAGAGGCGGGGTCCACCCTGGATAGGTCGCCAGTCCATCGCAGGAAAGCACAAAGTAATCTCTTTTTTTATTTCTTTTGTAGTTTTCTTTCGGGGGGTTTTTCCGTTTCTTTGTACTTTGCCTTTTTATTTTAAACTCAGGGCTGATGTGTGTGTTAGGTGATCTTTTGTGTGTTTATATGAATTACACTTGCTCTTCTCTGTTCAATGTGTGTTCAAGGGATTGAAGTGTGTACTGGTGTGTGTGTATGTGATGATTAATGTGAGGTATCCTTTAGCCAGATGGTGCTGAACAAGGCCCATCCATCAGCATTGAAAAGACCAGTGGGCAGAAAGCTGGCAGAGCACTTTGTCTAGGGCCAATGCCCCCACTGGACACATACAAACATGTGCATGCAGACAAACTATACACATGAGATTTTAGCCTTCGACTATGTAGCCCTCCAGGCTGTCGCGGAAAATGTTGTGATTTGAAATGAATGGTTTTGCTTGTTTTGTGGGTACGGCTGTCCTACATACCATAAGTTGTTTTGCTGTAGTGATTAAAAACAATGCTGGTATGGCACCTAGACTTATCAGATTTTTTACAAAGTACTGCTCAGATATTATTGTTTATGCAAATCAACGTTTTTTTTCTGTGGGTTTAAATTACTACTATAAAAACCCTAGAGATGCACCAAAACAATGGTTGTTGACCAGATTCAGCCTTTATTCAGCTAGATCAATCCCCCTGACTGCGAAGATGGAAACTCCAAAATCTAAACTTTACCTCTATCCATGAATGCACCAGACCTTTGCGCAGTGTGTCAAAACTTTTCTTTCATGTTGGCCCCATTTTATTTTTTAGGCAATAATTTTATTGCATTAAATTAGATTTTTTTTCCTTAGATTTTGTAGAAAGTAGATCTGCAAATTGTTCTAGAAAGAAAACAAGGCTCTCCACGGCAACATATATGTCGCACATTCGATGAAAAAAAAACATGACCATTTTTCAGTCGTAGCACTTGTGCAACAGCTTTACAATCTGCTTGTTTTTTGTTTGTTTTTTTCCGTTAAGGAAGATTCGACCGCGACAGATGAAGCTATGGTACGACTTAATGCTATATAGTGGCTGTAATCTATTGTGATAACCAAGTCTTACTTAGGCCTGGGGCGGTAACCGGATTACCGCCATACCGCAGTCACGTGACACCCACCGCGGGTCTGAGCGCCTCACAGTCATCACCGCCCAAAAAACAAACAAAAAAAGCCCTGCACAGTTGTGTGTGAGCGTAATTTTTTTGTGATGCATAATAACATTTCATGTGTGTGCATTTCAAGCCATGGATGCATGCACAAATAAAGTCAGTCCCCCAGTAGATAAGAATGGGACGAAATATGGGGGCCAGTGTTTTGGGGGGGTAAGAGGACGTCTTCCACAGGTGATCCCGACAGACGTGCTGTGCACGGAGGGGAGGGGCTGTGTGTATGTGTGTGAGAGGTGAGAGAGGGAGTGAGAGAGAGAGACGAAGAGACAGCATGTGTTTTAAATAGTGTAAAAAAGAAAAAAGAAACGCAATATGTGACGATCCGTGTTGATTTTTATTTTTTTATTTTTTTTTTGTCTGTGTTTAATCTGTAGCGCACCGCCACAGATTCGTCTATATGTGGGAAACACTGGGGGCCGAAGCCTCCTCTGTGCGTAAAGGTGCCGAAGTAGGCGCTATGGTGCGCTCCTCTCCTGGATAAGTTGTTGCAGGGCGCGCTC
Source organism: Valencia hispanica (assembly GCA_963556495.2). NCBI lineage: Eukaryota > Metazoa > Chordata > Actinopteri > Cyprinodontiformes > Valenciidae > Valencia > Valencia hispanica. The sequence goes on from OY747710.1 coordinate 33,137,423, forward strand.
TGCCTTCACCATAGAGCTTTCTTTGACACATAGCCGCGGCCGTAGTTTGGCTTCATGGTACAGCTCGTTATGCACACAAGCAGGGTACAGCTGTGATGCAGCGGCGTATATATATATATATATATATATATATATATATATATATATATATATATATATATATATATATATATATATATATATATATATATATATATAGAAGATGCTGTATTTCGGTCTTAATTGACGGCGATACAGATGCTTCCAACAAGGAGTGTGAGATCTTTATGTGTGCATAAATCAAAATGGAAGACCCACAAATAAGCTAGTAGGGCAGCAAGACTCCTGTAGCAGTCTGTGTTACAGCGACGCTGAAAAAGCCTCTGACTCTCCATTATAACACATCTCTGTTGTTTGCATAGTTTTTTATTTGTCACTTTTTGTAAATACACTGTTCTTTAAATCCCAAATAGACATGTATATTTTCTAAATATTTTTTAATTATCCTGTTCAGTTCCACATTTCTTAAACTGGAGTATGCTATTTTTAATAACTTCACAGTATTTTAGTGCTGTAAATAACTGTACATAGTTATTCCTAATTCTGTTTCTTATATTTTATGTTTTTGTCTTTGTGTGAATCTGTCACGCTTGAATTCCCCGGTGTGGGACAGTTAAGGGAATTTTTATTCTATTATATGCATTGCATTATGACCTCAATTGCTCACATTTCTCCATGCATATGCACACATCTATGTATTAAATACATCCACACTAATATAAATACAGCTAATATGTAAGAATTTTTATTTAAATAAACATGTTTGAAAATATTTGTTATTGGGCGTTTATTGTATGCATTTCTATCATTTGTCTGTGTGTTCAAGTAATGAGATGCACTACACTTGGTTTTTAGAGATTGTAAAATAAATTTTTTGTAGGTGCTGCAACTTTGTTTGTGCTACAAAACCAGCAACCTCTGTAGCACCAGTGCTACAAACTAAAAATGTTAACGCATAGCCCTGCTTTCACACATTTGCCTTATTAAAAGAAAGGAATGCAATTTCCTAATTTCTTAGGGTGTTTTTGGTGTTTTACAAAGAAAGTCTTAGCAGGCACAGTGATGTTGGTAGCTACTTAAAAGGAAGCTGTATTTTTAACAACGTATTTACAGTTTTTTCAGACTGCAGGGGAGTGAGAGTGAGTGGAAGTTTAGGCAAATAATAGGAAGGCTACATAGAGTAAAGCAAAGTTAGTTTTATCCTTTCGAGCTTCCAATGTTTGGAAATCTCAGGGCTAAGATAAAGATCTACATTCTCTAGTGCAGATGTGTCCAACTGTAGTCCTCAAATGCTGGTATCTAACTTTAGATGTTTTCTTAACATTTTATTCAAATGGCTGAATTAACTCCTCAGCACATCATTAAGTTCTACAGAGGCCTGGAAATGAACCATTCATTTGATTCAGGTGTGCTTAAACAGAGAGACATCTCAAACCTACAGGACACAGGCTTTAGGGTATACATATAGAAGTCATTCTGACCATGTTAATCTGTAATAGGGTGTTTGCAATTGTACATTAGTCAACTTCTTTTACCACTTTGAAGGACATGCAGAATAGAGTGATTAACCACATGATACTACTGAATTGTTGCCTCAGAGGGCTTTTATTAGGAAAAAGGTTTTTTTAGCTGGTGTAAACTGTGTTAGTCTGAGACAGAGGTGAGATAAAATATTAGATCAATTTCTGAACACCATCATAAATTGAGATGAAAAATGTAAAGGAGTTAGAAAGATAAAAATTGTGGTTACTATAAAATTAAAGCCAAAATTAGGACTATTTCTCTGCCGCAGGAGGCTTATTGCTAGAAATCATGTTTTAGTGCAAGCTCATACACAGTAACTATCAAGTTCAGTGTACTTGCTGACATTGTAACTTGTATATGGGTTGTAGGATTTCTAACTAAAAGCTTGTGGCTGGTAAAACGGAGAATGGTTACCTTGCCGGTAATAACTGTTGTTTTCTTTTGTGTTGGCCACTGACACATTTCCTACCAAATTAGACATGAACTTGTTGTTTGCCAGCCTAGGCACTCATATTTCTAACTCATAGGTGTCAAACTACAGTCCTCGAGGCCCGGTATTGTGGAACATTTGGACATGTTTCTGTTTCAACACACCTGAGGCAAATAGTTAGGTCATAAACAGGACCCCATAGAGACTAGCTGCCTGGTGAGTAGTCAAAATAACCATTTGATTCATGTGTGTTGGACCTGGAAGTCATCTAAAGGTTGTAGGACACCGGCCCTTGAGGACTGAAGTTTGACACCTCTGTTCTAACTACATATGCTCTCTCGTTTGTAGTACAGGTAAATTAGACATTTTCTTTGAAAACGTATCTATTTTCCTTGAATACTATTTTTTTAATTACATTTTCCAATATTTCTGCATGTCGTCATCAAGATTTATTTGTTTTGAAATAGTAAAGCCCTATCAAACAGCCACTGCTCTAAGACAGGACAACTCAGACTGGAAGAATAAAAAAATATTATAAATGCCATTTTTGCGTATTTCTTTGATATACTCTAAATTCTGACTGGTACATCTTTAAAAAATAATGAACTGCTGTTTACTAGTAAAATCCTTAAACTACAAAGACAATTTAAGAAACTATTATTTTACCTTTCCAATTCCCTTCCTTTGTGCTCAGAGACATTAAAAGATTTTTTTATTTTTTTTTGCACTATCTGCAGTATTTTCAACCTTTTGATTTTTAATTTTCACAGTTTAATGGAAAAAATAAAATGGGGATATTTAACTCCAGAGATGATTAAAAGTATCCTTTCTTGTGTGAGCATGTGTGTAGATTGAAATAAGGTACATAACCCTCCTCCACACACACAGACTTCTGTCCCTTTGCTCCATCACTGTGTCATCTCGTGTAAAGTATTGCTCCCTGAAGGCTCTGCCCTTCCAGGTTGAGTTTGTGAAGCACCCATCATGCCTAAGTTATTCTTTGCAATGTTTGTGGCTGTCCTCGCGTTCAGCCGTTTCTGGGAGAGCTAACAGGGAAACCTCCATTCTCACTGTGCAAGTCTCCCGAGAGCACACAGACAGAAAGAAACGCACATACAATCTCCACGCTGTGTTCATGGACCTGTATGACAGAGGTGACAGTTTTGCCCGTGGCAAGAGAGGAGGGACAAGCTGTCAACATGGCCTGCTGCACCTGCCCAGTCGCTCAAGACACAGACAGACCAGGGAGGGAGGAAAAAGGAAAATTTGAAGAAGAAAAAAAAGGAGGCGGCAGAAAAAGGGAGACTGATAATGATGAAAGATTACCAAGGTATAGAAGTCATTTTTAGAAAATAAAACACTTAATTAAACTAAGTAAACTTCCTTCTTCGGTTAGTGTAAATGCCTTGGAGTACCTGACATAATTATCTTCTAAAGAAAGAAAAATATAATTAGTCTAATAATTCTCCTCTATTCCCTAGATTTTTTGTAATATGTTCTACATGTTGTTAAAGGGAACAATTAGCATTTTTTTCTCCCTTTTGTCATTTTAATTACTTTTATATTTTACAATGAGTTTTAAAGCGACTGTTGTTCTCCTCTGTTGTCAGTAGCTAACCTGTCTCGTTCAATCTTGACATTTATTACAACACTCTGGCCTTTTTTTTCTTTTAATTAGATATTCAGGGAGACGTAGAATGTAGGATGTGAACAACTAAAAAAGGTGGCTTATTTTTGCTTTCCTGGCTAGTTATCTCTCCAGCTTTCTGTTGTTGGCCTCCATTCAACAAGGATATATTCTGTAGCATCGATCAGATTGTACATTGTTAAGGTGTTAATGTCATTCATGCTCCTCACGCGACTAATTCAGTTTCCTTTTTGTGGACCTTTTTCCTGGAACATTTTGAGTTGCTTTGCAATATTATACCCTGTCAGTTAAATTGTATAAACAAAGCTTGACTTTTTTTCCACCTGTATGAAACCTACAGCAGGTGTGTACTCTGGTTATCCATTAGTGAATCTGAATTTGTCTAACAGGTTTGACTGGGATAAGAAAAAGTGTAAATAGCTTAGTCTATTACAGGGCTGTATAATAGCAAAAGTATAATATTACACTCCCGGATCAGAGAAAACAACCATGAGACTAATCTAACTTAATGTGTCTTAGTGTATGTGGATGCACTCATTGTTCACAAACCCTGCAATGTTTTTAGGCAGACCTAAACTGCCATACTTCTTCCACATGCTCACATTTAATCCTTAAGTAGAAATGGGGAGGAATTTTCCAAAATTTTGTTCCTACAGCCTTGCTGTACCTTGCATCTTGAAACAGACTGCAAATTCCAATAGCCATTCTAGCTCTATTCTGTGCACTGCTCTTTTGTACACTCCCATGAATCGACTGTTGTTAAAGTGTGTATTACCAGCAGTAAGCAATGAGGCAATACTGATAATTGTTTATACAAAAAACTTTTGTATGTATGTGTATATATATATATATATATATATATATATACACAAATGTATGCTTTTCACATCAGACCCAGGCCACTTTCAAATGCTGTTCTAAAGGTGTTTGGTCTTTTTCAAAGGGGACAAAGCTAAACGGTCATGTCACTTTTCATCCAACAAGAAGCATGTTAAATGTTGGATTGTTGCTCTATTTAATGCCAGTTTAAGCTTGTTGGTTTTATACACCCACCGTGCAGTACATACTTGTGTGTGTCAAGCAGAGGCAAGAAGAGTTGTGGTACTTTTAAACAACAGTCAAGCTAAAGCAAAAAGCAATTGTCCAAAAACTGCTAGAGTAAAAAAAAAGTATTTGGTGAAGAATTAGTCAAGAACTGAGCAGCTGTTGTTTTCTTTTAAATATTTTTAGAAATGATGTAGACAGACAAAAGTAAAAGTGCAATTCGTAGACTGACAAAAGTAGAGTGCAATTTCTAATACGCTGGTGTACTGTAGATTCTCATTTATCCAGGACATGATATTCTTGAGAGTTTAAATTAAGGCAACTGAACTTGTTGTCTTGAGTATGTTTCATTTATTTCAAATATTTTGAAATACTAAAATAAAATATGAGTAAAAATAAAATATTTAAGTCATTTTTATAGCATAAAGCTTTTGAAAGCAATACCTACATTAAGATGTATGTATGTCGGTATGTACAGTACAAATTGCTTCCACTGTCTAGACATAATGCATGATTATATATTGTACTTTCTCTAGTCAAGAAGTATAGCTAAAAGAAGTATAGCCTCTAATTTCCCTCGAATCATATCTAGCTAATCGCATGAACGTGCTACATTGTTTTATTCTATTTAGTCCCCTTAAAAATAAACAGTATTTACGAGCACAACAGCATACAACATGAGTTTCATTTTATTGTTATTTGACAGCTCTGATTGCACTACTATTTCAGAAATAATACAAACATGCTGACATGTATCATGTAAATTTACTTCAGTAAAAACAGCTTGGTGTTAGGGGCGTCACATCATTTTCTGTGCATGTGGGTCACTCTGACTAAATGTTTATTATTTCCCTCACCTTTTTAATAAATTTTTGTAGCAAGATTTTATGCACTTTGTGATGCTAAATTATGACGGAATGAGAGATAAAGCATACAATTTGTGAGACTTGTTAGAAAACATTGTGATTCACTGAGTGAATGTGATAACTACCCAAAGACAGCTACAGGTGCCCTGCTTTGTAACCAATTTGGTGCTTCCGATTTGGCACTGATTTCAAGGGAAATTCAGAATCTGAAATAGACAGATAAATTTGAAGTGAATTATTATACACTGAAAAAAATGTTACAACACTGTTTAAGTTTTTAAAGCTTTTATTATGTTCATAAAAACAATATTTTCAATGCTTTGTGGTATAAAGATCTCCTATTACTGTATGTTAGATTACAATAGAAAACTGCAATATGAACATAGGTTAGATCTGCCAGATTATTGTAAAGGGAACATTTTTTTATTAAAACAGTTTATCTGTGATAACGTCATTCTGCTTAAGACACAAAAAAAGTTATTGAAATTACTATTTTTGTGTTGGGTCTACCTTAAATAAGATCTGTTAAAAAAAATACAGTAACTGGATAAGTTATACCTTGACTGAATTATCCTAAATGTTTTACCGATCCTCTATAAAATTGTTTTGTGTGTTTAGCTTTGTCTTTAAAAAAACAAAACAGAATTGGAGAAATTTCTTCTCATCCCATTCATGTGAAACTATATTACTATATTGTAGATTGCCTTGTCTAATGTGCTTTTTATCTCTTTTTTTGTCCCTATGGCAAACTTTTTGAAAAGCTGATACTACTGCAGTACAAAGAACCAGAGTGCTCTGCAGACAAAATAAAAAACATTGCAAGTAATCACTGGAGATGTTCACCGGTATTCATCAGTCTCTCGCTTCTTTCAGTGACTCAGCCTGTCGTACTGGTTTCTTTCTTTCCCCAGTGAAAGTGTATTGTTCCATGACGTTTTAAGCACATGTACAGTGCATCAAGAAATAAGCCTTTGGCTTTTTAATGTTAATGTTACCTCATTAGCCAGTGTCAGGTAAATGGATTTTTCTAACCATATTAAATAGAATAACGTGTATTCTACGTGTATTGTCTAATGGACAATAAGAAATCATCGGAATCTCACACTGGAATAAAGATAGAAAAAGAAAATATCTAAAAACATTCTAGTTAAAAGGTTCCGGATTTTTTTTCAGTCGCTGTTGTTGTAGGTTTTTCCAGCATGGCCCTTGTTACATCTTCTCCCTTTGCGATGACCTCCCAGGTATCTGCACCAGCTGACACCGAGCTCAAATGTGTAAAAAAAAGAAACGCACACAAAAAACCCCAAAAAACTTTAAACTTAATGATTGTTTGAAATTAATATTTTAAAAGCCCACTTTTTTGCTATTATTGCATTTAAACACTCATATCCGTGGCTCATTAAAAAGGGTTTGCATCTGCTTCAGCACATTTTGTGACTGAGATCTGAACAGAGGTGTGGGGGGAAAGTATTAGTAGGGAGGGAGAATCAAGTGGCAGAAAACTGAATGACAGAGGGGTGTTGGGCCTTGTGTTACTAAATGGCTTCCTAGACAGAAGAGTGAATGCTTTCCCGTTCAATCAAAATGCCTACTGTTCAGCTAGGGTGTTTTTAAGAAAGAAAAAAAAAAGCTATGTGTGTTTTATTGTAGATGGGTGTGTATTTCTTCCTGTTTTGTGCAGCTGCTCTCTAGGAAAGTATTTCTTTTTATGTCCTTTAAATATGCTCTTACTTAATAATATATGAATAATAGATACAATTTCTCTTCAGAGTTCGTATTTTTCTGACTTCATTGGCTGAGCAATGTTTATTATCCTATATACAACATCATCACTGTATGCAATTAAAACAAGAATACCCAAGTTACATTGTTTAATCTTTTTTTCTCAAAGGTTGCAATAATGAATGAAACTGTTAAAATAAATGTAAAGAAACATTGTGCTCTGAAAGAATTCTAGTAAGATTCACTAAATCGTTGCTACCTTGTTTTATGGAAGATGGAGTCGCATTTTCTGAATTGAAATGTTTTACAATGAAAGCTGTTTGATTCCACAGCAAAGACGTCTAACATAATGCCATATTCTCTTTAAGTCCTGTCATATTGCTTCTAGATGTGTAGATATACTGCACTAGAGATAAAAACAGAAGAACCACAAAGTTAAATCAATAAGTGAAAGCACGATTATAAATGGTGTTAACAAACAATTTACAATGGGAGATAAGCCACCCATAGCCCGTTAAGTGTGAAGATAAAGTTGCCCACAAAGATACTTGAGCAGTTTTTTTTATTTACTAAAGACAAAGTGGATTAATTATTCAGAGCTTGGCTGACTGAGTTATTCTTCTTGATAAAGAGTCTGTGACTTAAGATATGTAAGACTGTGATAAACTGGGATTTCAGTGGAGGTAATAAATGAAATAAATCATTTTAGAAGACCCACAACACACCCACTCTAAATCCCCATACTCATGTGTTTATAAGGATTGCTCTCCCTGTACTTGACCTTATGTTTCGGTGTGTGTCAGAAAATATACTGTAATTGTCATTCTTACTTTTTGGTTATTAATTTAAAAAGAAATAGAGCACTGTTGATATTTTACGGTGTTGTTAGTGATTTAAGTACCGGGGAAAAATAGGTTAAACCTATTGACTATAACCAAAATAAGCTGCAAAGGAAGACTCTGAATTCTCATCAAAGCCCATATTAGTTCGAACTTTTCTTTGGTATTACTCTTAATTGTTCTGCCTTTTGTTTTTGAAGAGTCCAAAATGCAAAAGCATTTTTATTCTAAAAGTTCCTTATCAACAAACAATTCATTTCTGTCAAGTGTGGTACATAACACTCATCCAGAGGGAGGGCGCCATGTAGCACAGTGGTTAAGACGGGTGCCCCACGTTCAGTGGCCTTCAGTACTCGCAGCGGTCATCCTGGGTTCGACTCCCGTTCCTGCGGACCCTTGCTGATCTCTCTCCCTCACTTTCTGAACTGTCCACTGTTGAATAAAGGCCACTGTGGCCACTAAAACATAAAAAAACACTCATCCAGAGGTTTTAGAAAACAAACTAGGGGTGTATTCACCCCAGGAAGGTCCGTTGGTTCACTTGCTTCAGTCCAGACCAAATGTTTTTTTTTATTTGTTTTTTCATTTGCTGCCGTTCCTATTCACACAGGGAGTAAATGCAGCAGGACCAGAGTAAATGCTCTCCCAGCTGATTCTTCAGTTTGAACATTTGACTTGTTATCAATATTCTGTTGTGAATGAAACATTAGCTTGTGAAATTCGAAAGTTGTCACATTTTGTTTGTATCTTTAAAAAAATCAAATGTCCCAAGTCTTCTGGAATTGGATTTGGAATGTTTGATGTTTGCGATGTCTTAGTCAAGACAGAGTCACACTTATACCTTAAAGAGAGTGGAATAACGTTTTGTCTTGGGTGAGGGATGGGCCATTATTATGTATAGGTCAGTGCTGCGTATACACCCCCCAAAAAGCAGCTGTTTGATGTTGTGTAGGTATTAAAACATATTTTAGAGGTAGTAAAAAAAGGTAGATTTATTAAAAGGCAGTAAATGCAACTCTAGGATTCCTGTATAAACCCTGTAGACAGACATTGCAGCTTATGTGGTCTAATTTAAACAAGTGACCACAGCAGTTCTTGGGTTTACTCTGAAAGGAAAACATATAGAAATTGCTAACTCCATTTTGTGTTATTTAGCCAAGAATTTAAATCCTAACTAAACAGTAATATAATACAGTGGGGCAAAAATAAGTATTTAGCAGTCACCAATTGTGCAAGTTGTGCCACTTAAAAAGATGAGAGGTCTGTAATTTTCATCATAGGTACACTTGAACTGTGAGAGACAGAATGTGGAAAAAACATTCCAGCAAATCGCCTTGTATGATTTTTAAAGATTTTTAAAATTTGTATAATTTTGCAGGAAATAAGTATTTGACCAATAACAAATGTTAAACCTTTGTAGAGTAACTTTGGTTGGCAATGACAGAGGTCAAACGTTTCCTGTAGGTCTTCACCAGGTTTGCACAAACTGTAGCTGGTATTTTGACCCATTCTTCCATGCAGATCTTTTCTAGAGCTGTGATGTTTTGTGGCTCTTGCTGGTCAACACAGACTTTTAACTCCCTCCACAGATTCTCTATTGGATTGAGGTTTGGAGACTGGCTCGGCCACTCCAGAACCTTGAAATGCTTTTTATGAAGCCACTCCTTCGTTGCCTGGTTACTGTGGTCCCAGCTCTCTTCAGGTCATTGACCATTCACTCTGTGCAGTTCTGGGCTGTTTCCGCACCATTCTTAAGATCATGTGTACCCCACGAGGTGACATCTTACATGGAGCCCCAGACAAGGGAGACCATCAGTGATCTGGTATTTATTCCTTGTGTAATAGTTCCTCCAACCGTTGATCTCTTCTCACCAAACTGCTTGCCTATTGTAGATTAGCTCATCCCAGTCTTGTGCAGGTGTACAATTTTGTCCCTGGTGTCCTTGGACATCTCTCTGGTCTTGGCTATGGTGGAGGTTGGAGTCTGACTATTTGAAGGTCTGGACAGGGGTCTTTTACAAAGATAAGTTCAAACAGGTTCCATTAATACAGGTAACGAGGAGGATATAAGGACTTCTTAAAGAAGGAGTAACAGGTCTTTGAGACCCAGAATTCTTGCTTTGCTGTAGGTGCTAAATACTTATTTTCTGCACATTTATACAAATAAATTCTGAAAAAAATTATACAATGTAATTTTGTCGATTTTTCTTTTACATTCTGTCTCTCACGGTTGAAGTGTACCTGTGATGAAAATTGCAGACCTTTCATCTTTTTCAAATGGAGCAATTTGCGCAATCTGTTGCTGCCAAATACTTTTTATTCCCCACTGTATATATTTTTATCACCAATAATTAGCAGAATTAATTTGCTACGTCATTATTAAATATTGTTTATATCAATTTTCTTTAAATATTGTGTTATAATTTTGAGATGGTATCAATCCCCCTTATATTTCAGTCTGTTGTTAATTACTAGACAAAAAGTTGCTCCTGTCATAACTTTCCCTATTAGCTTTGAAAGGGAATACCTAAGTGAATGTTATAAATAAATAAATAAACATGTTAGTGTTGCATTTGCATAGAAATTTTGGATGCATAAATAGATTACATGCAGGTGTTTTTTACACATCTATTAATTTTTTACTATATAAAAACTTAAGGATGCTTCTTTTTGTACGCGCTTGAATGAAAGCTTTTTTCCCTCAAGTTTTTCATACATCGATAGTTTAATTTACAAAGCCAAAGACAAAGCAAATATGGCAGAACACAGATCGACTAAGCTAATTTGATATTGCTCACCAGTAGCGAGAGACCAAGTCAGCCTTCACTGCACCTGATCTTCCTTCTGTTTCTCCTGTGGGAACATGTTTACCTTTTTAACGTTCTCTTTCTTCCTTGCTGCCTCAGATAGTTCTGTCTCTGAAATGTATTTAAGCTTTTAGTTTCTTTGTTGTTGTTCAGACTAAACTTAACCTTAATTTGGTTTATTTCAGCCACCTGTTAAAAGCCATTCTTTTTAGGTAAATGGAAACTAAAACTTTGTGGTTTGTTCAGATGTCACCACCTGCAAGCCCTGAATCAAGCCTTTAGTCTACAGTGAACATAAATGACAGTGTGGCATTAAATGAGTCTGACACAAAGACACATTTTATTTTAATGGATGGCTGTTAAAAATAGTGATAACAGATTTGTTGTTTTGTGTTCTTTGTACTCTTTCTTATACGTTTCAAACTCGTCGTGTTTTGACACATGCAACTAAACTAAAAATAATTTCTCTTGTCACAAAAACATACAGATTCTTCCTTCTCATCTTCTCTGTTTTTTAGGTGTTTGTAGTTATGATAGGTGTGATGGAATTATTGATTTAGGATGGCATTATTAGGTTGAGAATTTGTTTTTTTACTGCACTAACTACTGCATGTATTTAAGTATACTTTTAGTTACAATGATTTAGTTTGCTTTTTACCTTCTCTATTCTTCATCACCCCTCACCTTCTGGTTGTGGTGTTTATAAAATTATTTTCTGAATATTTAATGGACTTATGGCTCAATACGTTTTGTATAGATTAGTGTGGGGGCGACTGTGGCTCAGATTGTAGGAATTCGTCCCTTAATCATTGGGTTGCCTGTTCAAATCCCCGTTCTGTCCGTTTCAGTCGTTGTGTCCTTGTGCAAGACACTTGACCCTGTTGCCTACTGGTGGTGGTCAGAGGGCCCGGTGGTGCCTGTGTCCCCAGCTTCGCCTCTGTCAGTGTGCCCCAGGGCAGCTTGCCACCATCAGCGTGTGAATGTGCGCGTGAATGACTGAATGTAGTGTAAAGCGCTTTGTGGTCCTCTGAATGAAAAAGCGCTACGATAGTGTTAATTGCAGTGCTAAATATCTTGTATTGTGTGGTTAGAGATCTAATAAACAGTTTTTAATTATTAGAAATAGCAGATGAAAGGGCATGAAAGCCTGAGCTTCAATATGGCTACTTTCATCAAAGACCTTTTATGTATTAAAATATTTGTGGTCAAATGTGCAGCAACTTAATTATAGACTGTCTTATATAATAATGTTCAAGTGGTACTGATGAGGTAAAGCTTCGGTCTGAAATCCACACAGTTGGCAAAACATGCTCCAAAATTTAATAAATTATGGTAAATTTGCATTTATGAAACAGGAACTCACAGTATAGTGATCTCCTTTTGACAAATAAAAATTAATACATATTTTCTTAGATAGCTGTAGTCTAATAGGACAAGGTTTGGATAAAAGATTTTTTGAGAGAATAACAAAAGAGACAACAAACAAATGCACATTGAAGAGGGCTGAATTCATAAAAAAAAATTATAAAATAAATCCTAGGAAAACACTCCATAAAACTTAAAACTTATTAGAAAAACAGCAGTAAACATCTAGATTTGTCACAGAAGTTTAATGTTGTGGAATGAGTACACTTCTAATCATGCATAATGAACACTGACCTTAACATAAGCAAGTGAGGCCTGCAGGCCATTAGATGTGGTTTTGAGATGTTTTTTCTCAATAAGGCTTGCACATCTGGACACTGCAATCATCCTCTATTCTTCCTTGCAAAACTCTTTAAGCTCTGTTGACAGCCAGCTGTCAACAGCCTTTTTCAAGTCCTGCCACAAATTCTGTACTGGATTGAGGTCTGGGCTTTGACTTGGCCACTCCAGAACATCCACCTTGTTGTTTTTAAACCATTTCTAGGTAGCCCTAACTGGATGCTTCGGGTTGATTTCTTGCTGGAAAATAAATGTTCTCTGAAGCCCTATTTCTTTTAAAAACAGAAACAAATTGTCCTCCACAATTTCCTGATATTTTGCTGCTTTCATTTGACCTCCTACCTTTGCAAGCTTTACAGGCCCTTCTACTGGGAAGCATCCCCACAGCATGATGTCACAACTTTTGTATCCACCCCCTTACTTATGCTTTTCAATAACCTTGTTTCTGATGTGCTTGGAGTGTCAGCTGTAATGCTAGCGATGAATCCTGATTAACTAGTGAATTTACCTTCCAAGCACAGGTGTCTTTATATTACAGTCACTTAAGACCCATTAACTGCACTTAGGTGATCTTCATTCCACTCATTGTGAGACTACTTGCACCAATTGGCAGAACTTCTGTTGAATTAGATCAGTCACTTTAAAGGGGGGATATATTTATGCAAGCACTTATTTTTTGTTTCATAGTTTTATTCTACTGTCATTATGTTGTAGAAATCAGTTTTCACCGTGACATTAGTTTTTTCTAAAACAATTTTGTCAAATAAGCCAAATTATGTAGATCTTGATTGATTTCTAAAAGCAATAAAAAGAGTAAAACATCCATGGGTGAGGATGCTTTTTTTATAGGCCCTGTACATCTCTTTGTTTGACTTTTCACCTTTAGAAAGCTTTGTATGCATTTTTTCTTGTTAAATAAAACTTCTGATAACTGCAAACCAGGTGATATTTCAGTTTACCACATAGTCTCATGTCATTGTTTCTCCATTATGCTCAGCGTCTCGTACTTTCTTTGCGCTTCAAAGCTGCTCGTCTCTGTGTGCTGATGTATAAAAGCCAAACTTGTTGAAACGAAGTATGGTTGTTTGAAGTTCTGCCAGTGAAAAAGTGGAGTTTAAGCTCATTAAACAGCCAAAATCATTTGGGATTTTCTTCCCTTTTAATAGAGCAGACGTTTTTTTTAAAACTGCAGTTGTTTTAATGTTTGCGAGGAAAAAGTACATAAAAAGGTGAATGGGTGCAGGTGAGGATCAGACATTTACCTCATGGCTCAGTTTCTTTAGCCACACCTACTTGTTCAATGAGTTCTTAAAGGCAAAAGAATAAATAATAATACATCTTCTTTTCGAAGTTTGAATATGTGTCAATCAAATCAAATCTTGAAAAATCTTGAAAACAAATTACATAAAACCTGTAATCTGGAAATTCACTAAATTTGAAAGTTGGTACCAGCAGCATGAAATAGTCAAAATTCACCTTAATGAATGATTGTATTGCTCATACAAACAAGCATTTAATTAACTTTATATTTCCTTCAGGTTTTCTTTTGCTTTAACAAAATAGTTAAAATTAGTATACTTTTTTCTATTTCAGAGAGATTCCTTGTCATAAATATAGCAGATCCATACATTTTTTATTAAGCTGATATGAATGTCTTTCTTTCTTTTTTTATGTTGTTGTCACTTCCAACCATCTGTCTTTGCAAGTGTTTCTGTTACTAACTTTAAATAGGCCCTTCTTTAAAGAGAGGGAGCTACACCCTGAGGGCTTGTCAGCAAACTTGATGATATGACGCTTCTGTTGAAAGAAACCTAGGAAGATCAAGTACTTAATGGCCACCTGTGTGTACTTTGTTATTGTTATTGTTAATTCTTTCAAAACCTTCCCTCATTTAAAATCCTTTTATGCCGGCTCTCAATATTGTATGGACTTGATGTATTGATCATATCATATCAAATCAGTTTAGTGTGATTATTTAAAAGTTAATTTGCTGTAATTTAACCCTGCAGCAAGAATGAAAAGTGGCCTGACTGATCAACTCTAATATGTATCAACTTCAAAGTGCAAAACCATTTTCTTGTCTACAGTGCTTTGCATTCATACCCCTTGACAGTTTTCACATTTTGTAATATTACATTCACAAACTTCTGTGTGTTTTATTTAAAATTGCATAATTTTAAAGTGGGAAGAAACAGATGCATGGTTTTCAGTAGTTTTTTACAAATACAAAAATAAAAACTTTGGTATGCAAATGTGTTGCCCTAACAATGATACCCCTAAAAGATACAGTACAGCCAATTATCTTGAGAAGTCGCCAAAGTAGTAAAGGGTTCACCTGTGTGTAAGTAAAAGTAAAGTAAATGTACTTTGTAGGAGACACAGCAATTGTGTGGAAAAACACACTGCTCATCTGCTCTGTTCAGATGAGCCAAAAATGGTACTTTTTGGTCTATGTATACAAAGCCCTCTGTAAATGTAATCTAACACTGCACATAACCCTGAACATAGCCTATCCAAGGTTGCACTTGGTGGTGGCAGCATGGAGATGCTTTGCCACAAAGACGGGAAAGCTGGTCAGAGTTGATGGAAAACTCAATGGAGGTAAACCTGTTAGAGATTGCAAAAGACATGAGACTAAAGTGAAGGTTTATCTTACAAAAATTCAACAACCCTAAACATACAGCTAGAGCTACAATGGCAATGGTTATGATCAGTTCATGTAACTGTCTTATGTTGGTGCTGTCAAAGGGGAGACCTTAATTCAAGTGGTAATATTTGAAAACTGATGTTGAAAGAACAAATAAAAAGTCAAAATGTTTTAAAATCTCTGTATATTTTTTCCGTTCAGTTTATCCTTTATGCCCTACCTTGATTTGGTCACAGACGAAGCCACTAAAGGAGCTACTCTACTGCCATTAACATCTTACTTTTCTCTAACATAGAAAGAACTCCTGAATTAGTGCTTCTGTTTCCTTTTTGTGAATATGCTCTGTATTTGCAAACCCACACTAGGTTGTGGCAGACAGCCAGGTTCTGTTAGAGGTTTCTTCCTGTTAAAGGGGAGTTCTCCCGCTCTACTCTCGCTACATGCTCGTCCAGGAGGACTAAATTCGGAAATTCTATGACTCGATGCAGTCTGCTGGATTTCCTTAGATAGAAAACTTTTTTAACCAATCTGAATAATAAATTTAATATTAAACTGAACTTGACTGCATTGTTTAATAACTAGGATCAATTGGAATGTATGTATGATTGGATGGAATTGACTTTTTTTGTAAAGGGCCTTGAGATTATGTGTTTTGAATTGGTGCTATATAAGTAAATTGAATTGAAACTGAAATACAATATTCCAGTAAAACACCCTATCTGCAGTTGTAATGTGACAACTTACAATTTTTACTCACATACTAACACATGGTTTTGCCCAGTAACACTTTCACGCATTTAAGTGCTGCGCATCAAACCTCTGGCCTGGGAGGGGATCACTCCTTCTTATATTCATAGCCTCTTTATTTTATATAAGGTGGAACATTTTAAACTGGTCACATTTGGTCGTGTATGGATATGAATAATACCGAAAAACAGAAGTAGGATGAAACAAAAACAAAAAAATTAAAAGAAAGGCAGACCACTTCCAGTCATTCAATTCAAAAATTCAAATTCAATTCAAAAATACTTTATTGATCCCAGAGGGAAATTAAGTGTTGGTATAGCTCATATGATCAATTCTTTAAGGAGTTGTTGTAGATAATGATGGCTGTGGGCAGGAAGGATTTCCTGTAGCGGTCTGTATTGCAGCGAAACTGAAGAAGCCTCCGACTGAAGATGCTCTGTTGTTGTGTGACTGTCTCATGAAGAGGATGCTCAGGGTTGTCCATAATTTTTTTGATTTTATGAAGAATCCTTCTTTGCATTATCATCTCCAGATGTTCCACAGTTGTCCCAAGAACAGAACCAGCCTTATTTATCAGGTTGTTGAGCCTTTTTAAATCCCTGGCTCTGATGCTGCTCATCTTCTCTTATGCAGAAGCAATGTGCTGCCTTAAGCGAAGTCCTTTCCAGGAGCTATGGGATAAACAAATTAAGTCAAAGTGTCCTTACAGCTCTTTGTGTGGTTATTTGGAGATTTATGTGCCTCTGTTTGTGTGCATTTGAAATTTGTGTTCTTCCAAACTATCTTGCCTTTAGTTTTTTTTATAGGTGTGTTTGTGTGTGTGTGTGTTTGAGTGAGAGAGAGAGACAGAGAGGGAAACACTCATTGTTTATATGTATGGTCTCTGTTATGGCTCCGAAGGGAAAGCCTGTCTGTCCTCATGCTTGCGAGTACTTAGTGCATTCTGACTGCTGCTCTCTAAGGCAGTGCCTGTAGAAAGTAACTGCAAGGCTATATTGTAATTACATTGTTTGGAGAGTATTCTTAAGCTGAATAACACATGTAGTGACACCAGTACCTCAAGCTAAATCTGGGTTTGGACATGCACAGTAAATTTAATTTCTCACGAGAAGCATTATAGATTGAAGGATAAGTAACATTTCTCAAAAGTGTTTCCTTTTCACATTCCTGACATTAGTATGAGAACTCAAGTAAGTACTGAGACAAAAGCTTGTTTTGTTAGCTATGCCTGGCTTTTTCATTGGATGAATAAAACCTTTTTTTTTTTACAGATAATTGTACTGTTGGTCTTTTATTGAAACCATTTTGAGTATTTAATTTCTGTTTGAATTTATTTTTCATAGCATCACCTCACTACAAAAGTCATCTCAAGGCAAATTGCAAGGCAAACAGATCCAATACTCTTCTGAATACACAACACATTATTTGTATAATTCTAGAGAACATCAGTTTATTATTGGAAAAAACAACTTCTGAATCCCTAGACCGTTTGCCTTAGACTGAAGTTTAATAAACTATCATAGTACTGTAGTTACGGCTCCACCAGTGCATTTAGTGCGTTGTTGATGTTATCTTTTCATTTAATACTTTCATGCCTTACAAATCCCTAAGTTTTAAGTAAGGCTGAAAACTGTACACTATTTTGTGTTATACAATGAGTAGGTAACACTTTTCATGTTAATATATGTACAATGCCTTCAGCCTTTACTGAGAATGTTTATGAATTTCTTGCACCAAACATGAATGAATAACCTTTTCTGGTAATTATGGATGAGAGATAAGATAACTGAGAACCTATGGAGGGCCAGGCTTGTTTATATTCTAGTGTTTCTGGAGCCATTCTCTTGCTTTTGACCTGTTCATTGGGAAACATTGACATTAGAGTATGACTCTGCATGCCCATTAGCAAGGTGGCTTTTTAAGTTGACATAACAGCCATGGCTTCCTCTTGGATGTGCAGGATTATTTCCGTATCAAGTGTACTGCAGGCCAATATGCCGTTTGAGATGTGTAGCAGTATGGGCAAAAATAGATATACTCACATAGACAGTCACTATACCCTCTTAAGGCATGTGAGGCTAATGAAATCTATGGCATTTTATTTATTTTGGGGAGAATGTGAGAATTAAAGATAGAATAACTTGGCCAACAAAGATCTTTGTGGCATGAAGTTCTGACTTCATCTGTATTAAATAATTATAGCCTTTTTTTCTTACACTATTGTTTAGATAAAATGCTTTGAATCTGTATTGTAAGAGTTATGTGGTGGGTTCTTTTTAATTTCTGAAATCATCTCAAACCCTGTTGGCCAAATATCAGGCTGTTTTGTGAAGGGAGGTATGCGAAATACTTGCTCTGATAGAGGAGGATATTATGTGCAGGAAACATTTATACATTTAAAAAGACATAAATCTGACACCAAAACTAGGTCATTATGTAAGGACTGCCCATCTAAAAGCATTGTGGTGATTTTTAATGCATTTAGTGTCAAATAGTTGCTTTTCAAACAGTTGTTACTTGTGTTTGTTTCAAATACGTGTCCAAAAGCTCAGTTTATGCTCCAAAAAACAGTTTGTTTTTAGGTTTTACTAATTCATATTATTAGTCTAAATGCAGTTCCGAGTGTAATCACTTATGACTTTTGGATAAGATTTGCGGAGCCATTTTACAAATTAAACACCTTCTTATCTCTTGGGGTGTGTTAATAGTAAGTTTGAAATAATATTTTCAAAGACTGTCGAATATTATACTCTACCAGGGGCCTAACATCTGCTGGAAAACAAACAAATAGCAATAAGAAATTTCTTTTTTATTATATGCACATAAACCTTTTGGATATGTATTCCTTCACCTACACATTCAAAATACACACTCTTAAGCAGTTCTTTTTGGTCTCTGTCAATTAAAGCTGCTGTCCGGAGTATCTGAGGGAGAGAGAGATTTTTTGAATTCCACTACCACGGCCCCTCCCAAAACACCCCCCCTCCCCTCTCACTCCCTCTACCCCACCTCAACAATTGCACAATTGTTAGGGAAAGCTGGTGTTGCGTGTGCACACGCGCATCGCCTGCGATGTCACAGCAGGTCAAGAAGCAAAGCAGCAAGCGCTATCGATCATCACCCGATTGTATTTTGTTATGAACATTTCAGAGGTGAGCGACTTCTCCATGGCTGACGCTCTCTTCCAATATGGCGACTGAAAACAGGAGCACCCGGTGTGATACGTTTTTATCAATATCAGTGCCATTGTTGTTTTTGCCTATCAATCCAATTCCTTATCAATTCCTGAGTAGTTGAGTGATTGGCAAAAATGAATTTTACACACTCCTGTATGAAGAGCACCCAGTTAGTTTTTTCCCAAAATTTTATCTGCACAAGACTGTGAACAGGAACATATTAAACTGATGGGGGGTTATATCTGGGATTAAAGACCCTCACCATATGCCTAAAATCATTTGTCAATATTGTTTACAGTGGTTAGGATATAATCAACACGACATAATTCAACATATAATTCTGATGATGTGTTAGCCACCAGAAAAACACATGCTGTGACTTTACTTTTAAAAGTTTACCGTAGATATACCGTGTGGGCTAAAATGGGCTGTAAATTTTCTAGCTGTAGCTAGACCACCTACTCTACAGTGGAACACAGATGTTGACCCCTCACCATGACCATGGTCACTGCCTGGTGACATTCCTGCATCGTCTCCTTCCACCTAGTTCCCTGAGCAGCAAGCATGAAAGGGTTAACTTGATCCAATGATAAAAACTTAGCAATTCCCACCCCTAGTAAGTACCGCAGCTTTTAATTGAAATAAATCTGTGCCTTCTGCTTAAATTTGCAAGGCGGCAGTGTGCTAATGTATATACAGTATAATATGAACGTTACCATCATCAATGGAGATCACAGAGGAGCTTGTAGCACTAGTATGCAGGCGTTCAAACGTGACATTCTTGGTACTTAGTTTCCTGCTGGGTAGACAAATGTTTTAGCATATTGCTGGTATTTGCACAATATTACAGCATTGCACAGGCTACACATGGCAGAATTCTCATCTTATTTGGTGAAATCGACCCAGGAGTTAGATCGCTTCTTCCTTTCCATGATGCTGCTCAGATGAAGGGCTGTTTTGTTGCAGTGTGTGACGTAATTGTAACAAGACAGAAAAGCTCAGTGAAACCAAAATTTATTTTTTAGGATCATGCCGCAGCAACTCACTCATTTTTAAATCCTGACAATGGCACCAGAAGTCCATCATTTTGTTTTTTCTGAGGCGTTCAGAGGTGTTAGATGGATCTTTGTTCTTCTCACATAACCCAAGTGCACTGCAACTTAAAGTCACTGATAGCCAGACATGCTCCATAACTTTTGTGCTCTACCAGAAAACTCTGGGGAAAGAATTCTGTTACAA
The DNA here is from genome assembly GCA_963556495.2 of Valencia hispanica. NCBI lineage: Eukaryota > Metazoa > Chordata > Actinopteri > Cyprinodontiformes > Valenciidae > Valencia > Valencia hispanica. The sequence continues at coordinate 33,157,855 of OY747710.1, forward strand.
CACCCCAGTTATGGGTCCATCAACTACAGCAAGTCATGTAGGTCTTGAAGTGGTGAAGCAGCCCCACAGCATCACACTCTGACCACCATGTCTGGTTTTCTGAAATGATGTTCACATTACAGCAAATATATCCACAGTCTCCAAAGTCTCCCTCTCATCCACACAATAATTTCTTGGGGATCATTAAGATCTTTTTTGCAAATCTGAAATGTGCCTTATATGTTCTTTTGGACAGCTGTTGTCTTTGCCTTGGACTTGTTTGGTGGATGCCATTTTTGCCCTGTCTCTTTCTTATTGTTGAATCCTGAACAGTGACCTTAACTGAGACAAGTGAGGCCTGCAGTGTTCTAGATGTTATGGGGTTGTTTTATCCTTCTGGATAAGTTGTCGATGCATCCTTCGAGTAATTTTGGTTGCCAGACCGCTCCTGGGTGAAGCCTACTACATTTTTTAGTCAGGTTCTGTCTAAGGTATTACTTGTTTCTACAGGTCTGATAATAATCAGGCCTGGGAGTATCGAACATTTTTTAAACTTAGCTGTAATCAGAAGTAATTCATGATTTATCAAGGGAGCAATTATTTTTCCTAAGGCAAAGTTGATTTTGTTGTTTTTTTTGCTTGAAAAATAAAACATTTTAACAGTTTATGACTTATTATTACTTAGGTTTTCTTTGTCTGATAAGTATTTTGTGATGACTTGAAACATTGTAAGTGTGCGGAAAAGCATAAAGATTAAATATTTATGGAGAAAATACCTCTTCCCAACACCGTATTTGTGATGCTCTATTGTTCATCAGTACTCTGGGATCTTTAGTCTTGATGCAATAACGTGATGCTACATGTTTGTTTTTGTGGTAATGCCTATATTCTTTTTTGGTTTCTTATGTCTGTAGGTTTAAAAGGTTCAGCTGTGTTTGAGCAGATTATTTTCCACCAGCAGCATGTAAATACAACTTGATCTTTTTAATTAAAGCTCATTATGTTCAAGTGTGTACTTATGTATGTACATTCTAAGACAGTTTAGACTAACCCTTCTTTGCCATAGTCTATGGTGTAGATTGCACTTAATTCAAACCATTGAGGTGCAATTATTACTTCCCCCCCACATTTTTTTGTGTATTGTAATTTCTATTGATGGATGTTTTCTTGATTTCAGAGTTTGAAGTGCTCCATTTAGAATCTGCCATTTGAGAATTGGGCCCAAAAAAAAACACAGTTTGGTCCTGTATGATAATATCATAGGTCAGACAGGTTTGTAGCCCAGGGGTTGTGGTATTGGTAAAGACAGGTTGTCTGGTGTTGGGGGCCAGTGTGTGGACTGCTCTAGGGTCCCTTTTGGGGGAAGGGTTGTGTGGGGGTAACCTATTCACTTGATACGGTGTGTTCCATGTTTGTGTTGCTGAAGGATAGTGGTTGCAGCCTGTAGTCAGTAAGCGGGCTTAATGGGGCAATGAGAGCTGGTCCATGTGGTTGATTTGGCCTCAGTGTCTTGGGCCTGCAATCCCCCTGTGCCACTGAAGTTTCTGTGTGAAGCTGCAAACTTTTGGGGGGCTGTGCTTATGCTTACATGGGGTAACTTAAACCCAAATTAAATCATCCCCCAAAAATGTTTGCCTCTCATTTTGCAGCCATTTATGCACAATCACAGACAGCCGTATACAAGATGAACACATGGACATAGGTATGAACCCATAATTATATGATCACAGAAGAAAAGAGGCCACAACTTCAGAAATAAAATAACTTATTGTAGAGCTTGAAGTGTAGTAAAAAATGCATATGTATATGTAAGTATGAATTTATTAGCTTTTTGTTTGTGATTTTGTTGCTGCAACTTATTGAAACCCTGGAGTTTAAACAAGATCTAAAAAAAAAAAAGTAAAATTTTTTTGTTGTTTTTTGAGATGCCTTTTAAGACTATTTTACAATGTAGTCTATCATCCACACCACATGTTAGAAATACCTTTTGTGGCAGGATTATGCCACAGGTTTAAGACAGAGGTAACATGCAGACCAATCAGTGCAAGTGTTACTTTTACTTTTCTTTTCCACTATTACTTTCCATGAGAGCAGCAATAAATATTAATGTCCTAAACAATATCTGATCTTAAAAATGTCTTAAAAAATAACATTTATTTCCACCTGTTATCTGCTTAATTACCAGATTTGTCTGGTGTCCTGAAGTAGCCTATGCAATATGCAAGTTTTTCCTGGCTTACTTTTTTTGTTTTGTTTTTAAAAGCTGTATCTGTGTTTGTGACTGCAATTCATCTTTAAATACTTTTTTTTAACTTCCTTATTGAATCGAATTAAATTAATAATCATGACACTCTACATGAGTACTTATATGCACTAAAGAACATCAACAACATGACTAAAACTTCCAATTACTTTATTTAATAAATGTTAAAACATTTAATCACCCTTTTCAGTTGTTGGTTTGATATTAAGTACAAAGTATAATTGCCCTCCCTCCCCCTTTTTACTCGATCTTTGGACTCTTTCAGAACCTTTAAAGTGCCCCTGACATGAAATTAGCATTTTCTTGAGTTTTTTTGGGTCATATTTAATAGTTTCCCCAGCCTGCCTATGTCCCCTAAGGGGTTAAAATGACTGATTAGTGTTTCCTTTGTCCCCGGGTATGTCTGCCTACATAGTGAAATTAGCACTCAGAAACGGGCTGTTTTGCAGTTCGGCATATGACCACACATTTCGGCATATTGAGTTCCAGCCAATTACCCCCTTCTCTGAACTACACTCTCCAAGTCCCTCCCCCCGTGGCGCGCATTACAACCTAAACAACGAGAGCTACGGTAAAAGGCAAACAACAAACCGACAGCATGGATTCCAGACCGCTTCAACACTGTCCTCCCCACTTCCGAGCCACTGAAAAGCTTGTGGATGGAGTTTATTTATGCAGGGAATGTACCCGACCGACTCCTGAAGCACGTGGTCGTTTGTGGTAAACATTTCTCTGACGAATGTTTTATTAACTTGGGACAATACAGCAGTGGATTTGCAGATCGTCTTAAACTTTTACCAGGATCAATACCAACTCTCCGTGAACCAGCAAATATCCCTATTGAGAATGAGGAGATGTCGTCACGGCCCAGTGCCCCGCCCCCGTCGGCCATGTTGTCAGGATACCCGCCAGAAGCAGAAGGCGTTCATTTGTTGGTATCAGAGGAGCTTAACAAATATGTGCCAGTGTTGTCTGATTGCCTCTTTGCTTGCGTATTGAGATAAATTCTCGAAACAACTTTAATAGTTGAAACGGTAAACAGTGCAAAATAATGATGTGCAGTAGAAAAAAAAATTTTTTCACAATGTGCTCTAAAGAAAGCAACATGAGCAACAGGGACATGTCCCCACCACTTTTCTAAACCTGATGCGGAATTTCTTACCAACGCAGATCTAACTTCTACTTGTGCTCCCAGCACAATTTCCACATCATCTGTGTCTGAATGCACTATTATTTAAATTACTCCAATGCTCTTTCTTATACAGTCATGGTTTCTTTCTGCGCAGATACTGCAGTATTCTTTGCGGATACATCAAGGTTTTAGTCCATATGCAAACACGATCAGAGCAGAGTCCTGCAGTGCCGCTGCATACATCAATTAAATTTCATGGCTCTGGCTGAAGTTTTTTTACTGCAGGTTAAAAAAATATGAATTTAATACTTTTGTTTGTTTACGACTCCCAAAGAGAATGGTGTTGATATATTGTGTTTGTGGAGAGAAGATGCCAGAATATTCCCCCAACTTTGCGCTGGCAGCGGAATGTTCCCACTATTCTGCGCTGCCAGATTTTTCTGAGATTGAATTTGCTATTCAGGAACAGAGAGCGCAGATAAAGCCAGGGACTGTGGACAAAATTTTGTTCCTGCACAGCGATCTCTGCATCAAATAAATATCAGCTGATTTTATGTAAATTATAGTAAAATCAATTATTTGTCTTTTATTACTTTGGAATATTCCACCCACAGGTACCCGCCCCATTGCAGGACTCTGAACTGTTAGTTAAAGTTTCCCCGCACAGAACAGCAAGGGTTGTAAAGGGAACACGTTTTATTATTGCGCATATATGACTTATGGCTTTTGAATTCTTGCATGGTATAATAGCTGATGCCAAAAACCAAGTAATCAACGATCTCTATGTAGGTGCACGGAGGTAAAGAGTCTAGATCTCTGTCCCATTCTGCTGCAGGGAGCTCGTATGGGTCTACGTTTCTGCTTGGCGCCAGTAGTGACTTTCTCCACGTAATGACAATTTTCTTTGGCCAGCTTCTCCATTTCTTCTTAATGTTATCCGTAATTTCTCCGTTTAAATGCGTAATTCCAGTCGTCGTTCCTGCTCCGTCTCTTTGTCGCTCTGACAGTGTTGCCCATGGCAACCGATAGTGTAGCCTGACAACATGGCCGACGGGCTCAGACCCCGCCCAAATTGTTACGTGTCTTCTCATTCTCGTCACGTGTCTCCTCATTCTCAATACAATTAAGTATATTTCCGAAGTAATATTCTTCAGCTGTTTTATACCAGTGTTTCCCAAACATGACAAATCTGTGGCGCCACAGGTCCACACCGACCGGAAAAAATAAATAAAAAAATCAACACCAACCGTCATATATTGTTTCGTTTTTCTTTTTTACGCTATTTAAAACACACGGCGTATTCGTTCCCTGCTCTCTCTTCGTCTCTCTGTCACTCACGTCTCTCTCGCACAAACACACACACACAGCCTCTCCCCTCCGTGCACAGCATGTCTGTCTGGATCACCTGTGGAAGATGTCCTCTACCATTCTGCTTCCTCCTCAGTGCCTCTCCGTCCGGATCAAATTGAAACGCCATTACATAGTTATAGTAGCGGATAACTGGGCCATTACTGTCGTGGTGAAGCTAGAGACGTAATGAGGATGGATGGATGTGTGGATGGATGATCAAATATTTTATTAGGCCTGTAATTTGTAAAAAGATTATTGTTCAACACAATATAACAAGGCCTAAACCTAATTACATTCCATACATAAAATTGGAATTTGGGCAATTTGTGGTGCGCAAATGCATGTCTGTCAATGTTTTATCAGATGGGGACGTTAGAGATTCAATTGACAATAGAGGCACATGGCTTAGGCCCCGCCCACCAAAACTCGGTCGTTCTGTGCTAATGCTAATAGAAGGGCTACCTAGTAGGGGCTGCAATTCTACAACAAGGCCGAACTATGGCAAACAATCCTTTGATACAGTATTAAGGTACTTAGAGTGTGACTAAAAAGGGCCCAAACGTCGCGGGGAATTTCATGCCAGGGGCACTTTAAATGATGCTCAGGTCCTTAGGGAAACTTTTAGTCTGAGCACTCTGCAGAGGAAGAGACATAAGATAAATCATCTGCACTTGACAATATTACAGTTTACTTTTAAAACATTGATCTTTTAACGTTCCTGTTGAAGATTATTATATAAAGCATTGTGTGTTTCCTTTGTTTACCGAACAGGCCCTCATCAGTGTCAGATGGAAAGGAAAACATAACAATAAAATACTTAAATATCTTTTCCTCATCGTCTAATTATCTCAATCAATATTTCTGTACAATGAAGGGCCCCATGTAATAAAGACTTTTATGCCACCACAGTACTGTAAAAAAAAAAAAAAAAAACTTGTTTAAAAAAAGAATTGTTTGACCCACTGCATTGTCTACCAACACTTCCGCTATGGCTGCTGATTTCCCCATTAACTTTAAATGTTACTGCCCACCAAAAAAATAGGCAAAAGAATAATAGAATCAGTTTTATTGTCCTTGGTTTCCTGATACTTGTCATTCCATCTTTGTTACATTGCAAGGAATAATCTGGGTCTAACAGATCTAAAAGACACAAGTATATAAAACCACATGTTCACATAAAAATATACCCTGACAAGGAATTGTTAGCAGATGACTTGGATCACGATGTTCAGTGTACATAAACAAATACTCCAGAGAACTTCAGTCCCTTATCTGTTTTCTTTACACACAAAGGAAGACAGTTGTGATTTCCTTGACAGGAACAGAACATGTCTTACTTCTCGTCCAGTAAATAAATAGAAAACCAATGTGGAAAATTGAATGTCCATGAAAATAAAAAAAATAAATAAAACATACTTTAAATACGGTATTTTGTGTTATCAATTTGCAAATCATTAATTCCTTTTGTATAAAGCTATTAGAGTCTAGCCTTGACAATCACAGAGGTGAAATTACCTTATGGGGTATTTTAGTAAACAGAAATTTTCTAAAGAACATTCATGATTTAATTTTACAAAAATGAATGACTTGAGTAGAAAGGAGTAGCTGTTGATTCCCATTCAAAGGGACTCCCATGTTAAAAATATCTTCGTAGCAGAAATAAACATGTTTACAGCCTGGTTAAAAAAACCTTAGGTTTAATAGGTCAAGTTTACCAACAACTTCAAGGGGGTAATTTTTTTTTATAACTCATCAAATTAGATGTAATTTAAGCGTGGAATTATGAGAATTATGAACGAATGAATAAGGGGCGTGTCCTTTTGATTGACAGGTCTCCGATGAGCCGTCAGCGCTAGCGGTGGTGGCTAGCGTCTTGCCTCCCCCTGCTTGCTCCAGGGAAGGCCACAGCCTCGGCCTGACGTTAACAGTCCAGGCCATTTTGTTTCTCTGAACTTGACCATCAGTTCCGTCTGCAATGTTTATTTGTGTTTGGATGTTAATCTTGCACTTATTGGACAAAGATGGCTTGCTGTGGTAGTGATTAGACTAACAGGCTGTCTTCGAAGTCTCTGCTCCATTTTTTCAGTATGGAAAATTATATTTCTGCTGTGCATTTAAGATAATGCTGCTTGGTCAAAAATAGGTTGAAATGATCACATTTCTTCTTTACATATTGTTTATTAAAACTTTTTTTATTTAAAATTCACATAGCTTTTGTGAATTTTATGGACCAACAAGGCTCCATGCTTTTATTTGACAAAATTATTGAATCTTCCTAGAAGGCAGAGGAGTAGCAGTCGCTACTCCTGAAAGCGCCCAATAACCTCCGTTAGCTTCGGTTAGCTCAGTTAACTTGTAGCAACATCGGCTCAGAGTTTGATGGGTCTCAATCATCCACCCACACCCTCACAGCCCCACTCTCAGCTCCACCTCTTAGCTCATTTTTTTAAATTTTCCGGGCCTGACGTGATGTTTGATGCAGCCATGATGGCAGAGGTGGGAACCACCCATTGGACTTCAATTCATCTCTTCAGACTATCTTGGGTGACGTCATGGAGGCTTCGTCCATCTTTATATACAATCTGTGGTCGCATTCTATGGGAGTTATTAACAGTAACATTCGATTGAAATGAGTCAAGGTTGTTTATTAAGTGTTTTTAGATATGGGGATATATAAAGGGCCTCTTTGTACAGTACTCGTTAGCCCTTGCATTACATACCTAAAGAAAAGTTAAAATTCAAAGACAAATTGTATATTAAGTTTAGTGCAAAGGGGCTTATTAGACTGTGAAAAAGTGGCTGATTAGGACAGAAAGAAGATACATAAAAACCTTTGCTAATGTGTCAGCTAAGGATCCACCATTTTACCTTTATTTGCATTCAAACTTTTCCACAATCTTGAAGGATCTAAAAGTCAGAGAAGCAAGGAGGCAAAAATGTTGGCATTCATCACAGGTCATGATCCAACTTTTAACCCAAACAGACAGTAGGAATATATATCCTTGCCTTGTCCCACAGGGCCACCAGGATGACCTTGTAGATCATGTTTTTCTTTTTGTTATCACATTACATGTTTTTCTTATTCTACTCTGAATACTGTAAGGCGAGCCTTCAACAGATAAGACTGGTTTGCCAGTTAGGCCTTTTTATGCACCAGTGATGTGACTTATCTTTAGGTGTGCCTTGTAGTGATAATCACAATCACACTGCTTTTGCCAAGACCCTACTTTCAGCTGCAATTATACAATAATGTGGATGAATAGATGTGTGCCTCACCCATGCATTTTTCTCTTCCTCTCTGCCGTTCTGTGTTTCTTCCTCCATCTCTGACTTTATGCACATATCCACATAAATTACACACAACAAGGTCTCCAGGCCCACAGGGACATAACGGACAATCAGCCTGACAATCACAGCTGAGCTCCAATTCATGGTGCAGTCGGACACACGATTTCAGACACATAGATGCAGCAACGCCAAAGGCTTAGTCTCCCCCTCCCCAACCATCTTGGACACAGACGCCCACACAAAGGATTGCACATTTGCTCTGTTGGAGAAGCCCTACAGTTGAGGAATAAATAAAAAAGAGTTGAATCTTTTAGTCACTGTGCTGGTGTAAAATAGGTTTTTTAGCAAAGACAATAAATATAAATGTATCATCTTAGTCTTTTTAATTGTGATTTGTTTCTAATTTTAAGATGGTTTTATATTACTCTTATAAGATGTGATGAATGCATGAATGCATGCATTTAATTAAAGATTTTATGGGAAATGAGAAGTGGAAGAACTAATCAGGTTCAAAGATGCACTAGGTTAAATCATCCATCAGCATTCCTGCTCTGCAAATTTACCTTTAATTAAAGTTAACATACACATATTTAGCCTTTTTATATAGTTGTTGCATTTTTGGTCTGTTACTGTACATGTAAACATGTAATAATATCTTTTTCATTTTTATTTGCTTGTTAAAACAATTTATAGAATATTGTTCTTGACACTTTTTAATCTTTGCTCAAAGGCCTGCACTTCATCTTATTTTATCACTAAGTTGGGGGGATTTTTGGTAGTATGTTTGTGTATATTGTGCCATGTATTTTAGTAAGAGATTTTTTGGAGGCTTTCATCCTGTGTTTTCTGCCCTGTCTCTGTTGTGATGTGATTTATTCCAGCATCTCAGACACTAAAGAGCCTTTGGGCTACTGTCACAGGGCGTGTGTGCTTCTGTGCGTGTGAGGGACATCCATCAGTCTCTTGTCTGACGAACTAAATTTGTCGTACTGGTGGCAGACAACTGCCTTTTCTTCTAAGATGGCAAAAATTGATGAAGCACTTGGATTTTTCTTCTTTATGTTGCATACTTTATATGTGCTTTGCAAATATGTTTTGCATTCAAAATGGGGAAAATACTTTCATATAATATCAGTTTTTTTCAGTAGAACCAGAAAGGAAGAAAAAATAAATCATGTAAAGTACCTTGAAAAAGAATTCCTAACCCCGAACTTTTTTTATTTGCTTAAGTAGCGGGTAATTTTTAAGCAGAAGGCAAATGATGCTTAGTTTTAAATTTTTTATTAAAGATAAAAATCTATGATAAATGTTATGCAAAAAGGGTTGCTTTTGTTGACAAATATCCCATTTGGAGATTGAAGTTTTTCTTGTTTTTCCTTGTGAATTAGCTACTCAAACTGAATGGAGAGTGTCTGGACTTTGACCTGACCTTTAAGTACATGGATACTTGTTAATCTCAAAGTTCAATTTTAGCTCTGGCTGTTCATTTAGGGTTGTTGTGAGCTGGATGGAGAACCTTCACCCCAGCCTCAAGTCTTTGCAGCCTCTAACAGGTTTTGGGCTATGTTGTTGTTTCATCTTTTGCTTCTTTCTCTATTTATTGGTAATCCCTCAATGAAACATAGGTTATAGGAACATTATATTACAAGGTAAAAATTGTGGGGTTCTCCTATGCTGTACTAAACACTTGAATTTGGTATGTTTTGAGAGAATGTTTATCATGATTTTCTTCAAATGCAGAATTTTATATGCACCAACATTACTAATAATTTCTACAGTTTGGGTTAAGCGAGTGTATTTGGGAATGTGTTTGAAGGCAAACCTCCGACACATTGATTTCTTGTATGACATCATGGAAAAATGTAGGAAGAGAACTGTGGACCTTCACAAGTCTGGCTTGTCTTTGAGTACAACTTCAAAATTGTTTAAGGGGCCATGTTGATCTTTTCAAATTAAATAACACCATCGGAATGTTCAGTCAATCACCTGGGGCTGGTTAATTAGTTGGGTTATCCTCACAAGTAGCCAGCCTTTCATACCAATTTTTTTTTAAGGAAGAAGCAGTTCAGAACCTGCTCCACAGTTCCAGAAAAACTTCAGCCACAACAGACCTTTTTTATAGTATCTTATTAAAGAAGACTTGACACAGTTTTGAAACAAGAACTTTTTAAATCTTGGAATATCCTTATACCTGAAACTAGCCCATGCCCTACGCGTTGTGGAAAGTATTGCTGGTCATAAAGACAACTAACATCTAAATTTAGTATTTAGTCGGAAATATTACAAACCTCAAATTAGTCTATTGTCAAGTAAGTCTGCAGTAGTGTTTTGATATGTGTAGTTGGAAACTGTTGGAGAGAGAAAAAGGTAATATCTAGGTGGACTATTCTGTGTAGAGTTCTGAAGCAAGAATCAGCACAGCTCTGAAATGAGTATCAAACATACAAATCCCAGTCGAGCTTTAGAAATCTCAATGAGCACTAGCTTGCAGATGAAACGACAACTTTGACCCAATTTATTTTGTGGTCTTTCGACCCTTCTACTGTTTCCCACAATCCATTCAAAAATATTACAATACGTTTGTCATAAAGGGAGAAGAGTAGGAGATGTATTTGCTGTATTCATGAGATCTTTTTGTTAACTTATGTATAGGTACCGTGAGAATGTTTTTGAGCAGGTTATAACAACTGATATCCAAACTTGTTGTTACAGAGCTTCATGCACTAACCTTCCTTTTGTTTACATTTTTTATTGCTGTCTCACTCTCCCTCTGAAACTTTCAAGACCTTGTATGACAGTTTGATGATCTCAGTGTTCATGAAAACTAATAGCATAGCTTTGTTTGTTTTGAGGATGAAAAAGATACAGTTTTTCAATCTTGGAAACTCTAGCTAAATAATTTTTCAGGGTTTTTTGAGGCTGGTGCTAAAAGATGGATTCACTTACATGTGAGATGGAAAGGTTTATATTTTATTTTAACTACTTTAAGTTGCTGCACATTGTCTGACTTCATGTGTTTCTCTTACTTTATTGAAAGCAATTGTTCACCTGTTTTTTAATGTAACTATTTAAGTTTTTCCTCTGTTTGTGTGTAAGAGGTGGTAACGTATGGACTGAGAGTATTAGTAAGATTTTTATAGGCCTGTTTTGACCTGAAAAACCCCCCCCAAAAATGGGAGGATCATGGAGGTTGTGAAGCACATTAGAGACATGTTAAAAGCACCAAGGCGCACAAACAAGCCCACATTGTCCTTTTGGGGCTTTAACCCAATGAGTATTCAGACAGGTATATCAGGGTAATTGGTATCAAGCTAGCCTAAGACAAGCCTTTGTTTATTGTTGTATCTGTTGGTCTGTAACTTGATTTCAGGTTTTAAAGTTTTTCTGTTTGGAAATGTACTTTTATGGCTTTCTTTTAATTTCCATCTAAGGCTCTAGTAGTTGTCCACACCATCTTATTTTATTTTTGCTCCTTCCATTATATTCTTTCCTCTGGTATTCCTTTCTCCTCCTCTCTGGGGACTGATTAACATTAACATAAGAAAAGTATATTGACCAATCACTTTCTTGGGTAATGCTGGCTAGTACTGGGTTGTTAACTTAAATTTTTGTAGCATATATTCAACAATTTGTCAGAATAATCTTCAGATTTTGTTCCACGTTGATATAATGGACTCCCACATTTGCTCGAGATTTTTTAGTTGCATATCCACGATGCAAGTCCCCTGTTCCAATACATCCCAAAGGTGCTATATTGGTTTGAGATTTGGTGACTGTCAATGCCACTAGAGTGTAGTGAACTCATAGCCATGTTCAAGAAGCCAGTTTGAGATGATTTGAAATTGTGACATGGTGCAATATTCTGCTGGAAATTGCCATCAGAGGATGGATATGCTGTGCTATAAAAGTGAAGGACATAGTCAGCAACAATAGTTATTTAGGCTGTGGCATTATACAATTCTGAGTTGATAATATTGGTATATTCAGCACAACTGTTGGTTGCCTCACACCATAAAACCACCATCTGAACTGTTGATACAAAATATGATAGATCCACACTTTCATGTTGTTTACACAAAATCCTGACGCTACCATCTAAATGTTTTAGCTGAGATTGATCAGATCCGTTGACTTTTTTTTCAGTCTGACCACTGAAATTAACATTTCTCTCCACACAAATGGCACTTGATAGATATTTTCTTTTTTTCTGACCAGTCTGGGAAAACTTGAGAGGTGGTTGTACATTAAAATCACAGTAGATCAGCAGTTTCTGAAATATCCAGTCCCTAGGGTGTGAACAATCATGACACATTCAAAGACAAAAATCTGTTTTTGTCCACCGAAAATAACATAGGAATACACTATAAGAACATTACTTTCAAAATTACTTTCAATGACACAGATTTTCATAAAACATCTCCAAACAGTCACTAAGTGACACATGGTCCCTACCAAACACGTTTGGGCCAACTGCTTTTATAATACAAGAAAAAGTCAAGTATAGAAACTGAAATGTGTGAAATTGTAAAGGGTTGAAATGAGCAACAGAGACTGTTAAAGAAACAGTAATTTTATCCTGTTTGAAATTCAGTTTCCTAGGGATGCATAAATGTAGTTCACAAACGAAATGGAAAAATGTAAAGGTTTTAACTATGTAGAAGAGAAACTGCTGAGGGTCATATCAGAATGTTCTGAATTAAGCTGTTAAGTTGAAATGTATACACATAGTTCAGTTTTAAGTACAAATACAGAAAAACAAACATAATGGTAAATTACAGCTAACTACAGTCTTTTATGCAGTTATTTTTTTACTTGCATCATAATTTTACTTTTACTCCAAATCATCTTCACAAAATTGTTATATTCATCAGGCATGTAATTAAAGAGTCACAGTTTTAACTGTATTCCACTGCTCCTTTTGTGTTGCCAATTTCCTAAAAACTTTTAGACTTTACTGTCATAACAATAGGATGATCAGTTTATTAGTATTCAAAAAGTGCCTCCAGGTTCCCTGAAGTAGAAAACAAGCAAAAAAAAAACATTTTCCCCTTGACCCTGGCAAATCAAAACAACTGAAATACACAAACATTCAGTGTATATCCTAACATGTAAAACGGGTGAACAGTATTAATTAAAATTCAAAGCATGGCTAAACATGACAAAACACCAAATCCCCTTTTTCATTTGGGGAAAATAATAAACATGCAGGCTGATGGAGTATTCTTGAATGTGGATGTACACCAGTTGTTACCTTAAAAAGTGATTTAATTTGCCAACTCTCTGAAACGTTTTAGTGAGTATGGAGGACAGTACAGCCACCAAGAGGATGATGTGTCAGACACTGAATTTGCTTTGCCTATAATCAATCAATTCAACTTTATTTAAAAAAGCGCTTTTCATACTTTAAAAAGGGCAGTACTTTACAGAAGAAGCAACACTTTATTTCTTTATGTACTTATGCCGAGGACTAACTTTATTAATGATATTGTTTTCTAAAATGTTTTGACAAATCATTAATCAATCTTTTGCATTTTCTGTTCACCAAACACATGTTTTTCTCTCCAATTCTGACTGTTTCGAACACAAGTCAACACATTTTTCCACTTTCTTCATGTCAAAGCACATACCAGGTTTTATCGGGCAGGACTGTATGCTCCAACTTGGACTGAAGCTGAAGGAATCACCACTGTTTAGTTAGTGTTACCACTAAGACGTTTAATCTGTTTTCAGAGTGTATTTCCTTCCTCAAACCCTGAAGCCAATGATTTCAGTGTTTCCCCTGTTTTGTACTCTTTCATGTACCACTGTGTAATCAACATTGTAAGTACCTAAGACTGAATAGGCTTCATGATTGTTCCGTTATTGCAATTTTCTTTATAATCAAAACTAAAACAGGTTTACTGACATGTCTAGATTAGTTTCTTTTGCATGATTTACTCTTAGAGCCATTACTTTAAACTGGGAATGGGTCATGTTTAAAAGTCATCTACCAGTGATAACAAATTAAAGTAGAAACATAATCTTGAATAAGACAATTACTGTTTAGGTAGGAGAGTTTCATCACTGGATAAAGAAAATCCTTTAGCAAAACCTTGTTTTGCAATATCCCCTCACTCTAAAAGCACCAGTAGAACAACCCACATGTTCCACAGAACATACCTGAGCCACCTGATCCCATTTACACAAGGTTCAGATGTCAGGTATCGTCATCCACCTGTATATTTTCTTGCATGCTAGAAAGCACCCCTTGTAATGTTTGGAAGTCTCGGAGAGAAAGCTACATGACTGCATTGTAAAAACCAGATGGATATAGTTTATTGGCCGGAAAAGCACCTCCAGCTGTTTTTGATAACTGAGTTTGTAAAAGACACAACTGTGTCGGCTGCAGAACATTGTAAAGTATTTTACCACATGCAAGGATTTAATAGCTTGAACGCTTTTTCTAGTATTTGTACAGTTTGATAAAGTTGTGTTTTAATTGGCTTCACTATTCTTTTAAAGCAAACTATATTTACGTGCCCTTATTTCTACCTTATTTTCTTCATGTCTGTTTCACTTGGTGTTGATGCTCCTTTTAATAATTTCTGATTTGTAGAACTTTGATGTGGATTGGTATTACAGTTGCCCCTGCAAACACAAAACCAATGCTCTCCATAATCCCCCATTTTTTGTGGCCAACTCTGAAAAGTTTGTGTCTTTGAATTTTACTTTGAGCCAAAAACGAAACAATTCCCAAATCAACAGGGGATGTTTTTTCTTCCATTCATATTTCAAGAAGCTTATTCAAAGCGAACCTCCAAAAGATCACAGAATCTTTCTTTAGTCCTATTAAATCACTCCCCACAGCAATTGTTTTCCAGGGAACAAAACTCATTCTCAGGGTTGTTTTATGTAGGAGTGTGTCAGTGATTGCATGTTTTGATAATCTAGGAAGGTGAGTAAGTGAGTTCTGTGCACAGAAAGACCAAATCTCAGTTCATTGTCCTCCTCTGTTTTTAGTCCTAGCTCCTATTTAGTTTTCAATAAAGCATAATGGTTATACTCACCAGTCTACAAATATATATTTGTATACTCACAAATGAATGTGAAATATTTTTGTTTTCATCTTTTCCTAAACTGTAGTAATGAATGTTAGACGTATTCTGATGGACTCTTGAGCCTCGTTTCCACTGAGCGTCCGGTCCGCGATTGCGTAATTCTAACTTTCATGGGAGCCTTTCCACTGCCTACTGAACTCTCCTTGAGCAGGCGGGGTTTACCCTGAACGCTTTCGTGGTGTCATACTGGAGGGACGAGGAAGTGGATGATGCGTGAAAAACACAGAAGAGGAGGAGGAAGAAACAACAACAATGGAGTCCATCCAACAGCTTATGGTTGTCTTTCTTGCTTTTTGTTTTTGTCTTTACACAAATACGATCGCTGTGTTTAGTAAAAGGGTCCATACGGAACAGAAGACCAGCGTATAAAGTTGTTGCAGGGGTGACGTTTAAACTTACTGCAGTGTTTGAGTTCACCCAATCAAAGGACTGTTATGTGACACCAGTAGCTCCGCCCTAACCGTATTGGACCATTGTCCTGTGGACCTACACCTGAAAGGGGACCATTAATGGACTGGTATGGGGCTGCTGTATGGGCCGCTTTTACAATGGAAACAGACAAAAAGGTGGACCGGACCGCTCGGTGGAAACGAGGCATTGGTCAATTTACTCCTTAATCAAGTTGCACTCCATTTATACCTGTAAACAAACTATTTTGTTTCCTTGTACCGTTGCATAGCAGTGTATCCTCTTGAGAAACTGTAGAATTAGCTGCGGAAACTGACCAAATCTAATATAATATTAAATTTGTATTTTATTGCACCCACTTCCCTTAGATTAAAGTTCTGATACCTATGGGCCAGCTGATTGATGGTGTATGACTGTTTACAACCCCTGATCAAAAATCCATCTGAGGGACTTCAGGCTAGTAGATATTTATTGCAGTCACATAACCACGATGGTATATTGGTAAATAATATGAAAGTACTTTAAGTCTTTGCCTCTCAAACTGTTGTAAAACATGGCAAAGGTTGGTACAAGTTGACATATTGGTACAAAATGCCCCATGGCAGAAAGCTCAGTTTCATAACCAAAAATAAGCTAGGTACGTAAAAAAACGTTTTTTGGATTCCTTTTACTAAGAAAACAATCAAAACTACATAAGTGCAAAATAGCGAAGGGACAAATTGGCCAGCACACACTTAGTGCTCTTTTTATCATGTCAGCAAGTATATAACATTGTTTTGCATTGGTTGCATGCCTGAAATCTGTTAACATTACATAAATAATTATATTGGCAATTTATTTGTCAGGTACTAGCTTCTTGAGGGTACAGGGACTTTTTATTGATTCTTGTTCCAATGTCAAATGAATGGTTGCCTTGGGATATTTATAAGAAAAAGCAGTGTAAGCAATATGATTTTACAGAAAGACCAAAACATGTGGGACAGTTTAGACTGGAAAAATACAACTGCGAAATAAGTGAACATATGTAGTTATTTTCAGTTCAAGTCCACTGGATTCAGTGTCCTGTGTGCTTCGATGTTCCTTTTTCGTCACTCTTGATTTAGATAAATGGCTGATGAACAGACGCACCCTGAATTCCAGGAAACACTAGCGAGATAACTCATTCATTTAAGTCAGCTGTGTTCAAGCAGGGAAACATGTAAAATGAGCAGGATAGTGGTACCAGAGGACAGTAATTGAAAAACATGGGTATAATTGGAAAACATAAATAAAAGTAATTATCCTGTAAATTGTTGTATAACTAATAAGATTAATGCATGTTTCAAGGACTTGAAACACTTTAAGCTTGTTTTAATTTTTTAGATTTCCCTTAAGCTTTTCCGTTCAGCTTGGTTCACACCATAAGCGATTTTATAAATGAAAGATGCATTGATGGATGTTGGCTGTTTTATGATACAGTGGTGGAAAAAAAAATCTAACATTTCACTTTAGATTGAAATTATTTTAAAACCTGCTACTGACCAGATAATTTAAGTCTCAAAACCATGAAAGTGGCAGAGAGTGTACTTAGGTTTTACAAAGACAATACACTAAGATCTAAAACATGATGTCATTGCCATATTATTTTTAGTTTAAATGGGTTTAAATTAGCTACTTCCTGTGTTAAGACAGCTGTTTGTTTTTGTTTTTTATAAAAAGCAGGCTCCTTTTTTAAAGAAATGCTTTACTCTTACTACTGTCATATTTTTTGTTCTTTCACAGTAAAACAGGCTTTTTTTTAACTTTTCACTCTGGTTAGAAATGTAACCCCGTCCAGTTTTAAAAACCTTTACAAAGCTTGAAAATAATGTTTTGGTAAACAGACGAAGAGCTGATTAGAATTCAAAGCTGCATTTCTCTCATTATTCCCGTTATGATGACGATTAATTATCAATTAAACTCATGATCCCACAAATCTGCAATGGTTCTGCTGTGTATCATGGGATGTTATTCTCTCTATAGTGAAATAAATAAATGCCTTGGTGTGCAAAGACTTTGATGTCATGTTTGGTATGCTGTGACTCGCTTCAACAGATGGAGCAAATAGAAAGCTAAATGCATACAATCAAAAATGCATTGCTGCAAGGAAAGACAAACAACAACTGAAAGGAAAAACCAATAGATATTTAGCATGCACATGAATCATTTGAAGTGTGATGGTGTTTGTGGTAAAGCTTCAAATGATGACATAATCTGTGAGACAGACAGTCAAGAGCTACAAAAAGAGAATTGTAAGGAAAGAGCCTAACATTTGATCAACTGATGCCCAAGTTTAATTTGACAATAAATGATCCGTTTTTGCTTTCATTTTTTACAGTCTACAAGAATTATTATATACATGAGTGAATTTCTGACCAAATATTATTAATAGTTTAAGTTTACTAGCCACTTAAGAGCCATGGTTTCTAACATGTTTACCTGATATTTGTCTGGATGTATTTATTATAACAACTTTTCCCCCCAAGTTATTTAAAATAATCAAATTCTTACACACAAAATGTTTCTATAAGCATGTGGTTAATTAGTTAAATATCAATAATTAAAATACAGAACTGAATGATGTTTGATGGGATTCATTTAATAAGTTATTTTTTCAAACCTAAAGAAAATGCACCTGTCAGTTATCAATAAGAATTTTGGTAATTTAAAGAAGTAGCTGTCACTATTGCGAAAGCTATGAAATAATCCCAGGATAGTCCAGTACAACAATGTGATCTTAAAATCTGCACATTTTATCAATATGATTAACTGTATTGTGATGATATTCTGCCTCTTTTACTCATAATAATAATTATCCTGAAACACACCTGCACGTCTTACTCTGACAGGATCTTTGCTAAGAGAAGAGTTTCCAGCGACAGCAGGCTAATGCTAGGTCCCCTTTTCTCTGTTTTGATAAGACAAGTTGATTACTCTGCTCACAAATGTTTTTCCAGATTTTTATGTGCCAAAACACACAGGCAGTGTTGTTCTGCTGCTTCATAATCAAAACCTTTTTGCCATTTGTAAAGTCCAGTGTTAAAGCAGCATGTTGCTGTAGCACTCTCTCACTGCTGTCGGTCTCAAGTTGAGATCAGCTCCACCTCTATGAAGTCATATCAAGCAGGCAGACTGGCAGCTCGCAAATCTGCTTGTATGTTTTGTTGTTTGATAAAATTTACATGTCACTATTTTAATTTATCTGCTTTTGCCAATGACATGCGCTTATTTCCACCCTTGATTGCTATGACAATATTGATTTCCTCAGCCCTCTATTTTCCAAGCAAAGCTTTTTAAAGCTTCTCCTTTTTCCCCTGTAATCAAGATGTCTCCGCTACTCTTCTTGAGCTTTAGAGTCTCAATCGCTAAAATCTGTGGTTTGATGACCAGCAACCTTGAAACCTTATGTTCTGTTAAATACTAAATCCAAAATCTTTTAGGAATTTAAAGAATTGCGCAAGTCTAATATAAATGAAGATTTTCATGTGCGCCTATAAAACATCACTTTTATTTAAAATCTTGCTTGTTTTTTGTTGTATTGATTGTATCTTGTAAATAATTTTGAAGCTCTACAACTTGACTGGCATTTTACTGTCAATGAACAACTTTACCACAGTTTGGGCAATCCATCAAAATCTAGACCAATTTTCTTACGCAAACTGTTAATTCAATTTTATTCAATTAGTTTATGTCTTTGGGTGCAGCTCCATGTAGTATTTATTCAAGTCTAATTATCTACATTCCACAACGTGTTGTTGATTGTGTAGAGGGCTTTAATGTATAATTGCCTTCTGAATTGCAATTCAATCAACATAATCAAGGATATGCCACAATCCCAGCTCACTGTTTCTTACCCATCACTGTGGTGAGGATTAGATATGACTAATTCCAGAGGATCTACACATCAGTCATGCTTAGCTCTGCTTCCTTCAATGCATTTCTAATCATGTATAGAGCTTGTAAGCAATTCATAAAAAACTTTTAAAAGTCAGTCATTAATGCTCAGCACACCGTTCTGAAACTATAAACATTGTTGTGGAATTGAATTGTGAATCTGTTAAAAATGAAGTTTTGTGTAATTATTTCTGGAAATTTATTCTAAACGTTAAAATGTGGCAGATAGAATAAGCTCCTTATGCTGCAACCAAAATGAGTTCAACCTCCAGGTAAAACAGTATATCATATCCATACCAATGAATAGTGTCATGTTAAGGCACTTGTTATAGAGATCAGTATCTGTGGGCTGCATATGGAATTGGTGACCCAGTGGGAAAGAAGCCACACATCTTCAAATTGTGTATAGTATATTTACTGGGAGATTGAAGAAGGCTATGAGTGTTTTAGGCTACAGTTCCCTTGCCCAAACAACTTATCAAGCTGCCAAAAAAAAGAAGACCTGACATGGTACCTAGGACAAAAGCACAAAACAAACTTCAAGCTAGAGAGCAGTCATCTATTCAGATCAAAATGATGAATGAAAAACACTTCGATTTTGTGTCCAGGATTCCTTTTCACTGCATTCTCTGAGATATGTGCCCAAAGCCGTGCTTTATTTAAAAATTATTGTGGAAGACAGTGTTCTTGTTGGTGTGGAGCACCTTCTCCTACATTGTCTCTAGTAGGCTGCTGATGGGATTTCCTGTTCCACAAGAAGGCTGAAACTTACCGTAGAGGTACTGAAACCTCTCACAGATAAAAGGAAATTCCATGGATTTTTAAAGAAAATACTAGTACAGATATATGTGTCGCTAATGCTGTGGAAGGATGACTGGGGCCAAGTACTAAGAAGGCAGTAGTGTCATGACTGTCTTCACGTTGAAATTAGGGTTTTTTAAATTTGCTCCGGTCATAACCCAAAATGAAGGGGGCTCAAAACATTTAAGGTAATGGACATTTGTAACAGCTGAATGGCTATCCTAGCAATGTAACTTTTTTTGGCGCCTTAATCCTTAATAGAAAGAAAATTTTGATATTAAGAACATATGCGCCATTGCTAATGTTCTATAAATCAATAAAGAAATCAGAAGAAGGGAGGAACAGTTGAGAGAAACCTTTGGAGGATGAAAGAGGTTTGAACAACAGAGGGAATGCCCAGAAAAAATTTCACATGGAGGCAAAAGGATAAGTCTGGAAAGAGAGAAGAAAAGAGCAAGGATTATGGGTGTCTGCAAAAATGGAAAAACCCTAGGCTATATGTCAGAACCGTGACTTCTAAGGCTTTGACATATTGCCAAGGAAATGATCAGTCAGCACAGTTTTAGAGTACAGGGCTCATCACTGGCAGACTTAAAATGCAAATACTTCCTGCTAAGCCTACAGGACTCTCTGTTCCCAAGATTTTCAAGTTTGAGCTTCAGATATTTATAACCCAGGTGGTTTTGCACTGCAGCAGTATTTCCTAAATGGGTGGCTTGGGTCTAAACTTTGCATTTGTGGTGTTTTTGACATGAGAAGAACATTTGCATGTTTCCTGTACAAGGGATAATAATATTGTGCCTCTGGGCAATATATTTTATAATGTGTATATCTACATTTTTAAACTTGATGGCAATAGGCATTGCATAATAATGAACAACTTTTTCTGTCATAACTGCACACCATTAAATGCTATGTTTTCAGTTACAGTTTGGCTTTTAGTGTGCTCCTTCCAAAACAATTTAGGTTGTTGTTTTTTTACTCTGTTTTCACATTTTTTAATCATTTAACGGATTTAGCTTGATTTACATATACAAAAAGAATGAGAAAGTTTGCTTTCAAGCACCGATCTTAGCCTGCAGCCACTCTACAGAGGTGAGGGTGGGAAACCAAATAAAGGTTTCTTACATGCTTTTAAAAAAAGGAGTAGATTCTTAATTTTAGCAAATCGAACCTTTATTGTTCAAGACACAAGAAAAAGAGGTAGGCTGCAGTTTGAGTTTATTGTAGTGTTTCAGAGAAGACATTTATCTTAAACAGTGTGAGATTATATGGAATTGCAGTACATTAAACATTTGTATTTGCAGTGTTTTGATGTAGATGAAACATAGGTACGTTGTACATCAAGATTAAATACGTTATTGTACTGAAATCCATTCTGTAACATTCAGAGCAACAATGAATAAGTGTGGCTGGAGCTCTTAAGTGTGAAAATATGTTATTTAGAGAATACATCTGTATGGATAGATAATATTTGAAAATAGACCTTTCTTTATTTTTCCCTGAACACTGAGGCAGTATATTGGATCTTGCAGTGCTTTCAGTGGAGCTCTTTTCTCTTCATCTCTTCTTCCTTCCATGGAGTCAACAACATTCTTTAACAGAAAATGTGCTTTTTATCATTTTGTCCAATATCAAATAGCTAGATGGAGAGACCTTGTTGTGTTTGATTTTCTGATTTTCTGAATAGTCTGTATTCTGTACACATTTGAGTTGTATCCTTTTATGGATTTCTTTAATTCAGCTTATTTTTTTGCAAGGACCTGTGTTGAATAGGGCTTACCATAGTCTCGGCAAAGTACTAAAATGAAGTGGCTTAGAAACCTTGAAATTGTAATTAAAAGGTGAACCTCAGCAACATAAAACTTGAAGAAGAAAAAAACATGTACGAGCAAAGCTTTTATTGCATCTGCGATCTTTGTGAAAAGAGGCATGACTGAGGAAGTCTGCTTCTGTCAAATAAAACTAAGGACAATTCAAAGCTTAAATCACTGCCTGTGGGACAAAACTGTTAACACCTTGCCAGGGCTATAGTTTTTAAATAGAAATCCAGAAATATTTGTTTTACATAGTTTAGTTACCCTGTGAATGTGTCGTACAAAAAAGTTTTTTCCCCATAGCTTTAAAAAAAAAATCAGTTTGATCCTAAACAAATATTCCTTAATAATAATCCTTAAATATAAACATAAAAACAAACTTGTTTGTCAAGGTTGCATCCCTCCTCAGGCTTATTGACTGCTGGAAAAAAAGGCACCGACTTCACATCACCCTGAACAGGATCTGGAAGGTTTAGGATTAAATGGTACAAATAAAAAGCAGGGATTTTTAAGTAAATATTCACCCCATCACTTTCAGAGAGTCAGAGCTCTAAACAGTTTTTTTTGGGTAATAAAATACGATATCTTAAATTTTTTTTATCTTGTGTATTTGTTTGTAGGTAGGAGAGAGGCAGTTTGTGCTGGTGACGGAGGAGTCTTTTGATGCCCAGTACTACGTTTCCCACAACAAGTTCTACGAACAGGTAAGGAAGCTGTTAATTGTGGTGATCAATTTTACTTTGTAGGCTGAAAATTTTTTAGATATTAATGTAATACAAGGCAACAATGTACAAATGGCAAAAGCATTTTACAACAAATGTTACTCAAAGCCCTCAAAAAAACAAGTCAAATTCATACCCAGTTTAAAATTCAATTTACAAATGAATCCAGGGAATTCCAATGCCGTCCAATGGAAATTCTCATTCAGATTTAAGTACAAACAGCCGAAATGCAGTCATAATTATAGTACAATGCAAACAGAATCAATTAGGCTAAACATAAAATGTTTATCATTTAGAAGTGATCCATATAGGAAAGCCCAGCTGACTGCATGGAGTCAATGACTTTTTCTGCAATATTTCATCCTGAGCAAGCATGTAGTGACAGTTGAAAGGAATGACTCCCTTTTAACTGCAAGAAATACACAATCATTTAATAGGGACAAAAAGCAGACAAAATAACAACCAACCAGAAGCAGTAGTACTTTCAGTAGAAAAGAAAAAGAAAGCATGGATAGTTACGGTAATAGCAGCAAAAACTCCCTCAGTGGCTTTGTCTTGGAGAGAAACGCAACTAAACATTTAAGCACTAAGCTATTAGTTCTATTAGATAAATAGATGGTGGAATAATTAACAACAGCAGACATCCTCTTATTTTTTTTTCCAGTAATGTGTCTGCCTCAAGGGCAAAAACTTGAAGCTGGTTCCACAGTAGAGGAACCTAAAAACTAAAAAGATCTGCCTCGCATTCTGTTGCATAATTAGTAGCCTAACTTCTAGTGTTCTGTGTCCTTGAACTTAAAGCTTGGGTGATGTAAACTTTATCTACACCTTCCTATTGGGTCTGGCAGGACACTCTACTTGCATCCATTTGCGGTCCAGATCTTTGTGACTGCACTCACAGTGCACCGACAGACACAATTGATTGTGAAAATCAACTTTGTTGATAACTTCACATCTGTCTGGGAATTCATTAATATATTGAAACATGAGCATGCATACAACTATGAGCAAAGTTAACGAATTTAAATTTCAATTAAATTTAGATTTTTTGGAAAGTTAGATTTTTGAAGATAAAAGTTTTTTTTTTCCCAACAGCAGCAACTGAAATCACTATACTTGTAATTTTTTCCTTCTCTTTTCAATAGACATTATAGAAACACGCTGTATTGTTTCCTCCCACTTGAGGCTGTATCGTAAAGTACATATTTTTGAATGAACTCCTCCGGTTTAACTTAGCAAAAAATTTTATAAATACAAGAGCATTGACGTGGTCCAAGCAGCTAGCATTCACTGACACAGAGAGGCCTTAAGGCTGAAGTGTGAGCCTGGACACTTTTTTTTTTTTAACAACCGTTTTGGTGTAATGCTGTAGTTACAGAGCATTTTTTATTTATAGTTATGTTACATTGCTCTTTATTTCTTGAAAGGCTTTTATATAGGACAGTTTCTGCTGAGTGACATTTGAGCAGAGTGAAAGTCTGTCAACACTGACATCGGATGCATAGTAAAACGCTGTGCTACTCTACAACACATATATCTCTGCTCACAATGTACAGTAAAAAAAACTGTAAATAAATCTGAATCTGAGTTTTTGTCTCTTGGTGTGGAACTAAACCAACTCTTTCTCATTTTCACACTAAGTAAATTACGTCCGAGGGTTTGCTTTGGCTGTCACATGTAGCACTCGCAGCAGGTGTTGGAGGCTTAGCTTATATTCACCAAAGTAGGTTAGCTATAATATCTGACATACTAACAAATACACACCAACACACCCTGCGGTGCTCAAGGGAGAATTTGGCAGCTGATAACAGCATTACTTTTTCCTCCTTTTTACTGTACTAACATTAAGGTCAGCCCTAAAGACATACACATTTCATGCACACATGACACACACACGTACTGCAGTTGCATGGCTTCAAAGACCTGCAGTCAACCTGTGAAAAATTCACTTTAAAACATCTTCAAATAAATCAATTTCCTCCTGCTTTAACCATCATCAGAAACATGTTTGAAGTTATGTTTTTTATTAGCAGAGAGGGCATGGGACGGTAATAATTCTTTCCTCCCTTCTACTTCCTTCCCCTCCCCTTTCCTCCTCCTGCTTTGCACCTCCTTCTGCAGGCTATAAACCTAAGTTACAAGTGTTACTCGGTTCATGTGTGCTGTTGGAGTGCACACGCTGGAGTCATCCAAGTGTGCGTTTCCAGGCATATGTGCCGGTTGAAAGGAGATGTTGTTTGATGTTTTATTCTCAAAGCCCTCTTGTACTCTTAAATTACACTTTTACTTAAAAAAGTAACAGCTTTGTGAAAGACTATGAACCAGTATGTCACTGAATCTGTTTCCCTGAAGAATTTTCCTGTACCCACAGGACACAAGGAGTTGCAGTTGTAGGAATGCTATAAAGCTTTCCCACTATAGTGATCCTCTCGCTCTTTCAACTTCTTCTGCATGTGTTTTTGCATTTACTATAACTGCTACTGCAATTTTTGTGCTATTTCAGCTATTCATATATCAAAACATTCAGCTCTTTCAGGACATGCTGACTGTACCTTCTGCTTTTTATAACTTTTTTACTGTTCAAAATATTTACCAAATTAACATTTCCTAGAAAGGAATTGCATAGGCTCTCAACTCATTCAAAGACTGGGTGTTACTTGAAGCATTATTGCTTCGCCACACTTTTGCCCATTTAGTCCTTTTCACATAGCAGCATCCCGTTGGGGGTGCTGAGGGTGTGTTTGTTCCCCCGCATCATCGGCACTCACCTGGGTGGGGTTGGCGAAAGAGCCTTTCTGTGTGGAGTTTACATGTTCTCCCCGTGTTCCCTTGAGCAGCTAATGTGAGCTACTCCCACAAAAACATGCACTAGTCCTGGGGCTGTATACTGCCTCCTCCTGCCCGGCTGGGGCGCCTGAAGGGAGGGAAGGATCTGGCTGGAATAGCGTGATCCTTCCACGCGCTACGTCCAGCCGGGGAAACCCCGCCCCATCATGTGAAAGGAAGGACATAAAGGAGGCTTGGGATTCAGTGCTGGGCCCTCCTGGGGCTGGCCGAGGGAGAACGGAACCCCAGGACTGGAACTAGATAGGAGCACTGGGACTAATAATGGGAAAAAACCGTGGGATGAAATAGAAAAAACAAAACACAAAAAAACAACAACAAATGTGAGGAGCCATTTAGGAGCCGAAAGTGACAGTTCTTTCCAGTGAGCCGAGCTGTAAGAACCGGTTCTTCTAAAAGAGTCGGAATTCCCATCACTAATATGCTCCATGTTGCTACAAACACTGAGGGATCTAATGATCCTTGAAAGACCACTGAAGTAGTGTTTCTGTCCTTTTTGGTATATGGTCTCTTTGTTGCATCTCTAGTATGTTTTATTAATTGGTATTTATACTCCTCCACTCACATGATGGAAATCTGAAATCTACAATCATCTCCTTTGTTTTTTTCACATTCAAGATGAGATGAGTGTTCCCACACCACAAAAGTGGTCCACCAGCTCTCTGTTGAGCTCTGATGCATCCGACAACCGCAGTATTTCTCCAGATGACAGAAGTTTGACTTGTACTGGATGTCTAAGATGTAGAGTGTGAAATGGAATGGTGAGGCTATAGTCCCCTGTGGGGCTCCTGTGTTGCTGATTTCATGGTCAGACACATGATCCTTCAGTCTCACAAACTGTGGTCTGTTTGTTAAGAAGTCATCGATCTAGGCGATGTCCACATTTCCTGTGGACATTTCCACATTTCTATCACTGATCCAGTTCAAGAAGCAAAACCATTGTCCATCAGGTTCTGAAGACTGGCTCCACTCTGTGCCTCTGTCAAGGCAGATAATTTTAATTCAACATACCTGACATCAAAGACATAAATAAAACATCTAAAATACAAATTTAAGACAAATTACTTCCCAATATTATATAATAGATCCTCTGTAAGTTATTAGATTAGAAAAAAACCTCAACCACTCTGTTATTCTGTAGCATTAGCTACTTTGAACAAGTCTTAAATACATACATGCACCCCTGAATTGTTTTCATTCCACTGTGCACTTTCACCCTGCTTCAGACTTTATTGTAGCTTTTTCTACATTTAATCACAAATTTACTTCATTTATGAAAACTGAATTATGCTTCTTTGTTGTTGCTTATTAAAATCCCCATTTAATTACTACCTATACAGGTTTTTACTTATAATTATGCTAGTATTAAAAAGTTTGATTTATTTTTTGAACAGATGTTGAACAAATTGGTTGACCTCTAGACCTTCAACAGTCAATTTAAACTTATTCAAGTTTACATATTGTAATTAATATGGGGCCTGAAACTCTGCTTTTCAGATTTTAGCTTCCTGACTAGATCTAAATCTTCAGATTTTGTTGTCACCAATATTTTTGCTTATTTTTACTCTCCAACAATTTCTTTTAGGCTTCAACTTAACTTTTTTTTAAGCAGCTCAGCTGACCCATTAACTATATTCACACTACATTTTCGCAAGAAATCCAGGTTTTTTGTTCATAAACATAAACAGTTAT
The DNA here is from genome assembly GCA_963556495.2 of Valencia hispanica. NCBI lineage: Eukaryota > Metazoa > Chordata > Actinopteri > Cyprinodontiformes > Valenciidae > Valencia > Valencia hispanica. Next base: position 33,185,160 of record OY747710.1, read on the forward strand.
GGCATTAAACTGCCATAAGCACTATAGCAAAAGTTGCATTTTATTGTTTTAATTTTATAACTATTGTTACAATAGAATCTGATCTTAAGGGCAAAAAAATTGGTGTTAGAATATGAGATAAAATGTGAGAGAGATGAGAGGGTAAGGTGGTCAGAGTAAAGAAAGGGGTGGTGGGAGGTTCACAGGTGAACTACCATTAGAGGGAACAGTGTACAAAGGTAGAGTAAGGTGTGACTATGATTAAGTAGCCTGGTTTTACTTTACACAATCAGATTATGTGTGTGTGGCAATTAAATTAGGTAGGTCATTTAACCCCTCTGTGTGCTCGTGTGTTTGCAGTTCAATGAGGAAGTTGGAGTTGGGGGTTTTAATGAAATTGGACATGCTCTTTCATCATTTAATCACCATGTTATGGTCCAGGAATGACCCGCGCCCACCTGCACACACAGCCACACACATTCTCACAGCTGTCCAGCCCACAACCCTGCTGTTCCACCTCTCTACTCGCAGGCTGCTTGCTGGCTACTTGCATGCACACGCACACTCTCTCACAGAGGTCAGAGTGTTGAGCAGCAGGTGTTTTGATTGGACAGGTCTGCAGCCGGCTGCATGTCCATTTGGCCTGAGCTCCCTCACCTATCATATTCCGCCAGCCGGATGAAGAGCGACAGATTAACAGGGAGGCAGGCACAGTCCTGCCAGCACAGCAGTGACCATCTCCCCACCAGTTCATATGCTATTATCTTCCCAGTCAGTGACTTAGCCCAGGAGAATTGTGTAATGGTTAGACAGGCCACCGGATGATCTGAGTCAGCATGTTGCCACCCTGCTGATGGTGATACATTAAATTCCCAGTTAGTTCAAGGCTGCCAATTTTGGCCTCTGTAAAGAGCAACAAAAACTTTATGAATAAGTATTATCTTTAAACATCTATAAACACTAACATGTAATGGAAATGTTTGGCATAGTAATTTGCCTTGATCTAAGGTATTTTATTAAAACTGCTATGTTCTTATTTGAGAAAGACTTTTTCTTTTACTTTGGGGATAAATTTACTTTTGTTTACAAGAAATCAAGAGCTAAAACTGAAGTTGTGACTATATTTCACTTAGGTTTTCACAGCTGCAGTTTAAAATCCTTTCAGTAATCACACAACACAAACCATCAAATTAGTGTTCACAAAGGAGGATTTACTCTGAAAACAAAACATCAAATCAGTGCTATAATCATCTATTATACATCATTTCAAACTTGTCAGATCTGTAGTTTAAAAAGTGTTTTGAACAGGAAGGGATTTTCCTATAATTTTTATTCACAGGGATAAGTCATTAAGAACAAATTTCAATTCACAGGCAGGCATAATTATAATTCTTTGTTTTCTTTTTCCTACTGCTGTGATCAGCCAAGGTTTATAGTTGCCATGGTGAAATAATAGGACAAACTCAAATCCCTCTGGTTTATCGCACAGCTGTTGCCATACTTTTTGACCTTGAGGACTTGCATAAATGGAACAGAATACAGTTTCTTCTGAGGAAGCCAGTGACAAACAAAAAAATAAGTGTGGATCACATTTATGTGTATGCAGGGCTGCTGTTTGTGGTAAATTACAGTAAAATGCTGCATTGATCCAAAATCTCTTACTGAGTGACTCATCACAAAATATTTCTTAAAAATACAACTTTTTTTAAGAATGTTACTTTCTCAAAATTTCATAATTTCTATATAATCTTTGGTGCTTTTACTTTTTTTGTAATGGCAGCGGTCTCTTATTTGCAGGTGCTGGTACCTAAAAGGGCTGAATTCAAAGGGAAGATGATTGAAGTAGACATCTACGAGGCAGGAAAGCACTTTATGAAGGGGCGACCAATAGAAGACAGGAAGCCATTCACTCCCTCTATTGCTGTGCCTCTTCAGAAAGGAGAAGTGTCTGGTCTAATGCAGGTATGGACAAGGATGCATACATAGATCCATACATTTGAAATGCCTGCTTCATAAGTACTTGCTATACAGTAATGTCACTTAAGCGCATACTTTAAACTAAAAAGATTTTATTTATGAAGTGGTCACCCATGGTCAGCTGTTGAAGGGGTTGTCATGGAACCCCCGCCCCTATAAATGTCAAAGTATTCTTGGGCAACATTTAGCCACATGTCCCCTATGCTGAGTTTGTTGGTGTAATTATTTGTTGCATTTTGGAGTAAATAGATAGCATTTATGTGAACTGGTAAGTAAAGAAACATGAGAAATGTATTGCAATAGATGGAACCCAAATATGTTCTGGAAATCATTCCCCACATAAGGAGAATATGTTTGGAACGCTGCTTTACCTAACCTTTACATGATCTAGGAACTATCAAAAGAATCTTTTCCAAAGACAGACTGTTTTTTTACATTGGATTCGATCTTTAAGCAAACAACATATGTCTAATGGTAACTTACCTACAGTTGATTAAGCAATAAACATTTGGATAAAAAATTTTCTTCTCAGTAATAATAATGACCAGTTAACACACTCGTAAAGTGTGCTGTTTTGAGTCCATATTCTTGTTTTTTTGGCATTTGGATCAGTTTAGGATTAAACAAATAAGTGTCACAATATATGCACTCAGTTGTTATACTCTGAGTAGATTCTTTAAAACATATTTTGACTTTAGGTTCTTGTTTTTGTGAACTTAGTATTGTGTGTAATCTCCTCGAGCTGTGTATAACTGTACCCACCTGTTAAATTCATTACTGTTGAAGACAATCGTCCGATAAATCTGCGCAACACATTATTGAATGTTTTTTAATGTTGTGCACCCCTATTTACCACTTTCTATGACCTCTATTTATAAATCTGCTCAGTATTAAATGAAGTACACTGACCTCACAGTGAGAGGAGGTCTGTAGCAGATTTTATAATTTGACTTGATGTCTATGACCTATTTACCATTTTCTATGACCTCAATATCTTGTCATAATGTGAATGTCAGGAATGTATTCCCAGCGTCAGATTTTGCACATGGTCAGCTTTTTTTTTGTTATATTGTGAAGATAGACATCAAGTCAAATTATAAAATCTGCTACACACCTCCTCTCACTGTGAGGTCTGTGTACTTCATTTAATACTGAGCAGATATGTAAATAATTGATGTAGGTAAAATCCAATAAAATATCCAGCCTTGGTACTCTCAGGTAGTGTCAGGAGTCACATTCTGTATCTTTTCTGCTCTAAATGTGCTTTTCTTCCACAACACATCTCCAACATACTGCATTTACAGCATGCTATTCAGTCTCTTTGCTCTTTAGCAAACAAATAAGGTGTGAATACATGTGTCCTTATTTTAAATCTGTCTTCACCTCTGAAGTTTGTGAAGAAGCAGCAGTGTATCATCCGTGAGATAAGTAATTTTAGATAAGCTGTTGCTGGCTAAACTGTTCTCCATCTGCCTTTTACCTCACACACAGCCGCACATGGAACCATGTTAATGTATCTGTTTCACTGCATGTTATTTTTCACTCTGACTAGCTGTAGCTTATAGCTTAGGACATGGAGCCACAGAGCAGAATATGATACACCTTCTAATTTCACACTCCATCAGCCTTTACTTCCAGACAGAGAGGGAGGGGAAGAAAGGTACAGACATGAGAGGGAGGGGGTCATGGATGATGAGGACTGCAAGCAGGGAAAGGAATGGATTGCAGAGAAAGAAATTAAAATAAGAAAAGCAAAAAGGAAGGTTCATACCAAACCAAGCAATGTGTCACTCAGCATCACAAAGTTCAGCAACTGAGACTAGGGCTAGTTGGACCATAATGTGTCCAGCCCATTCAACACTCACATTTACATCAGCTCTGTCTCCTGTGCTCACATTCTTTTTACAAGCATCCAATCCCTGATATTAATTAAATAGTCTCTTTCTCATATATTCATTCACAAGACATATCACATGCATCACCCTGTTCTAGATGGTTTTGCTGTCTCTTTTCTCTGACATTTTCTATTATTTTACTTGGTAAAGGAATGGATCTGTAGTGATTGGTTTGATTGTAATGTGCTTGGTTTAGCATCTGAAATACAAAAACAAAACAAAAAAAATTTAATTGACTATAGTTTAAAATATGACATAAAAAGTATCTAATTGAGAAATTAATAAAAAGGGGAATAAAAAAACAGGTCAATTCAGAAACTCAGGCCGGGGGGGGTACGTTTTATTTGATTCCCTCGTATATTTTAATTCATAAAAATGTATTAATTCTTAGGTGTGGGGTCTCCGGTGTTTACAGATATATTCTTGTGCTGAGGTTATAATTACTAGATCTTGATTAATCGGTACCATGAGTTTTTCTGTGACATTGTTGTTGAATTTTTATATCCATTTTTTTGTGATGTAGTTGTGTAGTTCTTAGTTCACCATGATTGGTTTGTTTTGTCGATGTTCCTTTTTCAGGTTTTTTGTTTATTCCCCTCTCTCTCCCGTCCTGTGGGTATGGAGGCAGACTTCAATGTTTTCCTGTGTTTTCTTTGTTCCCCTTCCTCTCTTGTATTTTCAACTCACCCTCTCTCTTGACTTTTTGTTTCCTACCTCTCTTCTTCATCTTCTTTCTTTCTTCCCCTTTATTTTCCGTCTCCGTGTCCATAACATCAGAAAACAAAACCCACAGCAATTCATAATAAAGATTTTTCACACATATATATCAAGTGGAGTACCATAGCAAAAGCTGTAGTGAAAGTAAATCTGTTGGGCTTCTACTTGGTACTAAGACACCAATTCTGAGCTCCACACTGCCAATCAAGACACGTAAAAAAAAGAAAAAGTATACATTCTTGCCTATGCTTTCCACAGTATATGTGATATTGATACTTAGATTTTATTAGGTTTTCTCTAATGATTCAATGACTGATATCTAATTCATGATTCTTATGACTTGCATTGGCTGCTCTTAATGGTTGTGCAATAAGTGACCTAATGATGTGGAAACATAGCAGTATCTTCAAGCCGTTCACACTATTGTCAAGTATCCTAGTAAATGTAATATTTCAGTGTACAGTGGTATCAACACAGCATGTGTTTTATTATTATCAGGACAGAAAAAAAATCTAAAATAAATTAGTTTTTATTTTATTTTACTCATGGTAATTTCCAGTTAAACGCTTCTTATAACAAGACAGGTAATTCTGCTTAAAGATGCAGTGACCATAATTTTGCGCCCTCTTTCCTATATTTGTTGTTTGTAAAGATTTGGAGTCAAATACTAATTTTAGTCTATTCAGATTCATCTTTAGGAGCAATAATCTGAACCTTTCTCATTTTCCATAAAACATGCGGCCATTTAATATTTCCAGTACTGTGCAAAAGTTTAAGGCAGGTGTGGATAAAATGCTGTAAACAAAGAATGCTTTAAAAAATGGAAGTGTTAACCATTTATTTTCATAAATCAACAAAATGCACTGAATGAACAAAAGATACATTTAAATCAAATCAATATCTGGTGTGACCACCCTTTGCCTTCAAAATAACATCAACTCTTCTAGGTACACTTGCCCACAGTTTTTGAAGGAACTCAGCTGGTGGGTTGTTCCAAACATCTTTGAGAACTAACCACAGATCGTATGTGGGTGTAGGCTCTCTGACACACCTTTTGTCTCTTCATGTAATCCCAGACACACTCCATGATGTTGAGGTCAGGGCTCTGTGGGAGCCATACCATCACTTCCAGGACATCTTGTTCTTCTTTACACTGAATATAGTTCTTAATGACTTTGGTTGTATGTTTGGAGTCGTTGTCCTGCTGCAGAATAAATTTGGGGCCAATCATACGCCTCCCTGATGATATTGCATGATAGATAGGTATCTGCCTGTATTTCTCAGCATTGAAAACACCATTAATCCTGACCAAATCTCCAACTCTATTTGCAGAAAAACTGCCTCAAATGTTCAAGGAACCTCCACCATGCTTCACTATTGCCTGCAGAAACTAACTCATTACATTAACTCAGAAACTCATTATTGTACCGCTCTCCAGTCCTTAAATGAACAAACTGCCTTCTGCTACAGCCAAAGATTTAAAATTTTGACTCATCAGTCCAGAGCACCTGCCGCCATTGTTCTGCACCCCATGTTTTACCTGAGTCGCTTGGCATTTTTTCCACGTCGGAGGTACGGCTTTTTGGCTGCAACTCTTCCATGAAGAGCACTTCTGGCCAGACTTTTCCAGATAGTAGATGGGTGTACTTGGGTCCCACTGGTTTCTGCAAGTTCTGAGCTGATGCCACTGCTGGACATCTTCCAATTTTGCAGGGTAATAAGCTTAATGTGTCTTATATCTGCTGCACTAAGCTTCCTTGGCCAACCACTGCGTCTATGATCCTCAACATTGCCCGTTTCTTAGTGCTTCTTCAAAAGAGCTTGAACAGCACATCTTGACACCCCAATCTGCTTTGAAATCTTTGTCTGGGAGAGACCTTGGTGATGCAGTATAACTACGTTGTGTCACAACCTCAACTTGGTAGCAGAGTTTGGCTGTTCCTCACCCAGTTTAAGCCTCCTACACAGCTGTTTCTGTTTCAGGGAATGGCAGTGTTTCAACCGACATGTGACATTGATGATCATTAGTACCTGTTTGGTATAATTGGTATAATCCTACAAAATCCCTGGCTTTGTGCAAGTGTATCTATAAGATTTGATGCTGGTTTGAAGGCAAAAGGAAGAAACATCAAGTATTGATTAGATTTAGATTTTTCTTTTGCTAGCTCACTTTGCATTTTCCAAATTGATAAAAAATAAACAATCATTTATATTTCTGAAAGCATTCTTTGTTTACAACATTTTTTCACACCTGCCTAAAACCTTTCCACAGTACTGTATACAAGGAACAGAGCAACGTCCCACACACTGGAGGATAGACCCGTCCCCGTAAACTGGGATTTCAATTCAGTTCTTTTTTTTTATATATTGCCTGTTATGTGCAGCTTCTTTGGATGTCTTTTTTTCTTTCCCCTCACTGCCAAGCAGTGTAGGCAGGTGCAGCTGTGCCCAATTAGCCAATCAGCCTGAGGTAAGGTATATAGGGTTTGGCAAACCTGACCAGGTTGTCAGACCTTGCTCAGACTGTGGAGTTGCTGCTTGGGTGCCAACTGAGCTTTGGTCTTACAATACACCTCTAGCTGCTGCGGGTGTCAATTCCTTTGTGTAGGAAGGTGACTGTTGAATTTTGCTACTCCTTAATGAAGGAGCGTTTTTTTCTGTTGGTTTACCTCCTTTGTTAAAGGAGGTTTTTTTTGGGCTAATTGTTCCTTTGTTTTCAGGAGGCCATTTTTTTTCTCTGGTGATTTTACCCATGTTGAGAAGGGTGATTTTTCTTTCTAGCTCCCTATAGTTGAGGAGATAGAACTCTGGGTTTTTCTGGACTGGAGATTGTTTATGGAGAGGTGTTTTTTTTATTTAATTTTCTTTCATTTTTCAGGAGGATCCAGCTATGAATTTAATTTTCATTTCATTTTTTTTTCAATAAAACCTATTTGTTTTAGCTACATCCTGCCTACCGCCTTTTCATTGACCCTGGGTGTTAGTAAAAGTGCCTACACCAGGGGTGCCCAACCCTGGTCAACCAGATCTATCATCCAGCAACTTTTAGGTGCATCCCTTCTCATCACAGCTGAATCAAATGAATGCCTCGTTACCAGGCCTCTGCAGAGCTGACCGAATGCTGAGGAGGGAATTGAACAATTTGATACAGGTGTGTTGGAGGTGGGATACATCTAAAATTAGTAGCATGGTAGATCTTGAGGACCAGGATTGGGCAAGCCTGGCCTACCCCAAAGAGTGTTGTCATTACCTTTGAGTAGCTGGTCTTTGTTATGGCATATTCACTGATCAGAAAAATATTTTGTTTGTTTATTTCTGATTGCCTGCTTCATCCGATTTTTTTCACCAGCCAACTTATCAGTGCATCTCTAGTCCTACCACAAATGTCATGGAGCTTCCCATACCGTATATTACATGCTCTTTAACAGGCTTGGCTGATGGACATCTTATAACATACTGCTGCTACTCTGAACAGTTTTGGGAATATATGAAAGGCTGTTGTAATGGCTAATTTTGGTTATGTAGGTGCTTTGTACATAAGAGAAATTGTGAGAATCCCGTGGCTTCACACCCCAAGTGAAGCTATGAAGACATGTTCACAACAGGCTCCCTCAAGCTTTTCATGTGTTGAGGTTTCAGTTGTCAATCTACTCTGTTTTCTGTTCTTGGAAATGTAAAACATCTGTAAGCTTCATATTTTCAAGATAATCTTTGGACAATATGCCATGTTTTTTTAAAGTTGTCTGCTCTCCATACCTACAGTAAAGACTTTTTCCTACAACCAGCTTGTTTAATAAAAGATCCCTGCTATTGCTGCCTGAAATTGAGCTAATGCCCTAAATCCCATACACTGTAACTTCAGACTCCATTGCTCATTAGTTTTTGTCAGCCGTTTCTTACTTACTTTTAGTCATTATAATCCCTTAGCTTTGATACGGTTTCAAATAATCTACTGAGGACCAATAAAGTTGACACAAATAAGTGTGAAGAATAGATCCATTTGATGTGGGATGAGAACTTGCATTTTTCCATCACGTTTCCACTACATCCACTTGTTTAGAACCACCCTAGAGAATGAGATATATGGGATCCCAAAAGTGCACATCTGTGATGAGTGTGAGCTTGATGAACCCTACTCTCTCAGTTGTTTAACACATGTTTGCTTGACATCTTGATTTTCAAGGCTCTGGAGGCCAGTGTAATGTCTGTGTTCTTCCTTAAATTGGCTAATCACTTTTAACCTTCTAGCTCAACACATTCAGCTTGTGTCCTTTCGCAGTCGCACCAGATGTTTATCTAAACATTATGTGTCGTCAGAATTTGTATTTGCTGTGGTAAAACTGTTGTAGCAATTAACTGTTTCAAATTATTTCAGTAGTAATGTGGCCCTACATTGATCGTAATGTATATATTTTCAGGCTTAGTAAATATATACACAGTATTTTACAAATTTATAACAAAATTAAGTATGACCTCACTCTGACTTGTCCCAGAATACTTACTTTCGAGAACCCTTGTGAATGACAGTGTGAACATGTGTAAAGGCTGATATTCACCCCCATGTCTTATAGAAAGACGGGTAATACAAGCTTTCTGCAGAAGTCAACAAGAAAGTGAAGGCTTATAGTACTAGAAGAGGAGACAGACGGGTGTAAAAAGGGGAGTCTTCACTTTGCCATTTTACCTCGGATCCAGAGGAGCAATGTAAGAGAGTCAGAAAAGGAGTGGTGTATAAGTGGGTGACTGGGTAGGCTGAGAGATGGGCTGAGGTCTATAATGTGTGTCAGAAAAGTAGCAAAGTGAAAGATCTATCATCTCAGAAGTAGATAGAGATATGATTATATACCAGACAACATCCATAGTGATGTATGTGGGAGTGAAGCAATATGGTTAAAATGGATATAATTTTATTTAGAAGTAGGGCATGATGGCTGTGACTAGATGGACCGTAGGGAAGACAGAAATATAAATGAATAATAATGGATAACTATGGAAATGGTTCAAATTACTGGTAGATGAACAGATAAAAAGATGCATGTATGAAAATGCCAACAAACAATTCAATAAGATAATAGGGACAGATTAGTAGTCCGTTGAAATCACCTTGCTAATGGGCAGGAGATCTGCAGATTGTAAAGTCAAGTTTATTTGTAAAGCCCATTTAATCAACAAGGCAGGTCAAAGTGCTTTACATGATAAAAACATAATACAGTAATCAAACAAAAATGGGAATCCAGGTATTACAGTGGTTTAAAAAAAGAGAAGTAATGAAAACCTGCTGAGTAGAATAAACAAAGTTCCAGTTATTGATCAAAAGCAGCTCTAAACAGATGGATTTATGCCTTGATTTAAAGGAAAAGTTGTGTATACATAGAGTAATCTATGAAACTGTAGAAAATGTGTTTTAATGTATCCACTCATGTTTTACTATAAAACCTGCTATCTAGTTATTTAGTTACTGATGCAAGAAATCAGTCTCTTTTTTTGTTATAACTAATTAGCAATTTTTAAGAAAAAGCACCAAATTTGGTTTTCTGTCTAGATTTTGTTTCTAATCTACTTTTTAGTTGAGCCTCATGTTCTTCTTTAGCATGACAATGTGCAGGCCAAATAACCTTGAAGTTATCAACTGTGAGGTAGAAATTTGTTTCTTTAGACACATTGTCATGTGAAATTGCAACTTGTCCATGACATGACAGCTTTAATAAATACCCTTTATTATTTTGCCAGTTCATTACAGAAAAGAAGACCCTGGTCTTTCTGAGAGATAAATAGCTATTATTGACATGGGTGGATTCTTCCTCATCTGTCCTCTGTTTCTGTCTTTCACTCTCACCCTGTCTGTTAGGCCTTCATTCACAGAGACAGCACTTCAGACAGAGGGTGAAGGGCAGTAAATGAATCTTTTCGGTGGGACACAATAGTAGAGAAGGCACTCACCATCATAGTGCAGGATAGAAAAGAGAAAACTCCTTCACCTGTTCACATCCTCAGATTAAATTAAATGATAGAAGAGGGAGCCCAAAAAATGAAGCAAGAGTGAAGGACAGTGAGTGAAGTAGATGGAGAGATGAGAAGACAGCGAGGCAGCTTGGAAGCCATCTAATAATCAGCTCTTTTCAAAGCATACTTCTTCAAGAAGACAGAGAATCACAGAGAGAGGAAAAAAAGGGCTCTGATCTTGCAGAGGAGAGCAAATGCAGTTTGTGTGAAATACAGTGTAACAAAAGGAAAGGGCTCGAAAGTTTACTGGGAAGGACCAACATTCCTGTCCAGCCTCAAATGGACTAAATCCAACAAGTCTCTGCTCAAGTACTGTATTTAGTGGACTTTCTTTTCTTAAATGCACTCTCCTGAGCAAGTGTTGCTTCTTCATTTGCTTATGTGATGCTATAAATCTGTATTTGAAAAACAGGCTTTCACTATTTGCAATTAACACAGAGCATATTTGCACTTCATTATTTGAACATGTCCCCTAACCAAACTACTGTGGATCGGAGTTCAGAGTAGTATCAGAAAGAACTGTAGAACCTAATTTGTGTTTTGACTCTTTCGAGCTTTCGGAATTATGAAAAATATTAGCCTCATCTAAACGTTCAACTTGTATGTTGGACCCAATCCCAACCAAATTATCTAAGGAAGTGTTCCCTTTGGTTCCTGGCTCCATTTTAGATATGATGAATCTATCAATAGGAAATGGATATGTACTACAGGAATTTAAGAATGCTGTGATTAAACCTTTACTTAAGAAACCTTCCCTGATCAAGATGACTTGGTAAATTACAGACCTAGATCTAACCTTCCTGTCTTATCCAGAATCCTTGAGAAAAAAGTTGCTAATCAAGTACAGTCTGTAAGGATCTAAACAGTGATGACCTATTTGAAGAGTTTCAGTTGGGTTTTAGAGCTCATAATAGCACTGCAACGGCACTGGTGAAGGTTATAAATGATATTTTCGTGGCCTCAGATAATGAACTTGTGACTGTTCTGGTCTTGTTAGATCCCAGTGCTACTTTTGACACAGTCAATCACAATATTCTCTTAGAAAGACTTGAACATGCTGCAGGGATCAAAGGAACAGCACTAGGCTTGTTTAAATCATATCTGTCCTACAGATTCCAGTTTGTTCATGTAAATTATAAATCTTCTTCACACTCAAGGGTTACTTTGGTAAAATCATTTGACAGCATGGAATAAATTTCCATAGCTATGCCGATGATACACAACTACATTTATCCATAAATCCTGATGAATCCAATCAGTTAGGTAGATTACAGGCATGTCTGAAAGGCATAAAGATGTGTTTGACTCAAAACGTTTTGCTCTTATATTCTGAAAAGACAGAACTTGCCATCTTTGGACCAGAAGCTCTAAAAAAGAAACTGCTTAGTCAATCACTTCATCTGTATGGTATTAAATTGGGTTCCAGTGATGACGTAAAGAACCCCAGCGTTATTTTTGACCAAGACATGACATTCAACTCCCATATTAACCAGGTTTCTAGGATTTCCTTCTTTCACCTCGCAATATTGCTAATATTAGAAACACCTTGTCCAATAGTGATGCTGAGAAACTAGTCCACGCATTTGTTACCACAAGGCTGGAGTACTGTAATTCTTTACTATCAGGAAGTCCACAAAATGCAATTAAAAGTCTTCAGTTGATCCAAAAAGTTACAGCAAGAGTTCTGATGAATATTAAAAAGAGAGATCCCATTTCTCCTGTTTTAGCTTCCCTCCATTGGCTCCCTGTTAAATCCAGAATAGAACTTGTGATCCTCCTTCTTGCCAAAGCCCTTAATAATCAAGCTCTATCATACATCAGCGATCTGATTGTTCCATGTTCCTAACAGAGCATGTCACTCTCAGACTGCAGGTTTACTTGTCTTTCCTATGATTTTTAATTTTTTAATTACATTTTTTAAGGTTTTGTGGATTCAAGGATTGGGGCATTCAAACATGGGGCACCGCACTACTAAACTACGTGACGCCCCAGTTCCTAGGATTTTAAAAAAGTAGAATGGGAGGCAGACCTTTTAGTTATTAGGCTCCTCTCCTGTGGAACCAACTCCCAGTTTTAGTCCTTGAGGCAGACACTCTGTTTACTTTTAAGACCAGGCTTAAAACTTTCCTTTTTGCTGAAGCTTATAGTTAGAGTGGCTTAGGTCATCCTGAGCTATCTCTGTAGTTATGCTGCTATAGGCTTAGACTGACCACTTTTCTTCACTCTGCTGCTTTTCTCTTCTACTACTCTCTAGTTGTATTATTTGGTGTTATTTCGACTAGTAACTGTTTTTCTTCAGTGTTTTTCTCTTCATAGAAGCTACACCTGGTCTGGTATCCTGCTTAGCTACAATGCCCTGTTGGACGAGGGGCATCGACTGGGATCATGCTCCCAGTTACTGGACATCCCCTATGTGCTGTTATCAACTTTTAACTTTTTTAAATATAGAAAGTACTCTTCCATCAGCAATAATTCTTGCTCACACAAACCTTTTGGGTCGTCCTTAGGAAGCTCTCTCATTCTTCACTCATTATGTGCATTAATTGCACCTGTATGAAGTCAAAGAGATGTCTGAGGACACCAGGGACAAAATTAGTAGACTTGCACATAGTTGGGATTTGCTACAGGACAATAGGCAAACAGCTCGGTGAAAAATTAAACACTATTGACGCAATTATTAGAAAATCAAAGAAACTTGAGATGACCGTCAGCCTCCCTCAGACTGGGGCTCCATGAAAGATCCTAGGTCATAAACTATAAACGATCATGAAAAAAGGGAGGGATCAGTCCAGAACTACATGGTAGGATCTGGTCAACCACCTGAAGAGAGCTGGGACCACAGTCTCAAAGGTTACCATTAGTAACACACTATGCTTTCATAGATTAAAATTCTGCAGTGTGTGCAAGGTTCCCCTGCTCAAACTAGCACATGTCCAGGCCCGTCTGAAGTTCACCAATGACCGTCTGCATGATCCAGAGGAGGGATGGGAGTATGTCATGTGTTCAGATGAGACCAAAATAGAATTTTCTTTTATAAACTCCACTTGCAATGTTGATTGAGGCCACGTATCAAAAGATTTTCCACAGTAAGAACATTGAAAATGGGTAACAGCTGGGTTTCTCAGCATGACAATAACCCAAACACACAGACCATGTACACACGTAGCCGGGTTTAAAAAAAAATTAATATTCTCACCACCTCGTTTTGAATTTTAAAAAAACTCTGTCCACACCTAACCGCATAAGTGCGTTGTTAAAGGGTAACTGAACCCCAAAACAACTTTTTTTTGTCTATAAACTGTATAAATGGGTCTTTACCAATGCAATCTTTCAGTTTCTGGGGATTTTTTTTTTTTACATTTTTGTGTAAACTTTCTTTGTGTTTAATTCTACACTTTTTGGTCTAAAAATGTCTTAGTGCTGCCCTCTTAGGGTTGAACTGTGGCTACTGCATTTGAATTTTGTGATTGGCGGAGAGCGGTACATCTTTTCCACTCCTTACGTCACAGGCATGGTCTCACAGACACGCCCCCGTGGGTTTCCCTCAGACACACTCGCCCCGTGGCATGTTTGGAGTTAGATTGCGTTTTTCAGGTTAACATTCTTATCACATTAGCACTTAGTTAACAATTGATAAGGCTCGGGGCCGCTGGGCTCCATAAAGCCTCCCTTTACCTCTGGTGATGACGGAGGAGATCCGCTGGCTCAGGGCGCTGCCCGAGGCTGGTGCTGCTGAGGCAGAGGGAGACAGGAGGAGTCCAGTCTCTGAGTGGTAATGCTAACATAGGCTAACGTTCAAAACAGATGAACGTCGATCAGTTGGAAAACTGCCAACGTCGCTTTGGTCACTGTCCATGTTTCAGTGTCACTGTCCTCCTGAACATACCTCCACGTTCCCCCTCTCCGCTCATCCTCCACACTTGGCCATACCCCTGAGTGCCTCCTGGCACTGCCCACTTTGTAGAATTTTTCAAATGTTGTCTAGGGGCGGGGTTTTGCTTTTACATGGGGTTCAGTTCCACTTTAAGCACATTCATAGACATGCCAAACCTGTAGGGGGCAGTAGTTCCCCCATATCCTATCCACTCTGAGTAACTTTCTATGTTCTAACTTCTACATGGAGCACTAATTGAGCTTGTAAAAACAAGCAAACAAAAAGTGCTTGAAAATCGATAATGCCAACACATCTCTGAGGGCATAAATGCTGTTTTTAAGTGTAAACATAGGTTGCACAAATGATGTCGGAGCATTTTTGTCACGGAAAGTGACGTTGCGGAGCCGAAAACTCCGGTTATTTCTGTCCATGGAAATGGTTAAAACGGAGAAAACGCATATCTTCACTTTGGCCGGAGTTTTCAAAAAGATTTGTTTTCAGTGCCGTAAATCTGCGTTTTCGTGTGGATGACAGGCCAAACCGTTGAAAAATATCTTTGTTTTGTGAGATACCCGGCTACGTGTAGACAAGGCAACAGTCAGGGCAACCAAGGAGTTGCTCTGTAAGAAGCATTTCAAGGTCCCTGAATCCAGACCTGAACCAAGTAGAAAATCTTTTGAGGGAGCTTAAATTCTGTGTTGCTGAGCGCCAGCCACAAAACCTGATCTGAATAGAGGAGTGGGCCAAAATCCATGGTTCTGGATATTTTTTAGATTTTGTCTCTCACAGTCAAGGTGTACCTACGAGGAAAATTACAGACCTCTTTATTATTTGTAAGTGGGAAAACTTGAAGAAATTGGCGATCTATCAAATACTTATTTTCCCCGCTGTATATGGATTTCAGGTATGGAGTGGTCTTTTGTATTTAAACTTTGAAATAAGATAAAATGGAAAGAGAACTCTGGAAATCTGAGGTTGCAAAAGCATGACACTTTTTCAATACAACTTTTATAAGCCCTTTGACACAGAAAGCAACAGTGGTGCACCTGTTGTGCATAACTCAAAAATCTTGATAGAGGTACAATGGACCCACCCTCTCTCTCTCTCACACACACACACACCCACACAAGTCTGTATTTCTACCCATATTAGGACTTTATATTGACTTACATTCATTTTAATAGCTGCATTTATGCCTACCCCTCACGCTAACCATTACCAGTTTATGCTTAACCTTAACCAAAACATAATTCACACCATACCTCTAAACCTAACCCTTAACCCTAAAAAAGGCGGTCCACCATATTGCGACCGAGCTTTGGTCCCTATAAGGTCCATCGGTCTTCAGAAGGTTAGCGAATATGACAGAGAAGGTTCTAAATAGGATAGCTATACAAGAACACACACCTCTCAGCTCACCTTCCTGGTGCATGGAACATGGATGTGGTCAGTGTATAACCTTCCAGCAGAAAGTGTTTGATTTCTTGGGCTTTGCATCATATCACCTACACAAACACTGACTGAAAATAGGTTACATCATTAGTATATTGTTTAAACTAATTACATACACATCCTTGTGCACACATGCTTTTATAAAGATGCACCCCGATGTGCCCCTCCTGGTGTGCCTGGTAGAATCTGACCTGCCGTAGGCTGTACGCAGCATATAAAGACAATACACAAGCTTGCCTGGCACAGACAATGAAGCTTTTTCAAAATCTCTGTGTACACGCAACTGTTATGGATTGTTGCTGTAATGTTCCGTTATTCTCACTCATTGTCAAATATATTGTCAGGACAGGGAAAAAAAATCAAAGATTCAGCTGGCTTTTTGGTTGAGATACAATTAATCCTCTCAAATCTATTTTTAAACAGTTCTTGCTCAAAACAGTGAAAGGTTATGCTTAGTCTTTTAATTTTTGTTTACCCAAACAGCAAATAAATACTCTTTTTATCAAAACAGCAGGCAGAGCTATTTTAAGGGTTTCATTTAGCATGTCAAAGCATATTACATGACCTGCACTTCTGAACCAAAATCACTGTAACCAGAATAAATGCTATGCCATCAGAGCATCAGTCAGTTCTATTTTCAGAAATATTACCTAACATGTCGAAAAGCATTAGAAAGGCTCATTCTGTTTCGTGCATTTTGAATGTCATGGGGCTATAAATTCCCCTTTAAATGAGCATGTGAACACAAAATGAAGCATTCAAATTAGAGGGAGTTTAGTAGATAACAGTCAAGGTAAACCCCAAAATGTTATTGAATGCATTTCTTTCTACTAGTGATATTATTGATCAGGGTTTTGTATGGGCCTTTAAAAAAAATCCCCTTTCTGGTAAAAAATCTTTATCAAGACTGAAACATGTTTTTTATTACCTTTATCAAAGGCACAATATAGTTTTCCTCATAATTTTTTACATCCGCAACACACACAACACATCATCTTAAAACACTTGTGTACTGAATGTCAAACTTTTGAATATCTTATTGGGGCCTGCCAAAGCAATGCAGGGAGAAGCAGAGCATTGCATTGCTTCCCATGTAATTGCATGGCAGGCACCTATTATTCTACACCTCTAAACGGCTTCTTTATTTATTTTTCTTCCGTCCACTGGAATTTGGGTCGTACCGTAGCATGCACCCCCACAATATATATATCAAAACGTGCGGCTCGATCTCGAGATGGGTGCTATTACTTTTATTGGCGATTGGAGTTACCATGGCGACGTAATTAGCCAAAAACTACGCCCAAAAAAGCCCATAGGAAATGAATGGAGTCAGGTGTCGGAGCGATCATAAAAATCCACTTTTTTTTTAGGATTTACTGAGTCATCATACGTTCACTTAGAAAAACCATTAAACTATCAGTTTGTAGGAAAATCCGAGTTCTATTCAGAAGTGAAGACAGGATGTTGATATCTGTCACGGTTTTTTCACAATTTGCTTCTGAGCGACCCAAAGCTGGCCCCAATTTTCTATTTTTTCTATTTTTAACAGTGTAAACAGTGCGTCAAAGTGGATGACATGTCAGAGACAAATTAGTCACGGTAAATTAGTCACGGCCATTAGTTGCCAAGTAACGGCACACCTGCACTTCTCAGGAGAGCCAGAGGTCATGAAAGTTCATTCCAATTCTATTTGAACATGGATTTAGGCTTTCAGATTTACCATAGAAGCTGTAGATTACTTTATATTTATTCTGATTAGTGTGGAGTGCTTGTACATGTCTTGAAACTGACCTTTGGGTAGCTGTAGACTCAAACAAGCTCTTCAAAATAAAAGCGTGCAGATTTTCAATAAAAGATCATAGGGGCTTTGTATGTTATAATACTATTGCAGTGAATGGAGGTTCTTTCTGACTCCATGTCTGTCTCTCAGCGGAGGGCAGCGGTCTGAAATAACTGAGACATCAGCTGTCTGTGTGACGTTCTGTCAGTGGCAGCTCTCCAAGAACTTTTCTGCCTGTCTCTGTCTCTGTCAGCGACTGTCGAGCTGCGAATTGAGCGGTCCTAAAAGACTTTGTGTCCCTTTCTCTGTCTCCTTGTCTCTCTCTCTCTTTCTGTCTATAAATTAGTTTACTTAATAGGCACATTCTTTATTCTGGCCACAACTCCATTTCCCATAATGCTTCAGCAATGACATTGTCCATTCATTTCTAAGCACATTGCTGCCTGTGCTTTTAAAACAGACCTCTTATCTTACTTAGGAGAGTATTCTACCACATAGAAAAGTATTCCTACCCCTTACCTAATATTATGCTACTTAACATTATTAAGCTAGTTAGCATTAGCATGCTAGCTCTTTCTAACATTTAAGCTAAATTTTGGTTTTTGACTAACTTTGTGTACTGATTCCTCAAATGCTAATGATAACATGTTAGTTAGCATTAGCATGCTAGTTAGCATTAGCATGCTAGCTATGTTAGCATTGTTGTAACTATTAAAAATAAAAAGTTGTCTGGTTTTCTGAGCATCAATAATTATAATCAATAATTTTATATTAAAATAATTAATGATGACGTTCGAGTTTAACCTGTTTATTAAAGATATAGGGGCACCAATCTCATAAATGAGATCATTTTAATTAAACCAGAATGTCAGTCTCTCTGAACAGGCCTAGAGTTCGTCTGCGGGGTTAAAACAAACTTCACAGCACACACTGAAATAGCACAGAAAACTTAAGGGAATTTATTAATGAAATAGGTCAACCTTACAGATTACATTTCATTCATAACTTCCATCTATTCTAACACATGCAAAAATATAGAACAAAGTTAAGGTCGAGAGAAGGGTGTGTGTGTGTGTGGGAGACGGCGAGCAAATGAGGGGGGGGTTCAGCTCACCCCCTCAATGCGATAAATAACTCAAGCCTTATCAATTGGCGCGATCGGTTCACAAAAGGAGACAAAGGAAGACCGCGTGGCGATTCAACAAAGGCTAGTTTCATTAGCAATGCTGGCTTGGACAAAGGAAACGGGGGCGACGGAGAAAGGGGATCAACTGAGGCCACGCGACCTGTCTAAACAGATACGCGCCGACCGCAGCGGACAATAAACAAGCCAGGAAATAATACAATATAATATACTGCTTCTGATTGCAACCAAAGTCAAATAATAATAAATAAATAAATAATAAAACACAAAAAGCATGCACATTCAGGGTCGGTGTACAACGACAGACGACCAAGAATAACCGTGGTTAACAAGTTGACAGACTTATTTTAACCAACAGAAAATGGATATTAACCGTCAAGACCTCTCCTCTACCGAGACCAAAAGATATGAACCAGTTTAATCCTACTTGGTGGGGGCAGCTCTCCACAGTCCACGACGAAGAACGTAGAAAGTGTCCAGTTTAAAGGAGCGGTTTGCGCAAAACCGAGGTCAGAAAAGCGGACGTCCGACTTTAGGCGCTGAGGGACTCAGGGCCGATTTCAATAGAGCTCAGATGGCCAGCGGACTACCTGGTATAGGAAAGTCTGTTTGCTCGGCTGATTCACTTCGAAGTTTAAAAGGGAAGTTCTTCCTGGTCTAGCAGGTTTGAACGGAAACAAGGAAAATGCTAGCAGTGGATTAAAGCGTCTCCTTATGGCACCGCTTGGGGACCAAAAGACGAAGATTTCAATATTTGTGCTGCCTTTTATCAACTCTGTGATGTCATCACTGGCCACCGACCAATGAGAATGGGCTGAGGGCAGCGCAACGGATGCTGGGAGATGCAGTTCGTTCAGTGAAAGGAAGCTGGGAGATGCAGTTCGTTCAGTAAAAGGCCATAGCCTCAACAGCCTTTTAAGTAATTTTTTTAATTTTCTTAACTTTTCGTAGTTATTACATTGCAGCTAATGATTACATGTTAGCTAGCATTAGCATGCTAGCTCACGTTAGCATTTTAGCAAATTTTTAGAATTTTCGTAAGTTTTTGTACTGATTTCTTCGTGGCTAATGATTACATGCTAGCTAGCATTAGCATGCTAGCTCATGTTAGCATTTTAGCAATATTTTAAAATTTTCCTAAGTTTTCGTAGTGATTACTTTGCGGCTAATGATTACATGCTAGTTTGCATTAGCATGCTAGTTGGCATTACTTACACACGTGCTCAAACTTGTTGGTACCCTTACAGCTCATTGAAATAATGCTGCATTACTCCTGAAAAGTGATGAAATTGAAAGCTATTTTATCATGTATACTTGCATGCCTTTGGTATGTCATAGAATAAAGCAAAGAAGCTGTGAAAAGAGTTGAATT
Organism: Valencia hispanica; assembly: GCA_963556495.2. Classification (NCBI taxonomy): domain Eukaryota; kingdom Metazoa; phylum Chordata; class Actinopteri; order Cyprinodontiformes; family Valenciidae; genus Valencia; species Valencia hispanica. Next base: position 33,205,353 of record OY747710.1, read on the forward strand.
ATTGCTTATTCTACAAAGATATTCTAAAATGGCCCGGACACATTTGTTGGTACCCCTTAGAAAAGAATATAAATAACTGGATCATAGTGATATTTCAAACTAAATAGTTACTTTAATTAGTATCACACATGTTTCCAATCTTGTAATCAGTCATTCAGCCTATTTAAATGGAGAAAAGTAGTCACTGTGCTGTTTGGTATCATTGTGTGCACCACACTGAACATGGACCAGAGAAAGCAAAGGAGAGAGTTGTCTGAGGAGATCAGAAAGAAAGTAATTGACAAGCATGGTAAAGGTAAAGGCTACAAGACCATCTCCAAGCAGCTTGATGTTCCTGTGACAACAGTTGCAAATATTATTAAGAAGTTTAAGGTCCATGGAACTGTAGCCAACCTCCCTGGGCGTGGCCGCAAGAGGAAAATCAACCCCAGAATGAACAGAAGGATAGTGCGAATGGTAGAAAAAGAACCACGGATAACTGCCAAAGAGATGCAAGCTGAACTCCAAGGTGAAGGTACGTCTGTTTCTGATCGCACAATCCGTCGCTGTTTAAGCGAAAGTGGGCTCCATGGAAGAAGACCCAGGAGCACTCCACTTTTGAAAGAAAAACATAAAGCCAGACTGGAATTTGCTAAAATGCATATTGACAAGCCACAATCCTTCTGGGAGAATGTCCTTTGGACAGATGAGTCAAAACTGGAGCTTTTTGGCAAGTCACATCAGCTCTATGTTCACAGACGAAAAAATGAAGCTTTCAAAGAAAAGAACACCATACCAACAGTGAAACATGGAGGAGGCTCGGTTATGATTTGGGGCTGCTTTGCTGCGCCTGGCACAGGGTGCCTTGAATCTGTGCAGGGCACAATGAAATCTCAAGACTATCAAGGCATTCTGGAGCGAAACGTACTGCCCAGTGTCAGAAAGCTCGGTCTCAGTCGCAGGTCATGGGTCCTCCAACAGGATAATGACCCAAAACACACAGCTAAAAGCACCCAAGACTGGATACGAACAAAACATTGGACTATTCTGAAGTGGCCTTCTATGAGTCCTGATCTGAATCCTATCGAACATCTATGGAAAGAGCTGAAACTTGCAGTCCGGAGAAGGCACCCATCAAACCTGAGACAGATGGAGCAGTTTGATCAGGAAGAGTGGGCCAAACTACCTGTTAACAAGTGCAGAAGTCTCATTGAGAGCTACAGAAAACGTTTGATTGCAGTGATTGCCTCTAAAGGTTGTGCAACAAAATATTAGGTTAGGGGTCCCATCATTTTTGTCCATGCCATTTTCATTTGTTTTCTTATTTACAATATTATGTTGAATGAAACATCAAAACCAAAGTCTGATTTCTATTAAATATGTAATAAACAATGGTGGATGCCAATTACTTTTGTCAGTTTCAAATTATTTCAGAGAAAATTGTGCATTCTTCATTTTTTGTGGAGGGGTACCAACAAATTTGAGCACGTGTGTATGACTGCTTAAAATTGCTTGTTTGGTTTTAATTTATTAAAGCTTTGAAGCCCGATACATATATCTTGCTGAAGCTAACTCGGTAACAGAACCTCTGATTGGGGGTCTGTGACTGATTACGCACCACGTGGCAGGCCCTGTTTAAATTTCCTGAAATTTTCTATTTCTAGATATTCTTCATTTTTTTATGTGCAACACGTATAATAATATTTAAAAAAGAGGTGTCATGTTAGACTTTCATTGCAACTACCATGGCCAAAGAAATTCATAATTATAAGATTGTGGTAGTGTTTCCAGAATATACTGCTTTTTATTCAGAATCCTTAAATGGTAACCCATTTTGTCATATTAAAACCACTCACCTCAATGTATTTTATTGCACATTTATGTGTAAGTAGTACATAAATGTGCAGTGGAAGGGAAACAATTCATGGTTTTCAAATAGTCCACAAATTAAAGAGGCTATATGCAACTTTTTCCCCAAAATAAACGTAACAATAGGCTTTTTATTTGACCATTTATGACTCAAACATCTCCTGATGAGCATATTGACACCTTGTCAGCTCACAGTGGGTGCACCTATAAGCCTGTATCCAATTTTTTCTATTTTCTGTCGGGTCAGATTTTCCCGCACTGTCTGCGGATGTGACGTCAAGCGTTCATGTTAAATGTTTAAGATCACTCTGCCACTAGCGGTAGTCAGCACTCGCAAGCAGTTAAAAGGATTGTGCGAATACACAGAAGAGACCCAGGACAACTTTGACACCAACAGTAACTCCACATAAGACTAAAAAAGTTAAACCCCTAACAAGTGCCCGAAAAAGATAGAAGATTGAGAGCGAGCAGAAAGGAAGAGCAGTTCCGTTTTTGGCCACATGGGATCAGTCGCGAGTTTAAATGTCAGAAAAATGCATATAGCCCCTTTAAAATTGAAATAGTAAAATGCAAATTTATACACTGTCCCCTTTACCCCTATTAAACCAAGGCAAGGCAAACTTTCAACAACAGGGTAATTCAAGGTGCTTTACATGATTTGTTGATTAAAAAACAAAACAAACAAACATAGAATATAACATTGGAAATGTAAAAGTAAAAGTAGGAAATAAGCATGAAAGACACATTACACATGATGCACAATAAACCTACACAACACATGATACACAAAAAAGCAAGAGAAAGATCAATAAAGCAAGAGAGCATGAACAGATTTGATACATATGACAGTAATCATTTACTCGAAGGCAATTCTAAACAGTTGGGTTTTTAGTCTCGATTTAAAGCAGTTCAGAGTTTCTGCAGCTCTGCACTCGTCAGGAAGTTTGTTCCAGATAAGGGGAGCATAGAAACTGAAAGTTGCTTCTCCATGTTTGGTTCTAAGTTTAGGGATGTTTAGTAGGCTAGAGTTGGAGGACCTGAGTGGTCTGGGGGGTTGGTACGGTGACAACAGATCTTCAACATACATGTAATGATTTATAAAATAGTAAAAGTATTTTGAAGTCTATTCTCTGAGCTACAGGGAGCCAGTGTAAGGACTTGGGGAACTGGGGGAATGTGCTCTACATTCCTGGTTCTAGTGAGGACACGAGCAGCAGCGTTCTGGATCAGCTGCAGCTGCCTGATTGACTTTTTAGGGAGACCCTTGAGGACGCTGTTGCAGTAATCAATCCGACAATAGATAAAGGCATGGATGAGTTTTTCTAGGTCCTAACATCTAGGTTTCTAGGTTATAACATCAGTCTTTTAATCCTAGAAATGTTCTTCAGGTGATAGAAGACTGACCTTGTTATTGCCTTTATGTGACCCTGGAGGTTCAGGTCTAAGTCCATTACTACACCTAGATTTCGAGCCTGATCAGTTGTTTCTAGCTGTATTAATTGATTAAAGGTGCACTCAAGCACTCTTTCCAAGTCAAATTGTTTTTTTACGTTGTCAAAGATCACTTCTTTCCTATTTTAAATGCATTTATGAAGTTGGCTATTGTAGTTGGACAATGGACAATTCTGAGTCGGCTTCTGAATTCCGAGCAAAATAGCAAACATGGCAGCGATGGTTGGAATCTTGATAGCGTACATTTTAGGGAAAAAAAAGGTAACACATGCTGACATCATGTTGTGGGGTGGGGCAAGGCCTGAGTAAGGCCGTCATCTCCTTACTCAGTAGAGCAGGTCTAATCATGTTCAATGTGTTGGAGAAGTCAAAAAGCATGACCCTCACAGAGTTGGCTGGCTTGTCCAGGTGAGCAAAGACATGGTTCAGCAGGTAGAGGATGGCGTCCTCAACACCAAGCTGGGGCTGGTAGGCGAACTGGATTGGATCTATAAGTGACCTAAACCATGGGCTGGAGCTGGTCCAAGATGAGTCTCCGGAGGGCTTAATGATGTGTGACGTCAGGGCCACAACCTGTAGTCCTTCAGATTGCACAATACTGACATTTGAAAATTCCAGAGGCAAATAATATGGTCCGAGTCCAACAGCACAGAGTTTACCGTCCAGGCTGGACCATTGACTGTATAAATAATGGACAGCGTTTCCGCACTCCTCCCTGTTTACCAAAATGACCACGTTCATGGGGGAAATCATGGCGGATTTACAGACTCCTCCCCTGTTCTGACACAGCGTGTTCCAAAAAAGGGCATAAGGGCGGGATCTTCGCTGTAGACTCGGCCCTGCTTGGCCCTCGTGGGGCGTGTATTTCTGTTGTAGTCCCGCCCAATCTGCTCTCGCGCCTTTAGCTCTGATGCTAAACCTGGCTAGATACTGCAGCCATCTGTGCGCCTCCGACGGCTCTCTTTTCTCCCCAATCTCATAAGGTAAGAACTCATAACTTAAAAATAATTATTAAAATGTAGTGTTACTATAATTACAATCGAACGAAATACAGCAATTTAAACTGAATTATCACAACGTGATATCGAAGACAATTGGATAAAAAAAGTCTCGAGACAGATTGCTGTCAAAATTTATGTAAAGCCGAGTGGATGATGTTTATTAGCCTAGTCTAATCTGCAATATGTTTACATGTGTGTAACATTGACTGTATATATACAGTGTATAATAATAGTTTATGCTATAATAATGTGTCAAGTATTAAATAACCTGTATGAAAAGTGGGTGCACTTTATGTGTGTTGAATGCGTGTGTGTGCTGCTATGAATGGATTAATACGGTAATAATTGTGATCTAATTATGATTTAAATTCTACTCCCCAGAAATGAATACAAATAAGGCCACGGTCGACAATATCCTGATACAGCCGAGGGCGAAGGGCTTGGAGTCAAGTCAGGAGCATGTTTTTTACCCTTTTTTGATGATTTTTTTTATTTTTATTCTTGAAAATAAAAGTTGTTAAAGATTGTGAACGCCTTTCTGTTTCTCCCACAAACATATGCTTCATTTTCAGAACAAATAATACCGATCCTCAGAGAGTTTGCATCTTTGAATTGATGATAGGTTATGGTAAGGTTAATAAAAAATTTCTATTAAACAACATCGGCGAACACCTTCATAAAATAATGGCTGCAGTTTACACGTTCCGTCTCCGCAGCAGAGTTCAAGAGGGGATTCTGCGCAATCAACCCAGAATCCTGCAGAATCCGTTTGGCAGACTAGAGGAAGAATGATAAAAACACTCAACAATCTTTCCTTCATCTCTGCACGGAGCCCGGCAGGGGTCAGGTGCAGAAATAATTGTTCATATTTTGAGGTTTATACAGGTCCTTCTCAAAAAATTAGCATATTGTGATAAAGTTCATTATTTTCCATAATGTAATGATAAAAATTAAACTTTCATATATTTTAGATTCATTACACACAACTAAAGTAGTTCAAGCCTTTTATTGTTTTAACATTGATGATTTTGGCAAAAAAGTAAAGAAAAACCAAAAATCCCAAAGATTAGCATATTTCATCCGACCAATAAAAGAAAAGTGTTTTTATAAAAGAAAAGTGTTTTTAATACAAAAAAAGTCAACCTTCAAATAATTATGTTCAGTTATGCACTCAATACTTGGTCGGGAATCCTTTTGCAGAAATGACTGCTACAATGCGGCGTGGCATGGAGGCAATCAGCCTGTGGCACTGCTGAGGTGTTATGGAGGCCCAGAATGCTTCGATAGCGGCCTTAAGCTCATCCAGAGCGTTGGGTCTTGCGTCTCTCAACTTCCTCTCCACAATATCCACCAGATTCTCTATGGGGTTCAGGTCAGGAGAGTTGGCAGGCCAATTGAGCACAGTAATACCATGGTCAGTAAACCATTTACCAGTGGTTTTGGCACTGTGAGCAGGTGCCAGGTCATGCTGAAAAATGAAATCTTCATCTCCATAAAGCTTTTCAGCAGATGGAAGGATATGAAGTGCTCCAAAATCTCCTGATAGCTAGCTGCATTGACGCTGGCCTTGATAAAACACAGTGGACCAACACCAGCAGCTGACATGGCACCCCAGACCATCACTGACTGTGGGTACTTGACACTGGACTTCAGAAATTTTGGCATTTCCTTCTCCCCAGTCTTCCTCCAGACTCTGGCATCTTGATTTCCGAATGACATGCAAAATTTGCTTTCATCCAAAAAAAGTACTTTGGACCACTGAGCAACAGTCCAGTGCTGCTTCTCTGTAGCCCAGGTCAGGCGCTTCTGCCGCTGTTTCTGGTTCAAAAGTGGCTTGACCTGGGGAATGCGGCACCTGTAGCCCATTTCATGCACACGCCTGTGCACGGTGGCTCTGGATGTTTCTACTCCAGACCCAGTCCACTGCTTCCGCAGGTCCCCCAAGGTCTGGAATCGGTCCTTCTCCACAATCTTCCTCAGGGTCCGGTCACCTCTTCTCGTTGTGCAGCGTTTTCTGCCACACTTTTTCCTTCCCACAGACTTCCCACTGAGGTGCCTTGATACAGCACTCTGGGAACAGCCTATTCGTTCAGAAATTTCTTTCTGTGTCTTACCCTCTTGCTTGAGGGTGTCAATGATGGCCTTCTGGGCAGCAGTCAGGTCGGCAGTCTTACCCATGATTGCGGTTTTGAGTAATGAACCAGGCTGGGAGTTTTTAAAGGCCTCAGGAATCTTTTGCAGGTGTTTAGAGTTAATTAGTTGATTCAGATGATTAGGTTAATAGCTCATTTAGAGAACTTTTTCATGATATGCTAATTTCTTGAGATAGGAATTTTGGGTTTTCATGAGCTGTATGCCAAAATCATCCGTTTTAAAACAATAAAAGACCTGAAATATTTCAGTTGGTGTGCAATGAATCTAAAATATATGAAAGTTAAATTTTTATCATTACATTATCGGAAAGAATGAACTTTATCACAATATGCTAATTTTTTGAGAAGGACCTGTATGTACCCTCAGTTTAATAAAATCCATACGCACGTTTTATGTGCGCGCTGATTTGGGCATAGTGCTGGACCTTTTCAGAGCTTTAAACTGAAAAAAGGGTATTATTCCTTTAACTTTTAAATAATACGACTAAGATCTCACTAGTGACCAGGTTTGTTTCAACTCCATGCACAACAAATGCAATATTTGTTTTTATACGGCTTTGAAGACAAACCGATCGCAAAATTTGTGGAAATAGTCCAAATGTATGTCCGTCTTTCCTCTGGGAAGCATGGAGCTGGTAGCACAGCATATTTAGAACACCTTGTATTAAAGAGGATACTGTATATATGAAAATTGCGCTGGTGGATGCACTGTTTAAAAAACAAACAACAACAAGAACATCAGGTTTTTAAGTGGTGGGGACAAAACTGTAATTGATCAAAATTACCGCGGACATGGTCCCGGCTACAATGACTCAAATATCTATACTCTCATGCAGCACCCCAAATCCGTGGGCACGGTTTAATAAACTGAGGGTATTGAGGGATTCTTACACCTGAAAAGAATTTCTGCACCTGACCACGGCTGGGTTCCAAGGTGATTTTTTTTTTCACCACAGAAAAATATGCAGAGAGAGTTGTGGGTCTGAGAGGGCGGACAAGGTGCTGCTGCTGCCACGGGGAAATAATAATCTCACCTGCTATGACTGGATAAGTCTTCTTATCTTTAATTTTAATCATCTTAATATTTTGATCTTATCTTAATTTTTTTATGTCAACAATAATTTTGTTTTTCACATTTTCTGTCAGTTTTTAAAGGGTAAACGTATGAGCAAGATGCCCTGCAGCCTGCATACACAAACCTGTCATTATTTTCATGAATGAAAAGAAGAAGAAAAAAAAATTATCCTACGTTAACCAGCCTGGTGGCTCTGGTTTTTTTTAACCCAGCGTAATCACAGGAGCAATATGTAGCTGTAGACAGTTTTAAAAAAAATAGGCACCGGGCATTAAAGTTGTTTTTAACGTGTCTAAAGTGCAATGTATTCCAATGGGGGACTAGCGGCTATATGGCGGTACTACAGCAATGGCGGCCCCCAGTGTCGTAGTCAAAAAGCAGAGCAGCCAGCGGCCATTGGGCTGAACACACATTCTTTGATGGTAATGTGTGATGCGTTACACCACCTGTTGTTAGCGAGTACAGCCACACCTCTTGCTTCTTACCGGTGGCTGAAAGGTCTCTGTCAGCCCGCACGGTGTTAAATCCGTTGATGGAAACGTTGTCATCAGGAATATATGAACCACATTAAGCTACACTCTTGATACTCCCATCTACTCCAGATCAGCACTGTCAGCTCATCCATCTTATTTATAAGTGACTGTACATTCCCCATGATGACTGGGGAAAGACACGGCTAGAATCTCTCTTTTGATGTCGCTCTCTATCTCTTCTCCTCCTCTTCTTCTTTCTACCTCAGCATCCACTATGGGTTTTTTCTCCAGATTTAAACTGGAAGCCCGGTTGAAGTTGGTAACGGTCCAGTTTGGAACGGTCCAGTCAGATGCAGGGAGGAGCAGGGCAAACAGCTGATCCCTGGAGTACTGAATGCAGGCAGCTTCGCAGTGTTGCGCTCTGTCTTTTTTCTTCTCCTCCTCTTCTTCTTTCCACTTCTGCATCAACAATGGCTTTTTCTCCAGATTTTGACTGGAAACCCTGATGAAGTTGACAATGGCCCAGTCAGACTCAGGGTTAACAGCGTATCCCTGGAGTACTGAATAGTGGTAGCAATGCAGCATTGCGGTCCCATTGATCAGTGAAGAAAGCAATGTATGGTCGAGGAAAAGTCTCGCACTCTTAAGCACTCTTAAGAAAGCAAAAAACTACAAATGTAAATAACAATAAAAAGTAAAGTAATACGAAAGATACCGGAGCCACTACAACAGGCAGCACACGCTTCTGGTGCATGATACATACAAGGCATTCCTGGATGAAAACTTTTACAAGGTGCAAAATGCTTGAGACCGGGACAAGCCTTTCAGCAGGATCACAACCCTAAACATTCAGCCAGAGCCACAATTTATTGTTTTATAGCAAAGCATATTCATGTATTCGAATGGTTGAAAAAAGTCCAAATCTAAATCTAACTGAGAATCTGTGGTAAAACTTGAGTGTTGATGTTCACATGTTCTTTAAAAAAAGGAGGTTAAGTATTTACTCCAAGGCAGCTGAATACCAATGCATGGGATGCTTTTCAGATTTTTAGTTTATGAAAAAAAAAATCAAAGCCCTGTATCCTTTTTCTTCCAGTACATAATTATACATTATTTTGTAATGGTCTATAACATAAATTCCCAACAATGTACAGTGAAGTTTGTGGTTGTAATTTAAAAAGTTCAAAGGGCATGAAAAAATGTTCAAGATATCATATTCAAATAAAAAAAAAATTCAAAAATACTTTATTGATCCCAGAGGAAAATTAAGTGTTGGTATAGCTCATATAATTAATTCTTTAAGGAGATGATGTTGTAGATGATGATAGCTGTGGGCAGGAAGGATTTCCTGTAGCGGTCTGTATTGCAGCGAAACTGAAGAAGCCTCCGACTGAAGACGCTCTGTTGTTGTATGACTGTCTCATGAAGAGGATGCTCAGGGTTGTCCATAATTTTTTTGATTTTATGAAGAATCCTTCTTTGCATTATCATCTCCAGATTTTCCACAGTTGTCCCAAGAACAGAACCAGCCTTCTTTATCAGGTTGTTTAGCCTATTTAAATCCCTGGCTCTGATGCTGCTGCCCCAACAGTTGACGGCTGAAGAGATTACACTCTCCACAACAGACTTGTAGAAGATCTCCAGCATCTTGCTGCAAACCTTGAAGGACCTAAGCTTCGTCAAGAAGTACAGTCTGCTCTGTCCCTTCTTGTAGACGGTTTCACTGTTGCGCCTCCAGTCCAGTCTGTTGTCAAGGTGAACTCCGAGGTATTTATACTCCTCAACCACCTCCACTTCTTCTCCCATGATAGAAACAGTGTTTGACTTATCCCTGTTTCTTCTGAAATCTACAATCATCTCCTTTGTTTTGTTCACATTCAAGGTGAGACGATTGTTTCCACACCTGTCACAAAGCGGTCCACCAGCTCTCTGTATTCAGCTTCTTGTCCATCTCTGATACACCCGACAATTGCAGAGTCATCTGAGTATTTCTGCAGATGACAGGTCTCTGATTTGTACTGGAAGTCTGAGGTGTACAGAGTGAAAAGGAATGGTGAGAGTACGGTCCCCTGTGGTGCTCCTGTGCTGCTGATCACCTGGTTTGACACACAATTCTTCAGTCTCACAAATTGTGGTCTGTTGGTCAGGTAGTCATTGATATATATTGATATAGTTATCAGTTAATTTTATCTTTAAATTTAATTGCCTTGATGTTGATGCTGGATATTGCTTACATATCTTGATGAGATTTTAGTCTCCTCATGCTTTCATAAGCATTGTCCTATAGTTATTAATGGTGAACCAGACTAATGTATTTAAACGCTTGTATAATCTGTCTTAGGAAAGAAATATGATTAAAGCAGAGAAAAATCCCGACAGGCACTAGGATGAAATTGGCTCTTAAGAAGAGAGGAGATTTGCATCTGCTGCAGAGCAAGTTCTGTAGATTACAAGCCTTAAAAAGCATCAACTCAGCTTAAAGCCCACATCAGTGTTTTTTCAGAGTACCAGGGGCTGACACATCTCTGAATCAGCTGTTCAGAGGATGCTGCATGGATCAGACTTTGATGAACAAGTATTAGGGGTTCTGGATCAGATCAGAAGTCTGTTTTGTGCTTGAAGATTTGCTGAAAGAACATTTTGCAGGGAATCACTTTCCCATCATGTTTACCTTTTGGTTATTTTTCTGTTTTGCTTTGGCTGAGGTTTTCTACTTGGTTTATTTTTGCAGTATTTCATTGAAAGTTTTTTTGTCTTCTTAAAGTTCATACACAATGTTTCCAGGTATCTGCAAATATTATGTCCATGGTATCCATGGATTTAGGTTTGAGCTAATAATCTAATTTTACCCAAAAAATTTCCAGAGCCCCAACTGGAATTTAATAGAGATTGTGTAGAGGAAGATAGAGGTTAGGATGACAGGAGGCCTTTCATCATTAATTACTTGAAGTTCATAATTAATTATCAAAACATCAGTGGAAACATGAAGAAAGCTGGTTGGTAATTATAAAAGGAGCTTGATTGCTGTAATATGAACAAATATTTTTCAGTTGATCATTGAGTAAGGTATAAATAACTTTTTGTCATACAATTTATTAACAAAATGTGAATAGATGTAGATGCTGTTAAAAACCGTTGACTTCCATCCTGGTCTGACACAAAATAATCAGATTTATTTGATCATAAACGTCCTTGGTGTGATTTCCATTTATTGCACATAAAAACATCCCCATTCACGGATGTTTTGCTTATCTAGATTTGCTTACTGAAACTGTAAACCCAGTTTGTGGCATGGACATTAACGACTTGTGTATGTTTTTCCCCTTTAATGAAATACTTCACTCTGATGTGAAAATACATTGAGTACTGTATATGCTTTAATATTGTTGTTCTTCCCACTGGAGCTATTTCCTAATTTTGTTTTTAGCTGATGACGTTTATACCTTCTATGACATTTTAACAGGATTTCTTTCCTTTATTTTAGGTTATTAAAACATATTTTTTTAAAGTAGCATTTTTTGGGATCATGCATTTTGTTAAAAAAGGTTTTGTGTAATTATGTAAATATTTGTTTATGCATTATGCTTGAGTGATAAAGTTTGACAGTTGAGATGAAGACAAAATAATTCCCTCTCCACCACTGCTTCTCTTTTTTTTGTTTTGATCTCTTTATTTTCAGTCTAATCATTAATGACTTCAGGTTTTATGATAAATATTCCCGAATAAATTTGTCTCTTTTGCCCTTCTGCTTTGTAACTAAAGCTGCAGCTCACACAGTGATCGTCACTTTGGCTTTGTTATATCAGCCATGACTAATAGGCTCCTGCAGTATCCATTTACATGCACACACACACACTTCGATAGTTTTTGTGTGTTGAGAGCGACAGTGACAGCTGGTGAGGATCATGTGAGAAACCTGACCACTATGCATTATACTCTGGCTCCGGTGAAGTCCTGTGCATGTCACATTGTGTGCGTGTTTTTGAGTAAAATACCAGTATATTAGGGAAGGCTACATTCGTTTCTGAAAGGTACACATGTGGAATGAGAACATGAGAGTTTTTTTCTTGTTTTTATGAGACAGAAAGACATTTGAGAGAGCTGGAGTTTTGAAGGAAAGTTTCTTGCTGTGTTTGCCTGTCTGGTACCCCTAGTATAGTGTTAGATGATTTTCTGGGGGGATTATTTTGGTCTGTTCCACCGCTGTGAGCAGACAGACAGAAAATATTCACCACTGGTCTACACTGGCACACACACTCAATGATACTGCCTCCCTTTCTCACAGACAAATGCACAAGCTCAGCACGCCAGCTAGCAGGTGGTGAACTATCATTGAAAGCCACATCTCTCATTTTTCCTCCGCTCCCTTTTCTTCCTTTCCTCCTTTCGTCTCTTTTTCTATGCCCCTCTCCTCCCATCTCTCCCCACTGTGCTGACACGCACCTACTGGCACTTGGATTTTCACTTATCCTCCCTAGTAGTAATAGATTTTAGACTGTACTATTCAGTGAGTCTCCAGGCACCCTGTTGTTAAAAGACACCTGCAGAGAAACAGATAAATAAAAGCATCAAGAAGACGGCATTGCATTGAGCCTGTCAGCAAGTCGGAGGATAATAGTTTAGTTGCTTAACTTTGTCATTATGAGTTCTATACTTTCTATAACTCTTTAAAAAAATTGTATTAATGCATTTTGGGCTTTTCATAATTAAGAGCAATAAGTTGACTTTAAGTTTCGGTAATTAATTTGCCTACAGCTCCTCTTGTCACAAAACTATTTGGTTTCTTTTCTTTTTTTTTCACTCTCCAGGCATTCAGCCAATGTTTAAAACCTAAGAAGAACTTTACAGAGAAGAAGCTTAGTCAGTAGAACTTCTTCCACTTCTTTCATGACAATCCCTTTGGAAATTTTACAAATTTCAGTATCTGAAAGCACCACTGTAGTTTTTCAACCATGTATAACAACCATAGACTGTATATTACTGGAAGAAGCCTCGGTGACGTCACCCATTGGTTTCTGAAGAGCAAAAATGAAGCCAAATGGGCTGTTCCCACCGCCGCCATCTTGTCTGCGTCACGCTTTTCATCACTCCCAGAAAATAAAAAAATGGGCAAAGAGGTGGAGCTGTGAGGGCGGGGGCGGATGATTGACACTCTGAGCCGATGTAGCCAGGAGCTAATCCTGGAGCTAACTGAAGCTAACGGAAGCTAACGGAGGTTAGCGGGCGTCATTAGCCTGAAAGCCGGGGGTAGAGCAACTCAGCTACCCTCTTCCATCCTGGCTGTAAATACAATACTAAATCGGTAAGTTAACATTTAAATTGAAATAATTTATTCAAATGAAATGATCATTAACTTAATGCAAGTTTTCAATAATATTTTTAACTTCGTTATTAATAGTGTATGAGCTCTATTTAGTCTATGCATGAGATACATGATCAAGCTAAGTTGGTAAGGATAGTTCACTGAAGAAACCATCGGAGGAAACCTCGGCCTCCCAGACGTCCGTATCTCCTGGTTTGGCTGGGGGGGCTGAGGTGGAAAGGAGGAAGAGCAGCTCTAGATGTCCTCATCATCAGCTGTGGTGGAGATGATATGGGGATGGTCAGCAGCAGTGTCCAGTTGGTGAACATGATGATGGAGGACCTGCACCAGCTTTACCTTCTCCACCCTCAGATGTCCATCATCTTCTCCTCCATCACCCAAAGGCGTCGATAGAGGGCAGGTGTAAACCCAGCAAAAATAGAAAAGGCCAGCATGTTTGTCAACAGTGTTATGGCTTCTTTTATTCCTAGTTTAAATCCTCCATCTTTACGCATCCTCACATTAGACATGACAGTCCTTTTGAACAATTGATGTTAAAGCAAAAAGTATAAATATAGTCCTGATTGTTATGTCTAATGTGTTGTTGGTGTAGTTTTTTTATTTCAACAATTACATCTGTTGCCATAACACTGTTGACAACTCTGTCCCCCCCCCCAACCCCATTTAACTGTACATAACTCTCTTTTGCTTTCTGGCCCCCCTTTGTTTTTTTATCTGTGTCCCTTTCTTTTATAGAATCTTGTGTTTAAAAAAATAAATGTTTTATTCTCTATAATGACTGAAAATTCTTTCAACAGTATATAACAAGGGAAGAAATAAAACAAGTAATTAATCAGCCAACTGAATTTTTGAATTTGATCAATTCCTTCAACATCTCAATATTAAAATAAACCTTGTTGTCTGCAATCTTACAAAGCCAAATCATACTTCTTATGCGGCTACAAAACTATGATTTTTTTTTCCTGAAATGGAAACAATATCTGTGTGAAAGAAAAACAGAAACTTAATTCATTTGTTGTTTATTTAATCAAAAACAGAAAATGGACAGCACCTAACGATATGAAAGAAGTGGCATTAAAGATGATGCACATATAATGTTAAGTACTTCTCCTTATGATCTTCCTGTAGTTTTAGGCGATTGATATGATCTGTAAGGAAAAAAAACAATGTATATTAAAAACTTAAAAGTTCAACATTGCCCATCTTAGTTGGAAACCCACTCACCACAACAAGACAAACGTGCTGTAAACAAATGAGCACACAGACATAACACTTATGAGTGTATGTATAAAAGTACAACAACGAAGGTGAATCCCATATGACAGCATACCAGAAATGGTTAATGCCTTAACTGACGACTCTTATTAATTTTAAAAAAGTAAAAAAATCTCTGACAACAAAATATGAAATATATCTGGAGTTAGTTGGGAGAAAAATTATTTTTTTTTGTAAACAAATGTGCCTCTAAGATATGGCTGCTTGGTCGACAACGGGTTGAAATGATCACATTTCTTATCTACTTTACATGTTAAAACCATCAAAATAACGTGCTGGTACACGCACACTATATATATAGGCCTATATACGTGTGTGTGTGTCTTGACCACGAAGCGATCAATACGTTATTTTGACGGTGAAATGAGCACAACTCAATAATTTTGTCAAATAAAATCATGAAGCCCTGTTTGCCCATAGCTTTTACTAAAACTGTGAAGTTTGAATAAATCAACATGTAAAGTAAATAAGAAATGTGATCATTTCAACCCATGTTCGACCAAGCAGCCTTATCTTAAATGCCCCAGATCTTAACCTGTTCAGTTTGTAGTTTCCCAGCGTGATTAACTAGCTACTTTGTTAGGAGCTCAGCTAGCAGGAGCTTCCTCTACAAAATAATGTACAGAAATATTATTTTACTTACCGAAAAGAATGTAGCAGAGACTTCTTGGACGGTCTGTTAGTGCAATCAGTACCACAGCAAGCCATCTTTGTCCAATAAGTGCACGATTTATATCTAAACACTAATAAAGTTTGCGGATAGAACTGATGTTCAAGTTCAGAGAAAGGAAATGGCAAAAGTCTTAACGTGAGTCCCAGGGTTAAGGCCTTCCCCGGAGCAAGCAGGGGGGGTAAGTAGTCTATGGTGGCAAGCTGCTAGCTACCGTTAGCCACCAGCCTTAGCACTGACAGGTCATCCGAGACCTGTCAATCAAAAGGACACGTCCCTAATTATTCATAATTTCAAGATTAAATTATGTCTAAACGGATGAGTTAGAAAAAAATTCACCCCCCTCAGAGTTGTCATGACGATAAACCTGACCTATTAAACCTAAAATGGTTTTTTGAACCAGGCTGTAAACATGTTTATTTCTGCTGTGAAGTTGGCCTTTTTAACATGGGAGTCAATGGGAAATAGCTCCTTTCTGGAGCCAGCTCCCAGCGGATGAGGGCTGAACTGCAATTTTTGTTACTTCCGGTATGGCCTTAATTCTGACCGGCGGAGTTTGCCCCTTGGTAACAACACAAAAAAAAGCCCCATCACTTTTCCCATTAGGCATTCTAATTTGAATCCAGACATTAGAAAAAAGTTGATGTGTCACCCAGTATCACGTTACTGATTTTCTGTTCGTGGATGTGTCATTAAGGCGGCGGCGGTCATAGAATCCATCCACCATTGTGTGACCTAACAGACTGAAGCATTCATAATGAAGCTGTGAAAAGAGGAGTGGGTGAGAGGGTGGTATTTGTAACCATAAGTGAGAGCGAGAAAAACAGGAGAAATGTCAAGGATAGTGAGACAGGGCAGATGCTAAGCAGCTGCTCGGACATCCAGCCATGTGCATGCAACACGTGCAGGTGTACTTGGCTACATGCTGATACAGACTCCGCATGCCAGCTGGTGTTGATTAGGTATGCCTAAAGCAGGTTTGCCACTTCTCTATAGCAGTTCATACAGCAAATTTATATGAAAGAAAAAACTGTTCAGGCTGATATCCAAGTTTTTGTTTATTAATTTTTTTATTATTGCATGTTTTTCTATGGCTATATTTTTTTTCTATTTGCACTGGTTTTCTCATTTTAAAGCCCTGCTGATGTTTGCACATTCCTGCTATTGGCACTGTCTTCTTTTAATTTCTTGTAAATAGCCTGTTGTCGTTTTATATTTGCACAAATATACACATCTTGTACATTTTTAATTATTCTACATTATTTACATTCTTTTGATCTGAGTATGCTATTTTTAATTGCTGAACAGTATTGTTTTTATGAATACATACATTTGTACTTATTGTACAGTCTTCTATTTTTTTTTTTGTGTTTCTATATATATTTTTACTTTAGTTTTAAATACATGCCTACATTTACTTTTAACTTGCTGCTGGTACACCTTATTTTCCCACTATGGGACATTAAAGGATATTTCCGTTTCCTATTCTAAGCATGAAAAAAAAAAATCAAAAGAGAACCTCCAAGGATATTAAACTTGCTGCTTTCCCAGTAAATCTCCATAAATTCCTATATTATTTTTGAGTAGTTGTTTGACATTTAAATCCTTACTCTGCTGTGCATATTTATGTCCTCAGATGAATAAGATACAGTGGTTGTTTGAAGATTTATTTAACCAATAAAATGTAATAAAGTTTCTGAAAGCTTCTTCAGTAAGGTAGATATGTGCTTGTGCCTGGCAAATGTATTTATGGACCTTTAACATTTTCACATTTTCATAGTTTTGAAGCATATCATATAGCAAAATAAAAATGTGAAGTGTAGATTTTTATGCTTGTTTCCCAAGTCAGTACACCGTGGAACCACCTTTTGTTGCATTTAAAGCTGCAAATTGGACATCTCTAGCAGTTTTTCACATCTACAGGCTAAAAGTTTTCCTTTTTTCCTTTTCAACATATCTCAAGCTGAGTCAGATTAGATGGAGATGGAGAGTATCTGTGAACAAGAAACATTTCTTGGCATAGACTCAATTGGATTTAGGTCCGGACTTGTTCTGGGCCCTACTTGACATATAAAGATGCTTTGATCCAAACCATTGCATTGTAGCTCTGGCTGTATGTTTAAGTTCAGGGAAGTGAACCACCACTCCAGTCTCACGATTGTTGCAGTATCTAACAAGTTTTCTTCTAGAATTGCTCGCAGTTTAACTCCATCGATCTTCCCATCAACTCTGAACAGCTTTCCTGTCCCTACTGAGGAGAAACATTGTTCAAAATTATATGCAGTCTTTGTTTTCTGCTGCACATTGTATTGTGGATGAAGGCTAAATTTGGCTTGCAGCAAGCCTCAAACAGGACTTCCAATGGCTTTCTTTTACCAATGACTTTGTTCTATCCACACCATAAGGACTAGATTGGTAGAGTGCAGGATTAATAGTTGTCATGTCAACAAATTCTCAGATCTGAATGGTGGATCTCTGCACTCCCTCAAGAGTTACACACGTGCTCAAATTTGTTGGTACCCCTCCACAAAAAATGAAGAATGCACAATTTTCTCTGAAATAATTTGAAACTGACAAAAGCAATTTTGGGGTCCACCATTGTTTATTACATATTTAATAGAAATTAGACTTTGCTTTTGATGTTTCATTCAACATAATATTGTAAATAAGAAAACAAATGAAAATGGCATGGACAAAAATGATGGGACCCCTAACCTAATATTTTGTTGCACAACCTTTAGAGGCAATCACTGCAATCAAACGTTTTCTGTAGCTCTCAATGAGACTTCTGCACTTGTTAACAGGTAGTTTGGCCCACCGTTCCTGAGCAAACTGCTCCATCTGTCTCAGGTTTGATGGGTGCATTCTCCAGACTGCAAGTTTCAGCTCTTTCCATAGATGTTCGATAGGATTCAGATCAGGACTCATAGAAGGCCACTTCAGAATAGTCCAATGTTTTGTTCGCATCCAGGCTTGGGTGCTTTTAGCTGTGTGTTTTGGGTCATTATCCTGTTGGAGGACCCATGACCTGCGACTGAGACCGAGCTTTCTGACACTGGGCAGTACGTTTCGCTCCAGAATGCCTTGATAGTCTTGAGATTTCATTGTCCCCTGCACAGATTCAAGGCACCCTGTGCCAGGCGCAGCAAAGCAGCCCCAAATCATAACCGAGCCTCCTCCATGTTTCACTGTCGGTATGGTGTTCTTTTCTTTGAAAGCTTCATTTTTTCGTCTGTGAACATAGAGCTGATGTGACTTGCCAAAAAGCTCCAGTTTTGACTCATCTGTCCAAAGGACATTCTCCCAGAAGGATTGTGGCTTGTCAATATGCATTTTTAGCAAATTCCAGTCTGGCTTTTTTATGTTTTTCTTTCAAAAGTGGAGTCCTCCTGGGTCTTCTTCCATGGAGCCCACTTTCGCTTAAACAGCGACGGATTGTGCGATCAGAAACAGACGTACCTTCACCTTGGAGTTCAGCTTGCATCTCTTTGGCAGTTATCCTTGGTTCTTCTTCTACCATTCGCACTATCCTTCTGTTCATTCTGGGGTCGATTTTCCTCTTGCGGCTGTGCCCAGGGAGGTTGGCTACAGTTCCATGGACCTTAAACTTCTTAATAATATTTGCAACTGTTGTCACAGGAACATCAAGCTGCTTGGAGATGGTCTTGTAGCCTTTACCTTTACCATGCTTGTCAATTACTTTCTTTCTGATCTCCTCAGACAACTCTCTCCTTTGCTTTCTCTGGTCCATGTTCAGTGTGGTGCACACAATGATACCAAACAGCACAGTGACTACTTTTCTCCATTTAAATAGGCTGAATGACTGATTACAAGATGGGAAACATGTGTGATACTAATTAAAGTAACTATTTAGTTTGAAATATCACTATGATCCAGTTATTTATTATCTTTTCTAAGGGGTACCAACAAATGTGTCCAGGCCATTTTAGAATATCTTTGTAGAATAAGCAATAATTCAACTCTTTTCACAGCTTCTTTGCTTTATTCTATGACATACCAAAGGCATGCAAGTATACATGATAAAATAGCTTTCAATTTCATCACTTTTCAGGAGTAATGCAGCATTATTTCAATGAGCTGTAAGGGTACCAACAAATGTGAGCACGTGTGTATCAAGGACGTCTTGGCTGAAACTCTGATTAACGTTTTTTTTTTAAACCACATATCTTTTCACTTCCACATCATAATTTTGCATTACTTTGTTCAGGTCTCGCAGATAAAGTTAAAATACTTTTAAAATATATAATTTCATCATTTAAGACAACATGAAGGATCTGACTTTAAAGTGTGACGGATAAGAAAGCAGACAGAGATTAAATAAGTTGATACATACCTACTGTATGGTGGATATCAGTCAAGCCTCCTACAATCAACTATACAGTAAACTTAAAGGCTATTCTAGATATCTGGATCAATTCCTCAATACTGCTCTGCATAATTCACTGTATTGAAATGCCATTTGGCCAACTGTCATGCAGGAAATATCCAGAAGGCACCTCAAAGTAATCCACATTGATTTCCACTCCACCCAAACGTGTTGTGTCAGTGCACTCATCCAATTTGTTTAATGCGCCAACTAAAATGATCACATCCTGTGCAGAATTTATTTATTTATTTAGCAATCATTTGGCTTAGCTTTAGCTGTCGCCGCAGGCCTCCACTTTCATACCAACAGACAAAATTAAATAAAGGTGTAATCAGACATAATAATGAGGAGGGAGTGAGACTTAAAACCAGGAACTTTTAATAAACATAGCAGCTGAATTACTTAAACACAACCTATACTTGTGAACTGTTTATATTTGCATGATTTAGTATTAGTAACCGAACAGGTATTTAACCACCTCAGACCACAACAATCACTGTTTTAGATGCACACTTAAATCTCAAGTTCTCCCTAATGTAAAATAAACTGTGTTGTTTTGACTGTAAGAAAGTGCAAAATAACTTTTTATCTTTCTCCAAGCTTTCCCTAACTGCATCAACATCCACCCTCTCATCATCCTTTATTCAATACACAGCACTCTGCTGTAATCAGATCAGTGTAAAACTGCATTAACTGCGAACACAGATGTAATTGAAAGGCACTCATTTGCATAAACAAATGGCTGCTTTTATGATCGCTTTCGTTTAGGAAATATTGAGAGAAGCTCTTCATCCAAAAAAAATCATTCTGTTGTCATCGTCATGAAAAAACAGTTTTAGAGAGAAAACAGTTAAAATTGTGATGGTGGGAGTATGAGGACTCAGAAAGTAACATAAAAAATATTACACTACTATATCTTTGAATCCTAATATGAAGTGGGATTAATGGATGTATTTCTAAATGGAAAAAACAGCCATTAAAAAACAACCATTACCTATAATGAGCAGTTGTGCCTTTTCTCTTAAGTAAAAAATATGATTTAACTAATTTAAGTTGTTATATAAGCTTCCGATGTACTGTTCCCTTAACATTTACTGGTGCTGTTTCTAATGCTGTATCTTAAAATACATAAGTCCTAAAATCCCATTGAGACTATTTAGTATTATTATTGTATTTACAAATGTTTCTATTAATTAGTTCTTCTACATGATACATTTTTCTACAGAACCAAAAATGTGTTTATTTATTTTAACAACCAAACTTGGCCAGGATTGTTTTAATCTAAAGCAAGGGGGAAGTCAACTCAGATGTTGCACGCTAACCTGCAGGCCTAGAAGACTCCTACAAACTGTAGTCAGTGGTTACTTCTTACACTGATGTTCACAATAAAAATGAAAGTACTCCAGCTTTTTCCCACTATCCAGAAATCTGACTGGTATGTTAACTGGTCTCTCTAAATTGCCCTTAAATATGTGTTTGTGTGTCCTTGTATTGCTATCCTATTTAGGACCTTCTCTGGCATATTCGCTAACCTTCTGAAGACCGATGGACCTTATAGGGACCAAAGCCCGGTCCTAATATGGTGGACCCCCTTTTTTAGGGTTAGGGGTTAGGTTTAGAGGTATGGTGTGAATTATGTTTGGCAGCTATTAAAATGAATGAAAGTCAATATAAAGTCCTAAAATGGGTAGCAATACAGACTTGTTTGTGGGTGTGCGTGCGTGTGTGTGCATAGTTTTGTCCTGTGTTGCCCTGTGATGGAATGGTGAATGGCGACCTGCCTATGGTGTGCCCCACCTCTTGCCCATTGACTGCTTGAGATGGGCACTAGCCCCTGTGAACTTACACGGATAAACGGGTGGAAACAATGGATGGTTGATTTGATGGATATATAGTCACTACATTACTACTTCGTTACCATGTCCTCTTGTCTTTCCTATCTTGAAGAGTAATAAAATTCCTCCGCATTTGCCATAGCACTAATAAAAAGTAGCCTGACACTGTTGAACTTAAAGTATAAATTCCATCCCTCACTGTCACCTCTGTTCATTGATGGACATCTTTGTATTGCACTGGCACATTTAGACTAAATAGGCACTGCTTGATGAGTGAATGTGGCTTGCTGATTTGATCTGAATACACTTCTGTAAATATGAATTACAGATACCCTTTGCTACGAGTTGTATTGATCTGTGTCCACAAGTCAGTGTGAGATAAGAAGCAGGGCTGTTGTGTGTATGTCAGTGTGTTAGCAAATATCAGAGGGATATTGCAGAGGATGTTGAAATTCAGCTATCTAAAATGAGTTCCCAGTTGACCGCAGTATTTACCTAATGAGCAGGAAGACTGAGGCTACGAAGTTCATATTAGTGGTACCTTATCTACCATTCAGTTTGATTACTGTCAGGTCAATATCTGAAGCTGCTATAGGAATCTTTATCTCTTTGAAGAGGAGAGCAATGAGCAACACTATCAAGAAGTCATTAAAGTAGCAAATTATTATAAGTGCATGGGTGGTAGTAAATATGCATGAAAATGATTTCAAAGATAATGTTCATGTTTTTCTCCACAGGAACATATGGTCAATGGATTCAAAGGAGCTGCTTCTGTGCCACCTGACTCTGCGCTCCTGATTGGCTCCTACAGTCTGGACAGAGAGCTGCTGAAGAAACTAGGTATCGGCATTGCACTAGCAGCGGCCATCTTGGCCTTTACTGTCGAGAAGCTGTATTACATGTACTGAATCAAGAAATTATTAGAAAAATGAGACGTTTAAAGTCTTCAGATAAGATGCTTTATTCAAGCAGGTTTGGTACATGTTTTGTGTTTTTGATTGGAAACGTTTGCATACAGGCTTTATGCTTTTGTCCACCACTTACTGCATGTTGACATTTTTAATGCCGAGTAGCTCTTTTACAGATAAACCAAGAACAACTGAATACATTTTTTACTTTTTGTCTTTGGCTATGGCTCTGCTGGGAGGTGCATTTTATGTAGAAATAGGCGAGACATTTTCTGTCCTTTTACATTTATTTCAGAGTATTTATTTTTACAACCTAAACACAATATATTTTTGGAGCTGCATGATAAATCTCATACAGGTTGTTTTTCAGATTTACTTGTGGCTCAAAATTTTGTTTTTTTCCTTCAGTTGAAAAAATGAAATAAAAAATGATCTGTAATGTACATATTGTTTGAAATAAAAGCATACATGGATTGTTTATTATAGTTTCCTGTCAGTTTATTGCTGCGAGGCACATAATTTGTCTTGTTCTGTACACCCTTTGCTTCTTACATGAAGAGTGATTTCATGTTTTCTCCACCTGTAATTGTGTCTTGCTGATGTTTTCTTTTGAGATTTAATGTGCTACATGAGTACAGTTCTATTTGCCATTATAGTCCATTTTCTTATCATCTTTATGATCCTTCAATGAAACAAATATCATTGATAGTCTGGATAATTGATAGTACAAATGGATCATAATTCACTTTGGGAACAACATTTTGATACCCAACATAGCGGCAGAAATATAATCTGGCTATCAAAACGGTCTGGAATTTAATTGCGTATTTAGTGAATAAACGTTGAACCAGTTACTTTGTCAATGTGTTGAAAACCTGCATAATGCCTTGAAAATTGTTCATGCACCTTGATTGTTTTCCTCACATTATTTCATGCTATAAAACCTCAGTATTTTACTGGAATTTAATTGGATAACCCACCTAAAAGTAGAGAATATTGGTGAAGAAAAAGGAAAAGGATACATGGTTAAAAAATTTTTTTTTATCATTCATATTCTGAAAACGTTGTCATGTATTTGTACTCTGCACCCCTGAGTCAATGGTTTATAGAACCACCTTTTGCTGCAATTGCAGCTGCAAGTCCTTTGAGATATGCATCTTCTGTCTTTGCTTATCAAGAGACTTTCTTTTTTGTCCATTTTTTTTTTTTTTACAAAATATCTAATCTCAGTCAGATTGGATGGAGAGTATCTGTGAGCATCAATGTTCAGTTGGATTTAGGTGGATGCTGACATTCTAACATATCAGTGTGCTTTGATACAAATGGTTCTAATGTAGCTCTGCTGAATGTTTAGGGTCGTTATCCTGTTGGAAGATTAACCTCCCCTGCCCCAGTCTTAGGTCTTCTAAGACAATTCTGTACTAAGACCCAGTCATCTTCCTATTAGCTCTGGCTTTCCTGTTTCCACTGAAGAAATTAATCCTCACAGCATCATACTGCCAATGCAGTGGCTTAACGTAGTTTGTTCAAAATGATGTACATTGTTAGTTTTCCTTCACATGTCACATTTTGTAATTAGATTACAATTGAAATTAGATTAGAAGTAGTGTTTTGTCTCAGCTGAATGCAAAGGTACTAAACACTTTTCAGATTTTTATTTGTAAAATAAAGTTTGAAAACCATATGTTATCGTCCTTTCCCTTCCCAGTTATGCATTAGAGTTGGTCTCTTAAAATACGTATTAAATTAACTTAATTTCAGATTTGAAAATGTGAAGAAATGAGAAAAAGTTCAGGGAGTATGAATATTTTTTTAAACCACTGCAGCATGTATAGTTAATTACCTTTTTTTCAATTGTAAAACCTAGAGTCCTCTAATAAAGGTCAAAATCAGTGTATTCTGAGTAAAACTGACAAAGTGTTGATTGATTTACTCACTCACGGAGTTATTGATTGTCTAGTTGCTCTCATAGATCAAGTCTGCTTGTGGTGCTGCCTGTTGTCTGTTCTGAGATACAAATATCCCAACACAAGCTGTGGAATCCCATCAGTTAATAATGCATGCCCCAATTTATGTTGTACTACACGGCGTCTGTTCTTTGTGCCGTTGTCTGTGTGTTCACAAACTTCTGTCCTCTATATGTCCAAGCAGGTGAGATGTTGAACTTGTCTGTCTGTGCGCTGATGTGGCTGTACTTACCTGCACAGTGTGATGTATTGCTGTGTTTAGGTTCTTATGATTCATTTAGCAAAAAATATGAGAGTATGTTGATATGACACACCAGTCAGAGAGAGTCCTCTTTTTATGTCTGTAGTTTTAATGCACACTTGGTTTATCTCAAGTTATTAAATCAGGCATGTCATGCATTCAGTAAACAGATACATGCATGTTTGCGGGCTTTTTTTCCGCCTGATGCATGTTTTTCTCTCTCTCACACACACATTTACTCACATCACAATGAAGCTTTGGGTTATATGGGCAAATGATGCACATTGAGTAAAGTTTCACACTAACACGGGCCGCCAATCAAACGTTGCATGTTGTACAGGCAGACACACGATGCTTGTTTTGTTTGAGCAAATGATTTGTGTAGCTGTGAAGCTCGTTACATCCATCCAGCAGCGCCTTACATTATTCCACAGCTCTCCATACAGCTCCTTTGATGCTCTGTAAGCACATTTCTCTGCCTCTGTGTGTGTGTGTGTGTGTGTGTCAGTTGTACTGCATTGTTCTCCAGTGAAATATGGATGCAACAGCTACCCTTATATTTGGGAGATCATCGCTTACTTTGAAATATCGAGGCAGGAACCGTCAAGAGGAGATCATTACTCAATTTGTATCATCCACTTGAGTTGCTGCTAATAAAAGCAGGAGTTCTGGATTCTTGTCTTGTTGGCAGCTGTTGTCAATTTGTCACCCGTGAAGAGGTGTGAAACTTTAGACATGAGGAAAAATGAAAAGAAGTTGGATCATTAACTGCTTTTTCTGCGTTGTTTCTAATTTTTTGCCCTTTAATGGAAGTAAATTACCATTTTTAAATGTGTGTTAATATTAGATTGGTGAGGACGGATAATTACACGAACAGTTAAAAAAGAGTGACATTTAAAATATTTTTTCGGGAGCTAAGATTTTATGCATAGCTAAAAATAAAACATCTGTACATAACATTACAAATCTCATCTCTCAGCTGATTGTATAGAGGTTGAAATTATTTTGTTTAAAAAATGAAATATTACAGACTATCATAGCATGTGTAGTTGACTGGTCAAGAGAATGGAAGAATAAGACATGTTTCTTTATATCAATCAGGCATAACATAATGACCACTTGCAACTGATGCGTATACATTTAAAAAAAATGTTTTTACCTTTGCACCTGTTAGTGCGAAAGATATATTGGGGAGCAGGTAAAGATTCTGTGTTCAAAAACGAAAATATGAAGTAGAGGCAGGGAAAATGGGCAAGCATAACTGTCATGGCAAGATGACTGGATCAGAGCATCTATAAAACTGCAGTCTGCGTCGTTTCTGGTCAGCACTGGTCCATATTTATTAAAATGATATAAAGTCGAAACAGTGATGCACCAGCAACTGGTTCATGACTGGCCAAGGGTTGACTGGTGCATCTGAGGAATGAAAGCTGGCCTCTTGTGGTTTGGTCAGATGTAGCCTGGCTTTCTCCAGCCTGATCTGACAGCAGTTTGATTATCCCCTGCAGATCAGTCTGGAAACCCTGCACATTAAACTACTGCTACAGCCTATCCAGTTTTTCTGGAACCAATCACAACCGGGCTTATCCGCCTTGCACTCTATTGGTGGGTTCAAAACGATGATGTCAAAGAAGCGACGGAAATGTCAGCAAGCAGCTTGTTGTTTACATTGGTCGTGGCAGCCACCAGATCACAGCTATCCGTTGATGCTGCTGTTGCTGCTGTTTTAAAAGATTTAAAAGTTCTCTGCCATTGCTGCTTCTGCAGACCGCAATCCTACAAACTATCCACGTTTGTTGAAAAGTTTCCTGCCTGGAGTTTCGCGTTGCTCGGCAAAGTACGTCACCTGGATCGATGGTCTGATTGGTGAATGCTCTATCCAATTGCGTACAGAGTCATTTGAACTATGCCCGTTGGTCACGCCTCTTGTGCAGTAGAAATTACATGGCAGACTCCCCAGACTAAGTTCAATCTTGAACTTAGTCTGGCGAAAGCCAGGCTAGGTCAGATGGGCTACCATAGCTCAAATTGCTGGATCTGATACGAAGGAGTCAGAATACACTGTGCAACCCATTGTGTTTATTATGGGGTTTTATAGCTCCAGACAAGCTAATCCCCCGTCCATCTCTGAAAGTTCCAGCAATATAGCATCAGTACTGGACCATTGAACAATGGAAGAAGGTGGCCTGTTCTAATGAGTTATATTTACTTTTAGGTCACCTGGATAGCTAGATGTATGTGTCTGTCACTTACCTGGTAAGCACATGATACCAGTATCCACAATGGTAAGAAAGCTGGCAGAGGCCGTGTAATGCTTTGGGCAATGTACTGCCGCGAAATCTTGGGTACTGCCATCCATGTGAATGTTATTCTGACATGTAACATCTACCAAAACATTATTCCACACCAGGTACAGCTTTTCATGGAAACTGTATTCTTCCCAAATGGCTGTGGCTTCTTTCAACAGGATTATGGGCCCTGCTACAGACTTATTAAATGGCGCTCAAGAGGTATTGACCTGCCTCCAAATTGCCCAGATATCAGTCCAATCCACTACATGTGGGGTGGGCTGGACAATAAAAGTCCTATCCATGGAAGTCCCACCTTAAAGCTGTGGTCCGTAGCGTGACTTCATCAAGGAGAGGGGAGATTTTGAGATGTGAACAGCTCTAGCTCCCGGCCGTGCTCCCATCACCTTCCGGAAGGAACTGAAAGCCACACCTCATACCGCCCATGCGCAGGGAAGGCAAGGCAAGGCAATTTTATTTGTATAGCACTCTTTCAAGAGCAGGGTAATTCAAGCATCTTCTTCTTTGTTGATGTGCTAAGCTGACTGAGGCACGTCACCACGTATTGCACATTGGGGTGGGGACTGGGGTGCATTCTTGTTGCTTAATCAC
This sequence comes from Valencia hispanica, assembly GCA_963556495.2. Taxonomy (NCBI): domain Eukaryota; kingdom Metazoa; phylum Chordata; class Actinopteri; order Cyprinodontiformes; family Valenciidae; genus Valencia; species Valencia hispanica. The sequence continues at coordinate 33,232,861 of OY747710.1, forward strand.
TCACAGTTGTGGATAAACAAATCTATTGATCAACAGTCTAGGCTGGCATAAATTATTCGTTTTGTTGTAGAGGCCAGAGGAGGGACTTAGGGGAAATATAAATACTTAAAGATTACCTACATTCTATCATGGCACAGGGTCAGATAGTCAAATCTAAGCATTTTTAAAGTTACTTTAAATTTGTTTAACTATGTACCCCAGCTTTAAGAATCTCCTGCTACTATTTGGTGCTGGACACCACCTCACACATTCAGAGGTGTAGTAGAATTTACGCTTCAGCAAGGCTGTTTGGGGTGCAAAAGAGAGAACAACATATAACATATATGTATTTTTTTATCATAAATGTATTGGTAGTTAGCAGGGTAGTTAGACTTCTGCTGGACCCATATCAATTTGCCTACAGGACCAAGTGGGGAACGTAGGATCCTGTGGCATGTCTCCTCCACCCCCTTCGGCAACATCTTGAGCCACCTGGCACCTTCGCATCCATGCTTTTCATCGATTTTAAGACAGCTTTCAATACAATATAATCACACCAGACGATCAAAAAGCTCCAAACCCTCAATCTGTCTCCACTCCTCATCCATTGGACTCATGACTTCCTCAGCCACAGACCACAGGCTGTCTGAATTGGTTCAGTCACTTAATCCACCATAATCACCAACACTGGTGCCCCCCAGGTGAGTGTACTCAGCCATTATCTGTACACACTCTCCACAAATGATTGCACCAGCCCCTCACCCATCACCACATACATATTTCAAATACTCAGACGACACAGCCATTCTTGTGCTTTCCAAGGACAATTACTCCTTAACTGCCTAACACCAGTCTGTCACCCACTTTACTAAGTGGTGATCTGACAACTTCCTGGAGCTGAATGTGGACAACACCAAGTAGTTACGCATACACACCCTGAACCTGGTACCAATTATCATACACAACAAAACAGTTGAACGTGTCAAACACTTCAAATATCTTAGACTCACACTGGACAATAAACTTACCTTTATACAACATGTTATTATTATTCATTAACGTTCCCAGATGAAACTCTATATTCTCTGCCAGCACCGTGCCCTCTCGGTCACCCCAACACTTCTCTTACTGTTATACATCAGCATTATCCAACCCATCCTCCTGTGCTGCTCCCCCTGTCACTTTAACATGCTGTCCATCACCAATAAAAATAAACTGACCAAAGTGACCAACACTGCATCTAAAATCATTAGCCTGCCTGTCACGGTTCTCTCCAACCTAAATAATAAAGCCATCACACGCATGGCCCGGACCTTCAGCAGAGACCCAGGCCACCTCCTCCTTAGCTACTTCTGCTTGCTGCTCTCAGGCCCCAGGTACTGGACTCTGAGGTGGAAGCAGTAAACATTTTGTCCCTTCTCCTTTTGCCACTCTTAGCAGTTCAAAACACTAACCCTGCTCCTCACCACCGGCATATGTGTTGTCCTATGTGTGTATTTGTCCATATTGTTTGTATTTATTTGTCCTGATAGTGTATGTGAAGAAGAATTTCCCCCAGTGAACAATAAAGGTCTATCGCTTGGCTTTAAGTAAGTGATGCTACAATTAAATTTGAATGATCTGACTGTGTCCTTTGACACAGTAACATGAAGCTTACTAGCGTTAGCGTTCACCACTGAAACTTTGACTTTGTTTGAAGTCCTTAAACTTAAACAATCCACTATGATCACCATATGTTTACTTTGCAGAAGATCCGACACATTTTTACTAAATCGTTATGAACCAGTCGCTCTAGATATGCTAATAAGCCTCTGTTTTTCTTTTTCATTTCACTATATAGAAAACATAATTATTCATACATATGAAACTTTTTCAGACTGCTGTGATTGGGTAAGCCATACTGTCCTTTCCTGTTGTCCCTGTTGCACTCTGTGGAGCTGTTTGGTGTTCAGACTCTCGAATTGACAGCAGGGCTGAGCTTTTCTCTGTACTGAGGCTTCTCTGAGTTATTTTAACACACAAGCACTCTTTTCTGTTTGTGTACTTTAGATTTGGGGAACTCTGTGTTTCACATGGTTTTTCCCAACATGGGAAGGTCTCACTAGCTTTAGTTAGTTTAGCTATCTATCTCTGCCCAAGTCTCCTTCTCTCTGTCACTCTATGTGTCAGATGTTTAGTTACTCCTTTACCTCCTTTAGTGATAATAGTACGTGTAATAAATGTAGCGTTTTTGTAGCTTTGGATGCGAGGGTGTCGGAAGTGGACGCCCGGCTCTGAGCTGTTGAAAAACCAGCAGATAGCTGAGGCCTCTTAGTCAGGGTGGAGCCAAAAAGAACAGAGCCACCTAGTGATCATCCAACAGATTCCGAGTAGCCAGGGACTCAGGCCGGCTTGGTGACAGTACGTAAAAACTGTAGCTCCAGAACCCAGCCCACGGATCACCACAGACCCGTCCGTGTTTTGAACAGATTTTCCCTGCTCAGTGACACACCTGCTGAGAAGCCGACCCTGGTAATTGGCAGCTCCATAGTCAGAAATGTGACATTAGAGACACTAGAGACCATAGACAGGCTTGCCAGGGGCCAAAATGGGCGACGACATCCCCTTACCTGAAACTGCTTGCTAAGGATAAGTTTAACTAAGTAAGTACAAACTTATTTATATAGCACCCTTCTAAAGGAAATAATCAGAAAATGCTTTGCAAACAACAAACACAGAAAAAAAGCTAAACAAAACCAATTTTAAAAATATGGGTTGTGAGCTGCTTTTTAAAAGAGATCTCTGAGTCAGCGAATCTCAGGCTTAGAGGGAAAGACTTCCAGAGCGAGGGTGGCACAGCTGCAAAAGCTCTGTCACCTTTGGTTTTTCTTCTAGTTTGCTTAACAACCAGCAGGCAATGATCATACGATCTTAATGACCTGCTGGGAATGTAAGCCTGCAAAAGATGAGTGATGTAAACTGGAGCTGAATTGTGCAAGGCTTTAAATGTTAAAACCAAAATTTTAAAATGTACTCTGTAGTGGATCGGAAGCCAGTGCAACTGAGACAGTAAAGGGGTAAAGGGGATGTGAAACTTCGAGGATCTACTTAACAACCTTGCAGCAGCATTCTAAACAATCTAGAGGCGGTCCTTAGATTTCTGACATAAATAGGTAAAAAGTGAGTCACAGTAATCAAGACGTGATAAAATAAGTGTGAATTATCATCTCTATCTTAGCTTGTGGACCAATATTACTCAATTTGGCAATGTTTTTTAAATGATAAAACAAGAAAGGACCAACGAAGCAATGTGGGCATCCAATGAGAGGTCAGAATAGAGGATTACTCTAAGGTTCCTCACTGACTGTTTCCAAGGGAGCAAATCAAGACTCTCAACTATTTTGGGTAGAAATCTGTCAGTGGCACAGACAAGAACTTCTGATTTAGTTAAGATTGACAGTTAAGACATTAAGTTGTCGCACATCAAGCTCTTAACAGCAATGAACTAAAATCTTGGTCTCATGGGGAGGATGCTAAGGGTTGTCCACAATTTTCTTGATTTTATTAAGAATCCTTCTTTGCATCATCATCTCCAGTGGTTCCACAGTTGACCCCAGAACAGAGCCAGCCTTTTTTATCAGGTTGTTTAGCCTTTTTAAGTCCCTGGCTCTGATGCTGCTACCCCATCAGATAATGGTTGAACAGATTACACTCTCCACAACAGACTTGTAGAAGATCTGCAACATCTTGATGCAAAAACTTGAAGGACCTCAGCTCCCTCAAGAAGTACAGTCTGCTCTCTCCCTTCTTGTAGACGGTTTCACTGTTGCACCTCCAGTCCAGTCTGTTGTCCAAGTGAACTCTGAGGTATTTATACTCCTCAACCACCTCCACTTCTTCTCCCATGATGTAAACAGCGTTTGACTTAACTCTCTTTCTTCTGAAATCCACAATCATCTCCTTTGTTTTGTTCACATTCAAAGTAAGAAGATTGCTTCAACATCATGCCATAAAGCGGTCCGCCAGCTCTCTGTACTCAGCTTCTTGTCTATCTCTGATACACCTGACATCTGCATAGTCATCTGAGTATTTCTGCGGATAACAAGTCACTGACTTATACTGGAAGTCCGAGGGGTACAGAGTGAAAAGGAATGGTGAGAGTACGGTCCCCTGTGGAGCTCCTGTGCTGCTGACCACCTGATTTGACACACAAGAGATAAGATCCTCCTTCTTACATATAAAGCCCTTAATAACCAAACTTCATCTTACATCAGAGATTTGAATGTTTCATATGTTCCTAACAGAGCACTCCGCTGTTACTGGTGGTTCCTAGGATTTCTAAATGTAAAATGGGATGTATTTCTTTTCAGGCTCCTCTCCTGTGGAACCAGCTCCCAGTTTTAATCCATGAGACAGACACACGGTCTACTTTTAAGACTAGGGTTAACACTTTCCCCAGACGGTCGTGGCAGATGGCTGGCACTGAGCCAGGTTCTGCTGGAGATTTCTTCTTGTTAAAGGGGAGTTTCTCCTCTCCATTGTCGTAACATGCTTGCTCAGTATGAGGGATTGCTGTGAAGTCAACAACACAACGTAGGTGAATGTCTACTGTTGCTACACGTTCGTCCAGGAGGCTTGAATACTGCAAGTCCATGACTTGATGCAAACTGCTGGATTTCCTTATGTAAAAACTTTTAAATGTATGCATGTATGATTGAATTGAAATGACTTGTAAAGTGCCTTGAGATGACATGTGTGGTGAATTGGCGCTTTAGCCCGTAAATAAACTGAATTGAACTGAATTATGAAATTCCCGTTTATCATTCAAAATCCGCAATGCTCTGAAGGATTGTTGAGCTTCTTTTTTTGGCTTTTAAAACTTCTAATCACTGTCATAAATCTTTGATATGCTGTGTATAAGTGCCAGCTCACTGTACAGCACTGTTTATACAGAGATTTCACATAGAGTATTTGTATTTACAGAGTGGCATACATGAATAAACTCCACAGAATAACTAAGATATTTTCTGTGGGCGATCTCAGGACATTTTGAACCAGATAATTCTCAACAAAACTGATGCCTGATGGATATAGGACACTACAAGCCTCTGATTGTGGCAGTATAGCTGACAAATAGTTCTAAATTAGATTCCTGATTCTAACCACTTTTGTTGAGGAGGCAAGTGCAGAAACAAAACATGTTTTTAGAGTTTGGTTGAGGAGGAAGAAAAGTTTGCTGACCATCATAAAGATCTATCTGCTGTATGTAGCAATTAATAAACTGATAATAATGCCCCCTGACTTTGATCTACAGGAATGCTAACATACATTGCTGTGAAGACCGTCCATCATACAAAGTAAATGGTTATGGCTATTATTTATCATAATTACTTGATATAAAACTACTTCATATAAACTAAAAAATTACGATTTCGAATATCCTATAGTTCCAAGTTCAGAGGAAACAGAATTTTATTCTGCCAGTGTTTTAAATTAAATCTAAAGGAGTTTGATTTTAGCCGATCTTCTCTTTCAGTTTCTTGTTACCCTTTATACTGAGCCAATCCAAAGTTCAGGTCAGCACAATTAATTTTAGATTAAACCTCAGTTTCACAGATGATGACTTAGCGTCTCAAGAATGTGCTTTCACATATTCATAAATACAAATGGATGCCTGTAACAGGACCGAAATTTGAGCAAATCCGAAGCATCTTGACACTAACTATATGCTGACAGAGATTCTCATTAGCTGCAGTCTAAAGCTGTGACCTTTTCGTCTTTGCCTTACAAAGTAAATTCCTCCCAATCTGCAGCATCTGTCACTGTTTCCGCTCCTTGTGTGTTTACCTGAATATGAATTATTCATTTGACTAATAGAAACCTTAACATCCGACTATAAGATGCTGTTGGCTTGTCTTGTATGGAAAAGAGGAAAAAAAACATGCACACATTCTGTTCTTTCACAAACATTAAAGTTTTGTTGGAAGCAACTGACACAATTACTGTTGATGTTTGTCAAGCTAACTCCAATTTAGTTTTTCATTTTGACATTCAGCATGCTTCCTAAGGTTTCATAAAAAATATGTTTTATTTCTCTATGTCTCTTTTAACATAGGTCTCACCAGTCTTTCCTGTTTCTATGAGCTACTCGAAGCTGTAAAAAATTAGATTATTGTGCTGGAAGTGCAATTAAATTAACTTTTTTTATATTAATCACATGTATTTCATTAATAGCCACAAGATGTAGAACATTTTGTGTGTGCGTGTGTGTGTGTGTGTGTGTGTGTGTATGTGTGTGTGTGTGTGTGTATGTAAGGGAGGAGGCCTGCTTAGCCTGAGGGCAGACACACACACAAAGCACAGTGGACAGGCACTACCTTACAACTGAGGCCTGTTTGAAACAATGTGTGGTAATAAAGTCTGAGTGTCTGTGGGCATTTTCAGTAAGTGTGCCCTAATTTGCAGCTTCTGCTGTGACTATTGGGCTGAAAGGGAGAAAGATAAGGACATAAGTCTGATTGTTCATCTCTTTCCGTCAACAGATTATCTTGACGTTTCACATCAAGCAGTGTAATAGGAAATATCTTTGTGTTAGCTTTTGTTATCCATTGCATGTAGAATATATTGGCATTCTACAATCAGGAGCATCAAATTATTGAGAATGTCAGTTTATTTCAGTGATTCAATTCAAAAAGTGAAACCCATCCATTACACAAACACAGACTGATATTTCGGTGTTAACATTTAAATCTTTTGTAATATTCAATTTTTTCTAAGAAACCAAATGTATATGTTTTCATTAGCTGTAAGCCAAAATAATCAAAGATAATAGAAATAAAGTGATGAATCTAAACAAGTTTCACTTAAGTTAATCACTGGGGGAAAAAAACATTAGGACTTTTGTTAGCGGAGCATTTGCCTTGGTTCTATTTAACATGATGAAAAGATTTTGGTTGCTTGTGCCGCTGAGAATCTTCCCAATAACCTAACTAAAAAGGTACATTTTAGCTGGACTGTACTAAGATTTAGAAATACTTCTTCTTGTGTCGTCTTTCAGGGAAAATTTAGGAAGACGACTGTCGTCTAATTTCTTTTACATAGTCCCAAGTTCACATGCCGGATGCAAATGCAAATCCACGTTGGTGTGACCAATTAATTTCTGCAATTTTGGTGACCGGCAAGCTTTATTGCTTTGTGTCTTTGTACCTCCCACCTCCCGTCTCTCTCTGTCACACACTGCCTTTTCATTATATAGGCTGAGTTCTGTTGCCTGTGTGCTCTGCACCTCAGTGCTTCCTGGTACTGAGGGGAAACTGTCTTGGCAAGCATATCCAATCCTAATCATATAGAAGTGTGTGCGTGTGTGTGTTTGTGTCTTAATGCCGGCTTGGCCAAGCATTTAGTTTGGTGGCCCTTGTGCCTGCATTCAGTGATTGTTGTGTTATTTTTTATCTACACACACACACACACACACATTCACACCTACACACGCAGACACACACACACACACGCAGACATACCCTATTGTGACTGCAGAGCAAACTGGGAATTCGCAGCCTGCAACGTGAGGAGGAGATTGGCTCTGCTGAGTGTCTTGGTGACTTGCCAGCTCTAGTTTGTCTTTGTTCATCAACGTGTGCTTGTGGTTTTGTGTTTGATGGACTTACATGCATCTTTGACTTTGAATGATTAAGGTTATTTGTAATACTAGTGGGACAAAAGTCTAATGTAAATATTATAGCTGCACAGCAGCAGTTTTCTAGGACACATATAAATTAATAAACATCAAATCTCATTCTGTCTTAGTTTTTCACAACCTTGCCACACTGTGAACATTGCCAGCATATGACTCATTGCTGCAGGAAGTTTTATAACACTGGCTATTAATCACTGATGTTAAAACATCGTCCTCAGCAACACCAAACCTCAAAACTACTGCACACACTCACTATCATCTTTAACTGCTTACATGGTTGCTACAAGGTCATGAACAATCATATGACTTAATGCAGAGTTAGAGGATTGTAAGAGTATTGTTTTTCTAACTTCTTGTTGCAGCTAGCTGTGCTGCCGTGCTAATGCTTGTATGTTTCAGCTGTGTTTTTATTTTTTTCTATTGTCTATAACTTTTTACAACAAACAAAGATTAATTGCATGGCTACTGATGGAAAAATATTTATGCTGTTAGTGTAAAGTTTATTTTCAAGTTGCTATCTCCTTCCACCAACACAAAGGGATTTTTCAGGCAAATCAGATCCTGCATTATAATTATAGAACTCTTAAAAGCAGGTTTGTTGCCATGGTAAACTGTTACTGTATTGTCAATAGATAAAACTATGAACATGTACTTAATTACAGTGGATGTTCAATAAAAGACTTTTGCATGTATGTATGAAAGAAACAAAAATACAGTATTATTACAGCCTTTGCAGATTCTTTTCATTTGACAAACACATAAAACCTTTTGGAATCAATGTTATTTAAACCTACTGCAGTCAAGATTTCCCACCATCTAAATTTATTTTAGTTCACCAGGTCAGTGTCTGGTTCAGTGTCTGGTTCCACACAGTTACATACCCCGAAGAAAATCCGTGTTATTCCGACAAAAGTCAGTGACAGATCGCCTAATGTGGGTTGTAAATCTTTGTTTCCAAGGATGTTAAGTAAAAATGGACTCAAAGCTAACTTTTTATTTGCTGCTTTGCAGATTTTTGTTTTTAAAATAAGAAAACCATGTATCAGGCGTGTACTAAATAAAATTTTAATTGCATCACATATTAGACTTCATTTCAAAAGTAGAGTTATCTCCTTATATTTACCTAAATATCACACGCAGCTTTAAAGCACCAGCTATTCACTAAAGGAAAGGTCTGGACTTAAAGACCTTTGCATATGATTGTCTCACTGAATCAAATTAGAGCTTCCAGGTTTAGCGTATGCTTGACTAATCAGCACTGAGCTGGTTGAGAACCTTCCTGCTGGCACTCTTGAACATTGTGAACAGTTAATGAACAAAAGCTCTGCTGATGTGGAAGTACTTTCCATCTCTGATTTAGATTGATTCAGAAACTTTTCAGTCTGTAGAGAAAAATGCAAAAACACCAGCCATCACCACTTAGCCATAAAATAAACAGTTAAAATTTCTGTTAGTTTGTCCTTTCAAGATGTGTTGGTTGGTTTGGGTTGGAGGGGTGGGGGACAGCGCAACTTATTGTCAGATGTTTCTCCTGTGATTAAAAAAACACTCATGCATCTCTCATATAAAAAATATCCTTACAGACATTAATCTGCTCAGCATTATTCTGAAATTCCATTTTAAGCCAGAAATAAATGGGTTTTTTAGCTGTTCACATGGATTTTTGCAAGGTTTTTTCAGTCTGAGTACATGTGAAGTTTTGGAACCCAAGTTTTGCATCCCAAGAACGTACTTTTTTCCATATGTAAAGTTCTGGCATGCTCTGTCTGTCTCATGCTTGACTCATTCTTCTCTGCATTTCTTATCTGTCCACGACGCACAGGAAGGCAGAGAGCTTACCTGCCTCAATTTTCTTATGTGGAGATCCACACCTGCCCATTGTTCACATACATACTGGGATTTCTAAAGTACTATTAAGCCTTGATAGGAGGAAGCTGTTATTACATAGGCACCTCCTATTGTGAGTGTGTGTGTGTGGGAAAGAGTTTAGCTGTGACATCTTGGGAACAACTTAATTTCAGAACTAATTTACTACACATGCACCCCTTTCATACATGTTTTGCCTTCTGCCTTTGTAGATTTGTATTAAATATTTTAGTTTCAATTATGACTTTTGATGGCAGTTTTTCAAGGCAGGCAGTCACTCCAACACAATGCAGCACAACAATCGCACATACAGCACTGAGAAGTCTTTCACAGGGTGGCCTTGCAGCGAGAAGAGTTGGAGATAAGAAAATGAACAAAAGTGAAAAAAATAAATACAGCCTCCAAAATGCCATCAAGACATTTTCATCTCATTTTTATGTCATGGAGTTTTTACCCTTTCTGTTCTGTATCTATCTGCTCTCCTCTTTGTTCATTTCCTCTACTTTACTCCTTTTATACCTCCTGCTCTTAATTTTTCTCCTCCTCTCCTGGCCAGCCTCTCCTCTCTTGTTGACAGCTCCAGTTAATTTAATGTCAGCTCTGTCAGCTCGCCTCATCACCACGAGACAAACAGATCTGAGTGCTGGAGACTGTGAGAGTGACAGAAAAGAAAGGCGCAGAGAAGAAGGAGAAAGATTTTAAAAAATGCCAAACAAAATGAAAAATCGATAAATGGGTAAGAAAATAAACTACGCTGGCTATCTCTCTCTCTCTCTCTGCTTTTCTCTCTCTCTCTCTGCCAGCCTTCCCACAATCCTTTGCCTCTTACAAGAGAGGCAATTACAATTTCACAGGTTGAAATTAAAATTCCCTGTGGTACTTGTGTGTCTGTGTGTGTGTATTCCATGAGATACAGCAGGCTGTCAAAGTGATTTCAAGCTGTTTATAGCCTAAGCTCACAAAATGGATCCTTGTGGAGCAAAAAGAGGGAAAGAATCTAAATCTGCCCTCCAAACCCCCCCTTTTCCTCCCCCCTTTCCTTTTTTTCCCTACAAAAAAATCTAATTCCTTGAATATTAATTGCCTGGCTGAGTCTTGACGATCAGCTTATTTGTTTATGAGGCTGCAAAAAAAAAAGCACCCATAATCCCTGTCTCTTTGCCTTTCTTCTGCTTGCATTAAACTCTATTTCTGCCCTTTTTATCTGCCCCCCCCCCATTTTCCTTTTCGATGGAACATTTAGTTTTTGTGTTTTTCCAAGGGAAACAACAAGGTTTTTTTTGGTTGTTGTGGCTGTGTCAACTGATATTGAAGCTCTAATATCTGATTTCTCATGCTGCATTATTCACATCCCTGAAGATTTATAGCCCACGTCAGGTTTAGTTTTCAAGCACCGGAGTTTAGCTTGATGTACTTCCATTATAACAGTATCCACACCTTCCAGTCAGTCTATCCTTTTCTCCTTGGTACTCTTTGTAGGCTACCTGATCTCTCTAAGTGTTCCTATTGGTCACCAGTTTTATGGGGTATCAACCATATATTTAACCAAAGAACGTCAACTGAGCCTACTTTGTTTTATAATTACAAGAAACGTACAGTTCGGGACTATCAGTAACAAAATCCTGATGTTCACTTGGCGGATATGTAAAATCTGAAAGCTGATCTTCTTACTCAGTAACTTCAACTGTGGCTTTTAGAACAGCACCATAAGGCACTAAGGGACATAAAAAGAATGATCATTACTATTTGGTGAACAACTATCATACTTTTTAATATAAATGTATTGTGAAATGTGTGGAAAAAATGCTAATAGTCCAATTACATAATGAGGTTTTTACACATAAATGTTTTCACGGTTGGATATCACTACAAAAAGTACAATTGCTATATATTGAATGAACAAACCTGTGACTGCAGAGTGGTATTTTATTGTTCAGAAACTGTCATTTGTGATGCACACAGAATTAAGATTGTTTTTAAAAGCAGCAAATTAACAAAGTGTGCTACTTTGACATCTGCCCTTTGTTCAATGATGTTATGGACACCTTGAAGACCTAAAAGCTGTTTTGTGCAGCTTTAAAATATTCTTTTTGAGGTTCACTGTGCAGTATATACTCTGAATGCTCTTGTTGCGAAGATTTGATGAAGTTAAGTCTCGGTGTGTCTGCCGTCTGATACTTTAACAAAGCATACAGTTTGTGAACAGACACATACACTTGTATGCTGAATTTGGGGTAGAGCTTCAGCTGATGGTGATAGTCAGACATCTACCAAAAGTAAAACCGTAAAATGGACAAATATGTAAGGAAGTAGAAAGAATAACCAATAAATTGTTCATGATGTCACAGTTCAGTGTGAAAATGTATGCCAACACTTGTATTGAAGAGTTTTGGGAGTGAAGCTAAGTTAGTTTAAACTAATTGTAATTAGTTTAAGACTCATTAGTACCTCTGGTTTGGGTTCAAACCACCAATTCACAATGCAAAGCAAAAGTGAAGACAAAAACATTCTTTGGAGAAAGTTATGTTTCATTAAACCATATGCTGAATTTGAAATCAATAACATTTTGGAGAATTGATTCTATTTTATGGATTATCACTGCAGTGATTGATCTAATTTAGGACTTCAAAAGCGGTTTCAAAAACGGCCTTATGTGACGTTTCTTAGACATTCAGGGAAGGGTGGCTTCATTGTCTGAAAAGACCAGCGTTGAAGCAAATAAACCAGCTGTTATAGCTGGTCAGTTAGCAGTAGCTGCGTGGGGTGCTAAGTGAGGCTTCGGTTGCGGCACCGTTAACTTGGAACGTTGTTCCCCCACATACCGCTCCCGTTTCATGGACAGCAATCCTCTCAGCAGCTCCCGGCTCGTTCAGCTCTCAGCTCTTGTTTTGGCAAGTTAGCGGCACAGCAGCTGGCTGACGGAGCATCAGCAAAGAGAGGCTCCCTCTCTCTCTGTGGAATCTGTAATTCAAAAGATTCTTTCTGCAGTTTCCAATAAGTCATTCTAGACTTATTTCATCAGCCGAATACCGTTCACCTGATCAATCGGCAGACTGTGGAAGTTTTTCAGATCCAATGAGCTTCTTCCAGAAACTCGATTCCTCCCTTGCCAGAGAAGGACAAGGTTAGTGCACAGTTCTCTCCTGATTTGAATCCGGTTAGTCTCACTGGCGAAAGCGGAAGAAGTTCAAAGCAGCAGCTGCTTTGATGAGTTTGGACGATCACCACTCCTCCTCTTTCTATTGAAGCTAAGTGTTGCGTGATCAGCACTCCTACCGGCGGGAGGTCTGTGTTTTAGTCCGGTAACCATGGCTGTGTTTCCAACAACAGGCACACTACAACAGTCTGAAGACAGCAGTTAAAATGTACCTTATCTAACATCAGCCATTTGGAAGTTAGAGTTGCTGTTTGAGGCAGATGACTACTAAATTCCAATGTGCAACTTTACCTTTACCACTTGTCTTTGGTGACTGAAATGTTCTTGCTTTACTTTCACAGCCTTCTCTGAGATGGTGCATTAGATGGAGTATTAAAAAACCCTGAGTTTATATTGATTTTGTCAATTTTGCCCTAAAGATTAACTCACTTTAAAGTGGTAATAGTTTCTGTCAGAAATTTTATGATGGTGACTATTAAAACAGATAGCTGTTTCATTCCTAATGGGAACACGGGAACATGATTTATTTCAGGGATGCCTGACCTCAGTTGGGGCCCATCGATCCATCTATCTGTCTGTCTGTCGGTCCATCGGTCCGTCATCTATATCACTTATTCTTGCAGGGTCACCGGGTAGCTAGTGGTAGAGACACACAGGACAAACAACCATTCACGCACACACTCATACCCTAACACTGTACCCTAACAGTGTTTTTGTACTGTGGGAGGAAACTGGAGTACCTGGAGGATAACCCCGGATTCACAGGGAAAACATAGAATTCCATGCAGAAAGACCCCAGGCCAGGATGTTTGGATGTCTCAATTAAAATTAGCAGAATGCAAACTGTAGACTTTTGGAAACAATACTCATGAAGCTCGAGCTCTCTTGCTGTATATGCTGACAATGACAAAGCCATTGTCAGCAGCTGTAAATCTGTTATTTAGCATGTATTTGTTTTCTCTCAGGCCTCCTCCTTCAGATTATTCAAGATTTTAAAATACATAGCAGTAGTATTAGTATTTGTATAAGTATTCGTATGAATGATGTTATAGTTTATTGCTGTATGTCTAAATGAAAAGAAAAAAGAACTGATTCCAGGAGTCCAGCAGTGCAGTTTGGTGAATAGAAGGTGTTAAGCCAAGCTGAACATGTTTGAAGTCCAGTTACAGTGTGAGCAGGTTTTTCCCCCTGCATGGGCAGATAGAAATCCCTTAGCAGCTGGATGCAGAGTGATTACAGACTGCTGTGCAGCAAGTGGAAATTACTGCTGCTGTTCTCCTCTCATACTCAACCCCACTTATGTAGACTTGAGACTTCAGCAAGGTTGACGAGGTCACACCTCAGGCAAAACCCCACTCATTCACTTCCATCTGCATTTTTTTTTGTCAGCTGTCCCCACTATGAGAACAGGTTTAAGGGCTCTTCACCAAACTGTAGGGTTCTTTGGCGGAGTGGCTGCAACATAGTTGGCGACAAAAAAGTCGTTTTAGAGGATACGCTCTTTCCTCATTTACTGTGTTCAGATGCTGATTATTTTTGAAAGCCACTTTTTATGGAATCCAGGTGAAATAAAACTTTTACATTAAAGAAAATGAGTCATGGAAACTCATATCAATCCCAACTTTGCTCTCTACATAGTGACAGAGAATTGGTGACTGGTCTTTAATCCTTTTTAAGGGCAGTATGTAATAAACTACAGCCCTTTAAAAAACACTTCAAGGTGGGTTTAGGGTGCCTTTTTTCACGTGTTATGTGCACAGTGTAAAAACACACTACTGAATAACTGTCAAATTATTGAATCAATTATCAATCAAACTTTCTTTAACACCTTTCACACAGCCAAATGTAACATAGAGTGCTTTACAGAGGTTAAAAAGAGAACAGACATACACACGTGCTCAAATTTGTTGGTACCCTTACAGCTCATTGAAATAATGCTGCATTACTCCTGAAAAGTGATGAAATTGAAAGCTATTTTATCATGTATACTTGCATGCCTTTGGTATGTCATAGAATAAAGCAAAGAAGCTGTGAAAAGAGTTGAATTATTGCTTATTCTACAAAGATATTCTAAAATGGCCTGGACACATTTGTTGGTACCCCTTAGAAAAGATAATAAATAACTGGATCATAGTGATATTTCAAACTAAATAGTTATTTTAATTAGTATCACACGTGTTTCCAATCTTGTAATCAGTCATTCAGCCTATTTAAATGGAGAAAAGTAGTCACTGTGCTGTTTGGTATCATTGTGTGCACCACACTGAACATGGACCAGAGAAAGCAAAGGAGAGAGTTGTCTGAGGAGATCAGAAAGAAAGTAATTGACAAGCATGGTAAAGGTAAAGGCTACAAGACCATCTCCAAGCAGCTTGATGTTCCTGTGACAACAGTTGCAAATATTATTAAGAAGTTTAAGGTCCATGGAACTGTAGCCAATCTCCCTGGGCGCGGCCGCAAGAGGAAAATCGACCCCAGAATGAACAGAAGGATAGTGCGAATGGTAGAAAAAGAACCAAGGATAACTGCCAAAGAGATGCAAGCTGAACTCCAAGGTGAAGGTACGTCTGTTTCTGATCGCACAATCCGTCGCTGTTTAAGCGAAAGTGGGCTCCATGGAAGAAGACCCAGGAAGACTCCACTTTTGAAAGAAAAACATAAAAAAGCCAGACTGGAATTTGCTAAAATGCATATTGACAAGCCACAATCCTTCTGGGAGAATGTCCTTTGGACAGATGAGTCAAAACTGGAGCTTTTTGGCAAGTCACATCAGCTCTATGTTCACAGACGAAAAAATGAAGCTTTCAAAGAAAAGAACACCATACCGACAGTGAAACATGGAGGAGGCTCGGTTATGATTTGGGGCTGCTTTGCTGCGCCTGGCACAGGCTGCTTTGAATCTGTGCAGGGCACAATGAAATCTCAAGACTATCAAGGCATTCTGGAGCAAAACGTACTGCCCAGTGTCAGAAAGCTCGGTCTCAGTCGCAGGTCATGGGTCCTCCAACAGGATAATGACCCAAAACACACAGCTAAAAGCACCCAAGACTGGATACGAACAAAACATTGGACTATTCTGAAGTGGCCTTCTATGAGTCCTGATCTGAATCCTATCGAACATCTATGGAAAGAGCTGAAACTTGCAGTCTGGAGAAGGCACCCATCAAACCTGAGACAGATGGAGCAGTTTGCTCAGGAACGGTGGGCCAAACTACCTGTTAACAAGTGCAGACGTCTCATTGAGAGCTACAGAAAACGTTTGATTGCAGTGATTGCCTCTAAAGGTTGTGCAACAAAATATTAGGTTAGGGGTCCCATCATTTTTGTCCATGCCATTTTCATTTGTTTTCTTATTTACAATATTATGTTGAATGAAACATCAAAAGCAAAGTCTGATTTCTATTAAATATGTAATAAACAATGGTGGATGCCAATTACTTTTGTCAGTTTCAAATTATTTCAGAGAAAATTGTGCATTCTTATTTTTTTGTGGAGGGGTACCAACAAATTTGAGCACGTGTCTATATCCACTAGAGACACAGATTAAAAATGATCAAATTGAGTAAACAGACAAAATAAATAATTGTAACAATGATTATCAAGATAAAGGAATTAATACTGGATGGCGTTAAAAAAAAAGCCGGGTGAGTTTCCCTCCCTTCAAGTTTGTCTTGTAAAAAAAAGAAGTTCAGTTCAAAGTTCTCAAACTGAGCACTCCACTCATGAACTCATTCATATGAACACAAGCATGCACAGCACTGAAGGCTCATACTATGCACAACACCCTTCACTAATTATTGTAGTTATTCTAGGGTTATGCAGCAAGACAATAATCCAAATCCCAACAGTTAAGTTCACCTCACAAAAGCTAAAAAAAATAAATGGGTTTGCAGATCTATGGTTTGGAGTTTGGAGTCAAAGACTGAACTTGCTGATTTGCCATGAGATGCTGTGGCATGACTTTATGCAGACACATTAAGCTAAAAATAAACCCAGAGTGGCTAAATTAAAACAATTCTGCAAAGCATGGTCTATAAGAAGGCAACTAACTTTGTCACAGCACTGTATGTGACAATTTCCGTGGTAAAACAGGCTCAAGTTAACACAGGTATAAGAACTAATTACATATACCTAAATAAACATTAGGTGGTGTGATAAAGTAGTTTTTGATATATCTCTATTCCCTAAAATCAAGTAAGTCATAGATGCAGCCTGGTTTGTGACATCACGTTTTGCTGACCTGTGCTTTTTTCTTTCAAATTCATGGCATCCCATGTCTTTTTATATGAATGTTTGTACATGACTGTATGCTTAACCATGTTAAGGACTTTAAAGTGTGAAGGTTTTCCAAAATTTGCTCTGAAGTTGTTTTCTGGTGACAGGTTAGGTGAAGAAACGCACTGGAGAGGTCAAGTGGGGCTGTTCAGTTTTAGTCCTGGAGTGGTACTATCCTGCAACCTTTAAATGCATCTCTTCTCCATTGGACCTGTATCAAATGACTGAATTCCTTCATCATCATGTCATTCAGCTCTGCAAAAAGCCTGGTGAAGAGTCATTCATTTTATTCAGGTGTGTTGGTGAAGGGATGCATCTAAATGTTCCAGAATAGTAGCTCTCCAGGACTGGACATGGGCCACCCTGTGGTAAAGGAAAGATCAGAGTTTTTCCACCGAGAATTCTGTCACGCCAAGAATTTACCTTGTTTGATATACAAATCCAAATACATGTGGTGTGCTGTTACCATCTTCTACAGAACACTAATCAGTCTCCACTGATCCTCCTGTCTGACAACCTCCTCCTTCTTCCCACTCCATTTAACTGTAACTTCATTCTTCTTCTTCATTTTATTGGTATGAAAGCTGAGAACTTGAATTCTCTTAGCCCCTCTCACCTAACCCCCTACAGCTTTCTTTTTTCTTTTTTTCTCCATCTTTATCTGTGTTCCTACCCAGTCAGATTTAATCCTGTTAGTCATGGTGGATACATAGAGTCCCACTCACTGTGCTTGACTCTGTTCCACAGAGACATTTCCCACTGTGACCCTATACAGATTCAGTTGCACGCGCACAGCACACATTTTCTTCAGCAGCTAAACATGCATTCACTCTAAGCACATCTACATTTGCTGTTTATGATGTAAATTATATATTTTTGATACATTTGAAATGTGGATTTTATCCGACATGCAAAAGATACTGATAGCTTCTTGGTTTTCCAGTTTAGCCCATTTTAAGTTTGTTGTTTTTAACCTACATTCTTTCAGCTTTTCACTATTGTTGTAGGAAAAAAATGCCAATTATATTCAACTGTCCCATAATAAATTACATTGTCTATGTTTTTCCATATGTTCTAAGGTTTTACAATATCTATCTACAATTTGCATATCATTTATTCTCTGAATGCATGTAACTGTGTTATAAGGTTGACATTAAGACCAAAATGCAGATTTAAATTGAATCATAAATGATAGACTACCAGATTTCTTGTTGCCATGAGAGTCTTATGAATCTAAGAGGAATATAGCTGCTTTGAAAGTTAAAAGCTAATGTACAATAATACAAAAATAGTCATTTAACATTAAACTTCAATCAACTGTCAGAGGGTTTGGGGAAATATTTTTAATCCACAGCTTGCTTTGAAGGATCTCATTGAATATTAGCTTATTTCAGCACGCTCGCCAAGTCCCTCCTGAGACCGTCTCATGACCTGCAGATTAAGACCCACAGCTTTTAAGCCCAAGATATCCTTCATTTGCAGGCCTACTTTGCTTTGATCTACCGCATCACTGTATCTAGAGCCTTTCAGAAGACATCAAGACTGAAAAGACAGTTTACAGATTTGTAAGCTTGCTGTGGTTTAGCAGAGTATCTCATATTGCTTTTGTAAAAGTTTGTATACATTCATTTGGGAAAAGAAGTAAAGGAAATGCAACATGCCTGCCATGGGGGATTTTAAATCTGCCATTTTAAAGCAAATATAAGACATGCCATTGAATTGTTTTTTCACAGTTGTCTGTGTTTACTACTTCAGCTGGGCATTAGTGTGGGGTGTTAGGTACTTGAACAGAGGATGCTCATAGCATAATTTCATGTGAAGTTCAAAATATGTGGATTCACAGGGCATGTCTATGCGTGCGGAACCCCTTCACACTCAAGTGAAGTGGGGGCAGCAGTAAAACTGAAATTGTTCCTGAGAGTCACTGGCAACCATGGTTATGGTGCTATTTACTAATTTTGTCTTGAAATGCCTTTGATTGGTCAAACATCCATACTGTATGGCCAATTTAAAAGGCTATGTTAGACACATTTCCATTGTTAAAGAAACAAATACAACACTTTCCACTCCTATTGAAAATCGTACAATACTGTTAGGAAATACATGTTTTTAACAAAATACCAGGGGTATAAATATGTTATACAGAGGCCAATGCCTATCAGCAACTCTTCAAAATAGGAAAGACAAGAGAATATGTCATACAAGTAAGGCCAATGTGTGTTGATCTTAAGTCAGGAAAGGGTTCCAAGTAATAAAAAAAAGTCACCCGAATGTATGATTTTTGTCTGGTGAAGTAAAAGTGAGCTGTTTGAACCCCAGATATGAAGGATGAGCCCTTTAAAGTTGACACCCTGTGTCTATGTTTGAAACTTTTATTTTGAATTCAGAAAGGAAGTTATTTTTTTTATTTGTGCCAGGTCTTAACAGAGTTGAGAAGCAATCACTTCATTGGACTGGCTGGTTACACTTGGTTACAAAAGCACTGAAGAAGACTTCTCCACTTACAAGCGATTTGTATGGCAGCATTTTGGCCACCCAGTGGGAAATATGGACAGACAAGATATGAATTATTTGTAAACTCTGTGAGAATATCACTCTAAAGTAAAGGGGTATTTAACAGCTTTTTTAAAATGAGTTTGGACTGCATTTGATTCTAGACCCAATAAAACTTTATTAAGATGCACTGTAATTTATGAACTATTTATTCTACTTGTAAAACCACTATTCGGGTAAACAGGTTAAACTTGATCTGAATTATGCTATAATCTTTATTGATTCGTTAACGCACAGTTTGGGATCTGCAAAATGTGAATTTTGTTTGTGAAAAAATTTGTGAACAAAGTTCAGTTCCTGTTCTGCATTTCTCTTCCTCCTCGCCTCTTTTAGTGTGTGTCTAGCTGCAATACTTCTGTATATTTTTTATTTGTCTATGCTCTCATGTCTCCTGTTCTCAGGTTTGCAGCAGGGAACGGTTTCGGGTCTCTTGAACCGTGTGTGCATACGTTCTGATTAAAGTCTTCTCGGTGGGAGCCCCTCCGATATTAATTAAACAGCAGATGCACTACCCTCGTACCGTCTGCCACCCTTATGTATATGTAAGTATGTGTGTGTGTGTCTGTGTGTGTGTATTTAATCCAACTTCGCCTCACCATGTGCAAGTTTTAAACCATATTGTACCCAGGACTGTTAGTGTCCTCCGTATGGCAGATAAAATATGCAGATACGATGAGTCATCAGGAGGGCCTGAGGCAGCACTTCTACAGAAGTACCTAATCTAATAAGTTACAAAGTGTAAATTGTTTGAAAACAGACAGAATCACCTATAACCTTACATGAACGTTCTTCACAAATGGATTAGGATGTGGAAATGCTGGGCACGGACCTAGAATACAGAGTTGTTTATCACTGTAACAGCTCAATACAGGACATATGGACTCACTCTAAGTACTGATTTAATTTCTGTAGGATCCAGCCACACTAAGAGTGTATTTGGGTGTTTGTGCATTTCGTATGTGTGCAGTGAGAGAGAACTAGATAGGACCTCTGCTGTGTAGACTCTAAAAGACAGCTAATTCTCAGCAGTTGCCTCCTGTTGCATCAGCCCCCAGTTCACAGAGGATTCAGATAAGTACCAACTAACATATTTGTGGAAGGATTTAGTGAACACAAACACATACACAAAGCAGATATTTTCTGATAGTGAAAGAAGCTAAATTTAATTTTTTTCTTAACTAAAAATATTTTATCATTATTGATCAAAATGTACCGTTTTGCTATACTCAACAATTTTTCTTAAATAAGGAAATATATACCTGTAATATACATTTTCAAAATGCAAAAAACCCCAACAACGAATCAGTTATTCTGTAAAAGGTACAAAAGAAACTTAAGTACTCTTCTTAAGAATGCATTTCAAATCTACAGTGTCTTACAGTTGTGTTCACATGCCTTGAACTTTTACATTTTTTGTGACAACCACAAATTACGATGTATTTTTATCTGTATTTTAGGTGATCAGCCAATAAATAGTACCTCATAACTGTGATGCAGAGGAAAGCCTATCTCTGCTAAAGAAAAGCATTCCCACAACATAATGCTGACTCCACCATGTTTTACTGTGGGGATGTTTAGGGTGATGTAGATTGTAAGTTTTGCTGCCATATTGCACATTGTAGCTGGCCAGAATGTTAACTCTTGTGCTCCCATCTAATAGAACACTTTTTTTCCACATGTCTGCTATGTCCCTTACATGACTTCTGGCAAACCACAAACCGGACAATATATATATATATGTATTTTTTTTTTAATAGCTTTGCTTTTGTTACTCATACATGAAGAGCATATCTGTGGTGGATTACTTGTCATATGAACAGATTCTCCCACCTTTGTAGCTCCTCTAGAGTTACTTTGGGTATCTCAGCTGCCTCTGCAACTAATGCGTTTTCAGTTTATGTGGAAAGTCATGTCCTAGTAGGTTTGCAGTTTGCCAGACTCTATCCAAGAACTACAGTGCTCTCTGACATATTCAAAGTTTGGAATAATATTTTATTTGATTGACTTTTCATTTTAATATAAAGAAATTAGTTAAAGCTGCCTAAATTATTTACAAAATCTGTAATATTTTCCTACAGCTTCACTATTCTGTACTACTTTATGCTGGTCATTCGCATAAAACCACAATAAAATGTATCAAAGTTTTTGGTTACTGAGAAATGTCCTTAATATGGTAACATCTATTCACAAACATGTTGTGATTGTTCTAAACAGAACATCAGTAGTCAGACCTAATATATCTCTGCGAGAAAACATTTGACTCCACTTTCACATCAACCAAATGGAGGTCTCATTTATTTATAAACATTTGTATAAATGTTTTGTCACTTTCTGACATGAATTTAAAAAACAAGTTTTTTTTTAACCCTTTTTGATTTACATTAACTTTTTAAATATTATAACATGGTGCACTCCTAATGGAAATGTCTGGCAAAACAAAATCACTCTATTGGGAAAGCTCATAACATAACATTTTTACTGAAATTTCCCAAGTTATAGTAACAATCACTTGTCTGATTCTATGTATCCTGTCTTTTAGTGAGACCTTGATCTTTCACTATGGTTATTTCAGAGAACCTATATTGGCCATATTCCTTCACCACCAGGATTTTAATTAATGTTTTGAGATAACCGGGGCTCTAATGGCACATCCGTGTTTATGTAGAATGGTGTAAGGGCTTAACAGATGGGAAATGTTGTTTCTGTGTATGAAGCCATATTACAAATGTGTTGCACTATGCCTACAGTTCTGCACACAAACACAGTAAGTACAGTACTCCAGGCACATGGCCCATGTTGCTTTTCAGAGATTTGGCAAGTCACTTAATGCCAAAGCTTTGTTTGTGTGTATACTTGTTGCCAAGTCATTACAACATCTCTGATACCCTCGGCCAACCAAATTGCAGAAAAGAATAGCAATTTTATATACATATATATAATAAGGATTTGATGTAGGCTGTGATCTTCCTCTCTCTCTCACACACACACGCACAGACACACACACACTCACACACACACTGCAACATGCCCCCACTCTGCTTCCCTCTGCTCTTCCTCCTATGGATCGTTTGATGTCTCCTCTGCTGCGGATCAATGGACCAGCTTTCTTCCCCACAGCATTGTACACACATCTGCTGTGGAAACAGAGCCAGTAGCTGGTCTGCTGGGACACACACACACATGCACCCGCACACGCATTCATACACACACACGTATGTCACACCTAATACTAACTACAAACTCCACAGTGAGATATTGACAAGGCAGGGTTCTGCTGAAGGAGGCCTGACCTCCTGAAAACCAATATGGCAGACTGACCCTGGGGGGAGGGGCCAATGGCACTGGCTGAAATCATTTGAATTATTATGACTTCAGGAGCTCACTGTGGTCATGATATTATCAAAGTAGTCTATATTTGTATCAAACGTGTATAAAGTAATGGCAATATTCTTCTTAGATTTAAAAACTTCACTAAACAAAGATTCAACTTTACTGTATGATTTTTCTCGACACGTCTAATCTGGATAGGATTAGGGTTAAACATTTGTACTGATATTTAGATCTACATAGCAGTTTCTTTTATCTTCCCTTCTGTGTAATTTTAAAACAACTCCTTTGATTAACTATTTCAGGATATTCCAGTTATTTATTAGGACTGTCAAAGTTAAAGCATTTATAGCATGTTAATTTCTTTAAACACCACACATTTTTTTAACTTACACACACAGGCTTCCGTACTGTTTCTGTCCGTACGGTTTAGACATTATTTCCTTCTCTCTTTTAACTGTTTATCTATGGGCCTAATCTCCCCTTTCTTCAAAAAGTTGTTTCTAAAACAGCTCAAATCTCTCTCCTCCTCCTTTCCTCTGCTCCTACTCTCCGCTGTTTGTGAGCTGTCAGCAGCTCTCAGAGCGCTGCTCAGAAGTGGCTGAGAGGGACATAAACAGGATGAAGCCTGGATTTCTTTTTATGTTGACAAAATTTTTTTGCAAAGCACCATTTTAATGGCGAAGCAACACTAGCATGAAAAATGATAAATACAAAAGGAACAAAGACGTAAGAAATGATCCCATTTCCAGCCTGTTACATCTGCCCTACTAAAAAAATGATTTACTTCGAAAAGATTAGTTAAACTCTGGTCATCTAAAGTAACATGTAAGTTAATTTGAAAAAGTATGTAAGTGTGGTGGAGGAACTTTGATGCTATGGGCCTGCTTTTTTCTAAATGACCAGGGAACCTTGTTAGAGTATATCACATCAAGAACTCTGTGAAATAACAAGACATTTTAAACAAAAATGTAAATTGGGTCAATATTGGGTATTTTAACAGTATACTGATCCAAAACATATGGCCAAATCAATCCCCTCCCTGAGCTGCCACCTTATCGTGGTGGAGAGGTTTGAGTGTCCCAATGATCCTAGCAGCTAAGTTGTCGGGAGCTTTTTGCCCCTAGTAGGGTCACCCATTGCCAACAGGTAGCCGAAGGCGGGGATCTTGGTGTTCTGATCCTTGGCTACAGAAGCTGGCTCTCAGGGGGTGGAATGGCACCTCTCTGGTGGAAAATGAGCCTGAGCTGGTGTGCAAGGTTGCAAGGTTCAGACTGGACATCATCAGACTCACCTCAATGCACGACTCTGGGTCTGGAACCAGTCTCCAGGAGAGGGGTTGGACTCTCTTCCACTCTGGAGTTACCTCCACTGAGAGGCATTGAGGTTAGCCTCCCTCTGCCTATCAGTGGGGGCATTGGTCCTGACTGTTGTTTGTCAAGTGGCAGATCAGATTACGCACACTTTTGAGAGTGGGTACTGGAGAGTGCTCCCCCAGGGGACTCCCTTGTTCTGCTGGGGGACTTCAACGCTGACATAGGCAATGACAGTGAGACCTGGAGGAGTGGTTGCTGAGGCAAAAACCTGGGCGTGGGAGGAGTTTGGTGAGGCCATGGAGAACGACTTCCGTACGGCTTCCAAGTGATTCTGGTCCACCATCCAGCATCTCAGCAAGGGGAATCAGTGCACCAACAACACTTTTTACAGTGGAGATTGGTGTGCTGCTGACCTCGACTCAGGACGTCCTGAGTCTGTTGAAGGAATGCTTTGAAGACCTCCTCAATCCCACCGGGACGACTTCCAATCTGGAAGCGGAGTCTGAGTACTTTGAATCGGGCTCTCTTATCTCCAGTGCAGAGGTCACCAAGGTAGTTAAAAAACTCCTCTGTAGCAAGGCTCCGGGGGTGGATGAGATTTGCCCGGGGTTCCTTAAGGCTCTGGATGCTGTGGGACTGTGTAGGTTAAAGTGGCTCTGCAATATTGCGTGGACATCGCGGGCAGTTCCCTTTGTTTGGCACACCAGGGTGACCTATTTAAAAAAGGGGGCCCACAGAGTTTGTTCCAAATACAGGAGGATCACACTTCTGAGCCTCCCTGGTAAGGTCTATTCGGGGGTTCTGGAGAAAAGGGTTGGACAGATAGTCGAACCTTGGATACAGGTGGAACAATGCGGTTTTTGTCATGGCCGTGGAACACTGGACCAGCTCTACACTCTAAGCAGGGTCTTGGAGGGTTCATGGGAATTCCCCCAACCGGTCTACATGTGTTTTGTAGACTTGGAGAATGTGTTTAGGTGTGTCCCTTTGGAAGTCCTGTTGGGGATACTCCGGTAGTTTGGAGTACCAGGCCCCTTGATATGGGCTGTTAGGACCCTGTACGACTGGTGTCAGAGCTTGGTTTGCATTGCCGGCAGTAAGTCTGCCTCATTCCCAGTTGAGAGTTGGACTCCACACTTTGTCACCAATTCTGTTCATAACTTTTATGGACAGGAGTTTAAGGCACAGCGAAGGTGTTGAGGGGATCCATTTTGGTGGCCAGGATTGGGTCTCTGCTTTATGCAGATGATGTGATCCTGTTGGCTTTATCAGAACGTGATCTACAGCTATAGCTGAAGCAATTCACAGCTGAGTGTGAAGCAGCTGGGATGAGAATCAGCACCTCCAAATCTGACATCATGGTCTTGAGGCGGAAAACGGTAGAATGCCTTCTCTGGGTTGGGGACGAGGTCCAGCCCCAAGTGGAGCAGTTTAAGTATCTGGGGGTCTTACACACAAATTAGGGAAAATGGAATGGGAGATTTATGGGCGGATTAGTGCGATGTCTGCAGTGAAGCTCTTGATTTACTATTCAGTCTACGTTTCTACACTCTATGGTCATGAGCTCTGGGTGTGAACCAAAGGAACGAGATCATTGATACAAACGACTGAAAATAAGCAAGGCAAGGCAATTTTATTTGTATAGCACACTTTCAACAGCAGGGCAATTCAAGGTGCTTTACATGATTTGGTGATTTAAAAAACCCCCACATGGAATATAACATTGGAAATTAAAAGTAAAAGAAACACACATTACACATGATACACAAATCAAAAAAGCAAGACAGCATGAACACATTTCATACATATGACATCAAGCATTTACTCGAAGGCAATTCTAAACAGATGGGTTTTTAGTCTCGATTTAAAGCAGTTCAGAGTTTCAGCAGCTCTACACTCGTCAGGAAGTCTGTTCCAGATAAGGGGAGTATAGAAACTGAAAGCTGCTTCTCCATGTTTAGTTCTGAGTCTAGGGATGTTTAGTAGGCTAGAGCTGGAGGACCTGAGTGGTCTTGGTGGTTGGTACTGTGACAACAGTTCTTCAACATATTTTGGTGCTAAGCCATGTAATGATTTATAAACTAGTAGGAGCATTTTGAAGTCTATTATCTGAGCTACAGGGACCCAGTGTAAGGACTTTAGAACTGGGGTGATGTGCTCTACTTTCCTGGTTCTAGTGAGGACGTGAGCAGCAACGTTCTGGATCAGCTGCAGCTGTCTGATTGACTTTTTAGGCAGACCTGTGAATATGCTGTTGCAGTAATCAATCCAACTAAAGATAAACGCATGGATGAGTTTTTCTAGGTCCTGTTGCGACATCAGTCGTTTAATCCTAGAATTGTTCTTCAGGTGATAGAAGGCTGACCTTGTGATTGCCTTTATGTGACCATGGAGGTTCAGGTCTGAGTCCATTACTACATCAGGATGGAGCCCTGGGGCACCCCACATTTGATTTCTGTTCGTTCTGATGAAAAGTTTCCTATTGAAACATAGAAGTCCCTGTTCTTTAGGTAAGATTCGAACCAGCCAAGTAGTGTACCAGAGAGTCCGACCCAGCTCTCCAGTTGTTCCAATAAAATATCATGATCAACAGTGTCAAATGCTGCACTGAGGTCCAACAGAACCAGTACTGTGGTTCTACCACAGTCTGTATTTATGCGGATGTCATTGAATACTTAGACGAGGGCAGTCTCGGTGCTGTGGTGAGCACGGAAACCAGACTGAAAAACATCAAAACTGTTTGTCATTGTTAGGAAGCTATTTAACTGCTGATAAACAGCTTTTTCAATAATCATACTGATGAATGGAAGATTATAGATTGGCCTGTAGTTCTGCATTAACGTGTTGTCCAGATTTTTCTTCTTTAGCAGTGGTTTAATAACTGCTGTTTTTAAAGCCTGAGGGAAGACACCTGACAAGAGTGATGAGTTCACTATTTGAACAAGATCAGACCCAATAACAGAATTCAGGCATTTTCTCTACATTTTTGTTGATTGGGGATGGCACTGGTTGTGGGTTCGATATTGAGGTACAGATTGACCGTCTAATTGTTAGAATCTTTTCAGTGAAAAAGCTGGGAAATTCATTGCAGGCCCTGGTAGAGTTTAGTTCAGGGGCTACTGTCACTAAAGGATTGGTTAGTCTTTCCACTGTTGCAAATAGAGTCCGTGCATTATTAATGTTTCTGTTGATGATTTCAGAAAACGATTCCCTAGCATCTTTTATAGTTAGCTGATATCTATTCAGTCTCTCTTTGTAGATCTCACAGTGAACCTGGAGTCGAGTTTTCCGCCATTTTCTCTCGGCTCATCGACACTCTCTTTTTTCACTATGTACCAATGGATTACTTGTCCATGGAGACTTCTTTCTACCTGAGACTACTTTCACTTTAGTTGGAGCAATGGAATCCATGATGTCTGAGATTTTCGCAAGGAAATTATCTACCAACTTATTTACTGAGTTTGAGTTGGGAGATGAGGGGGATGTGGTGGAAGGGTAAATACGTTTAAAGGTTTCTACTGAACTGTCCCCTAGAAAACGCTTTTTTATAGTGGTCTTACTGTGGCTGGATAATTTAGCAGAGATGGTACTTTGAAAGAAAAAACAGAAATGGTCAGATAATGCAATATTAATTACCGAGATCTTGGAAATATTTAAACCTTTGCTGATAATTAAGACCAGAGTGTGTCCTTTATTGTGTGTTAGTTGTTTGACATGCTGGGTCAGGCTGAAGTTGTGGAGAGTATCATCTAATGTTTTTGCTTGTCCATCTTGGGGGTTGTCGGTATGGATGTTAAAATTCCCCACAATGATTAGTTGGTCATTGTCAATACATATTATAGAAAGAAGGTCATTGTAATCATTAAAGAAGTTAGGGTTAAGGTTTGGTGCTTTATATAAACTTAGAAATAAAGCTTTTTTAGGCTCATTTATCTGGGAGGCTAGGCATTCAAAAGAAGCAAACGTGCCCAGGGCTACCTTTTTAAATTTCATTGAGTTGTGAAAAATGGTGGCTACACCTCCACCTCGTCTGTGCTTTCTGCTCTCACTTAAGAAATTGTAATTTGGAGGAGTAGATTCTATTAGTGCAGTTGTTTTGTTATTTTCACCTAGCTAAGTTTCTGATAAAAAAGGGCATGTAAATTATGCTCAGTGATGAAGTCATTGATAAGAAAAGACTTCCCAGATAGAGATCTAATGTTTAATAAAGCTAACTTAAATATTGTGATGATGGGCATCTGAACCTTCTGACAGGTTATCAATTTGAGATTTTGTTTAATATGAAAGCGTGTGGTTAACGGTTTATGTTTCCTGCTGCTGACAATTGCTGGTATGCTAAGTTCAGGGGGGGGTGCCGGGCGAGTTCTGGGGGACAGTAGGGGTAGATTTACTGCCCGGTTCCCTCAAATATCCGATATCTGTAATCATCAGTGGGGGGAAGCTCCCAGGCTTATTGACACTAGTCCCAGGCGTTTGGTGTAGTCTAAGTTTAGGTGTTAATTGTGTCCCAAATTTGATTTGCTCGTTCAGTCTGTCTGTAAAGTTTCTAAATGGAGACTCATTTGATGTGGCTGAGTCACAGGAAGATGAAGACTTAATCTCTGATGGTTGTTTATCTGTTTTCCGTCCTGTGGCGTCATCATGACTTGCTGTTTTTGTTCTCTGATATCCATGGGAGCCTCAAGGTCAGCTTTTGGGAGCAAGTGTTTTGCTTTATGATTTTGATAAGAAAAAAATGTTTGCTGCCAACAGCTTTACTCCGGCCTTGTTAAGATAACGTTGGCCTTTGAACAGATGGTTAGCACTTCCAAATACTTTGAAATTATTAATAAATGTGAACGACTTTTCAGCTGATTGTTTCTTCAACCATTTATGGAGCATGCAGAGTCTGCTAAATCTTTCATCATTCCCTTCAGGGACTGGTCCGCTGATGAGGATGTTTACGTTAAGTCCGTCAAGTCTCTGTAGGAGATCAGAAAAGTCTCTCTTCAGAATCTCTGATTGTCTCATCGCGATATCTGCTGATCCAGCGTGAATGACGAGCTTTTCCAAAGCAGGATGTTGGTCCAAGATTTTTGGGCTTTTTCTGATATTTCTCTCACTGTATTTTTGTACCAGCTGTAAACTCTGGTGTTCTTGCTACAAAAACCCTCAATTCCATTAATTGATCCATCTTGTATGATAACAATCTTTGCTGGGGGGGCTCGTACTTTGTTATGTGTCTGTTTGATGCGGCTGGGTTTCTCCTGGTGGCTTTGACTGGTCCCGGGGGCTGCGTCATCTTTCAGGGAACTCAGGGCTGTGAATCAGTTTTTAAGTGGGATTCCAGGTGGAGAAATATCTCTTGTTTTTGGCTGAAACCTCTTTTGTTTACTTTTAGCAGAAGCGGCAGTTCTGGGTTCAGAGCTTTCTCTGTGCCGGAGTTTCTTTTGTTTTTTCTTCCTCGGAGAACAAGCTGGGGTTGATGATTCCATGCGTTTTAAAGCTGGCCAGTGTTCATTAGAGTGCAGATTTCTTCCGCTCAGAATCAGAATCAGAATCAGCTTTAATGGCCAAGTATGACACATACAAGGAATTTGACTCCGGCAACTTTTCTCTCAGGCGCCTGTAGGGAGTCTCTGTGACACAGTTAGACCGATGTAACACCGGGCTGATAAGCTGTTCTCTATGTGAATTCAAAGGTAAAGTTGTGTCGTTTCCATAATCAGCGTGGAGATCAAAATTAATTTCCAGATAACGTAGCTTCGTTTCAATGCCCTCAATTCTGTGGAGCAGTTTTTCAAAATCCTCAGCTGAGCAAAAAGCCATGTTGACAAGTCCATAAAAAAGTAATCCAAGAAGAGATCCGGTCCAATACAATAACTCCAGGGGCTGGGTAGATAAAGTAACTAAGAAAAGGTTAAGAAAAGAAGACAAGAAAAGCAAACAGAAAATAAGATAAAGTGAACCGATCTGGAGAGAGACAGAGAGCCGCTGCTCCTCCTTTAGCAGTCAGACACTGAAAATAGTTTCCTCCGCTGGGTGTCTGGGCTCTTCCTTAGAGATAGGGTAACAAGCTTGGTCATTCAGTAGGGGTTCAGAGTAGAACCACTGCTTCTCCACATTGAGAGGAGTCTGGTAGGGATTCCTCATGGTGAGCTGTTCCAGGCATGTACCACCAAGCCGAGAGTCAGAGGAAGACCCAGGACATGCGGGAGCGACTATGCTTCTTGGTTGGCCTGGGAATGCCTTGGGATTTCCCCTGAGGAGCTGGTCCAATTGGCTGGATAGGTAAGTCTGGGTCTCTCTGTTTAAGCTGCTGCCCTGGTGACCCAGTCCCGAATAAGCAGAAGAAAATGGCTGAACGAATGGATGGAATACAGAAATGTTTTGATGGACACAAAATCAATTTTCTACCATGCTTTTAAGTCCCTAGACCAATATCAATACCAATAGAATTACTTTAAGATTTGAATTGAGCACTTTAGATTTCGTTTAAACAATTATTTCTTAATAAGGCATTTTTCCCCTCACTGAATAATGTGTTCAAATGAAATGTGGGCTTTTTCTATCTTTTGGTGTGAGATTATGCTTTTAGGGCTTCCTCCATTTTTAGGATGCCATTAAATGTGGCCAGCACCGTATAAAAGTAAAGGATGAAAATATGGTGCCTGTTTTCAGCAAATTTGAACTAGATTGGTGTATTATGTGAGTTTTGTTGAAATCAAAATACGAAAAGAAATGCAATTGAACACAGGTCTCAAAACACAATTGTTTATTAAAGTGATAGCCTTTGTAACATTACAAATACTGTTAATTTCTCAGGCCACAGCCCAACACACTTCCAAAAAAAAACCCCACACAAAAACAAAACAAAAAACAGACAAAACAAAGAAAATAAAATATTTTCAGTCTACCCAAAACCTGCAAAAACCGCTCCACAAATGCAAATCATAGCTCTTGATTTAGCTTTGCATAAACCAGTTCACAGCTAATGATCTCCATTAAAGGATAGCTGGTGTTAGGAGACCAAAACACAATATACTTTGCTCAATACCAGCTAAGTGTTTATGTATGTCTGTGAGTTTCTATGCTAGTAAAGAATAATTGTTTTATGAGCTGCTCTGACCACACAGGGATGCAGACTAAAACCCAAAGTGGATACTAAAGTTGAGACAAATTTGTGGTTTTACATAAAAACAGGCAGTCTAAAAAATGTCAACCAAACAGTGCTAGATGGAGCAGGGGTAAACAAAATCCGAGAGGTGATCTCTCAACATAAAGCACACCAAACATGCCTTATATGTGTAAGCCTTCATATGAGCAGTCTGTGAAGCCAAATAGGACAACAAGGTGTAATTGTTGTAATTGAGGGGGGTGTAATTGTGATCATGCTTTTAAATCTGTGGGGGAGGGATGGGAATGTGGTTTATGTAGGGTCATTCTAATTTCTAAAGCACTTTCAGTTGCAATGTTTGCATGAAAAGCGCTTTATAAATAAAGTTTGATTGACTGATTGATTGATTGAACAAAACCCATACATATAAAACTCTGGCACTGCCACTCGAAGGACAGAGAGTATGCAGAATGGTGTAACACTATGTTAAGTAAAAGTCGTTATGATTTTAAGAATGTCTCTCATTGGGTCCAAAGCGTTATACTAACTAGTGGAAAAACACACAGAAAGTAAAGCAATACTCAGGTAGATTTGATTGTTTAAACTTTAAATTTATGAATAAAACAAAAAGTGCAAGAACTAAGATGTGGTTAGTCTGTACTTTACATTACCATTAAGTTATGATTTTTCTGTCTTGTGTTATTTCGGCTGTAAAAACACGAAAAAAAGAAAGTGTGTGAAATATACATTTCTTTTGCCTATTTTGGAAGTTGCATAACACTTTTTTTTAACAGCAACCATTACAGAATCCACTGCTTGGAGCATCCTGCCTTCAGATTCCACACTGCATGTTAAAATTGGAAAAATAAAACATGCTTTTTGGATTCTCCAACAACTACATTATGGAGTTAAATCACTGCAGCAGAAATTGCCTCTGATATTTACAGAAATACACTTGACACGATTGTTATAGCGCTTGTTATTCAATCAAGCAAAGAACTGGACAGTTATTGGGGACATTGTCATTAGGAAACAGAAGAGCTTTGCTTTGTGGAAGAGGAAGACATTCATTTGTGCACCACTGGCAGTACAGTCACACCTTGGATGTGAAAGCTTCTGTTGAATCGATCATACTGCACACTCATTACATTGCGTGTCAAGGGAGAACCAATTGTGGGACGTTATTGGCCAAGAAAAATACAAGACTTGCAATGGGGGAATGTATTTGTAAATATTAACTCAAAAAAATACACAACCACATATATAACATCCAATTTGCTTGCTTTTTACTCCTAGAGATATACTGTATGCTTTGTGAAAAAAACATGGGTCTACTAAAGTCTTATCTTCAGTCTAACATTCATTTTTTATTACAAAAAGTCATTTAACACACACTTTTTCTCAATTACTAATACAGTAAAACAGCTGAGTGAATTTGCCCAAGCAGATGTTTCATACTGGGGATTGTTTTCTAAGTATATGTTTGATGAGGCTGAAATGCTATTTGCTTGTTGTAATCTACAGTCAGAGTAACACTGATGTGTAGTTTGAATTACAAGAAAATCAATGGATTAGAAGAAAAAGACAAGCCTCTCCATAGTTAAGGATCTGATTGTTTATTTGATAACTCCTCTTTCAAGATTTGATTAAAAAAGACACTGGGCTGCTACAAGGAGCTTCCAATGGCAAGTGACGAGTCCTACACTATTGTTTTCTGTTAATTATGTTTAATTATAATGAAAGAAAAACAGGTTCTGATAATGCATCGCTAATGTTATCAATGATGACTCACCGTTTTTATTTCCAAACAATTCCTTACCTTTTCAATTCGATGACCTTCCTCCTCCATATTCGCTAACGTAACGTAACATGCATAACTTTGTTTGACTGTCATGAGTATTTGAAATGTCCATTTACATGAAGTACAAGTTAGTAAAACCTAGATTAATTTTCTCCTGTCCAGGAGAAAATTAGCAACGTTGGCGTCTGTCTTCAAATTCTTCTCTGTTTTCAGCCGTCTTCCTCTTGCAAAGGCATCTCCTATACAAATCCTTGTTTTATTTCGGACTTCGTCACGACGTATTTCTGAATAATAACGAGGTCTTTTAGGTGTAGTACGTTAGACATTTTTTTATCAGAAACACTTTTGTAGCTTCAGCTCAGCCCACAGGTTTTCTACATGAGTTAGGCCTAGGACTGAGATGGTAATGGATGAAGATTGAATGTGTCTCCATTTCTATGTTGATTTGACCAAATGTTATGGATCAAATCCTGATAAAAGGCACAGTGACAGCCCAATCATAGTTTACTGTTAGAATCCTGGTATTTCCAACAGTTCATGATACCATGCACTATAAAATGGTATTCAGGGCCTTTAGAATAGAAACAGGCCTACAGTGTCACAGCTATATGGGTGTGTCTTAACAGTGGGTGTGACTCCTTTTTCACATCCTTTGTTTTATACCAGACCCACCTGGAGTGTTTGTGGCCAACCACACAGTTTTAGTTCTCAGTAGAGTTTGGCAACCTCCACATGTTTATGTTTGTGATAGTAGGTTATAACGTACTTTTTTGAGATAACTTCCAAACAACTAGCTGGCATGCAGATAGTCTTTTTAACTAATGGCCCTTTCCCACTTGTACCTACTCATAACGGCATTAATCATAGGGTAGCTCTGAATTAATCACAATTAATTAACATGCCTAAATGTGACTGAAAAAGTATAATTTTCCTTGTAAATAAACACAAATCCGGAAGCTGTTGTTCTTTTTTTAAGGAAGTGCAGGAGAGAAGCATGGACGTTTTGTTTTTAATTCAACTATCACATTTACATGTGGCCCTTTTTAACTATTAATGTTTTAGCCAGTTGATAAGGCAAACTAACTGGTTAACATTTTCTAAATTTAAAGCTGACCGTTTCTTGTTAATTCTGCACAACCCTGAGCATCAACTTTATGGGACTATCCTACAACAACAGAATGTCTTCAGTCAGAGGCTTCACAGTTTCGCTGTAACACAGACTATACAGGAGATTCTTCCTGCCCACAGCCATCAGGATCTACAACAACAGGTTGAAAAATTAAATAGTATAAGCTACAACAACACTGAATTTCTGAACAACAGAGGGAATATACTGCAATACGTGTTCAAATAGATTGACACAGAACCTTTACATTACTCTCTGGTTCCCACTGTTATTATTTGCAGTTATCTTGCAGCTGCAGTGTTGGTTAGTTATGTTAGCTTGTTAGTAAGCCAAGGGTTACCTGATTGTGAAGTTATCCTGCAGATTGCTGCATTTTTAATCATCTCCTCGTTTCAATTAATTCTTCTAATCGCTTGCAACCAAAGATGTCTTTTGTTTGCCTTGGAAGGGGCGAGTAAATGGAATGTAAGTTTGTTGTTTTTATCAAAGTGAACAACAGCACAAGACATAATCGCGTCTCTTTCTGCAGATTACACATGCTACACATGCAGCAGATCAGGTAGTGAAGTAGACAGATAATTAAAGAAATGGATTGCATTAATTCTAGAAATTAATTGACCTGAGTTAACGCATTAATTTTCAAGGCAGAGCGCTCAGCACAGGAGAGTTTGCTCAGAATAATAAAATTGCTTTCGCAAACTACAAAGCATTCATGTTACACATGCAAAATAAACATGTACATTCTCAAAATATTTTTAAATTATCCTGCTCAGTTGCACAATCCTCAAATCTGAGTATGCCTTTTTTATTTTTAATAACTGCACGGTACTTTTCTTTTGTAATTTTATCCCTTGTGCACAAATACTATTCTTTTTTATATTTTTCTCATGTGAATCTAATGCTTCTTTATTACCGGTCACTTTGCTGCGGTTACAGTTGAATTTCCCCTCTGTGCGACAATAAAGGATGATTCTATTCTATACAGCCCCTTTGTTCTATAGTTTCTTCAAAAAATGCTTTTTAAACTGGACTGTAGTTAACTGCCTCCACTTTTCCTTTTTGTCTAGGCAGGAGGAAGAAGGTCTCCAAAGACAACGCATCATTTATCACTGCGATGCAAGCAACAGAGGAACAGTACCAGGCCCAGCGGGATCAACACGTTCATCTGATGCACAGGAGCAGGAAGCTGGCTTGTGAAGGGAGGAGATGACATAGAATGCTACCGTCCATCAAACCTTCCTTGGGGTGCTGGGAGAGATTGCATACACCATGACCCACAGACATGTGCGACTGGATTTTTGTCCTTAAACTTTTTCTATACATATTCAATTAAAATGCGCAAGTTATCTGCTTGCATTGTGATTTGTGTTTCCATCCAAGCAATACATCGGTTGGTGGGATTCATTGTGCAACCTAAATATTTGCCTTTTGAATGTTAATGGCTTCATCACTGAAACAACTGAATAGTTCTTAATTTAATTTTTCTAAAATGATATCTAATAGATCAGGGCTCAGCAACCTTTGCAAATCAGATGGTAACTTTTGCAACTAGGAACTGGCTGCTAAGTAAAAAATTGTCTAGAGTTGCAATTTAAAAGTGAATTGCATAAATATGCAGTGGCGTCGCCTGGCCTGGGCTTTCCCACCTCTAGCCCCGAACATTTCTTCTCAAGCCCCCAATGTTTTTTTTTTCACCCCAGAAGGAATTAACTGAGCTGCCCTATGTATGACATTAAAAAAGAAGATCGTTTTGTAACTTCCTGAGTTCGGTGAATGCAACAGAGGCACGATGGTATGACCGATCAGAGAAGAGTTCTTTCCTTTCGTGTCTTATTGGCTGACAGCCCGGTGTTTAAAATAACCTTTAGAGCAGTCCTGACAGAGAATGCACATCAAACGATTTTTGACAGAAATAAGAGGGACAATTCTTTAGTTGCGGCGGCTGGCAGTGGGCCAACACATAAAACAGGTAAACAAATACTTTATATACTTTATGTCTTCAAATTATATGAACATCAGGCAGATTCACAGCAGTATTTCCGACAAACACGTCAGTCGGACAAAATCTTCTGACATTTTGGACCGACGTGCGTTGGTCTGCGTCTCCCCTTTGATCTGTGTCTCACTATGGCTCTTCATCACCCCAGAGTGCAGCTCATTGCGAGCTTTCTCCCGGCCCGTAACTGGCCGCTTGCTTTTAGCACCACCAGAACTTTCTGCACAAAGCTCCAAAACAGAGACTTTTCTAAGAGTTTGAATTAATGACGGTATTTATTGATGCGGGTCAGACCTGCTGTGTTTAACCCTAAAGTGAGTCTAATTCCGAACGTCTTATTAAAAATGATTAGAGGTAATAATGCTTGAGTAAAATGTTTATATAATGTTTATATAAGCTTAAAAATACTTCAGCAGGGGTGTATCTAGGAAGTTTTTAAAGAGGGCTAAATGGGGGCCAGTGATGATCTTGGGGTGTCGCACTAAAATAAAAGCAGGGCTGTAATACAAAGGGGGCGGAGCCTAGACTGAGTGACAGACATCCGAATCACAACATGGGGGTTTAAAGATTGATGTAAATATAAATACTTAAAATCCATAAATAATTCAAATTAAATAAAGCTGTTTCTCTGTCTTATCATTCATTAGACTAGTATCTACACAATAAGTGATAATGTAGGCATCTTCATCTTAAATACAGAATAAAAGGAGCTGCTTCAGAAAGCAGAGCAGGATTAAAATCACTGACTAATCAATGACTGATTTAACATTTTGACAGATGATTGTCTGGGAAGAAACAAATCAGAGTATACCACTAGAATAAACTAGACTACAGCACTGATTAAATCAACAGTTTTACTTTTGTTCTGAGTGCAAAGACTGCTGTCTTGACTGGGACTGAGCTGCCCTGGTGGAGGTCTGCACTCTGAGTGCTTTTCTAGTTAAAACTATATAATTAAGCAAATTTCCCCCACAAAATGACACTTGAATGCTAATCATGTTGCAAATGTCAGTTTATTTTATGATTACCTTTTGATAACATCTATTAAGAAAAAATAAA
Organism: Valencia hispanica; assembly: GCA_963556495.2. NCBI lineage: Eukaryota > Metazoa > Chordata > Actinopteri > Cyprinodontiformes > Valenciidae > Valencia > Valencia hispanica. The sequence continues at coordinate 33,270,087 of OY747710.1, forward strand.
TCTGATGTTATACTTGGTTTACAGATGACCTAGACAGGACAGAATGATGTAAAGAGCAGCAGACACAGAGGTCCACTATGCAACCTGACAGAACTAACTTTTGTGCTTGTCAGGGAAAGAAAAAATGAAAATAATTGTTACCTTTTGACTAATTTTATAATCCTGTTTTACCTAATATTAATACTGATTTTAGAGATCTTCTTTACATTGTCACATTTAAGTTTGAAAATACATTTTGAAGTACGTATCGCTGTATTTGGCTTTAAACTAAGTGCCACAATGCTCAAGAAAGCTTTAATAAAAAGCCTTTTTTTACTGCGTAGGTTTCTCCAGATTCCTCTAAGAGGGTGTGGGCTCATCCCCCAATGTTTCCAGGTCCAGGAAACGCGCCTGTAAATATGAAAGCTAACGAAAAAGAAATATTCTATTTATAGATTTGATAAAAAATGACTAATTTTTGAAGATTAATAGGGAGTAAAATATGCAAAGTGCTATGGATTCAGAAAATCCACGTTAAAGTTAAACTACATGCTTTCAAATTTAAAGCAGTTGTTCATGATCCTTTTCTGTGATGACATCAATTATGTTAATCATACCAACTCAAATATATTTAACTGTAGGATTTGTTTTGCAGTTTTAACATACACCTTGTCAGCGCTGTATCTGGACACCCATGTCTTCGTCATCCTTGTCAACATCCACAGTAATGTTTGCAACAGATTCTTCCCATTAGGTCTCTCATAGGTCTCTCCATGGGTTTCACAGACATCCCACCAGCGAGACCGATTAAACACTCACATCTGCTGCAATAACTTTACTGGACAGTCATCTGTAAAACACATAGTATACACATTACTAAACCTTAAGTAATCGACATTTTCATAGTTTTATGCTGGGAATAATCATATTTATAGCCCACTAGAGCAGGCTAGCATTAGCATTAACTTACCTTCACAAGTGGTCTAGCTTCTATCCTGTTCCACTTCATGCTGCTTTATGGTGTCTCCCACTCTACTGTACTTCTCCAAAATGCTTGGCCTTGCCGCCTGCAGCCTTTTCCATTGTTCTCTTGTTTTTGGAGACTGACAAAAACATCGCCACCTGTCCTCCATTGTTGTTTTGTTAGATGCGTCGCGTAGCTACGTACTCTGGGGCCGCCCACCATACAACGAGCCCACCCACTTGAGATGGTCCTGTCCTTGCAGTGGAAAACCAACCCGGCCAAGTCGTGCAGAGTTGAGCCAGGCTGAGAAGGTACTATTGGAAAAGGGCCATAACACTTGGCGATCTCAAAATTTCACTCTGTGCTCTTCCTTAATTTTGATTTGTAGATAGTTTTATCACCCTTTCCATCCTCCTTACTTTGTGTGATGGCAGACAAACTTATGTTGAGTTACAGCCTAGTGGCTACCACAAATTGGCCTCTGTGTGATGTTATATTTATCCCCCAGGGGGAAACAGTATGAATTGGATAACTAATTAAAAGATCCTACACTCTTTGATCATCAAAAAAATGCACCAGTCACCTTTATATTGTCTCTTTTCTTTCCTCTTCTGCCATTTTTAACTTTAAATATGTATGAAATATAATATTAAATATCACCTGGTTTATTTACAACACCTCAACCTAAGCCATAAAATCTCTCTGCTGACAGGTAAATCCTTGATGTGATCCTAAATGTCAGAAGTTGACATTATTCAGCTGAAAGCAATCAATAGGTAGTGTTTGTCTAAATGCATAACTGAATGATAAGAGCACATGCCCTCTGTAAGCTGCAGCTCAATATGCTGGAGGTAGCGGTGATTATGAAAATGGTAGCTATCTGTTTTTTTCTTTTGCAGCTTTTTCCCAACACATTTAACTTGTTTCTGTAAAGCTGAATGTTTTCCGTCATAATATACCCAAGATAAAGCAATAAAACTAATTTCATGAACCAGTGCATCTTTTAGTTGAATCACCTCCTGCCATTCAAATTTCTATCAACTGTGCTTCAAAATTAAAAAAAAAATTTTCATTGACAATCTTTGTTTTGTACTATGCTGGAACATTGAAATTCACAGAAAAGAACTTGAAAAGCCCTTTATCATGGAATAGAAGACCAGAGAGACCAGTAGTGCATTTGACCCTTTGTAAACAAAAATGCACATTTAAGAACTGAACAAAACCCTCTAAAATGGCCAAGCATAAGTGAATGCAGTCAATTCCCTGACTATCATGCCCTTAAAAGGCATTTTCTTTGATTAAAGTCAGTAAATGAGCAGAAAAACACTTCAAAGTGTTTTGCATCTCTTACTTGAAAGTCCTGCATATGAAAGACATTGTGTCCTGCTAATGCCAAGAACACTAATGCATTTACATAGATGGAGGTGATCACATCTGATCCCTCGCCTCAGAAACCTCAAAGCAGTTGTTTTGCAAAAAGATATTCATGAAAAGCCGCAGAAAAACAGGGCTGCATTCGATCAGAGTAATAATGATCCTGCAGGCAGAGCAGAGCAATTAAAAGAGAGTCCAGGGGAGAGACGAGAACTATTAACAGCCACAGAGGACCCTTTCTTCCCCAGTTTAACTCTTCGTGTCTCAGCTGAGGCTAGCAAAAGCTGTAAACTGATGAAAACATTGCTGGAAATTGTGAAAATGCACTAATTACAGACTTGGGGGGGGTGGGGGGGGGGGGGGGGGGTGTTGGTTTGAGGTAAGGGAACAGGAGGGTGGGGGACATAAAGATCCCCTTTGCTTCCAAGACATTTCCTGTCCAATTTAATATGTTGCATCAGTTATTTTTGATCTGTTTCTGGCATATTATTGTGGATTCCACTGGGTTTACTTGTTGACCCGAGTCCAAGTCATGCAGGCTGTGATAAACTGGAAAATGTGCCAGGGACATACAGTGGCTTGCAAAAGTATTTGGCCCCCTTGAACTTTTCCACATTTTGTCACATTACAGCCACAAACATGAATCAATTTTATTGGAATTCCACGTGAAAGACCAATACAAAGTGGTGTACATGTGAGAAGTGGAACGAAAATCATACATGATTCCAAAGATTCTTTACAAATAAATAACTGAAGAGGGGTGTTCGTAATTATTCAGCCCCCTTTGGTCTGAGTGCAGTCAGTTGCCCATAGACATTGCCTGATGAGTGCTAATGACTAAATAGAGTGAACCTGTGTGTAATCTAATGTCAGTACAAATACAGCTGCCCTGTGACGGCCTCAGAGGTTGTCTAAGAGAATGGTGAGAACAACAACACCGTGAAGTCCAAAGAACACACCCGACAGGTCAGGGATAAAGTTATTGAGAAATTTAAAGCAGGCTTAGGCTACAAAAAGATTTCCCAAGCCTTGAACATCCCACAGAGCACTGTTCAAGCGATCATTCAGAAATGGAAGGAGTATGGCACAACTGTAAACCTACCAAGACAAGGCCGTCCACCTAAACTCACAGGACGAACAAGGAGAGCGCTGATCAGAAATGCAGCCAAGAGGCCCATGGTGACTCTGGAAGAGCTGCAGAGATCTACAGCTCAGGTGGAGGAATCTGTCCATAGGACAGCTATTAGTGGTGCACTGCACAAAGTTGGCCTTTATGGAAGAGTGGCAAGAAGAAAGCCATTGTTAAAAGAAAACCATAAGAAGTCCCGTTTGCAGTTTGCCACAAGCCATGTGGGGGACACAGCAAACATGTGAAAGAAGGTGCTCTGGTCAGATGAGACCAAAATTCAACTTTTTGGCCAAAATGCAAAACACTATGTGTGGCGGAAAACTAACACTGCACATCACTCTGAACACACCATCCCCACTGTCAAATATGGTGGTGGCAGCATCATGCTCTGGGGGCTCTTCTCTTTAGCAGGGACAGGGAAGCTGGTCAGAGTTGATGGGAAGATGGATGGAGCCAAATACAGGGCAATCTTGGAAGAAAACCTCTTGGAGTCTACAAAAGACTTGAGACTGGGGCGGAGGTTCACCTTCCAGCAGGACAACGACCCTAAACATAAAGCCAGGGCAACAATGGAATGGTCTAAAACAAAACATATCCATGTATTAGAATGGGCCAGTCAAAGTCCGGATCTAAAAAATCCAATCGAAAATCTGTAGCAAGATCTGAAAACTGCTGTTCACAAACGCTGTCCACCTAATCTGACTGAGCTGGAGCTGTTTTGCAAAGAAGAATGGGCAAGAATTTCAGTCTCTAGATGTGCAAAGCTGGTAGAGACATACCCTAAAAGACTGGCAGCTGGAATTGCAGCAAAAGGTGGTTCTACAAAGTATTGACTCAGGGGGCTGAATAATTACGCACACCCCACTTTTCAGTTATTTATTTGTAAAAAATGTTTGGAATCATGTATGTATTTCGTTCCACTTCTCACGTGTACACCACTTTGTATTGGTCTTTCACGTGGAATTCCAATAAAATTGATTCATGTTTGTGGCTGTAATGTGACAAAATGTGGAAAAGTTCAAGGGGGCCGAATACTTTTGCAAGCCACTGTAACTGTGTAGAATGTTCACAGAATGTGTCATGCATCCTTTGTTTGTGTTCTTTCTATGTGGACATTTCTGGCAACTGATCAAATGCTGATTGAAATTGGGGTGTAATTGTTATTTATTTAACGAATACTATGTACAAAAGGACAATGGTAGGACAATTAACAATATCAAGTACCAACAGGAAGTTTTCAACTTTATTCATGGTTTCTATATGATGTCTGTATGCTCTACAAGTCTACTGCAAAAAACTGACCGATAATTTACCTACTTATTCCAAACAGTTGGCAGGTATTGCAGCACTGTCTTTATACCGGTGAGAGAACAATGACTGATATATGTAATTCATGCTTCTTGTTTCTTCTTGAGCAAACATCCACTTACATGTACAGAGTGGAGGTGCTATAGGTGTACCAGCTCCTACTTCTTTACTATGGTTGTCCAAAGTGACCCCCCATTCTCTGTCCTTTTGGTTTATGGTTTTCATACATTAAAAATGGTAAAAACAAAGATAACTCAATCTGGCTGCTAAAGGTTAGTAAGACCATGGCACTATTTAAACTTTTCCTTGATATCATCAGAGATTCACACTTGAAACTTGAAGGTGTCTCATAGCTGTCATTCTGCTGTTAGCCAACTATAGCCATGATTTGTAATCAAAAGCTTCCCTTGCTATTTCATTTTTCTCTAACAGTATAACAGGTCTTAAATAAGTACCAAGTATTACTTAAAATTTTGCACATCTCTGCCCGGTGATCAGAAATCAGAAAGTTTGCAGCTACAGGTTGGTTATTTACCAGCTTAATATTGCTGTGAATTCAAACTTTTGCTTCAAAATGCATATAGGTAATGGGAAGACAGACTTCAATTGCTGTCTGTCATTTTAGTGATCTATAAAGAAAAATCTGCACACTTAGCTGTCATTTGCAGGTTACTTAGCAAACTCACATGTTCTGGAAATTTACTGGACCTACCAGCACCTATCATTCCAGCTGATCAGTAACCACATGAGATGTTTGCAATTTTGATTATCTGATCATTTTATCAAAACATTGTAACAAACCTAGAAATCTAACATAAATAGGCGTTTCTTCATTGTCTACCTTTACAATTACAGCATGTCTATTGAGTTGAGAAATCATAAAGCTTTCTAAAGTTTAAGTGACACGTTATTTAAAGACTATAGTAGTTCTCAAGCTGGCCAACTGTTGTCCTGCAGAAACAGATAGGAGAAGCTGTGGCCTCCGTATAATCATTGCTAAGGGAGATAAATGGGATCCTTTCAAAAATACTTTTCACCATATATTACTATTTAAATGTAGTGTTATTTTATTATATTTTTAAGTATATATATATTTATATATATATATATATATATATATATATATATATATATATATATATATATATATATATATATATATATTTATATGCCATTGATTTTAATTAAGCATCACCTATTTTTTTTTCAGATAAACAAAGTGATCTAGAAACACCTATACACCTATACAAAAAACAACATTGCAATTATTCATAAAAACCAATCGAAACAGAACTGAATATATTCTTATTCCTATAAAGTAAAATAAGGGGCTACCAAGAACTTTCTGCAGCATTTGTACCAAAACCTGTGACCAGGTGCTTAAACAGGAGCAGAGTGGAATCTACAGGTCAGCACAGTTAGTTCAGAAAGCTACAGAGAATCATTCTAAATTGCCTTTGTGTGAAAGGTTACCGCTACAGGGTCAAGCATCAGCATTATTTAAAATGTCACTGATACGATAAGGGCACGTTCCTGGAGTATGCGCTTGTGCGTGCTGGCTCATGAGCAAGCATGGCAGTGGTTGAGAAGAGCTATCATAGCCTGGCCTTAAAGTCACATTTAATTGGTGAATTCCCCTAAGTAAATAAAAAAGGTGACATTTTCTCTTTGGTACCTGGACTAGAATCCTAAAACCGATGGGCTGAGGTCCCTGAAATGTCAAGGAGGAATAATTTCCATCACATACTCTTCCAGCTTTTTGTACCTTGCGTCTGCTCTGCTTTGGGACACCCAGAAAGGTCATCTGTGCGTTTGACTTATTTTGTGTCAACATTTGGTTGAGAATCAATCACAGCTTTCCGTGATCAAAGATAAGTAGGCCACTGTTAGATTTTGCCCTCTGCTTGCTGCAGACTACTTCTCTTTTTGATGTATTGAAGCGTTAAGACTTAGATGTCAAATTTCTACCTACTTTTGCATCATCCACGGTTAGATAGTTCGCCCCCTTACACTTATAGAAGTACACGTTCACACACTCACAAACACACAGAGCCTGAAAGCCCCCTTGGCACAGTAAACACCTTTAAGCACCCAGGAAAACAAACAGATAAAAGCACGCCTTTGACATGAAAACATGACAATTTCCCTCTAAGAACCTCTCAGAAAAATAAAATCCTAGGAGAGAGAAAAGGGCTTTACTGACGAGAACAGACACCATTGAATAAATCCATGTTATTTATCATCTGGCATAGCTCTATGGCCGGCTTTAGGCCAATACTCCCAGAATTACCTGCTGCAACATCAAAACACTCCCTTGTAATCATCCAGCTACTCTACACTGCAAAGCATCTTAACAGAGGCAGCACATTTGTTCGTTACTGCTCTGATTTCTAAAGCAAAGGCTGCAAATCTTTAACGCGTTCCCTCTCCCTTCCATCTTTTGTCTTTGGTTCTCCATCTGTATTCGTTTAATGGCATCTCAGATAATGCTAATCAAATCCTGTGCGATCAGGTTTGATGCTTTCATTGACAAGGATTTGTCAGCGCTGGTTTCTCACCAGGAAAGACTTAACATTTAGAATGGAGTTGGAACACCTCTCCTCCTAAAACCCTTCCTTGTTTTAGGATTTGTGACTTATGCTTTAGTAGGCTGAAGCGTAAAGTGAAGGCTTTTTTCAACCTTTGATGTCAATGTTGTGGAGGTTGATAAATCTATGTGGGTTGCAGTATACTTTGATAATGGTTTGTGCATGAAATGCATCAAATCGCCTTTCCAGGTGTGTGTGTGTGTGCGCATGCGCATGTGCGTGTGTTTGTGTGGGTTTCAAGACAATTTCAACTTTGGAGCAAATAAATATAATTAACTAATCAAAATAATTTGGATTTTGTGTTAAAGCTGCAATACAGTCAAAATCTGAGTGAGAGCAATGTGTACTGCAGCATCAGATAAATAAACATGAGATTAAATAAAATCTCATCGAGAGAAGGATCATGAAACTCAATTGTGGAATTTTCTTATTGCAATAACGTTCCAGAAAATTTGAACAATTTACAATAGCAAACTGTTTTAGGTAAATATGAAATTGTCATTTATTCATTGTCATTCAACCAAGAAGATTTTTCAGATGACAAGCATCTTCGAAAAGATAATAAAATAATTAGGAATCATTTGAAAAAAAACAAAAACAATTACTTTTTAATGAATGGCATGTTAAAAATGATTTATACCCTTCTCAATAATCAACAAAAAAGTACTTTTGGCATTACAGCAATCATACAAGCCAACCAGGTTTTTGCATGTTTCCACTATATTTCCAATTCAATTCAATTCAAAAATACTTTATTGATCCCAGAGGAAAATTAAGTGTTGGTATAGCTCATATAATTAATTCTTTAAGGAGTTGTTGTAGATGATGATGGCTGTGGGCAGGAACGATTTCCTGTAGCGGTCTGTATTGCAGCGAAAATGAAGAAGCCTCCGACTGAAGACGCTCTGTTGTTGTATGACTGTCTCATGAAGAGGATGCTCAGGGTTGTCCATAATTTTTTTGATTTTATGAAGAATCCTTCTTTGCATTATCATCTCCAGATTTTCCGCAGTTGTCCCAAGAACAGAACCAGCCTTCTTTATCAGGTCGTTTAGCCTATTTAAATACCTGGCTCTGATGCTGCTACCCCTACAGATGACGGCTGAAGAGATTACACTCTCCACAACAGACTTGTAGAAGATCTGCAGCATCTTGCTGCAAACCTTGAAGGACCTAAGCTTCCTCAAGAAGTACAGTCTGCTCTGTCCCTTCTTGTAGACGGCTTCACTGTTGCGCCTCCAGTCCAGTCTGTTGTCAAGGTGAACTCCGAGGTATTTAAATTCCTCAACCACCTCCACTTCTTCTCCCATGATGGAAACAGTGTTTGACTTATCCCTGTTTCTTCTGAAATCTACAATCATCTCCTTTGTTTTGTTCACATTCAAGGTGAGACGATTGTTTCCACACCATGTCACAAAGCGGCCCACCAGCTCTCTGTATTCAGCTTCTTGTTAATCTCTGATACATCCGACAATTGCAGAGTCATCTGAGTATTTCTGCAATTTTGGCAATGACGTCAAGTCTTTGGGGTTGGAAGGCTTCCTATCACCCTTATCTTTAGCTCTCTCCATTGATTCTCTATCAAAAATAAGTCAGGACAAAGAGTAGATGGTACTTCTAGTCTGAAGAAACATGTTCATAAAGTTAAATGATGACTTTAAACCTAAATTGCACGGGATCAGGACTCAGGAGCTGGTACAACTTGGTGTCCAGGTGCTGGCTGGGCTTGGCCTGGGGATGCCGTCCATCCCCTTCGGCTATCGGTGGGTCGCCTGGGGCCCCGAGCTAGTCCGCATGGGGCTCTGGGGGTCCTTTGGACATCTTGGCTCCGATCTCCTTCATGTCTGCATCGATTCCTGGGAGACAGAATGATGGCTGCTCACACATGCTATCGAACATTCTTATGGAGAAACCTTATATGCACCAGCATGCTAACACACACACATAGGTGTGGGGTCTCTGGTGTTTACAGATATATTTTTTGGGCTGCGGTTATCATTACTAGATCTTGATTAACCGGTACCATGAGCATTTCTGTGACATTTTTGTTGTATTTTTATATTCATATTTGTGTGATGTGGTTGTGTAGTTCTTAGTTCACAATGTTTGGTTTGTTTTGTCGATGTTCCTTTTTCATTTTTTTGTTTTTTCCCCTCTCTCTGCCGTCCTGTGGGTATGGAGGCAGACTTCAATGTTTTCCTGTGTTTTCTTTGTTCCCCTTCCTCTCTTGTATTTTGAACTCACCCTCTCTCTTGACATTTTGTTTCCTATTTCTCTTCTTCATCTTCTTTCTTTCTTCCCCTTCATTTTCCGTCTCTGTGTCCATAACATCAGAAAATAAAACCCACCGCAATTCATTAAAAAGATATATATATATATATATATATATATATATATATATATATATATATATATACAGTGGCTTGCAAAAGTATTCGGCCCCCCTTGAACTGAAAAGTGGGGTGTGCGTAATTATTCAGCCCCCTGAGTCAATATTTTGTAGAACCACCATCTGCTGCAATTCCAGCTGCCAGTCTTTTAGGCTATGTCTCTACCAGCTTTGCACATCTACAGACTGAAATTCTTGCCCATTCTTCTGGCAAAACAGCTCCAGCTCAGTCAGATTAGATGGACAGCGTTTGTGAACAGCAGTTTTCAGATCTTGCCACAGATTCTCGATTGGATTTAGATCTGGACTTTGACTGGCCCATTCTAATACATGGATATGTTTTGTTTTAAACCATTCCATTGTTGCCCTGGCATTATGTTTAGGGTCGTTGTCCTGCTGGAAGGTGAAACTCCGCCCCAGTCTCAAGTCTTTTGTAGACTCCAAGAGGTTTTCTTCCAAGATTGCCCTGTATTTGGCTCCATCCATCTTCCCATCAACTCTGACCAGCTTCCCTGTCCCTGCTGAAGAGAAGCACCCCCAGAGCATGATGCCTCCACCACCATATTTGACAGTGGGGATGGTGTGCTCAGAGTGATGTGCAGTGTTAGTTTTCCGCCACACATAGCGTTTTGCATTTTGCCCAAAAAGTTCAGTTTTGGTCTCATCTGACCAGAGCACCTTCTTCCACATGTGTGATGTCCCCCACATGGCTTGTGGCAAACTGCAAACGGGACTTCTTATGGTTTTCTTTTAACAATGGCTTTCTTCTTGCCACTCTTCCATAAAGGCCAACTTTGTGCAGTGCACCACTAATAGTTGTCCTATGGACAGATTCCCCCACCTGAGCTGTAGATCTCTGCAGCTCGTCCAGAGTCACCATGGGCCTCTTGGCTGCATTTCTGATCAGCGCTCTCTTTGTTCGGTCTGTGAGTTTAGGTGGACGGCCTTGTCTTGGTAGGTTTACAGTTGTGCCATACTCCTTCCATTTCTGAATGATCACTTGAACAGCGCTCCGTGGGATGTTCAAGGCTTGGGAAATCTTTTTGTAGCCTAAGCCTGCTTTAAATTTCTCAATAACTTTATCCCTGACCTTTCTGGTGTGTTCTTTGGACTTCATGGTGTTGTTGTTCCCACCATTCTCTTAGACAACCTCTGAGGCCGTCACAGTGCAGCTGTATTTGTACTGACATTAGATTACACACAGGTGCACTCTATTTAGTCATTAGCACCCATCAGGCAATGTCTATGGGCAACTGACTGCACTCAGACCAAAGGGGGCTGAATAATTACGCACACCCCACTTTTCAGTTATTTATTTGTAAAAAAATTTTGGAATCATGTATGATTTTCGTTCCACTTCTCACATGTACACCACTTTGTATTGGTCTTTCATGTGGAATTCCAATAAAATTGATTCATGTTTGTGGCTGTAATGTGACAAAATGTGGAAAAGTTCAAGAGGGCCGAATACTTTTGCAAGCCACTGTGTGTATATATATGTCTATATAAATAATATAATGAATTGTTGTGGGTTTTATTTTCTGATCAATTGGAGTACTATAGCAAAAGCTGTACTGCTCCGCTTGTGAAAGTAAATCTGTTGGGCTTCTACTTGGTGCTCAGACACCAATTCCGAGCTCCACACTGCCAAACAGGACACATAAAAAATTTAAAAACATTAAGAATAAAATAAAAATAAACCTAAATCTTCCATAGCTATAAATAAGTGGGAGCTGTAAGCCCTTTCTTTAGCTTTGTTGCCTATGTGGCTAATGGCAAACTTTAGATGAGACTTTTCATGGCTTTTTTCAATAATGGCCTGGCTCTTGTTACTCTTTTATAAGATTTGTCATGTGCATGACTAGGATCCTGTGAACAGATTTTCCCACCTGACTTGTGGATCGGTGGAACTCCTCAAGAGTTTCCTTGGGCCTTTTGACTAATTCGCTGATTAATATTCTTCTTGCCCGGCCTGTAAGTTTTAGTGGATGGCGATATCTAGCAAGGTTGGCAGTTCCAACTACTACAGTCCTATGTGAGATAAATACAAATATAAATAAACACATCCCACACTATAGAGTTTTATTTGTAGAAAAAAAATAACATATATCATTTTCTTCTATTTTATACTTACTGTATGCATTACTTTGTTTATGGTGTGTATTCTTAAAAAAACATAAGCTGGTTTCTATGATGTAATGAAATGTAAAAAAAGGGGTGTAGATACGTTTGCAAAACGCTGTATTAACTTTTCCAAGGGTGTTTTAGGACACTGAGTGCAAAAACCCACATTTGTCTTGTGGCTGATTCAAACTCTAAAGATGAATCAAAATCAGTGCCTTGATATTTAAAACAACAATAACAAACAATCAGGTAGATAGACAGCCTCCAAAATTAGATGCACACTAGAGATCTATTATCTCATCTCATATTTAACAAGTAAGTGCCTGATTATCAAACAAGGGTTTTAACAAGCTTTGATTGTTTAATGATGGGTTGCATTAAGAGGAATAATTTCTAGACTGATAAATTATACCAAGTTCAAGCTCATGATCACGATTTTCAAAAGAAAAATGTAAAATTCAAACTATTGCCAGTCAAAAAAAACCAAAAGAACTCTTCATTGTAAGATGAAACTTAGCCAATCAGTACATATGCTCATTAGTTTTAAAAATATGATTATGATGTTATGAAATATGATGAATAGAGGTTCATCTGCATATAAAATCTGAAAGTAAAGAATATACTTTTATAAAACTCATCTATTTAGCCTAGGAGTAATATCTTATAATTTTAATAAGTTTGGAACATGTCAAACAAAGAATGGGAAGCTACCACTACCATTATCCTTAAATGCATAAGGACATATTTTACTACATGCACAAACATAAATAGGGCCTACTTAAGCCTCATCTATGTACTATTCTTACTATTTCCATGACAAAACCAGTAGTGCTTTAAATGAAGTGTAATATAGATTGTTCTCATTGGAGGGCAAAGAGCTGAAACTTACTCAGACTGACCCTAAAGACTTCGGTCTCTGGTGGCCCGTGTATTGAAGTGTTGCACATGAACAGGGGCGGTGCCAGGTGGTAGCTTGGGGTTGCAACAGCAAGATTTGGCCAAGCAACTGCTTAGCAACCCCAATGATGTTGTAACAATTATTATATAAAAAATAGATAATGTGGTAGTTTTAATTATAGTTTTGGAGGACAATTTTGTTGGCTTGAATTATAAAATCACACATGCTAACACTAAACGTCGCCGCTCCGGAATATCGCGACACTTCATCTGATATTGCGTTTAGTTCTACAGCGGTGTGTTGCATGGCTAGTAGAGCACTGTTGCAAACCAGTGCTAAAATAGAAAAGTTTCTTATATGTCCGCCAAAACGTCCGTGAATACTGACGGAGACTGATAACCCAGCTACCTCCAACCTTGAAGAGGACCACACCAGGGATTGTAGCAGCATTGAGGACCAGCAGGTCCACTCTAAGGTCAGCGAGGATAAATGAGATAGGGACAGTAAAGGACAGGAGTTCGCTCTTTGAGATCTGCTGCACCAGGAACCGCTTTTTCCATCTCAGGCTGCAGTTGAACAAGTTACAACCCTCTCTCTGCTTCATCTGATATTAGCCAAACCCCTCCTGAATGACCACGTCGTTACATACTAACAAAATACCTGGCTAAGAAGTGCGGAATGCAAATCCGGTCTTTCAACTTCCGTTGGTATGAGAAGTATAGTTGGCTGGAGTACTCTGTCACCCAGAACCATGTGTTTTGCTTTGCATGCCGATATTTTGCTCACACAGGTCACCAATTTTGTAAAGAGACTGCGTTTACCCAGTATGGATTCAGCATATGGGTTAAAGCTACACAGTCATTCCACACACATGTTGCAAGTGCTGGCCATACATATGTAATTGATGCATGGACTGAATTTAAGCAAACAAAAGAGAGTGTCTCAAAAATAATTAAGGCACTCAGTGAAAACCGGGAATATGTGCATCCAGTTGTAGAAACTTTTACGTTATACTACGTCAGACCATTTCACAGGGAAGACACAGGTAAACTGAAACATCTAACAGAGGCAACTTTATTGAGCTTTTACATGTCATTGGGAAATTTGACAAAACAGTTTAAAAAAGTTGCCAATAATCCCAAAAATGACAAAACAGTTTAAAAAAGTTGCCAATAATCCCAAAAATGCAAAGTACACTCATCATGACTTACAAGATGAGCTGATTGACATCATGGCAAATATGGTCAGCAAAATAATAACTGGGGAAGTACAAAAGCAGGGGTATTTGCACTGATAGTTGATGAAAGCAAAGATGTGAGTAAGAAGCAGAAGGTGTACTTGCATAATAATGACATACAGGAAGAGTTCCTTCACTTCACACCAGCTGATGACCTACATGCCAACTCACTTTTGACAACCATCCAGCAGACTCTGAGTACATGCAACATGGATCACAACACGTGCTTCGCCCAGTGCTATGACGGTGTCATGTCAGGGTGTAATAACGGAGTAATAACGGTGTCCAGGAAAAGTTTAGACATGAGGTCCCACAAGCTCTTTATGTCCATTATGATGCCCACCGTCTAAATCTGATATCAGTGGACTGTATCAATAATGTTGGACCACCCGGATAATTCTTTGAAATCGTGCAGATGCTGTAAAATGTTCTTTCTGGCTCTGTCATGCATAGCATTTTCCTTAAGAAACAAAATGAGCTACAAGTTGCAGATCCTTTAAACTAAAAAAGTTGTCAGAAACTAGATGGGCTTGCCAGTATTCTGCACTGCTAGCCATTCAGAAAACCCTGCCAGCAATCTATGCATCACTTGATAATGTGATTCAGCAGCCAAATGCCCAAAGGAAGACAGGAGCAAGAGCAGTAAAGGCATTAATCGACTTTTAGCTTGTTGTGCAACTTGCTCTATTTGAAGATCTGTTTCGCACCGCCAAATTCTTGTCTGATCTCCTCGAGTCCCCAGATTTGCAACTAGCATCTGCTATAGACCTCGTTGAATCCACAATTGCATCCTTCTCTGAAGAGAGAAATCAAATACAGCAATACAGCTTTTCATGTTTACGCCATGTCAAAACATACATGAAGAGCAAAAGTGGGACTCAAGAAACAGCAACCTGGCTTTGTTGTCTATCAATGCAGAACATGCAAGAGCACTTGATGAGCAAGAGGTCATTGACGCTTTTGCCGTGAACCACAACAACAGACGCTTTACTCTGCTCTGACATCAATTAGTGAGTAAGCTCCACCCTCCCTGACCATAGTGCATGTTTGTATGCTTTGGGACATTAAATTCCAGAGTACATACAGTTTAAAAGTGCAATATTCTTCATTGTGTAATGAAAAGACAAAACACTTTTATATCTGGTATTAATTATGATCATATGAATTTGGTCTTTTACATAATACATGGATTTGCAACTCCTTACAGTCACTAAGCAACTATTAAGCTACTACAGAGAAAAAATCATGGTGCCACCCCTGCGTATGAACCTCCTAGACTCCTCTCCTGTTTATCATCAAACAGACCAGTGGACTCCAAGATGAGAGAGAAAAAGAAAGAGGTGCCTTCAGGCATCTCAGTCACTCTTTAATCTCTTTCATTAATGTCAGTCATCTTTAAATAGCCATGGTAAATCCTGTGTATGATTCTTTAAAAGAATCAAAGTTTTTATATTACTATATCCCTTTCTGATTATAAAATGTGAAAAACAAATGGGCTGAGATTATACAGCCCTATTTACAGGCATCTATACATGATGATTCCAATAGAGCAAAGTAGTGGCAGCATGGTGATCTTAGTATTGGACTCAGTGGAGTAGTATTTGATTTATAGTGCCACTTATTACTACCCTTGTCATTGAAAAGCCTGAAACTTAAAAAAAAAATATGATCACTGGTTTACTTTCATTGTGTCCTATCCTTTTTCTGGATGTTAAAGTTTTACAGTATTATGGAACTTAAAGTGTAAACCAGTCTTACTCAAAACAATATTATCTTGTATGAGGGATTGCTGTGGTTGGAAGTCTGCATCAACGGGACGCAACCTCAAGTCAATGACTCGATGCAATCTGTGGGGATTCCTTAAATAGAAAACTAACAAAAAATTAAAACTAATTGGAATGTATGTATGATTGTTTGAAATGACTTTTCTTGTAAAGTGCCTTGAGATGACATCTGTTGTGAATCGGCGCTATATAAATAAACTGAATTGAATTAAAGAAATCAGCATATCTATAAGATACTATCTTAAAGTAGTCTGTAGGTAGTATCTGTGTCTCACCAAGGAAGAGACCAGCCAGGTCAGGGATAAAGCTCTGAAGAATTTTAAAGTGTGGTTTGATTATAAACCATCCTTAATAAAAAGAGACAAGAAAAAAGCCATTGTTGAAAGAAAGCAATGAAAATTCTCTTTTGAAGTTTGCAACAAGTCACTTGGGACATTTTCTGACCTAAGTTCAAAATGTGTGTGTGCAGGAAAATTAACACCGCTGACTGGCCTGAAAACATAATTCTTACACTGAAACATGGTATTGGCAGCATTATGCCTTGGAGATGCTAATCTTCAGCAAAGAAAGGGTAGTTGGTTAGAGTTGACAGAAAGATGGATACTGAGAAATATATATCACTCTTGGAGTAAAACCTGCGAGGTACTGCATAGACTCGAGAGTGGGGTGGAAGTTCAACTTCGAGCAGGACAAGAACCCTAACATACAGCTAGAGCTACTATGGAATAGTTTAGAAAACTCTTGTATAGAAATCTTAAATTTAAACGTTAAAATTGTTGAATCCTTTTACAGTCCAAAGCTGTATGGCAGCACAATTTCTCTAGAAATTTCAATGCCTTTCTGATGGCTAGCAATGCTAAGTTGCACAACTGCATCAACATATTTCTTTAATCACTTAACAACTCCTATCACAATAACATCCTTTTTGCCCTCTGTCAACAAAATGGATGATTCCAGCAAAGAGAGGAATCAAAAAGGAATTAAGTGACATATTGTGGGTTGCAGGGGTTATGCCTTACTGCTTTGCTGCTACAAATTCATCATGTTTGTGACAAGTGGAGGATGATGTTTTTAATTGCTACAACCTTCAGTGGCACTGAAGCCCGGCCCTGAGGGACCAGACGGATATATGATTCAGTGTGTGTTCGAGAGAGAGAATGTACAGTAAATGTGTCTGCATGTGTACATCCATGTATTAAAGATGTTGGAGTTTCTTGATGATCAGATTATTAGCAGACAATGTGTTACTTTGATAAAATATTACATTAAATGTCAATGGATCTAATTTTAACAGCCACAGTCCATATAATAAAGCAGCTTATAACTGAGTAATGGAAATTCAAAGATGTTTTAATATATTTTACTTTCCATGTTGCTATCAAATCATTTTAGAAAGAAGAAAAGAGATAAAAATGGATCCTATTCAGTGTTTATTTGTCTTTAAATAAACAACTGCAACCTGACATATTTGCCATTCCTCTCCATTTACTGCACAGTTCCCCTCTCAACATGCATTAGAGCTCCTTGCTAATGTCTCTCACCCTCTTAGACATAAAGTTGCACACTCACATGCCCCCCTTTACTAATGAAGCCTACCTCAAATGCATTTGCATCTTTCTAAATTAGCTTGATTATTTCACTGTAATTAGCATAAGCGTATGGAAATTAAATTGGCCATAGTGGTGTGGCTGCCTCAAGGTGACAGGCTGCAATTGATGCTCTCTCTCTAGATATTTAATTGATCTTGGTTAGAGTAAGGCCAAGGTTCTTTTAGATCCAAAAACCTTATGAGTGTTTTCAAATTTGAGGGGGCCTTCATTAAATTTCATACACTGTGATTAAAAATGTGAGATATAGGCAGAACTTTTCATTAGTAGGATATAGAAATAAGCGTTTTACTTATTGAGAGCTGTGGATTCACTTTAACTGTTGGATTTGCAGCACAATTTAGTGCCCAGGACATTAGAAAAATAAAATAAAAAGAAGGCCACATAGTTCAATGTTGAATTATCACCAGCTGTTTTATGCCACAAACCTCTGCAGATGATTTCAGCCCATTAGCTAGCAGAAGAAGGATGGAGTCACTGAATATGAAACAAATTAGTGATTTTGTTTTAATATGTTCTTAGCTAAGAGGCAGTGTGTGGCATTTTCCTTCGTCCTCACCCATAGCGCCCTTAGGTTCTACTCATCAGCAGTAATAGGGGCCAGAAAAGCCTCATCCACTAATAACCCAGCCATGGATTATTAATTAATATATTCAAAGTACATGCTCTCATTCTAACCACCCGACCACAGCCACGGATAATTCAAACTGTGTGAACTTGTTTTTGGTGAGATTCACAAAATTCAGTGGGTGGTGAAAAATTAAAGTCCTCTCAAACCCTTTCTGAACTAAGGCATACTTGCTGGACTAGAGGTTTGTTAGAGAATATCAGTAAACAAACAGCTTTATAAAGACATCATAAAGAAAAGAAAAACATCAGCGAAATTAAAGATAAACTTGTGGAGATGGTTACAGCACAGTTAGGCTATAAAAACAATATCTCTAGCTTTGGGCATCTCAAAGAGCAATGTTTAACCTATCATCTGAAAATGGAAAGAACATGATACAACTGCAAATCTACCAATACATTGGCAATGAGAACACGAACCCGAGAAGCAACTGAGGTCCAGTGCAACTCTGGAGAAGCTGCAGAGATCCACAGCTCAGGTGAGAAAATCTATCAGCATTACATTAGTCATCCACTTTTTAACATGGTTTTTATTAGGGATGTCCCAATCCAATCACATGATTGGAAATCGGACCGATCACGTGATGATCGGAATCAGGTGGAAATGATCGGATATAACCTCATAAAACAAGCATGATGTTTTAAATTCATCCTGAGATATGGATTGCCAAACAGAATGACAGTGGCTTTGTTTTAATTTCAACAAGTTCCACTACATCAGTATTCCCTGTTGCAGGGATGACAACAACACCGTAATGTCACACAATTTTCGGCAGTTTACAACACATTAGTGAGCTGCTAGCTAGTAGGCTAATGCTGGGCAAACGTTTGCTGTTTTGATATATTTTAAGATGAACAAAGAGGGCAGCCCAGCAGCCATATGTAATGTGTGCATATTGGGCATTTTGTGTTTTGAAAAAGAGAGCTGCATTCAAGATTACAAATCTGATATGGCACTCTGACAAAAACACTAAGCCAGCCGACACCAAATGATAAGTTAAAAAAACAAGAAGAAATTCCCTAAGGACAGAAAAAAGGTAAAAATAAATCATATCCAAGACAGCCGGACTGATGGCACTGGATGATAAGCCACGGTTTATGGTTGCAAACGTTGGATTTTGCAGTCTCCCGGAGTGCCTGGAACCACGGTATGAGATGTATGGTGGCCCTGAAGTGCAAACCACTACAACAAAGGGAAAAACACAACAACAAATTCAAAAACACTACAACAAATCCAAAAACACAACAACAAATCCAAAAACACAACAACAAATTCAAAAACACTACAAATCCAAAAACACTACAACAAATCCAAAAACAATACGAGTTCAAAAACACTACAACAAATCCAAAAACACTACAACAAATCCAAAAACACTACGACAAATTCAAAAACACTACAACAAATCCAAAAACACTACAACAAATTCAAAAATACTACAAATCCAAAAACACTACAACAAATCCAAAAACAATACGAGTTCAAAAACACTACAACAAATCCAAAAACACTACAACAAATCCAAAAACACTACAACAAATTCAAAAACACTACAAAAAATTCAAAAACACTACAACAAATCCAAAAACACTACAACAAATCCAAAAACAATACGAGTTCAAAAACACTACAACAAATCAAAAAACACTACAACAAATCCAAAAACACTACAACAAATTCAAAAACACTACAACAAATTCAAAAACACTACAACAAATCCAAAAACGCAACATTAACAAACCGGAAGAGGTAGGTACCACTGTTTGCAACATGAGGCATCACTAATTGGATGATGGTGCCGCTCATCTTTTCAACCGGAAGTTATGCTGTGTCCAAATTCGGGAGCTACATCCTTCTAAAGACCCATTCTCCCTGGTTGTAGGACGGATCGTTCTTCAATTGAGTAGACTGGATGTTAGCCCGTGTGGATTTGGACAGTCTAGCCTTCAGATTAATTCCAGCCCCTACCTCAGTGAATTTCCTGTTGCCTAGTAACCGTGACCGCTAAACACAAGCTGGTAAAATTGGAGCAAGAAATCTTCCCGACTTCCCTGCGATGGACTGGCAACCTGTCCAGGGTGTACCCCGCCTCTCGTCCCATGACTGCTGGAGTTTGGCACCAGCCTCGCCACAACCCTGCATAGAGCTCCGGACGTCAAGTGACTTGCAGAGCGAAGGCGCCATGTTGGCCAGCATGAACGCCATCAAAATGAACGTAGCCAGCTGGGATTTTACTCCGTCGGAGTTTACTTCCCATTTTAAAACAGAAGGCAAGGCAAGGCAAGGCAAGGCAAGGCAAGGCAATTTTATTTGTATAGCACACTTTCAACAGCAGGGTAATTCAAGGTGCTTTACATGATTTGGTGGTTTAAAAGAAACACATAAAAGAAACACACATTATACATGATACACAATAAAGCAAGAGAAAAATAAAAAAAAGCAAGAGAGCATGAACACATTTCATACATATAACATCAAGCATTTACTCAAAGGCAATTCTAAACAGATGGGTTTTTAGTCTCGATTTAAAGCAGTTCAGAGTTTCAGCAGCTCTACACTCGTCAGGAAGTCTGTTCCAGATAAGGGGAGCATAGAAACTCAAAGCTGCTTCTCCATGTTTAGTTCTGAGTCTAGGGATGTTTAGTAGGCTAGAGTTGGAGGACCTGAGTGGTCTTGGTGGTTGGTACCATGACAACAGGTCTTCAACATATTTTGGTGCTAAGCCATGTAATGATTTATAAACTAGTAAAAGTATTTTAAAGTCTATTCTCTGAGCTACAGGGAGCCAGTGTAAGGACTTTAGAACTGGGGTGATGTGCTCTACTTTCCTGGTTCTAGTGAGGATGCGAGCGGCAGCGTTCTGGATCAGCTGCAGCTGTCTGATTTACTTTTTAGGCAGACCTGTGAAGATGCTGTTGCAGTAATCAATCCGACTAAAGATAAACGCATGGATGAGTTTTTCTAGGTCGTGTTGCAAAATCAGTCCTTTAATCCTAGAAATGTTCTTCAGGTGATAGAACGCTGACCTTGTTATTGCCTTTATGTGACCCTGGAGGTTCAGGTCTGAGTCCATTACTACACCTAGGTTACGAACCTGATCAGTAGTTTCTAGCTGTATTAATTGAAGCTGTGTGCTGACTCTTGATCGTTCCTCCTTGGGTCCAAAAATAATCACTTCAGTTTTGTTTCTATTCAGCTGGAGAAAGTTATGGCACATCCATCCATTTATGTGGTCAATGCATTGATTTAGGGTTTGAATGGGTTCAGAGTCACCTGGTGACATTGTAATGTAGAGCTGAGTGTCATCCGCATAGTTATGGTAGCTAATGTTATTGGTCGGTATAATCTTGCCTAGTGGGAGCATGTAGATATTAAATAAGAGGGGCCCCAGGATGGAGCCCTGGGGCACCCCACATGTGATTTCTGTTCGTTCTGATGAAAAGTTTCCTATTGAAACATAGAAGTCCCTGTTCTTTAGGTAAGAAGATATTATTGTCTATGCCGGGAGATTAAAAAGATAAAACATATCCGACCCTTACCATGCCCCTGGGATATCTTTTAAAACTTCAGAAGCGGTCAGAGCGGACCTTTTACCGGACCTGAGATACTCTCACAACAGCGTTCATTACAGTTTTTGCCTATTGCTTAAACACGTTTTGCTAAATATGGCTCATTGTGTCAAAACTCTACACACAAGCAAATAAGACAAAACACTGGGAAATAAACCATTAACATCTATGTCAAATTGAAACTCTGCTATCAAAACCTAACAATCCTTTGTCAAAATGTCACTCTGATGACAAAATGATATCCACTTGCATCATATGAATACACTTTCAGATTAGCAGCAACACACTAGTCTACTTTATCTAAAAAACTGCATTCTTTTGTTTTCAGTGTTTTTATTCAGTTCCACAGAGGGCATGTTTTCATAACCAAAAAAATAAATACTGTTTTCAAAATCATTACATTAGTATATTTTACAGTACAGTAAATTCAGTTAAATCAAAAATAAAAACAAACAATACACTATTGTAAACACAAAAACACAATTGGGCGCAAGTGGGCTTATGGATCCTGCCGTCTGTTGGGGTCTGGCCACAGGATCTCATCAACATCACAAGCAATGTCTTCTCTCGCTAAGCATCGGGGAAAATATCCCCTTGTGTGCCGAATCCATCCCTGGATTGACCTCACCTTAATGTCTCCGCAGGCCTGTTCCATTGCCTGCAGAAGAGGCATACGGGCATGTGGTTGGCGGTCATATACGCGCCATCTCCAAGCGGAAAAAAATTCCTCTATAGGATTTAGAAATGGCGGGTAAGGGGGCAAGTACAGAACTTCAAACTGATCATGGTTGGTGAACCAGTTCTGGACCAGAGCAGCCCGATGGAAACTAACATTATCCCAGACAACAACAAACCTGGGCTGCTCTGGTCCATCCTGTACAAGTGCATCATGAAGTGTATCTAGAAATGTGATTATGTGTTGCGCATTATAGTGACCCAGTATGGCATGATGGTGCAGTAGCCCTCGAAGACTTATGGCAGCACACAGTGTGATGTTTCCCCCGCGCTGCCCCGGGACGTGCAAAATTGCCCTTTGGCCAATTATATTGCGTCCCCGTCGTCTGTTTTTGCTAAGGTTGAATCCAGCCTCGTCAATGTAAATACATTCATGCGGCTGTGCAGCTCCATCCATGTCCAAGATTCTCTGTAAAAGAAAAATAGATATTGTGGATGGCTTTACTCAAAGCACACGCATACACTACACAGAACCGACCCATCCCACCACACAGGTACCTGTGTAGCTTTCTGAATGCATCTATATGGTTCTAATCCAGTGGTACATATTCATCTGTTACTGGACTGCACCCATTCTTTATTGTAAATGTAAAGGACTGAAACACTTACCTGTGCATATTCATGTCGAAGTTCTTTGACCCTGACACTGTTCCTCTCAAATGGGCCCCTGTAAAGTTGCTTCATGGTCATGTTGTGCTTTACCAAGATCCGTCTGATAGTTGTGATGCTTACTCGATTCATGTTGTTGAATACTTGCCTATCTGCAAGTATTTGTTGCTGTAGCTGGTGGAGACGGATTGCATTGTTTGTTCTGACTAGGCCACCCTGGAATACAATACATGTGACACAGTAATGTGATATGGTACAGTACTGTAAATACTCTATACAGTCTGAGTAGAGAGTTGAAGACATACCTGTTTTCCAGCCGGAAAGTCCTTGTTATGGATGCAACTGTGAAGCGGCTTAGATTAGGATGGACTCTCTGCCCAGCTTCCCTCATAGTCAGGCCATGGTTTATGACATGGTCCACCAAAGTTGCCCTTATGTCATCCGAAATAATGGTCCTTGCGTGGACTCTTCGACCACGTCCTCCTCTCTCTCTCTGTACTCCTCTCTCTCTCTGTCCTCCTCTTCCTCTGCCTCTAGCTCTCCCTGCCTCCATGCATGCAAAGTTCTCAAAATTGCTTAACTGGGGCCTTTTTGTAGCTGGCTGATTGGTGTTCAGTTTTGTAAGTAAGTGTTTTCAGGTGTGTCTATGCCTTTTCAATTAACCAATGTGTGTTGTATTTTGAATTGATGTGTTTTCCCAATGGTACCCTGATATTTCATTTTTGAACTAAGTGTCTTATGTATGAAATAGTGTGTAGTGTCTAGGAACAAGTGTGTTGCAGAAAGGATCAAGTGTGTTACAGAATTGCAACTAAAGTGCTAAGCAGCGCTTTTGTTTAAGGTATGGTTACACTTTGTTTAAGGTATAGTAACAACAACTTCAAGTTATGTTACTTTGGTTTGAGCATGTGTCTATAGTGTTCAAGCAATGGGCAAAAACTGTAAGATCCACATCATAGCACATAGAACAATGATGGCTATATACTCGCCCCAGAAGAATATGTGCAACAATAAAACGCATTCTCTTTGCAACCCTTGCAGTTCTGTTTGGAGAAACTTCAACTTTAACTTACAGTTCAGAGTCCTGCAACAGGGCGGGTACCCGCATAAGGTTTTTACATCATAAAGTTGTGAAATTAAATTTCACGGGTCCGGGAGGAAGTTTCTTTAATGTGGGCGGGTTGTGAGTGACAAATAATTTTTTTAATATTTTGTTTAAGAGTCCCAAAGAGGATTGTGTTGATATATTGTGATATGTGGAAAGAGCATGCCAGAATATTCCTCCAACTTTGCGCTGACAGCGGAATATTCTCGCTTTCTAGGCATCCAGCGCTGCCAGACAGACTTTACTGCAGCGGGATTTGCGATTGACTGTGGTCAATTTTTCATTTCTGCATATTGATCTCTGCATCAAATACATTTTATTTTTCATAAATTTCAGAAAAATCTCTCTCTGGAAGCACAGGATGCCTAGATAACTAGAACATTCCACTGTCAGTTTTGCGCTGAACATTCTGGCATGCTCTCTCCACAAACACATATCAATCAACACGATTCTCTTTTAGAGTCTTAAACAAACAAATATTACATAAATATTTTTTCACCCGCAGTAGCCTAAAGAAACTTCTGCCAGACCCTTGAAATTTAATGTATGTATTTTTTCATCTTTAAACGGAAACCCGCAACATTGCAGGACTCTGCTCTGAACGTGTTTGCAGCAGACTACGAGTCTTTTAAAACCTCACACACACACACACACATATACTAATTTCATTTTAGGATCAATGAAGTAATTTTGAATTTGAATCTAGTATAATAATTTTTTTAACCTGGTGATGTCTTGCAAATCGGCACTTTCTGAATAAAAAACTGAAGTGATTTTTTAAACAACCAGTGCAACAGTAACGTATAACATTTTTATGTTTTTAACACCATTTTAACACCAGGTTATAAGCTTTTCTCAACATCTGCCTCAATGCTGTTAACATTGTGGCCCCTGGGGATGAGCTTGAAGATGATGTAGCAGAGGATAAGGCTGGTTTGGAGAAATCAGTGGTGCTCTCTGGTGGGACAAGCTGTCTTCTTAACATATTAGTAATGTGGCAGCCATCGATAGAGTCAGACCTGGACGATTCAGTAGACAGTACGAAGAAGCCACCCTAAGCCCTCTCTGCAGACCAACCTGTATTATGTTCCCCTTGTCATCCAGAAAAGACCAGCCAGAAGTCTAAGCTGGAATCCTCCATCCACATCTCTGATCTTTATTTAGCCGATCCAGGAAAACTGCCTGTTTATTCTAATAAAGCTTTAAGAATGGTCCAGGAAGAGGTCATTCAGGTTAATCCTGCATGAACAACTACAAATAACTACACAATAATTTATCCTCATGTCAGTTTTTGTTATTTCTTTTTTAATAGTAATTTTAAAAATTGTTCAAAGTAACCTTTGTGTTCATATCTTCAAAAACCTGTAATAATAATGTAACTGTTAATGAAATGACTTGATGATATTTACTATTTGTTTTGTTCAATTTATTTATAACAACCATTGAACAACTAAATAACTCATGTGACAAAAACATAAAGTGACAAACAGAAAACAGCCCATCCATTGGGTCCCTCCTCTCCTCTCCTCAGCCTCCCTTTGGTGCTTCATGTCCTAAACAAGAAATCAAAAAACAGTTTACAAAAAAAGCAACACAAAATCTTTTAGGAAATGTATATTTATTAACTCGATCAGTATTAAATTACGTATTTGATGCAATGTTTCCAATGTACTTACAGTATTCATAAAAAATTAATAAAATCTCATTTGTTTTTTCCAACAAGGGGTGACATTCCCCCCCAGATCCACCAGAATTGTCCTCATAAAATAAATACAAAATAAGTGAAGATGAGGAACATGGCAACTTTATTAATTCGTTAACTAACACAAAAGATCACATACTGAGATCACAGGTTCTGTAGATTTTTAGGCTTAATAAGACTCCTCTAAGCATAAGGTGTGTAACTGGATGTATTCTTCTACCTCCATGCCCCCCCGGACTAATTTCTCCCCCCCCCCCCCTTATAAAGAGCTAAAAACAAAATTAGCTCTTTATAAGCGGGGCAATACACGGACAACCGTTAGATCGGAAACAAAAATCTCCCGTTTGGCCCGCAATGCATTTTGGGATATGGAGGGCGTTGAAGGATACACCGGACCCATCCTTCAAATCGGGGAAATGAAGGACGGATTTGTGGGCTGCATTTGAAGGAGTCTTCGAATTTGGACAGCCTTCGTCGCGGCACTGTGACGTAACTATCCTTAAAATCTGGCCTTCGAAGGATGCAGCCCCTGAATTATGACACAGCCAGTGTATATCTTTTGTTCCCTATTGAATAGATTATGTTTAAATTACACTGGAAATAGCTGTGATCTCCTCAGGTTTAAAATGTAAAAAAAACAGCACTGTTCTGAGCAAGGTTCTCAAAAAAGTGAGAGCCACTTATGAAAGTGTTCATTTGAACAAGTGAGCTGCATGAACACATTCACTTGAACATTATGTGTATGTTAATATTTCAACCTGAAAGAGCTAGAACAGGTCAAATGTTTATAGTAAATTGATTGCGTAATCACTCAGGTACCAGAGCATCTGACAGTCAAACAAAACAAGGATTCATTTGGAATATAAATTAGGTGGATAGTTGGTTATAGCAGACAAAATGCCTGCTATGTGGAGCAAACAGATATCATGGGGTCAAATACTGGAACTGGCTAAATGAAAGCACCCATATATGTCCTAAAGGTTTTCAACAGATTAGTATTTTACAATAAACCAAAAATGAACACCAAGACCCTATCTCTATATGCCATCTAGATACATGCATTGCATTCTTTTTATCATCTAAAGACACCTGCACCTGCACCTTTGATGGCATAGCTGATGAGCAAGAACTAATGCAGACTGGGATCTTATGCAGTAAAAGAGATAAATCTCAGTTCAGCATCTACCATCAATGACCATTATATCCTAGTGTCTAGTGGGGCTATTACTGCCAACTTTGTATGGAAACACATCAGCATTAATTCTGGCATAACTATATGGTGAATTTACTGTAAAATGCATGGCACCAAGTAATTACCCAGGAAACTCTGTTGAGACTGCTTTACATATGTGATATCCTGGACCTGCGTCTGGTACTTCTCCTGAGGTGGGTCCTTGGATGTCTTTCAATAGAAAAAATGCCTTCATCGTGTTGAGGTGCTCCTGTTGCAAGCCTGGAGCCGAGGTGCAGAGAAGAGGCCAAGGCCCTCCAGGTCAGATTATAGGTCACTCCCTCACTCACCCAAAACACTAAGACAATGCAATATACCCCTCCCCCCAACCAAGATCTATAACGGTTAATGAAAGTAATCACCTATTTGACTGCACTTTCTTGCATTCAAATACTTACTAAGACCGAAATTGACTGGCTGAACAAATGGGGAAACAAACATACACACCTATCCATCCATCCATTATCTGTACCCATCCCCCCCGCCGCAACCCTGCATAGGAGTGCGGGGGGGCTTGTGCCTATCTCCAGCAGTCACAGGGCGAGAGGTGGGGTCCACCCTGGACAGATCACCAGTCCATTTACAAAATCATACAGGACAAACAACCATGCATGCATACACACACTCATACCTAAGGGCAATTTAGAGAGACCAATTAACCTAACAGTTTGGACTGTGGGAGAACATGCAAACCCTATGCAAAATAACCCAAGGCCAGGAGTTCGAACCCAAGCCTTCTTCCTACAAGGCAACAGTGCTACCAACTGCGCCAATAAAAATGTGCTTACTTTTGAACTGTCTTTTTTAGATTTAATGACTTGTACTACAGTTACCAAACTGACATGATGTCATTACAAATCTCACCATTAAGGTGAGAAAGCTCTGAGCCACTGTGAGAACAGTCTCAGCTGAAATTGCCAAAGAAATCAACACTCTAAACAGGACATTCAAACAAGGGAATTAATACTATACATTTTTAGTAAATATAAATGAGTATGATTTAATTCATAGCTTATTAACTCTATTTCTCTCTGCCTCTTTCTCACACACAAGTCCTGCTCTTAGATACCACTGATAGAACATAACATGTAGTGCTATACATTGAGAGTAATGATAACATTTATGAGCATGATCCTGTTTCACAGAGGAGCTCTGTAGGTTATTGATGAGTCTCACACTTTCTTATTACTTATGAATGAAAAGAAAGCCAAAGGGAGGGGATAGAGATGAGAAGAAGGTATGGGCATTATAGCCTCATCCCTTGAACTATATTTCATCAAAGCTTGTGGTTGGAGAATCTTGCAGTAGGCACGGCTTGCATGGGTTTCAAAACTCAATTTATTTTTTTCAACTTGAAGGTCGCTTTCATGAGCTTTTGATTGATTTGATAGTACACAGTGTTGAGAGATCAGACAGCCCAGAGACAAGAGCTTTGGGAAGGAAACCGGCATGTGACAGACCCCATGAACTGGGTCATTACTTAAATTTACAAAAGAACATTGCATGATACAATAGTAAAAGACTGAATGCTCTTTGCATATTGCTAAAACTAACTAATTTGTGAAGAGTGCAAACTTATACATTAAAAATCATCCATTCCTCCACCTGTATATTGTACCTTCTTAATCCTTCCAGCATCAAGGGGGGCTGGCATCCCCACGGCGATGTTGCTGTTCCATTAAAAATCTAAATAAAGCCACCGATTAACAAGACATTTGCTGCCCTACTGTTACATCTTATATATTTGTAAATCGCTGTTGGACAGACAGGAACAAAGTCTTTCTACACCTTTTAAGTCTTGTTTTACTGGACTTTTGAATCATATTAAGCTAGGCAAACATTTGGGGGAAAAAAGTATTTTTTTGTCTTTATTGTGTTTGGGCTAAATGTAATATGTAAAGCCAATCAAAACATCTTTCTAGAAATGCACATACATGAGAAGTAGTGGGATGGCAGGAGGCAGGCAGAAATTAATAACAGAACACGGACTTTTTGGGGTAAGTACTGAAAACATTCATGGGGAAATTTATGAAGTAATTTGTGGTTGCTAATGTGAGCAAATCTGAGAAAGAAAAACAGAAAAACTCACCTGCTACACCACTGGCTTGACAAAAAACAGGTCCTTCATTCTCTGTGTTAACGCAATCCAATAATTCTTCCAAATACATTTATTTTAATTGTATGTAAAATCACATTATTGCTTTCTATATTCAGAATAGAAACATTAAAACCGCTGAACTTTCCAACAGATCATTTATAACCAACAGAACTCAAATAAATTACCCTGTAAGGAAGATTCATCAGCATAACAGAAGTGCACTCTCTGCCAAACTCTGCTGTAGCACTGAGGATGAGATGAAGGACTCCAGTCTTTTGCAATCTGCAGAATCATGGATTGATTTATTAACACCATTCTGATGTGAATCCTTCAGCTGGACTCTGTTCCGGGTGTTAAGATTAGAAAAGATCTCTATAATTATCATTTACAAATTTGTTTTACTTGTTTTGACCCATACAATAAAAACTGCCATCCATCCATCCATCCATCCATCCATCCATCCATCCATCCATCCATCCACCTTCTGTAACCTTCCATCCTATGCAGGGTTGCGGTCACTTTATATTCCAAAGTGACATATTAATAAAATTATGTTTAACCCTGCTTACTATAAATCTGGAACTTTCCAAAAAAATTAAAAGGCACAAACATCAGGAATGGATTGGCATTCTTTGCAAGAGAAATACCCACAATCAAGTTTCTTCAGTGAGTAAATGCTACAACAAATTGAAAAACACAGATAGGCAGAAATCAAAACAGCATAAATCATCCTCTGTCTCTGAAGGCTGGCTAAACACTTGTTTTACAGACTAAAACAGTTTCCATCTTTGATTATTTGTTCTATGGTCTTAAAAATAGACCAAATTATTTATTTTTGAAAGTATCAGATCACAGTTTAGTTTCTATAAGACTGAAAATAATATACAGGATATTTCAAGACTAATAAATTCAAAAATTAATAAATGACATAATTTTTTAAAAAGTGCTATTATTAATTAATTAACTAATTCATCATTAACAAGTTTGCTTAATACCCCTGAATGTAGAAAAATATATTAGATAATATTAAAATATCCATTCAATCATCTTCTCTGTTGTGGCTGAGTGAGGGAGAATTGTACCGTAAAAGCAATTTGAATGGTGGCTAAGATTAGAAACTGCTGTCTAAGTGCAGTCCATTTACAGTTTAAACTGCTTGAGAATCAATCATAAGATACTACATTAATAAAACATTAGAAAGAAATTGGATCATAGAAAGCCATGAAACTGAATATGTTCAGAATTTGCTCCAGTCAGCTCAATCAGAGACACAAAATATCAACCAGTCAAACTATTACAGGGTAGATATTATAAATATCCCTAGCTGATCGTACAGACAAAGTAAATACTGGATATTCCTGCTATGAAACAATGCATTAAAGACCTTTCAGAATGTCTTGGTTTGTAAAAATTAATGTACATCATCAAAATAAAACCAAAGAAGTTTTAACATCTCTGAGAACCATACACTGTATAAGGATTATAGAGGTCCAAAAGTAGACGAAAACTATGTAAATTAGGATTGTCTCTGCATCTCAATTGATTTATGTGTTACTTTTCAATATTGCAATACATTTGTATGTGCTTGGTCCACGTTTTGTATGTAGATGTATGTGTGTATCTGAATGACTATTGGTTGATTTGTGACCCATACTCTTGTGGTCCATTTGTTATAGTGTATTGATGTAAAACAATGACTAATAAAAACAATGACTAATAAAGCTAATACAAATAATAGAGGAAAATATGTGGTTATACAGTTTATGTAGTTTCACTTGTTTCATGTGAAACTACATAACCTGTATTACCTGTATAAAAATCAGACAGTAGAATCTGGAAGTTTTGTTCTTTCCATATGTTCTACTTTTCAGAAATGTGTACAAAAGCATCAAATTAATGGTTGATTTCGGGACCCCAAGATACCACACTTTGCTGCAGTTCTCTAACAGTGAGCTTTGAGAGTTTTTTTTTTAATTCCCTCACAGTTATCCTCATTGTGCATAATGGCACGGTAACTTTCGGTTCTCATCCAGCCTTGTTTTGGGAGAGTTTCAGCCAACCAGCTATCTTAATGTAGCCATTTCCAGAGTAATATAGATCAACAATAATCTGCCTTATTGAATAATATATATATATATATAAATATAAAGAGGATTCAGTTCATTTTGTGGGAATTGTAAAGGGAGACTCCAGTGGTGTAGTTGTTGTCTTGCAGAATGAAAGTCCCTTTGTAGATCAAGTTTGCATGCAATGCATGCATAAGTACTGTAGGTTTTTTTCTGGGTACTCCACAGTCTAAAAACAGGCATGTTAGGTTAATTGGCTTTTGTAAAATTGATCCAATGACTACTATTTGTTTAAGAGATATTAAAACAAACCGCTTCTTTTTTTTCATGGAAACCAAGATATAATAAATCTTTTTCCATTTTGTTCCAAGTTCTTCCATTTACAACAAAAAGTCATAGTTGCCCTTGTTCCTGCTTGTTAAGGCCTCCAAACATAGACTTCCTGCTATACGTCTGGTTTTAGAAGTTCAAAAATTAAAAAAAACTCAAGAAAAAAAAGCCCTCTTAGTCTAATTACTCTCTGTGGGAAGTAAATAGTTATTAACGTATGGCAAGCAGGACGCAGGGGTTTCAAACTGGGAGGGATGTGGGAGGAGAACAAGGGAGGAACATGTCAAATGAGAATGAGAGGGATGAAGGGTGATGAAAAGAAAAACTGGGACTGGGAGAAAAAACTGAGTGCAAAAGTAAGAACAAAAAATAAATCACCTCACTGTAACAAAGCTACTTGCATTTTAGGATTTCTGGCACTATAACAATTGTTTCATGTTCTCGCTCATTCTTATTTATCTGTCTTTCCAATCCAGAGCACCCCCTTAACTCAGAGGTCTCCCCCACACTTCCACCCCATCTCAGTTTTTCCCTCGTTTTCTCTATCCTTTAATTTTCTCTTCTTTGAATAATTTACTGCAGCAGGGGAGAGTGGAAGTGCGTTTATTTTGAGTGTGTTTGCGCTTTAAACAGAATGCTTAATGATTGCCGATGGGAGAGAGACTGCATTAATCCCATTTATGTTGAGACCTTTTAGATGTACTGACACCCGTGGCAGACAAGCGGGGCCAAGGCAGCGTATGTGTGTGCGCAAGAGCGAGTGTGTGCTTGCAGAAATGATCCCTCTTCACATCTGTGTGGAGGAGCCCCCATATCACTCTCACAGTGTATATGTACATGGGGGAAGACGGGATCAAAATGCCAGGACTCTGCATATACCTCCACTTATGATCAAGAAGAGGCCTTTGGGGAACGCCCCTACTTGCTCAGTTGAATTGAAAAATCTTCTTATGAAATTCCCATATTTCAAAGAGTGTGCATCTCATACTGTTTTTGTATTCCCAAAAATGTGCCAACAGCTTTAAAACTTTTGCATTGTTTTTTGTCCAAAAGTGTCTTACGCCATTGAAAAAAAACAAACAAAAAAACAATTTTATTGTGTTGCGTTGTTTGCTTTAGGCATGGGCTACAGGATTTAAAAGTCGCTCAAATTTATTTGGAAGCAATTTTATTCAAACATGCAGTGATATCTGCATGCAAAACAGATTGAAACACGGACAAAGCTTCTGAATAATTACACTATGTATTAACAACAGTACAACAATAAAGCAAAAACAAAATCTTTGGCTGTTTGATAAAAGTTGTAAAGAACTGCTGGAATGGTTGACAAGAACATACCATACATCTTTTTTTTTTTTACTACATAAATCAAATTTAAGATTTTTTTCTTTTTTTTCTTTTCATTAAATGGTTTTTGGGTCATTTGCCATAAAATGGAGAAGACAGAGTCCAGACATGACAAACAAACCCAAAGTGAATAAAATTTGCAGACTAAAGCAGAGGTAATTTTACCCTTAATATTCAATAATGAAATGAAAAAAAGCCTCAAAAGTCCATTGGTCAATTAGTGACTACTAGGAGTGTCAAGATACATTCAGCTTATAAGATAAGGCAAAATACATTGTTTGATTGTTTGATAAATGAGACAAAATAGGTTCCATCTCTTTTTTTAACAAATAGAGATTAGGATTTCACAAGTCATAAACTCTGTTTCTAATGATCTGTAATAAGCACAGAATAATTTGGTTCAGAATTCCATATATTTGTTTTTTATGTGTTTTTGTTTTAGCATTGAGATCCCCCTATTTTCTGCTTCACATTGTCTCTGGTCAGTGTAGAAGGATCATGTCTAAGTTTAAACAGTTTAAGTGTCATTCATTGTTTTGAACTACTGAGGATCAGCTGCAGTCCAGATAAAATAACACTTTAGTTTAGTGCAGATATGAAGCTACAAAGAAAATGCTAACTGCTAATGGTTAGCCAGTTGTAGTGTTGTCATAATGTATTCAAATCTACTAATTACTAAGAAGGCTATGGTTGAGGCTTTTGTTACTGTGTGTTACGCTTACTGCTTAGAAGCTTACATAACATTGATAGCCTCATTAGGAATAGCAATAGTCTCATTAGTGAGCTTTAATTACACTAACTTTAGACTTATAAATCTGATACTCCCAATCCAGTTTTCAGAACTGAAGAAGCCTCATGGATAAGAGACGAAACATTTTCAAGACAACAAGAAAAGTCCGGTTGCCTTCATTTAAACTATCAAGGTTACTGTGTGTTGCAAGCCAGGCTGAAATGAAGTAATTTTTATTCCGCTGTCATAACAAAAGAATTACAAAGTGATAAAGTCCAAAAAATAAACATAGAAAATGCTTCTTTTATTGTTCACCAAAACAATAACAGTTTAATTGATCTCAAACTGCATTTTAAAGAGTCTCTGTTAAATGTACAAGTATGCTGTTCATATTTCGTCAAACTACTTAAAAAATTAATTAAATTAATTAAAGCCTTAAATTAATTAAAAAGGATCAAATGCAATCTAGAGACATTAGAATTGCTTCCTTTATTTTTAGTTTAGGGCTGAAAAGAAACTAAAAAACATATGGCAACTCTAACATCACTAATCCCCTCTCAGTTTTTACAAATCGGTCTAGTCTTGTCTATCACTCTGTCCCTGTTTGTCTTCTCCACTGAGTTCCCAAAATGCTTCCCACGAAGACTTTAAAAAGTTATGAAGATTCCTTCAATGTTTTTACGAACAACTGTCGTTGGCCAGCCCAAAAAGAAATATTTATTAGTTAAAATTTTCAACACAATGAACCAGATCTATAACAACCTCAAACTTGCTTATTTCTCTCAAACATAGATGAAACAGGGTTTAAACTACACACCTTTTTAATAATAGCTTACTCTTAGTTCACCAGACATAATCCCATGCTGAGTACTGATGGCTAACTGAACAGCGCCTCCCAAGATAGACCTCCCTTTAAGGAGATGTATCATGCCATTTTATTATCATTAAATCTTGTGCCACAAGTCTTGTTGCAGCCCTGACATTACACACAGAATATTTTGTAAGTCCCTTTTTTTCTGCTAAAACAGCTTCAACACACCAATGAAAGGACATCTTTGATGAAAGGGGACCTTCCGGAGTGTCCTTGTGTCTTTTATTAGTTCCCTCTGGTTCTCTAGTGGGAAAGCTCCCCTATAAATTAAGGATATTATTTTTCAGTCGCATTTGAAAATGAGATTTGATGCTGTTCTCTAAGGTCTTCTGGAGTAGAGTGTGCCTTGTGGTGTTACTAGCACTACTTGTCACAGTGGAAGCATAGTCTAAAAGCAGGGGTATCCAAGTCCAGTCCTCAAGAGCTATAATCCTGCAACCTTTAGATGTATCCCTGCTCCAACACAGCAGGGATGCATCACAATTTTTGTGCCAAAAATAAAATAATAAAAAACCCAACAATGTCACATAGATGTTGGTCTCTCTGACTTTGAAAAAGACAATCGTATCAAACATGTTAGCTCAACCAAACAAATCAACCCTGAATATAATGGGTAATAATTGGATTTTTCAATGTATTTATTTTTTCTGTGTTACAAACTACATATTATTAAAAAGCACCACAAACCAAAAGTTAATAGAAGTGTTTAAAGACCTAAAATAATCAGTTTTTTAATTGTACATAAAAAATATGTATTTTTTTTCTCTTCAAATTGCAGATAACCAAAAATGGGACAAAGCAGCGATTATAAGGCTGACAGCGGGTGCTAGTCAATGTTGTGACCACCAAACTCAAGGCAGTTGTCAGGCTGAAATGCATGTAAGATAGTATGTTTCAAAAGGCTACAAAATAGAACATTGGACCAGCACCTGAAGAAATTCTGGAAAACCATCAAGCAGATAGTGTTGCTGTACCAAGAATGTTCTAAGCATTACCAGAGTTCTGCTATGTTCAACTAAACAGATACAGTACTAGCAATACTGTAATTGTTAGCTCCTATGTTGGAGACTGACAAGGAGCAGAGAGATAACCCTGAAGTGAATGCATCTGTATAAAAGTTCATGAGAGAAAGCAGCATTGAAAAACAGGGAAAGAACAGGCAAAGTGGGTTTGGGCAGCAAAGCAAAGTAAGAATCAGATGACCAAATCTCAGCCAAGCAATAATCTTTGCACTCAATCTTTGAAGGATGGGGTTGCTCGCTTGCTGTTAAAGGCTGCTGGTGGCGAAGATAGTTAGGGGGTTCAGGGATACGTTTCTGTGTTAGGCAGGGTGCAATGAAAGATAGTGGAAAAACAGGAGTCCCATTATCTTCTTCCCAGCTTGTAGAAGAGGCTTCTCTGTTGCCTATAGAGAGAGTCATTGCACCAGACCTATGAGCTCCGTGTATTGCCACAGACACCATATTGACACCAAAGCTCAAGCCCATTAGAAGGGTCCTGAAAGTGTTTTTTTAAACTCTTCAAAGTTTTTGGCCTCTTCTGCCTACTGTTTTGTGTGTATGAATTTATATTGTAGCTGTAGCAGTGGTGCTGTGGTGGGAAAAACTGTTGACAAATGGCCCCAGTGGTAGTTGCAGTGGCCATTTTATCACATGTGTTCTGGGAGTTTAGCATGACATATTGATTATGTATATGGTTCCTTATATGTGCTTCATCACAGAGTCCTATATGGGCGTTTATCTGGTGTAACTGCGGGTTTTGACAAGGTAGGTGGAGCTGGCTCTCTATTCTGTTGAACCATTACCAGTTCAGCAGGCACTGGGGCAGCTTGCCTCCAGTGAATGGAGAATAGATGAAGCAGGGGATTGACAGGGAGACTGAGGAAAAATCCCTGAAATGTGAATGCTATAGTGTCAGTTAAGAGAAAGCCAAGGCCAAAGGTGAAACTGGGAATTCTATGGTCAATCTACTCAAGTCTCTAATGTTAAAATATTTGCTAAAATTTTGTTACCCTATTTTTTTATTTCTTATGAAACTTCTGAGATGACTTCTTAGTTAAGTAGGAATATATAAACACTCTTCAAAGAGTTTGTTTCGTTTTGCTTTAATCCAATATAGCAACTTCTGGCCCAAGACCACTTTTCTGAAAAACATCAAATTACTTAAATACTGCCTTTATGGAGATTATGTTTATATTGTTAGAACTGCAGAGCTGTATTTGCATACACATTATATATGTTCCTTCCTTTTAGTTCTTGGCACCATCTGCTGATTACTCACTGTCAGAGGAGGTATTCTCTAAAATAGCTCAGATGTCTGTGCATGTGTGTATCTGTGTGCCGATGGTTTGAACTCAACTTCATGCTAATCCTGTTCCACGCCTTGACAGTCTTAGTGAGAAGTGCCATTAGCATAACTAGCTAGCTGGTGCGTTGAAGAACAGAGCTTTGGTGTCTCACATGTAACATGTAGATGAGAGCTTCTCACTCTGTGTGATAGGGGAGATTTGAAGAGGCAAAATTTTAGTTTTCCCCTTTGTTTGCTACTTTACTCTTTCAGTTAGAAATAGACCCCTTTCATCTGCGTTTCATTCACACATAGCGGGGTGAGCATAGACATAAAAAAACATACAATAGCCTACTGTAGAAAGCATTTTTCCTCTTACAAAAGTCTCATATTTTTGCTTTTCTTGTTACTCCACAGTGTTTTGAATCAAATATTGATATCAGACAAAGATAACCTAAGATCGAAAGAGTCCATTTTTAAATGAGGATTTAATTTATTAGAGGAACAAAGCTACCCAAATTAATTGCTTGTTAAATCTTGAATGAACTGCATTTAATAAATTTTTTTGTTCACTTGCAACACCCAGAGCGCACTATTCACGTACCTGTAAAATGAAGAAATCACTTAAATAAAACCTGACTGCACCTTCCCAGTATGTGCTGCCCAACGAAAATTATTCTAGGAATACATCAACATCTCATTAAGAAGACCACAAAAAAGCTCAGAACACCATCTAAAGCACCACTTGGCTCAATTAAGGTTATTGTTCAGAATTCAACAAGAAAAAAAGAGTTGTGTCAGTTACTGCACACACTTTTTTAGCTCTTTGCCATTAACGATTGCATTTTAAATTTGATCGTTGATCAATATTTCACACTTACCCATTTGAAAACTGGTTTTTGTATTTACTCTGGTTATTATTGTATCATTCATTGGTATTTGATAATATTCTTTCCTTCATAAAACTAATTTTTATTGATATTTAACTTAAGGGTAAAAAACACTATGAGAACCTCTTGAGGGATCAAAGCTTACTAACAGATTAGAAAGCATGATGAATATGGACCACTGAAATTCTGCAAGTTTGTTCCATTCACTTGGTCATCCCATCATGGTAGACAATAACTCATCAGATTTAAACATGCAACATTACTAGAGTATGTGAACTCAGACAGCTCAGAGCTTTTTTACCTAGTTATAGCTTCTCCAACTGTAGCAGTTGAGCAAGGCAAAGCAGCTGAATATGGTTGAGTACACAATCAGATCCCACTTCTTCAGGTCATCCTTCTATTTTCTGAAAAGTGAAGGTACAGTTTTGACTGTATAATCCCATTTGTTTACATGTTTTAATGAATGGAGTGACAGCCATATACATAATACTCACAAAGCCTCATGGGTGATAGGAATAAGGTGTACTAGCTATCCTAAAAGTCACTAGAAGTTAATAAATTATGTAAACCTATTACCATAATTGACAACATGTGTATAATTCTAATGTATACTGCAGGAGAGGTCATAATGTAATGAGTGAGAAAATACTTCACTTCTAATGTTTAGAATTACACATGAACTTCAGTTGTATCTGTCCTTTTTTAAATCAGCATGTGCGATTCATTTACAGTTTGGACATGGAAGGGCGAAAATCTCCTGCTCTGACTATGGCTGGGAAGGACTGCTGCTAAAGGGCTGGGCCCTTTGAATGATAAACACCCATGTTGATTGACATTAGGAAGAACAAGCTTACATGCTTTCACATCATACTCCAAAAGAGCTCCCAAAAATGTAGAACTGTCACCAGCTGCAGTTTTGAAAAACAGTTGTTAGAAGGATCTGAATGCACATCTAATAAATCAGGAAAGAAGCTAAATTGGCAACAGCTTCATTCTTTCTTTTCAATCCTATTCTTCTATTTTGAGCAGACAGTTGACAAATCAGTGGTCTACCACTGCCTGCAAATCTGTAGTGAAAACTGTATATATTTAAGTGGAACACTGCAGTTCTTATGAGCTGAAAAGAGTATGAATACCTGTTTAATATGTATATGTGTGGAGTAGGAGAAGTACTTTGTAGTAGGTCCAAGGGAAAGCTCTGCTGGTAATGCACTACAGTTTCACCTCCTTTGTTCTCAATGTTCTATCTTGTAGTGCCTGCTGAGTCTGAAGACCATGAGGGGAGTTTGTTAGTCTACAGGCTATGCTCCCGCGGACATGTAGATGATAGTCCTGCTGTGTCTTTTTCAGTCCACATTCTGATCCACTTCATTTACCAGTGATTTAACATTCATTATGAGGTTCAAAGAGGAAAATGTTAAAACTTTTTGCTTTGATATTGTTTAGAAACCGAATGGCTTCCCTCATCTGCTACATGGCTCATCTTATTTTTTTAAGTAACTTGGAGCCCAACACACAGGAAGACAGTCAAGGGAGGCAAATTTGACTAAACAAACACACAATCACCCTCCTCATAGCGGCTGCTGGCACCGAGCCATCCTGTCTGGGTCTGTCTCAGTGCATAGGGTGAGCTGTCTGCCCTCATCAGTGTCAACATGTCGCCTGTATGTGAACTGCTTCAGGGGGGACCTGGGTGTATGTGTGTTTGTGTGTTTTGTTTTGCTCATCCTTTTTTTTTTAAACCACTACCCACTGACCATGTGGGGACAACAAAGCTCATTACACTGGTGACCCCATTCCTGTTTGATATGCGTATCAACAGTTTATTCATACACACATGCACACACACTTGTACCAACAGATTCTGCATACATTCAGGAAGATGAAAGTCTAACTGAATATAGATTCACAAACAGGAGATCAGAGTGATGCCCAAAAGGCCAAACAGTCTTCAGAAAGAAATAATATAAGTCACGCAAATATAGTTTTCATCTTAGATTATTTATATTTTGGTGGAACAGATCTGACATGTTTTCATGAGTTTTGTTATGTTCATAAACAAAAAAAGAATAAAAGTATCTCATATATTAGATCACTTGAGTGGAATATTAATTATGTGTATGCGTTCCTCTATAAACCTTTGAGGGGTACGTACATTCATCAACATACCAGAAAAACATGCAGTTTCAAGGTAAACATCAAATGTTAACTTTCAAAACTTTAAAGAAGTTTTAGTTTGTCAGTTCAGCTGTTTAATCCTAAGCAGTCTGGACATTCCTTTAAATGACAATATTTCATGAGTAACATCAGTGACCTTTGAATAGATGGTTTCAGTTTGTATTTCCATATCAAACCAAAAAGAAACTGTAACTCCCACTAAAATAGATCTATCCTTTTTAAATTGTCCCCATGGAAACATAAAATCTGTCACATTATGCACTTGGGAAATCTGATCCTAAATATGTGAACATAAAATCTCTCTTATAAAGATGAGAGGTTCAATTAAAGTTGACTTGTGTTGCTTTGAGGCTTTAATACATGAGATTTTAGACTAGAAAATACATACTCATAGCCGTAATACTGATTCTGATTACAATGTATCATAAGTACAGTGATAATAGTTCAGAAAAACACACATTTTATTGAAATTTCACAGTATAGGGGACTTTGTATACAGAGAAGAGGTAAGCCTAGCACGTTCTTCTCAACCAACCATTAGATGGATAGAAAATACAGAAACACTGAAAAAAGCTTGATTCTCATTAATATATTGTATATAAGCATCCCATTTATTACTTTAATGACATGCTAATTTATTAATTTCCTTTTCATTCACAGGTGCATTAAGAGAACCACAGTCTTGCATACCTTCATCTGGGATTATTGATCATCCTTTTATGGGAATTATCCTGTAAATAAGCACATTATTACTGGAAAAAAATCGTATTCAAGTATTCTATATCAAAGTTCTTCTCTCAGCACCCTGTCATACACTTTCTCTAAATCTACAAAGACACAATGCAGTTATCTCTGACCTTCTCTGCACGTCTCCATTAGCATCCTTAAAGCAAAAATTGCATCTGTGGTACTCTTTCTTGGCATGAAACCGCATTGCTGCTCACAAATGCTCACTTCTGACCGAAGCCTTGCTTCCAACATTCTTTCCCAAAGCTTCATTGTGAGACTCATTTCCTTTATTAGCCCAGCACTTCTTGATGTCTCAAAAATAAATATCTTTTTGCTGTAGCCTAGTCAAAGTCTGGATTAAAATTATATTGAAATGCTGTGCCATTACCTTTGGCAGGCCTTTCAATCTAGAATCAAGCTAGAATCCCCATAATTGGCAGAATCTAAACAATTGTGCTAAAATTAGTGCGTCAAAATCCCTCCACAGTGATATAAAATGCAAACTTCACCTTAATGACAGTTGTTGCCACCAAGGGTGGCACAAGCAGTCATTAAGTTTAGGGGCAATTGCTTTTTCACATAATGCAATGTTTTTTGGGTTGCTTTTTTCCATTAATATATAAAACAATCATGTTGTATTTACTCATGTTATCTTTTCCTGATCTAATATTATTATTGTAATCATTATTTATATAATCCGAAATAAGTGTGGCAAAAATTCATAAACAGAAGGAACCTATAAGGGGGCAAATCATTTTTCACAGCACTGTATACGTCAAGTGTCATATACATTTACAGCCCCATGACAAGCCTCTTAAAATGACAGTATCGCTGGTAAATCCAACATAAAAGGGACTGTTCTTTTCAACACCTTCAGAAATGCCAATTAAAGCACTGCACTTTATTTGAATATTTCAGATTATTATGCAGCTCCCTCTCTTACGTATTCAAAACAGGGTTTTCAATCCAATTAAATGGGCCATGTGCTGTAAAGGCGTGGGCAAACATGATTGAAGGCAGAGCTTAGGATGACAAACAGGAGCAATCTGAGGGAGATGGAAAACCGCTTGCTGTGAAGTTAATGGAAGACTCTGCGATAATCACTGATGGAGCAATGGGTGGAGTTGTGTCTATGTCTCTCTTTCTCTCTTTCTGAGTGTGTGTGTGAGTTTAAAAGAGAGGTACACAGGAAAATAAAATGACAAAAAGGAAAGTGTGAATAAGGACATAAGAGGGCGAAGAATAAATTTGGAGAAAATAGGAACAAATTACATTTGTGGAAGTGCGTATGCTTGCTAAATCCATTTTATTTATATGCATGCTCTTTGCTTAAATAAAATCTATTGCTACGGCATTTTCGTAAAGGCACTCATGGAATACATTCAAATAACATTTTTATTTACCATCTAAAATACAGAAGCAGGCTATGATTAGAGTAATAACATTTTATTTAGAAAAGACCTAACAAAACAATTCATGAAGCAAAAAGCAATTACTCTAATAGCTATGGCACAGCATGTTGTGTTATCTAGAGAGAGTGTTATTTGGAGAGAATATTTAATTGGCTTGTTCAAAAGTGTCAGAGGTGCCCTTTTACTCCTACCGTCAAGACATTATGTTGATAAAAAAAGAAGAAGAAAGTCAGTAAATGCAATGGTGTGTTTTGTGTTTATAATTGTGGCCCTTCATCTGCCCTTCGTTCAAAACCCAATCAGTGTCTTTGCACGCATGTTCACGAGCAGACTGATGCTTTTCTGTCAGACTTCTGCCTGATGAATGCCTTGGCGTCCCACCGGTTCGCTAAATATGCGCAGTGAAATGAGCTGAAACACGGGCCTTAATTAAAAAGTGGAGGCCCACGAAGATGTGATTAAAGCATCGCTCAGCGGATTACAGTGACTAAAGCGTCTCCAAAGGCATACAGACAGAGAAATGGAGACGAAGAATAAAAGAAGGGAATGAGTGAGTAATCTAGGCACCACCTTCTGTCTTTCTCTTTCATATTTTGACTTCTTTAGCAGGATAGATTCTCATTTAGGATAATTTTTTGTCTTTGCCTGACTTCTGGACCTTATGTACAGCAGGTTGGAAGAAGAATGTGGCAGGCTGAACCTCTTACTGATAACCCATCAAATATTTACCTTGCATCACTGCTCAAGAAGACTTAATATTTTTCAAATCAGAATTATGATTTCAATTTCAGGAACTACATTTCCCATAATAAATAATGATAAATAATCATAATTATCATGATTAGCAACAAGTCATGGAGTATGACATGTTCAACTCCTGAATGCCATAGGAATTAGCCTGTGATTACATGTTGTTCAAATTGTTTGCTTTTCAGAACCATAAAAGTACCTTATATTTGAAAAGTCTAGATTTTGTTGGAGTGCTTTTGAAGTGTCTGGGGTGAGCAGTCTGTCCTAAGGCTGTATAGCTCCTAATTTAACTTTTGTTGAACTTGATCAGTGATGTTTTATGATGAGAACAATAACAGCTGTAAGCACTATACCAAATTTTTATTTAGGTTTCTCATAATAATAATAATAATAATAATAATAATAATAATTATTAATCTCATTATCGTGAAAATACCTCCATTTTTTATCTTAGAGTGAAATGTGGATGAATTGTGTAGTTTACCGAGTAAAGGCCCCATCATGGTTTGTCTACATGTGGAGCTGTAGAAAGATCTTTAGAGGTTCACACAATTAACGGTTGGATTACAGCACAAAGATATTGAAATATCTGTCAATGACAACAATCACCGTTTTTTTGTGAGGCAAAACAAAACCGTTTTTTTGTGACATACTTTGATTACAAAAGAAAATATGTTTTGGTATTTTGTGATTATGAAACTTTTTTTTTTATCCTGACTTACTCTGTGCCTCATTTTCTGTTTTTTAAACGGAGCTCAAAACCGAGTTCATGCTTTAAGTTCCTTCATGTACATCATTATAGCTGCACTTCATATTGTAAAAGTAACAATTTAAAAAATATGTCAGATTTTCTTTGGTTGCTTTATAAACAAATTGAAAATGAAGTAAGAAAAAACGTCTTATAAAAATCCTACTAAAAGTCTAAGCATTCCATCACTGGGTAGTTTTTCATTGTATGCAAACCACTTAAACAACAGTAGAAAGGCAAGAAAATCTTTAACAGACAATTTACTAAATGGAACTATAGCAAATGTGGACAATGGTTTTAAATTGCTTTTGCTCATAATGGTATGGAACTATTCATTCTAACACTATCTAATAGCTTTCATAAAATAAATAAATATTTTCCAAGGCTGCAATGCTTAAAACATATATATAGTGTGCACAGCCCTGAAACTAACACAAAGTAGTGTTTCTGATATTCATAGAAAGTAAGTCATGATACATCTGATTATATAAAGTGGAAGATTAGATTTATAGCCAAAAGAAATACAATGTAATATTTGGGGAATCAGTCTTCTGACAGATTCTCCTACAGCCTATCATTAAAAAAAAAAAGATTTTTTAGCATGTATGTATAAGATTCTGTAATATATATATCCTTTTTTTTACGTGTCCTGTCTGGCATTGTGGCGCTCAGAATTGGTGTCTTAGTACCAATTAGAAGCTCAACAAATTTACTTTCACAAGTGGAGCATTGCAGCTTTTGTTATAGAACTCTGCTTGATATATTTGTATGAGAAATCTTTATTAGAAATTACTCTGGGTGTTTATTTTCTGATATTATGGACTTGGAGATGGAAAATAAAGGGGAAGAAAGAAAAAAGATGAAGAGAGTTAGGAAAAAAAAACTTAAGAGGGCTAGGGTAAGTTGAAGATACAAGAGAGGA
This sequence comes from Valencia hispanica, assembly GCA_963556495.2. Taxonomy (NCBI): domain Eukaryota; kingdom Metazoa; phylum Chordata; class Actinopteri; order Cyprinodontiformes; family Valenciidae; genus Valencia; species Valencia hispanica. The sequence continues at coordinate 33,314,404 of OY747710.1, forward strand.
AGGGGAACAAAGAAAACACAAGAAAATACCCCAGTCCGTCTCAACACCCGCAGGACGGCCGGGAGAGAAAAAAAAAAACGACAAAAAAATAAGTAATAATCTATTTACATATTACAGCATATTAAAGAACTATGTCAATACAAATGTTACATAAAATGTTGCATTTTTTTCACAAGATGAAATGCAAAACTTATTTCTGTAACCCATGATGCTTTGCCTTTGGGACTAGCATTGGGACTTACATTAAAAACAAAATAGACTCATGTCTGTTTGGTAACTGTACTTGCATGTTCAACACAAATATTTTGTAACCAGAAGATTGGTTAGTTTTATCATTGTTTTTTTCCCCTTTCTCTGCCATCCTGCAGCTGTAGAACCAGAGTAGGATTTTTTTGTTGTTGCATTTTCTTTCCCATTCCTCTCTTATATCTTCAACTCACCCTCTCCCTCTTAACCTTTTTCCCCTACTGCTCTTTATCTTCTTTTTTTCCCCTTTATTTTCCATCTCTGTGTCCACATCTGAAAAAACACCAATTTCTAAGAAAGATTTCTTACACACACACACACACATATATATACATATATATATATATATATCAAGCGGAGTACTACAGCAAAATCTGTAATGCTCCACTTGTGAAAGTAAATCTGTTGGGCTTCTACTTGGTACTCAAACCTCAATTCTGAGTGCCACCCTGCCAAACAGGACACGTAAAAAAAGAAGAAAAAAAATGAAACCACAAGAAATTGATGTTAAGTGTCTGCAAATACCTGCCCCTGGCCTTTACCAAGGCTGCTGAGGTTAATTGTTTTGATTTACTTTAAACAAACCACATGGAGCCATGCCATTCACTAAACAAAGGTGAAATAAAATTGGAAAAAATTAGGGAAAACTAAGTACATATCATAATGCATGGAGACAAGACTGAAGCATTCTAAGACCGCTGCTTAAACAGTGCATTTCAATGAGCAATGACAAAAAAAACAAGAGAGGAAAACTGAAGATGGAACTGAAGAATCCAGCATCAATCAAGGATCAATCAACAGCTTATATAGCATGTGAAACAGGTAAACGGCATGATTGTGACGGGCAGACATAGGTGGGCTCCACCTGAATAATATAGACATGCGGCAACAGAATAATAAACACAGAAGGAGCTGAACCTGAACTCAAAAGATAAAAAAAGTAAAAGAGGAAAAGCCTGACAAGAATCTTAGTAAAATAAATACAAATATAAAAGAAACAAAACACGTGAATAAACCAAGGAACTAAACATAAAGAAATGAACTAATTGGGCAAAACCTTAACAGCAATAACAAACATGGAGAATAGAGTGTGGCAAGACCTGCAAAACATAAATAACCCAAATGATCACAACCTGGACACCCACAGAATGTGCTAATGGATCTCAAAAACAAGACAAATTTGCAGAATATCTAAAATATCTAAAACCTTTCAATATAAAGGGGGTTACTTTCTTTTTCACATTGCTGTATAACTTTGTTTTTGGCTGAATCTAATTCATCTAAAGACCAAATTACTGTACAAATGTCTCGACTTCAACTTAAGTGCAAGGAGTTTTCACAAATGTCCCTGCACATAAAAATAAAATGATTTAGAGTAGCCAGTAAATAAAGTTTCTGATTGTTTTGTGTTTTGGCAAATGATACAGAATGAGAGAAGTTTAAATGAGAGTTTTTTCTCAAAGTACATCATGTGTGGAGAACATACTAGAAACAAACAGATGTGAAAGGCTGGCAGAGAGCAGAATGGATATGATGAGCTTATGACAAAGATTAGGTAATTACAGCTTCGTGTCATTTCACAACACATACAGTCGGGCAAAAAAGTATTTGGCAGCCACCAATTGTGCAAGTTGTGCCACTTAAAAAAAGATGAGAGAGGTCTGTAATTTTCATCATCATCTTCAACTGTGGGAGAAATAATGTAAAAAAAAGTAATCACATTGTATGATTTTTAAAGAATTTATGTGTATAATGGTGCAGAAAATAAGTATTTGGTCAATCACAAAAGTTTACCTTAATACATTGTAATGTACCTTGGTTGGCATTGATAGAGGTCAAAGGTTTCCTGTAGGTCTTCAACAGGTTTGCACAAACTGTAGCTGGTGTTTTGGCCCATTCTTCCATGCAGATCTTCTCTGGAGCTGTGATGTTTTGGGGCTGTCGCTGGTCAACACAGACTTTCAACTCCCTCTACAGAATCTCTATTGGATTGAGGTCTGGAGAATTGCTAGTACACTCCAGAACCTTGAAATGCTTTTTACTTAACTACTCCTTTGTTGCCTCGGCAGTGTGTTTGAGATCATTGTCATGCTGGAAGATCCAGCCATATTTCATCGTCAATGCTCTCACTGATGGAAGTAGGTTTTTGCCCAAAATTTCATGATACACTGCCCCATTCATCATTTCCTTAATATGGATCAGTCGTCCTGTCCCTTTTGCAGAAAATCAACCCCAAAACATAATGTTTCCACCCCCATCCTTCACAGTGGGTATGGTGTACTTTGAATGCAACTCAACTTTCTTCTCCCTCCAAACATTGCGAATGGCATTTATACCAGAGAGTTCCATTTTGGTCTCATCTGACCAAATGACATTCTCCCAATCTTCCTCTGGTTCACCCAGGGGGTCTTGGCAAACTTTAGATGGACCTGGACATGTGCTGGTTTAAGCAGGGGGGGACCTTTTGAGCGCTGCAGGGTTTTAATCCATGACAATGTAGGGTGTTCCTAATAGTAACCTTTGTTACGATTGTCCCAGCTCTCTTCAGGTCGTTGACCAGTTCCCTCTGTGTAGTTCTGGGCTGTTCTCATCATGCGTACCCAATGAGGTGAGATCTTACATGGAGCCCTAGGTCAAGGGAGCTTGTCAGTGATCTTGTATTTATTCAATTTTCAACTAAGTGCTCCAACATTTGATCTCTTCTCACCAAGCTACTTGCCTAGAGTAAATTATCTCATTCTAGTCTTGTGCAGGTGTACAATCTTTTCTCTGGTGTCCTTGAACAGCTCTCTGGTCTTGGCCATGGTGGAAGTTGGCGGTTCCATTAATACAGGTAACGAGTGGACGACAGAAGAACTTCTTAAAAATGAAGTAACAGGTCTGTAAGGGGCCAGATTTTCTGTTTGATTGTGGGTGTTAAATACTTATTTTTCCACCATTATGAAAATATATATATATCTTTTTTTAAATTTTGTCTCTCACAGTTGAAGTGTACCCATGATGAAAATTACAGACCTCTCTCATCTTTTTAAGTGGGACAGGTTGCACAATTGGTGACTGCCAAATACTTTTTTGCCCTACTATAGACTTCTAAAAATATATTTTAAGTCAGAGCACTTCATTAAATGAGTGTAAAATATTCATTTTGAGAGTATGAATAGAAGTCTAAAGAGATTAAATATATTTTTATTACTTGTAAAGGAAGAACTAAGGACTGATTCTGGGTTCATTTAAAAGGTTTTCCTCTCAGCCCTTCAGAGTAAACTCACACTGTTTAATAAAGCTTGGCTATATGAAACATAAACAGATATAAGTGACCTTGTTGAGAAGCAGATGATCTATGTGTTACTTTCAGCAGGGATTCAATTCAATTCAATTCAGTTTATTTATATAGCGCCAATTCACAACAGATGTCATCTCAAGGCACTTAACAAGAAGTCAATACATGTTACAGTTTTCAAACCAGACTACTACAGACAACATTGCTGTTTTAATATTCAAATATTTATCAATGAGATACCAACATTTATTCAAGCAAAAAGCAGTAAAGAAGGAACAAATTGAATCAAGTAGTGAGGAAAAAGCTATTACCAGCCGTACCCTTTCTGTTGCTGCAAGCGTAACTCTGTACCTCATCCTAATAAGACATGAATTAAATATTTTATTACTTCAATACAGGGTGATGCTTAGATGACAGGTCATTTGACTCGCGGTGTCACCTGTCCTGCTGTGAGAATATCTAGTGTTGAAAAGGTCAAGGTGTTATTGTTACTGGAAAGTGAGATTTTTCAGCAGTAATGGACACTTAACTGTCACTCTGTGTCTTGGTTGTTTTTTTATATTATTCCATCTCAGTTCCTATTATTAGTTTGGGACTCCAAATGAGGTAGTGACCTGATTGGGAACTAGTTCATACATTTCTAGGCAGTTCGCATTGCCTGTCAGACAGCTCCTATTTGTATTGTATCAGTCCCTACAGGACTTTGCGGCACTTTTTTTGTGATTGTTCCGGCCTAAAATACCTGATGATGCAGGTTTTGTGAAAAGTTGCAACAAGAGTTGCAATGTTTCTATTTGTCATTTTCTTTTATTTCTCGCCAAGGGGCCTGAAAATAGTAAAAAAAAAAAATCCATCAAAATGTTAAATTCTGAAATTCCAACATTTTTATTGTAATAAGTGCACTAGAAGAACACTTGACCACCCAGCAGAACACTCTTCAAATTTGAGCTTATTCTTGAACACAGAAAGAACAGAGCAACAATTCCAGATTCTCCAATTCCAGATTCTCTCTCAAGTACAGGTATGAGACGAAGCTCAGATGCTCTCATGGTAATGTTTATTTTTATTATTATTATTGTTTTATTTAACTGTACTGCATGTGTAAAGTTGAAAACGTCTATAGTTTGAGTGTAGTTTGAGTACGTTATAAATCTAACGCAAACAAATTGTTGTTTATTCCTACTTACCATGTTGTTCCTTCGAAAAACTTTACTGGGTACAGTATGAGCCTAGTAGCCACGCATTTGTGTTTTACGGACGAAGGTGACTTTTGCGGGCACTTTGTCAAGTCCTTGCGCCTTGCACCGGCAGCTTACAGCGATGCTTTGTCACAATGTCCAAGTCTAAATCGGCTACTGTAATTCCTTCATGTTAATTATTTCAATTTGCAATAAATATGATTATTTAGGGCAACAGGAATAATTAGGATTATCAAGTAATTTTAATCACTTTTGCACACGAAAAACTATCTGTTCCTTTTCAAGTACATTGTTTATCCTAAATTAAGGAAACAAACAGCTGCCAGATTAGGAGAATGACTGGCCTGGTTACAAAATGCTTTTTCTAATTTATCTAACTCTGGGGAATATGGCAACAGGCTAAATTTCAATCAATTTCATCAGCGAAACTGAAGAAGCCTCCGACTGAAGACACTCCGTTGTTTTAGGATAGTTTCATGAAGAGGATGCTCAGGGTTGTCCATACGTTTTTTGATTTTGTGAAGAATCCTTCATTTCATCATCATCTCCAAATGTTCCACAGTTGTCCCCAGAACCAGCCTTTTTTGTCAGGTTGTTTAGCCTTTTAAATCCCTGGCTCTGATGCTGCTACCCCAACAGATGATGCCTGAAGAGATTACACTCTCCACAACAGACTTGTAGAAGATTTGCAGCAGCTTGCTGCAAACCTTGAAGGATCCAGGCTTCCTCAAGAAGTAAAGTTTGCTCTGTCCCTTCTTGTAGACGGCTTCACTGATGCACCTCCAGTCCAGTCGGTTGTCCAGGAGAACTTCAAAGTATTTATATTAATCAACCACCTCCACTTCTTCACCCATAATGGAAACAGTGTTTGACTTATCCCTGTTTTTTCTGAAATTCACAACTATCTCCTTTGTTTTCTTCACATTCAAGGTAAGACGATTGTTTACACACCATGTCACTAAGCAGTCCACCAGCTCTCTGTATTCAGCTTATTGTCCATCTCTGATACACCCGACAATTGCAGAGTCATCTAAGTAATTCTGCAGATGACAGGTCTCTGATCTGTACTGGAAGTCTGATGTGTACAGAGTGAAAAGGAATGGTCAGAGTAAAGTCCCCTGTGGTGCTCCTGTGCTGCTGACCACCTGGTTTAACACACAATCCTTCAGTCTCACAAACTGTGGGCTGTTTGTCAGGTAGTCACTGATCCAGGCAATTGTTGAAGGCTACACCTGTGCCTTCAGGAGTTTCTGACAAAGCAAATCAGGCTGAATTGTGTTAAATGCACTGGAGAAATCAAAGAACATGATCCTCACAGTGCTGGCTGCTTTGTCCAGATGACAGTGGGTTGGTTGAAGCAGGTGGATGATGGCATCTTCAACTCCAAATCAACGGCGATAAGCTAACTGCAGCAGGTCCTGATATCTTGTTTGCTTACTTAGGGGGGCCAACAGGAGTGTCCCCAGGACCTTCATGATGTGGGATGTCAGGGCAACAGGTCTATAGTCATTGATGACTGATGGGTGAGTTATCTTTGGTACTGGAACAAGGCATAATGTCTGGGTCAGGCTAAAGTTGAAGAGGTGCTGCAGAATCCCACAGAGCTGCTATGCATGGGCTTTCAGGACTCTGGGGCTGATACCATCTGAAACTGCAGCCTTGTTCCAGTTCAGTTTCTCTAGCTGCCTTTTCACCTGACTTTTAGAGATAGACAGGTGGGAGGGGGAAAAGGGGTTAGCAGCATCTCCTGACTTGGTTGAAGACAATTTTGTGGAATCAGAAGAGTCCATGACTGAGGTGAAGGATAAAATATCCGAGGTGTGACAGGAAAGCGGTGGGTCAGAGGAGGGTGGGGTGTCTGTTTGGCTGGGAATAGGAGAGGAGGATGCTGAGCTAGTACCTGAACTGATCCTAATGAAGAATGCATTCAGTTCATTGCCTCTGTCCAGACTTCCCTCTATCCAATCCTTCCTGTGCTTAAAGCCTGTGATCTTTTTCATTCCTGACCAGACATCTCTGGTATTGTTCCTCTGTAGTTTGTTCTCCAGCTTCTTCCTGTATGACTCTTTGCTTTCTCTGATCTTGGCCTTAAGTTGATTCTGTATACTCCTCAGTAATTCCCTGTCTCCCTCCCTGAAGGGTCTTTTTTTCTTGTTTAGCCATTCCTTCAGGTCACTGGTGAGCCAGGGTTTGTTATTAGGGAAGCATCTCGCTGTTCTGGTGGGGATGATGTTGTCCACACAGAAGTTTATATAGTCAGTCATACACTCAGTCATGGCATTGATGTCCTCTCCATGTGCTTGGCAAAAAGTCATCCAGTTTGTGGTCTCAAAACAACCCTGCAGGGCTTCTTCCGCTTCCTGTGCTCATTTTCTCGCAGTTGTCTTTGTCACAGGTTGCCTCCACAAGTGATTTATATTCCAAGCAGAGAAAAACAAGATTGTGATCTGATTGTCCCAGAGGAGGTCTTGGTTTTGACATGTATCCATCCTTTACATTTGCATAAAACAAATCCAAGGTCTTGTTCTCTCTTGTGGAGCAGATGACAAACTGTTGAAAAGTGTGAAGTGTAGACGAGAGCTAGGCATGATCAAAATAACCAGATATTGCCACAAATGCATTTGGGTGCTGGGTCTGTAGCTTAGTGACAACGAAACTGATGAAATCACATGTATTGTCGGCAATGGCTGAAGGTGGAATATAAACAACTACCAAAATTACACTGGTGAACTCTATTGGTAAATAATATGGACGAAAACCTAAAGCCAACAGTTCAATATCTGGGCTGCAGACACAACACTTCACAGTAACATGTCAGGGATGACACTGTCTGTTGTTTACTCCACCTCCTTTATCTCCTAGTTAAAGTATTTCTTGTGACTCACCTGAGTCAATCCTTCCTGTGCTCTTTCCAAGGTTCTTCCGTGACCATGCTGTGTTTCCAGTCATCTACCTGTGGTCCGTGCTCCAGCTTCCCCATAAGCTCTGGTTCTCCTTTCATGTCTGACAGTCTTCTTGCTTCTGACCCACCCGTGTCATTGCTCCTGCGTCAAGCTGTGCCTGTCTCCCCTCAGAACTCAGTCCTCACTCTCAGGATCCCTTATCATTTCCAAGGACGATTTCACAGACGTCCCGGACTCCTAGCTCCTCCTCTCTGGCATCATTATCATCTGCTGACAGTAAGCCAATCCTGAGTACTCTCAAACAATTCTCATTGATCAAGGAAAGCTATTCACCTTTGATCCTACAGTTCTCTTCCTCATCTCCATTCCTCTGTGCAGTGTTCATGGGCCCAGTGATCAACCTACATTCATATTCTCAATTAACTGTTTTATCATTTCACAACTGGTTTTCTGAATGTGGGTCAGAAATCTAAACTCAAACATGACTAGGGTTGGGCATCAAGAATCGAGGATCGATTGGAACCGGGACTCATATGTCGATTCTCCCGGAATCGTTCAAGTTTTAAATTTACGATTCCTAGTTTCGATTCCCTGTCCGCCGACCAGAAGAAGAACCCGCCAAATACCAACGAAGAAGAATCCGCCAGAAGTGTTAGCGTTACTGCGCAATCATGGAAGGTGTGTGGAGACACTCTAAGATTTGTCTTCACTTTAGCAAACAAAACAACAGGGCTCCGTGCAATACCTGTAAGAAATAACCGACCGCTCTGTGTTTGACGCGCTGCTCCGGCTTATCTCATTAGCTCTTCCTCCCGGATCCAGCCCAGCCCAGCGACGCACTGCAGTCCAAATCCGGTCAGTAAAATACGTCTGATGTCAACATTGCGGCAGCAAAAAAGTTATACTGGAACCATTGTTCAACTCAAGTGCAAATATCCAGCTAACGTTAGCTCATGTATTTGTTTTCATAGACAAACGGTCTAAGATTGCTAAGCTAACGTTAGCCAGGCAGCTGACAATACTCCGATGTGCTCCACCTCCTCCGTTCATCATCGCCACCGAGGGAAACGCAACAACTATATTTTATAATTTTCCTGCTGCTAATATGAACGGGATTGTTGAAGTTGTTTCTTATTTTTTGTTCAGTATTCTGCAGACAGACATGCAGGATGTTTGGAAATCGGTTTTCATGACATTTTCAAAAATAAAGCTCTCCTGTATAAATGTTACCACTGTGAAAAACTAAATTGTAATATTTATCCCCAAGTCCATAGATAACAGCCCTGTGAGAAATTCATTGAAAGTAAAAAGTTTATAGAATTAAAATCCATGTTCCAATTCCATAGTTCAATTCAAATTCAATTCAAAAATACTTAATTGATCCCAGAAGTAAATTAAGTAAATTAAATTAAAGGAAATTAAGTAACTAAATTAAGTAAAGTAAAGTTTAGACTATTTTCATCAAGTAAGACTACTATGGGTAGGTAGGTAAATAGAAATACTTTATTAATCCCATAAGGGAAATTTCCTTGTTGCAGCAGCAGCACTCAAAAACCCAAATGAAAACAACACACACATAACAAAAAAGTAGCGTATTTTAAAGCAGGTCATTTAAAATATTCAAAAAAATAAATAAATAAATGACCCTGTCCCTCCAAAGAATCGGAATCGGAATCGAGAATCGTTTGGAACCGGAATCGAAACAAGGAATCGGAATTGGAATCGGAATCGTCCAATTTTAAACGATGCCCAACCCTAAACATGACAGATGCATAGTCAGTCTCAAATACAAACAGGTACTTGAGAAATTATGGCTGCAAAACAGAGTAACAACTATTTTGGTCTTTGGGCCTTTGAAAACAAAATGCATAAAATTGTTCCGGAATTCAAAAGCAGGGACTTTCCATGACAAAGAAGTGCATACATGCAAATCCCACAATGCCAACATAAATATAATCACTTTAAGATGATTACATTGTTTTTGTGTTTATTTAGAGGCAAAATTAACCTTATATGATAAATTTAATTGCTTGCACAGAGCTAGCTAAAATCGTTACCCTCTTAAAATAACGGCCTAAGTCATTTTTCAGGTTTTTAACAAAACACAAAAATCTGAACACAACATTGAATATATTACATTTATTAACAATTTCATTCAAAAAGGTTGTGACAATAGATGACTATTGGCATGTTAAAAACATTGTCTACCATTACCAGAGGTAGACAGCATCACTGGGACATGATTTAGGCAAAAGAAACATTTTTGTAAAAAAATGACTTAGGTCATTACTTTAGGAAGGGGATAAAATGTTAGATTACACAATCATAGGGAAGACTGCGGACTTGACAAATGTCCAGCAGACATTCACTGACACCGTGCATAAGGAGGGCAAGGCTCAAACGGTTATTCCTAAAAGCTGCAGGTGGTCCATAGAGCTCTCGATCCATGTATCCTTATGGAAAGTGAAGGGGAAGGAAAAAGCGTCTTAGAAAAAGATGCTGTATTAAAAGGGAATGTGAATATTTTTAGAAGTTTCATGCTTTCTTCTGCTGACAAGCTTTATAAACATGGTAATTTTAATTTCCAGTTGTACTTGGCACCTGCCCACACACGACCTTGTTTAATGACCATGGTATGAGTGTGCTTGATTGGCCAACACGCAGGCATGGCCTAGGGACTACACTGCTTTTTTAAAACAAGAAGAGGAGAGACACCAGAACCAACAATGCAGGTGAGCTGAAGGCCACTATTAAAGCAACTCAGACTTCAACATCTCAGCAGAAGCAAATGCTGATCACCTCCATGCTATGCTGGATTGGTATGGTAATTCATGCAATAAGCCCCAACCAACTATGAAGTGCAATCAGTACAGTAGTCCAGTATTTCTTAGTAAATTGTTCTTTTTTTATTGGTTTTATGTCATATTCACTTTTAACAGTTTTTTGTTGCTTTCATTAGCTGTACACCAAAACTGTCAAAATGAACAGAAATTAATGCTTAAGAAGGCTCACTCTGTGTGTTATGATTCTACATGAACTTCACATTTTGAATTAAATTACTGAAATAAATTAATCTTTCAATAATTATCCAATTTATTTAGATGCACTTGTTTTTCAGTCAAAAACACAAAGAAGAAAAACTAACTTTACTTTTCACGAGTCTGCAACGGAATTTTCTTTCCTGGTCCTCTGTCCCTCAATACCTGTTTAATAAACTTTACTCAGCACAGAAAGGATCTACATGAAATTTAAAAGATACAACCTAATAAGCTTAGTGTGATTGTTACTTTTGTAATTTTCCCTTTAAACTGCTCTTCCAGTTTCTCTATATTCGTTGCATGCATTCCTTGGCTCAGCCAACACCCTTGATGATTAACTCTAAATTCAGTCAAAAAGAGAAGGCATACAGATCATTAAATATAAACAAGTTTGCCGCTGACTTATAGAGAGAGAGAGTAAGGGACTTTCCTTTTGCTAAAGGGTCTTTTCAGTGGCCAGGTAAACACGTGGAAGAAAGTGATAATTTCATTACAAAGTGGCCATAGAAAGTGGAAGAAAAATAGGTGCTTTTTTGAGTATCAGAGGTTTATAATGTGCAGTGTGTGTGTGTGTGTGTGTTTGTGTGTACAGGTACATGTTGGAAAGTGAAACAGTGGAGGTGAGACAGCAAGGCTAAAAATACTCAGAGGCAGGAAGTTAGCAGGGCCATCAGTGCAGAGCGCTGTGAGAACACCACAGCTAGGTGAAACCACCCGATGAGGTGTCTCACTCCTACACACATAAGTTCAGCTGTGTGACATTATGTCAGTGTCTCCCTTTTTCTCATTATGGAAGCCTGCTCCCTCCCCTGGAGAAACTGTGACCTAGTTACTGAAGCAAAGACGATGAAGTTCATTTTCTTCACAAAGCAAAAGCATCATTCAAAGTCAGTTTTGTTTGTCTTTTGTCAGTGTTAAAAATGTGATACAAGCTAAAATCATAAGATGTTACAAATATTAGATGGATGCAGCGTGTTTTTGTTATCAGCAAAAAATAAACTGAGGCTTTCCCTTGCTAAATATTGTCACACTGTGTATAATATAGTTGGCAAATCAGAAAAGACCTGTGGGTTGTTTGCAACGTGGCAAATTGCCTGAATCCTTCCTTTGAGTTTCACGCAGAGATGTGTCTGCCTGGTGGCATTTACATGTTTCTATCTGTTCCATATTTCACGCAGATACATACACTACACCACAAAGTCGACCACAGCTATTTAAGCTCCAAAGTTTCATTGCCATCTGTTAACTGTGAGCTCCACAAACACTAATGGATTTTAGAATACAGTAATAATTGTTTAGGAGCTCATTACGGGTTAATGAATGAGTGAAAAAAATATAGATTTCTCAATTACTGCATGCAAATAAGCTTTTATTCTTTACATTGTATTTTGAAATAAATATGATCTCTATATCTTGTAAATACTTTTTCAAAATAAATAAATACAGTTCATATTACATCTGCTAATAATTGTGCACCACTACTCTTTAAGTAGTCATCTCCTATCTCCATGTCTTTTACGGTAGCATATCTTTATCTTTAATTGTTTTGGCTCAGCCAGGCTGCAAAGGGATTTTTGGACATTTCAAAACATTTTGTGGCTTGAGCGCTGCACCTCAGGGGCGCATACCACACGTGCACCACTGCTACAGAATGACGTAAATGCTACTCTAAGTGCAACTGTTGCAGCAATTTGCCATTTAAAAGTTACCATCCCAAGCAATGGAGATGCTCTGACTGCTCTAATAAATAGTCACTCACCTCTGCATTCTGAATGCTTGGAGAGGCTGACATAAGGCTGGACAAAATCTTGAGTTTTTAAAAAATATTGCTATTTTTTTCATATATGATACAAGAATGACCCAATATCATTTATATCGATATAAATAGACCAGTTACTTTTCTGCCCTCCCAGCATGGAGACAGACGAAGGCATGAGGGAGAGTGTTGAAGAGGAGACGCTGGTTACCACTGCTTTAAGTGGGCCGGTACGCAACGGTACTCAGTACCACCACTTCTAAAAATAGCTCTTTAGAGTTCCACCACTTCTTTGAGCACTGAGAACGTTCGCACAGAGTCCCGCTACGCTCGTTAGTGCATCTGTTGTAATTTGTTTTGCTAGCTCCCCTCTCGAATTTTCAGAGCCCTTCACAACGTGCGGTGCATCGCACACCTGTGGTGCATTCAAGGAACGTTCGAAATTGAGTTCAACGTAGGAAATTTTAAACTTATAACAAGAAAACACAGAAAATATATTACCACAAGCCATAACCTTCTGTTTAATGGCAGTTGGCAAGAGTTTGATGCATACTAAACATGTCCTACTTATTTTTTTAACAAAGTAATAAAAAAACAAAACAAACAAAAACTATGTTCTCTATTAATTTTTTCTTTTTGGCCTTTTAGAACCAAGCACCCTGGGTGAATTTCAACACCAGCCCACCCTTGCCCAAAAGCTTGCCCAGAAGCTTAGGTCCTTCAAGGTTTGCAGCAAGATGCTGCAAATCTTATAAGTCTGTTGTAGAGAGTGTAATCTCTTCAGCCACCATCTGTTAGAATAGCTGCATCAGAGCCAGTTATTTAAAAAGACTAAACAACCTGATAAAGAAGGCTGGTTCTGTTCTGGGGAAAACTGTGGAACATCTGGAAATGATGATGCAAAGGACAATTCTTCATAAAATAAAAAAAATAAAAAAATATGGACAACCCTGAGCATCCTCTTCATGAGACTATCCTAAAACAACAGAGTGTCTTCAGTCGGAGGCTTCTTCTGTTTCGTGGCAACACAGACAGCTACAGGAAATATTTCATGCCCACAGCTATCATGATCTATAACAACTCCTTAAATAATTAATTATATGAGCTACAACAACAATTTTTGAATTGAATTGAACAATACTTTTTAATAGCTAAGCTATAACTATTTTGGTTAGGAAGAATAAAACATGATCTTTTTCAAGAAATCAATATTAATATACGCCGACACTGTTTCTAATGTACATCTACAGCTGTATGTCAATAAAAGTGCCTGTGTGACATTTGAGACATGACGTTAGATTTTGAATTGCTGTTTATTCTGAATTGCATAATTGATACATTAACTTCATATACATAACAGCATTTATTTCTCAAGAATGCATGTTCAATTGTAAACAGGAAGCAACCACAAAAATCTCTCTTTCTTAATGCCAGAGGAAATGTGGTATACCTTCACGTTCATGGCACCACTCCAACCACAATCTAATTATCTTATGTTGTTACCTTACAGCAAAGAAAAGGTTAGAGCCACCCCACACATCAATTATGACTCCACCAGTGGAGCAAAAGATCAAACTTTTTCCCCCCATTTTTTGCAACTTATTAATTTGTTGTCAACGTCAGTCCTATACTTTCTCTGACCTGCACAGTACAACTTACATACCTAGCTTGTCACTGCACATTATTGCTCCTAGGAACATCTTTGCAGGGTGTTACAGCAAGGGGGATGGCATCAGAGTTTTATAAAGACCACAGCAGAGCAAAATCTTGGCTAAGCATCACTTTTTGAAGGCTAGTTCAAGATATTGGTCTGGTGTTTAACAGCATGAGCCATGTAGCCATCCTGCTGCTGGATAAATTGATCAGTCCTTTTATCTGTCATTTACTGCAGCTTTTTTCTGAGCCCCTGTATGACACTTTCATTTAAGACCGTACATTTGTCCAGTACCAAATGCACCATGCACCCAGTGTCTCCACTGAAGATATATATTTATGCCAGCCAAATGGAGCTGGGACTGATAATACCTACAGTTCCTTGCAACAGTCATACCTCTGCTTATTTTATTTATTTTTTTAAACATTTTTTCACCTAAGAACTATAACATTCAATATATTTTATTAATATTTCATGTCACAAATCAACACAAAGTAGCACAGATTTGTGGGGGGAAAAGACATGATAACTGGTTTTCAAAATTTTTCACAAATAAAGCGTACAGAATTAAAAATCTTTCCTGCAAACTTTTCTCTGAGCTGAAGGGAAGATGGATGGAGTTGAAAGACTTCAGACAGGGCATAGGTTTGACTTCCAGCAGGACAAACAGTCAAACCCTTAAAAATCTGCCAGTGCCACAAAGGAATTGTTTAAATCAAAGCATATTCATGTGTAAGAACGGCCCAATCAAAGTTTTGAAAATATATTAGGATTAAATGCAAAAATATACAGGATTTTATGCCATGACACATTAATGGTGGTCATTATAAAACAATAACTGAACCACAACATTGACATCTGACAGTTTTAGTCTTTGCTGAGATATTTTTAAGGTTAAACAGACTGTTGTTAGATGATCAGGTCTATGAGGTTTAAATCAGTCAATTTTGCAACTAGCAACACAAAGTATCTGTCTTCACCGGTGTTTCAACCATATTACTACCATTGATTCAAGATCAACTACTGCATGAGGTCAGTGTTTTTATTGTATTTACATTGCTCAGCTGATATGTTTTAATCTTTGCCTCTGCAGCAATCTCCTTTCCCTCCAGCCCTGATCTCCTCTGGCCAGACTGATGTTACTATAAATAAATTGAGCTAGATGCATGATCAGGAATGAATTTATCTGCTTGACATGCAGCCTGCAACAATTTCCAGGGCAATTTGTAACTGTTTGAAGTTTGAGGTGTTCTGAGGTGGTGGCTAACAAAATCTTATCAAGGCACAGCGGGCTGGCCGGAGAATCTGAGCAGGCTCCCCCTCAATCTGTTGGATTTTATTCACTCCGGTGGCTTCAAGAGCTTAATCGGTGTGCCAGAAATACTAAGTTACTGAGTAAAGCCCATTTCTGTTTCTGGCATAGCCTCTGCACATACACATTGTGAAACAAGATCATAAAAACAAACGTTTCCTTGTTTAAGCACCTGAAGTTCAAGCAACCTGTGCGGTATTTTTGTGTACTCACATGTTTTTAAAGTGGGCATCGACAGAAATGGACTTGCCATGCAGTCGCAGACATACTGCCTGTCAACCTCCTACCGCCGCAGTCACACACATAATCACTCGCACACAGACACACATGCACACACACACACACACACACACACACACACACACACACACACACACACACACACACACACACACTGGATTGGTCCCAGCGCCTGCCATCTGCGTGTGTTTGTATGTTGGCCTATTGTACCAGGAAATGTGTTATATTAATGTGTGAAAGTGAATGAATGGGTGTTGAAATGAGTCTTTTGATATTTGGTAAGCACAGAAGGTCAGCCTGTTATGCTGTCAAGGCCAATGTTGTTTCTTTGAAGAAAGTTTAGATTGAAGTTTGTTCTCATAGAACAACTTGGACCACATAGCTCAGTAAGGAAAAAAAGCTTCTTTTTGTTCAAAACAAAATTGGATGCAGTTTTAAGTGATTTTATTGAAACAGAGAGCAGAGCCGAAGCAATACATTACATTGTTACAGGATGTGCTCTTGAATGAAAAGTATTGAGAAAAATGAACTGTTGGTTTCCATTCTTCTTTGCTTTTCTGGCTGTTTGCTTTTTATGTAAAAGCGATGTCCTTCCAGATGTTTGTGTGGAAAGAAATGTGTTTTCTCTTCATGCTGTCATATTGTTAGGAGTCTGTTGATTGCAGAGATGAAAAAGCTTCTTTCTTTGCCTCTTTTCTTACTGTGAAAACAGAAAGGATCTGTGTGCTTAGTGAAAATATGTACAGTTGAGCTGCTTGAGGTCAGTTGCACTTAAAATAAAACAAAAAATAGACAACTGGGTCAGAATAGCTATTTCTCTTAACCCATAGATAACTTTTATATTTATGTTCATAGAAATGATCACTGTTCTTAATAATAGATTAAATAGTTTTATTTTATTTTATTCTATACACTTTCATTGCAAAGCATATGAAACAGAGCACATAGCAAAATCTACAGAATAGTTTAAGGTCAAATGTTTTTTAGTTATACTACAGTAGCTGTAGACTATAAATATGTTCAAGATGAAAACATGATTATCCAGTTATACTAGTAATGTTGCATGTGAACATGCATTTGACCTTCTCTGGGTAATAATTGTAATATTACTTGGCTCTTGTGTTTAAATGTTCTTATATGGACAAATCAAAGGGAACCTGAACTTTAAATAAATCGGTTTATTTAAATACAACTTTTCACTGGCTGAAATTAAGTCCAAGAGTGCTTCACATCGTATAAGACAATACAGTGGAAAAGATAAATAAACATCTATACATAATAAACTAAACTAATAAATAACATCGTAAATGACATATAGCCTGAACGTATGCCACAATTGAAAAAAGTGACCCTTACAGATCTGGGGAACTCCTGCTCCTACTGACCAGCTAGGTTGGATCAGATCCCTCAAAGGAACACTTAATGGGACCCTTTGTAGTGATGCTGAAAAGCCTTCATATAAATCCATGTTTTATTGCAGTAAATTACAATATTAACCCAGTAACATTACTTAAATAGGCTATATGCTACTTTTTCCCCAAAATAAACGTAACAATAGCCTTTTTATTTGACCATTTATGACTCAAACATCTCCTGATGAGCATACTGACACCTTGTCAGCTCACAATGGGTGCACCTATAAGCCTGTATCCAATTTTTTCTATTTTCTGTCGGGTCAGATTTTCCCGCGCTGTCTGCGGATGTGATGTCAAGCGCGTTCATGTTAAATGTTTCAGATCACTCTGCCACCACAGCTAGTCAGCACTCGCAAGCAGTTCAATGGATTGTGGGAATACACAGAAGAGACCAAGGACAACTTTGACACCAACAGTAACTCCACATAAGACTAAAACAGTTAAACCCCTGACAAGTGCCTGAAAAAGATCGAAGATTGAGAGCGACTGGCGTAGGAGCGCGCGCTGCGAGAGCGAGCAGAAAGGAAGAGCAGTTCTGTTTTTGGCCACATGGGGTCAGTCGTGAGTTAAAATTTCAGAAAATTGCATATAAACCCTTTAACCTCACAGTTTTGCTATGAAGATGTGTGAATCATCTCAGCATGCCAAATGCTTGAAACTGAATGTAAAGATGACAGCATGACTTAATTTCTGATTAATAATGATCTGGTCACTTGGGACCACTTGAAGAGCATTAAAATATTATTCCCAGATGCTCATTTTATCCTTAATTATGAAAAAGGAGAAGAGAGGTGAGGAGAACAATCATCTTAATTTCCTCATACTTAGACCCATAAAACAAGTGTTAGCGAGATAGAAAGTAGTGTGACAGCAGCTTTGGCTTGACATTTTTTGCAAAAAACACCCAAGTGAAAAGATGGACATGTTGAATACCAACTCATAACTCCAGGCGTGGGTTTGTTTCTCTTCCAAAGGACCTAAGTGTTAGGAGTCTGGGGTGTTTGTCCATGTTTTGTTTGTGTTTGTCTTTGTCTGTCTGCTTCCTGCTTATTTCTCCAGCATTCTGGAGAATTCCACCAGAGGTCCTGGCTGAGCTGAGGACCTGTCCATCAAACTGGGGGCAGAGCCTGCTCATTGGGCCTGCTCATTGCTCATTGAGCTCATCACAGACTGAGGATATATTGAGCTGGCTGTCAGATCTTTGGTGCCTGAGTGTCAGTAAGCCTTGGTAATTTCTCCACATCTGACTGCCTTCAAGCTCCAAGTTCCTCCGTGATCCATGCCCCATCTCTGATGCTCTGCCTGGCTACCCTCAGTGCTCAATCCTCACTCCCGGACTCCACCATCTCTACATCTCCAAGAACACAGCAGGAAGCTCCTGCAGATATCCAGGACTCTTAGCTCTCCCTCCCTCCTGTTTAAACTTCCTTTCACCAAGTTAGCTTCACCAGAGTTCATCTAAGCAATTACTCTTCATTCAGGATTCTATCTCACCTCTGGATTTCTTCCCCTCCAGTTCAGCTCTCCTCTGTTTCCTTGTGCAGAGTTCCCGGTTCCTGTGCCCTTCATCATCATCTTCACATTTTCATTGTTTCAATGAAAACCTTAAAACCTTTACAACTGGTCTCCCTAGTGGTGTTCTGCATGTGGGTCAAGAAGCTTATTTCCAACATGACACTGGGAACCTCGCTAAAGTCCATGGTAGTGTAATATCTTTACAGTACCAGGACATTATAAGCAGAACTCATCTGGGTTCTACCAGAAAACTAATAAATCCCTGATTTCCTTTCACGAGGCCAAAAAAAAAAGCCAACTAAACAGGAAATGGTTCACCAAAGACATTCAACCTTCTTACTTGGCTATCTTAGTCCACAGACCTAAAATCTCTTTGAAAACCTTGTTCTATAAGTGAACGCAGGGATATATTGGAATGAACGTTTTCCAGAGTTGAAAACATTAGAATCAGCATGTAGGAGTCATATGTTTGCTTTCCGTCAGTATAGTTACTTATGTCATAAATGTGTAAGACATTACCATTTTCAAACACTTTTCAATGTTGGTCTGTGCTCGGTAGTAGTAAAAAAAAATCATCAAACTTTTCTACTGGCACAAGGACAGAGAAGAGCTTCAATATCCAGAAATTGTTTCCACAGTGTGAATGGTACTAGCAACCTCTATCATCTCACTAATGCAACACATACAGTAACTTGTCATTACACATAACACTTTGGGATGAATATCAGCGAAGCAACAGGGATGCAAATCCTGCCTGTCCACCCACACCCATATCAAGATGTCCATCTACGTCATAGCAACACACAGATCAGTTGACACAAGTTTTCAAGTGTTACTGTTGGCAGATGATGTAGTCTCAGTCTGTCCTGCACTGCTCTTTTAGTCACAGATGGACATCGAGCTGCAAATAACACATAACTAGACCTTATTCCTTTATGCATTACTTAGCTGAGTTTTCAAATTAACCTCCACATTATTCATGCAGATAGATAATGGGAAGTTGTTTTCCTACTCAATCTCTCCCATGCTTTGCAAAGAACACACACATACATTTGAATATGCAAGTGAAAGTACGGAATAATAATTTGGAATTGACCTGATGTTGGTAAAGCATTCTAATCTGTGTTACCAAATAAAAGCAGTTTTAATTGAAATTTAATTGCTCCACAATTAGTTTTCTATCACTGCAGTGATGTAACGTTTTTATCTATATATTTGGCTAGCTGCAAAACTGCTGACACAGAGAAGGGTTGTTTTTTTCTGCCCAGACATCTGATCTATACATGACAATGCTTTAAAAAACGTTAACACTTGGTTGAAAGGAAGTATTATCTTTTTCACAACTTTTTCTTTAGAATTGTGTTCCATCTTTTAGTTCATGATGGTAACATACATTTCCGTGTCCAAAATCAATACATTTGTAAAAAAGGAAAAAACAACTATAAAGAATAAATCTAAAAAATTTTGTAGACTATATCTACAGAATGATGAATTTAGGTATTATTTCATAACATTATTTCATGGATACCTGTGACAAAAATAGCAACAACAAAGCCTCCAGCTCAAATATGAGCTCATAAGTCAACAATGTATATAGTGATTTGTAGTTGGAAGTTGGCAGAACAAACTAGAATTCTGGCAGCATTCAGGTCAAGATTATAATTTCTGCTCCAGTTCTGAGAAGCACTTTCTTTGTTATGCACACGGGCATGCACCAGCGCATCCATTTCTCCCAACACCTGTTTTATCAGTGAATAGAAGCAGCTGAAGGTCTCACTTTTTTACGACAATGTTTTGCTTGGGATTGTTGAACTGCACTGCAGTAATAGAACTCTCAAACCATTCTATCACACCAATTAAACTGTAAAATTACCTCCAAAGTGAGTTTTCCTACAGCAATATACAATTTTTCCTGAAAAAAAGCTAATCTTACAACTTTAGTGGCTGTTAAGAGAGTCAGAATACTGATTTTTCATTAGTTTGCCTCAGAATTTAAGTAAAAACAAGCTGTAATGGCAGGTAAGGTAGGGGTTGTCAACAAGATTCCACACATTCATTTCATTGCAAGACAGGTCTTCATCAACAAAGCAATCAGTTTTGGATGTGCAGCAATAGGCCATTGGATTCTACGGTTTCAGACAATTTGTCATCATCCATATAAGACAGTGCCTTCCTGTTTTAAAGTAAAATGGATCTAAGAGCTTCTTTGACATCAGCAAAGTGCATTTTAAAATTACTTGTTTGGCTTAAAAAAGGTAAAAGCACATTGTAATTTGTTGGGTTCTAGAGTTTTAAGATTTTATGTTTTATGACTCTAAAACTGTTTAATTTTGGAAACAATAAAATAAAATGGTGACAGGTGGGACGGGATCCACAATCCAGGTGTGATCATAAAAGGATTCTGTCTATGAACAAACCTCCACAACCAACTTACTCAAATCTCCTCTCATAATTGAAAAGGACATTTGTCCATTTAAAAAACAAACAAACAACAGGATAAAGAACTGGAAAGCAGCTTGATGATAATTGTTCTGTCCTATGTTTTATCACAGGTATTTACAGACAGACTCTGGATGGTCTTAAAGCATCACAGCCACAAAAGAAGATACTTGAGACTAAGGGTGTGTTCACACCAGTCCTGTTTAGTCCGCCTGAGTCGAACTCTAGTTCTTTTGCCCAGAAAGTCAGGTTTTTTGGGGGAGGTGTGAATGTGCAATCGAGCTCTGAATCGGACCGAACAAGCAAACTCTAGTCCGTTTAAAAACGTAGGCCTCGGTTCGATTGAAACGAACTCTGCTTCGTTTCGATTGCATATGTGAATGGCAACTGGACCAGGTCCGCACCAAAAGCAGGAAGCGGAAGCATTCTGGGTAAATACAATCTGCACATACCTTGCTCGACATCTGTATAACGAGGACATCAGTGCTATGAAGTTGCATGCGCACCTACTCATTGCATGCCGTCTCATTCGGAGCAGTCTCAGTCTTGTGTAACACACAGCAATCTCCAGAGTCCCTTGCCTCATTATCTGCTCATCCTGAACCCATTGCTGCAGCATATTTATCTGGCACATTTGCCAAACACAAAAGAGCAATCCTAAATCCGCTACAATCTGCTGCCACTCCATGTTTGTTTACTTTTTACTGTAGAGGAAGAGTCCCCTGCTCCACCAAGGAGCGCAGCACCACCACAGCGCCACCACAGGCAGGGAGGTAAACATGTTGCTCAAAAACTTTGGTTCATTTGACAAAAAGAGCAGTATGAATGCGAACCGCACCAGCTAAAAACAGCAACAATGTTGCAATTTAGGTCCCCAATCGAATCGAGTCTACGGGACCATCAGGTGTAAATGCACCCAAAGAGGATAGTGTTTTCTGATGGGCAAGACAAGGCAATTTTATTTGTATAGCACATTTTCAACAAGAAGGTAATTCAAGGTGCTTTACATGATTAAGGAGTAAAATAAAAATAGCAGTAAAACACAGACAAAGCATATAAAGTTAAAACAGCAATAAAGATACATCAAAGCATTACACAGCATATAATGAAAAAACAGCAGTAAAGCAAGAAGCATACACAAAACATGATAAATCGAAGCACAGGGAAAAACAATAAATACATAAACCCTGAGTATGAACCAAAGTGAAAAGGCAGTTAATTATTGCATGGGCTTTTTTTTACTATTGAAAAAAGCTGAGGCACAAAATTGTTATAGTCCAACACTATACTTTTCAATGATCTATTATCATCCTATGTTATTATTATTAAACACAATATAGTCAGGATTAGTAAAACAAATTATTTACTTTTTTACTTTTTGGTTCAAAACCAACCTTTTTAGGAATGGTACAGAGCAACTTCCTGTCAATTTTCTTAGAAATCCACAACCATATTTTTTTTTTTATAACTGCAAATTAAACCCAATTAGATTTTTCATAAATCAACCTCAGCTGAATTGTAATATGTTGGAATTATCTGCTAAAACTTGCTAAGCAAATTATCTACCATGTTTGACAGTCAAACACAAGCAGACAATGGGAATCTACATCCCCAAATGCTTGACATGATCTCTGCCAGTCTCTGTGAGGGGAGATGGGGGACTGCGATGGAAAATGCAGAACATGGACATACTGAGAGCGAACGAGTCTAAGGAGAGAATAAGCTACTGTACTACATGGTGCTGTAGTGACAGATAAGTGTTTTTCTGGTGTGCAAGATTAAAAGACTACATTCTTCAGATGAATGTATTAACATTTTATGCGGCAAATCGGGGAATGGCAATTTCTTCGCTCGCATAAAAAATGAGCAGGTTTAATATGAGTGCCTGGTTGGGAGTCTCCCCTGACATGTGTGAAATTGAATGGGATGCTGTGTGTGTGTGCGCTTGCCAAATATATGTAAATAGAGGTAACAATGAGTGTGTTTGCAGCAGGACGAATGAGAGGTGCACGCTGCAGTGAATAGTTGGGGTTTGGCTGGAGGTTTATGTGTGTATGCTGTGCATTCGGTATTGGTGTGTGTGTGTGCGTGTGTGTGTACAGGCAGGACACTAATGACTGGATCACTGGCACTTACACCAGGACATTACACACATGTGTATGCAAATAGGAGTACACAAGCACCTTGATAAAATGTGTAATTAAGAGCTGTTAAGCTGCAAATTAGACTGTGCAAAGCGTTCCAGATTGCAGTTTAAAGAAAACTTACCTGAGTGCAGCATCTTCCTCTATGACTTTTTGATGTTTTTTGACAGTATATTTTGTTTGCAAGAAATTTTCCTTTTAAAAGGCAACAGTGTGTTCTAAGCAAATAAATAAATCAGATATTATATTGTAAAAGTTGGACAAATTAAAACCTGTACACTTGTTAAACCCGGTATTTTAAAATAGATGTAGTGAGAGAAAAAAGAGAAAAAGAAATTATTTGAAGATGTTACTCTTTCGTTGTTCTGTCCTTGACACTGAAGTTTTTAAGTTGTTGCCGCCTAACAGGGTCAAATCTTATACTTTACAAGCAGTTAATGACATTTACCAGCGCTACATAAAAGACCCAGTGACTGAAAAGCAAAAAGATGGTAACAAAAATAGACATTGAAAATTCTATCTTGTTATAAAAAGTTTTTTTACCATTACCAGTAAAGAATACTTGGAATTCAAGGATGGCAACAATCTGGTGTCAAGGGTGACGAGCTAGTGGTACAAAACAAACATAACAATGTGCTGAAGTGAATGCCTGTGCCACATTAAAACTAGGCAAAAAGAATTTAAAAAAATTAATAACTTCACATCTTTTGCAAAGGCATGAAACGTTTTCACTTGGAATCATCTAAAAAATGACCGGATTTTGTTTTCTGAAGGAAAATATCAAATCAAATCCAATCCAACTTTATTTATAAAGTCCTTTTCATACAAGAAGTTGCATCACAAAGTGCTTTACAGATTAAAATGACCCCACATAAAACCACATTCCTCCCCCACAGATATGAAAAAATATGCTGTAGGTCAGCATGTTAGAGTAAACTTTTGTCTAGATGAAGATAATATTTTAGTATGAAATGGTGTATAAAGAACATTGCTTCAATTATCTCTTGTTCTGATCTATTGATCTGCATCTCCTTTCTGTTAATGGGTTGAAATAAAGACTAAATTAAATAAAGACAGAAAATGTATTTACCATGTCAGGCCTTGAAAAACATTTATCTATTTTCCTCAGGTGTCGGTCCCTGGACATTTGCTAAACTGCGAGTGCATTTCTTACATTTGGAGCAAGACTTCAATTTCATAAATTACACGCAAAAGCAACTATTTTTACCAGTTGTTATGCCCCAGCTGAGCAAGACATTTAAGGAGTAACATAAAAACCTATGACCACATGTTATGTTTTGAAAGTTGTGGAGACATTTACAGCAGGATTGGGTTATACAACTTTTGTAACTTTAAACATCTCATGAAGCACTGCCCATCATCTGAAATGGAAAGAGTATAGTCCAACTTCAGGCCAACTGAAATATTGTCATCTACCTCGATTGACAGGCCAGACAAGGAGAGTAATGATCAGTGAAGCAGCCAAGAAGCCCATGGTGACTCTGTAGGAGCTGTATAGAACCCCAGCTCAGCTGAAAGAATCTTTCGTTAAAACAAATTTCAGGTGCACTCTCCTCAAAATTGGCATTTATACACAATGGACAAAAAGAAAGTTGTTCAAACAAAGCCATAAGACACATTGGTTGCAGTTCTTCATAGGCTATACAGGGGGTACTACAAACATAGCAGAAGGTCAGATTAGACTAAAATATATATATTTTTTGTTGCTTCCATGCATATTGTTATGTGAGGAGAAAAGCGAAGGCTGCTTTCACATAGGAGGTGGTTGACACTGCACTGCACTTTAAAACCATTTATTAAGTATATATTGTTCAACGAATGGGGCTGTGGCTTTAAGCTGTTTTGTAGAGAAGAATTGACTGAAGAATATCAGTCTATAAAACCATGTAGTATTTATTTCTATTTTCCCTGTGTTGGTCTATCACATGCATTTCTAGCATAATAATTTTAAGTTTTTGGTTGTAACCTCTAGGACAATGTGAAAATTTTCTTGGACCGTGAATACTTCTGCAAGGCACTGTAGGCTATACATTTTTCTCTTCATATAGGTGTATTTATACAGCAAGAAAGAACGACTGAAAACTTACATGAATAAAAAAGCAGGAGAGAAAAGAAAAATGGTTAAATAAAAAGTGTGATCTAAGTTAAAATCATTTGCAAAACATGATTTTTGTTAACTTGACAATGTCTTTTTCATCTTGATCCAGCGTGCCTTTAATTGTGCTACAAAAGGACATGTATTATTCCTTTTGCAATGAGTTACTTCAGTGCATAGCTGCCTGTCTGATAAGAGAAGAAGGGTCCAGCCAAGCTTACACTGTAAGGCTGGTTTGTAAGGTGAAAAAGAGCAAAAAAGCTGGAAATGAGAGATCTTTCACTTTGCTCCACCATCAAGAAATATCCCAGTACATAAGTAACTAATCCAGCATAAAGGTCAACTTATTATTGTGTTATGCGTGTGCAAGCGAACATATCTCAGTGTGTATATGTGAACTCTTGTGATTTGTACCCTGGCAGGGACAGGATGTAGAACCCTTTATAATATAGAGGGGACCTGTGTGGCTCTGACCTACTGTGATGAAGTATGAATGCTATGCCCCCTGAGAAGAGTGGAAACACAAAGAAACAGCTCAAAGTAGAGCATGACTTTGGCAGGTCATTAACAACACGGAGCTCTATGCTCCTGCTGTGAGTAACTTGGCTGAAGGGTCGTTTTCTTTTGACTGGTTGTGTGTCATTAAAGAGATTCCAAGCACTACGGCAGAGACCTTTGTATTATTATTGGCTTAAAAACAAGTGATAGGACATTAGACAACTAAATCAAATGTATTTCCGCCGTATATTTTTAAATCAAACACAGCCCATTGTTAGGAAGTTAAGAAACAGGACATAAAAGCAGGGACCTGTAGTCGATGAAACAAAACAAAATTCAATACAACCCACTGGATGTAAAAATGCTTTAAAAAATCCAGAGTAGTCGTGCCATAAAAAAAGGCACTTTTCTTCCATCAATTTGTTTCTTCTGCCCAGCTCTACAAAATATCCTTTAACTTCTGTCACAATGTAAATTAAAGCATCCCAGTCAATATGTCCAGAGGATCCCTGGTTTAATGATCTAATCCACTGAGGTTACAAGAATGACAAAGTAGTTCATGTATCCTTTATCTCTTGCATCATAATTACTTCACATGACTAAGCTTAATTAACTTTTGAGAAATATGATGTCTGAAAATTAATATAGTGCCATTTGAGAAATGTTAGTAAACTGGTTATTGCTCCTCTGGATTGCTTTCCTCCCATTTGAGTGGCTGATGAATGTTATTCACTTCTTTGCATACACAGAGTTCTCTACTTATGGATTCATCAAGTATGGAGAAATATCACATAAAACTTGGTTATGAGTCCACAGAGGTGGACATCAATCCATGCATCATAAACCATTAAACAAATCTGAGCTTCACTTTGGGTTTTTCAAGCTCTGTCAGTCTGTCATCGGTGTCTCTGCTGCTGTTGTTTGTGATCGCCTGACACTGTTGTCAATTGGATTTTCTGTGATTGGAAACAATACCTCATCTTCCTGCGCTGGGGTTCCCTATTCTCCTATCCAGGCTGCTGAATCTCCATCTGGTGTCCTAATTCAAGCCCTACTGGGTTCTCATAGTTCCAGGGGGAGAAGAGGAAAAAGAGCTGGTGTCAGGGGGTTCTGAAAGTGCGGAGTGGCCTGTAAGCGTTGTTGTGCGATTTTGATCCCCTCTCTCCAGTTTCATATTACCCATTTGTGGGAGTGCTTCACCTGGGTTCTGGCTTGAATGTGCAGGTCTTGGATCTCTGAGACCATGCGAAGATAGACTTGTTCACCCAAGTTCCACAATCACTTAGTGTTCCTTCCCTGTGCTGAACAGATTATCTGATGGTCGGGGATCAAATACTCAGCTTCTGGGTACGCTGGCTTGGGCCGTTACCACTAAACATCAGGCCTCTGCCCCTTTGAGCATGGCCCTTTTTAACTCCCGATCTGTAGCTAATAAAACATTTCTGTTTAACGACTTTATTGTCTCATAACATCTAGATTTCCTGCTTCAGATCACTGGTTCCTCATCGAACTTTGTCTAGCTGGTTACTCCTTCATCGCTCAGACTCCAGCACCTGGCCCGAGGTGGAGGTGTCGCTGCGGTCTTCAGGCATGATCTCTCATGTCGCCCAGTGAATGCTGACCATTTCCAATTTGAACAGTTAATTAAAGTCGGTGATGGGAACCTTTCTACTGTGCTGTTGTCTACCGTCAACCCAGCCCAAACAGCTTGTTCTTAAAGGAGTTTAGTGATTTTTTATCTTTTACCATGAACTTGTCTGGTCTGGTTAAAGCTGGTGATTTTAATATACATATTGATGATGAGTCTAACCTCTTTGCCAGAGGTTTTATCAGTGTCATGGATTGTTTTAATTTCACTCAACATGTATCTGGGCCTTCACATGCTAAAGGCCACATACTGGACCTTGGTTTTACTCTAGTCTTGAACATCGACTGCCTTTCTTCTGAGTACATTTTAATCTATGATCTTCGTTATATTTATTTTAACTTGTCTTTTCCTGTTTCTTTTTCCTCTGCTTGAAGGGTGATCAACTCTCACATTCTAGACTCCTCTGTTGCTGGTGTGTTTTCTGATTTTCATTTGGTCTTATCAGCAAATTTCCTTGTTAATATTTTTAATTACAACTGCGCTTCCTATTTAGGCAAAGTATGTCCTATCAAAATCAAACTAGCTACATCATTAAAGCTTTCCCCTTGGAAAAATGACAGGATCCACCTTCTTAAGTGGTCTTGTAGAAAAGCTGAGCGCTTATGGAGGAAAACTGGTTTGCAGGTTCATCTGCTTAATTTAAAATATCTTTTAGATTATTTTAATAATTCTGGTTAGAGATGTGAGGGATATATACTTTTCTGATTTAATTTCAAAGAGCAGAGGTTCTATATTATTAAACACCATTAGTGATTTTGTTACCCCTCCTCCTGCTGTCCCCATCTCCTCTAACAAGGATTGTGAAAAATTCTAAGCCTTTTTTGTCGAAAAAGTCAGAAATGGAAGGAGTTCTATGTCTACCTCTGCTAGTTCACTGTTTGTTCTCAAACCAGCTTGTCCTTTGATTTTAGAACATTTTCCCCTATTTCTCTATCAGAGCTGGTTTGATTAGTTGGCTCAATGAAGACTATTTCCTGTTCTCTTGATGTCTTGCCTACCAGCCTTTTCAAATATGTTTTTCAATGTATTGGTCAATGTGTCCTCATGATAATGAACTCCTCCCTGCTGTCTGTTTGAGTTCCTTATTATTTCAAAATTGCTGTCATCCATCCACTTCTAACGAAACCCAAACTCGATCCTTCTCTTCTTTGCAGTTAAAGACCTTTATCAAAATTGTAATTTATCTTGAAGATTTTAGAAAAAGTTGTTTTTAAACAACTTACAGCTGCCTTAGACAAACATAATATCCTTGATCATTATCAGTCTGGTTATCGCAGGGCCCACTCCACTGAAACAGCTCTTCTCAGAGTCTCCAGTGACATCATGATGCAGAGTAATGTGGGACACTGTTCTGTCCCACTAATGCTTTACCTGACCTAAGCCTTCGACTCTGGCGATCATTATGTCATGCTCAGCAGGCTGATATATTGGGTATGAGTATCAGGTTCTGCCCTGAAATAGTTATTCTCTTATTTATCTGGAAGATCATTCTTTGTTTCTGGTGCTAAATTTCAGTCCTCTTCTTTGCAACTTGTCTATGGTGTGCCACAAAGCTCTGTTTTGGGGCCTTTTTTTTGTTTATTTTATATCTCCTTCCACGCCATCATATTTAGGCTCTTTTAAAAACACTTTTTTATCACTGTTATGTTTATCACTTGCTCCACGTGTTAAGGAATTTTGGGATCATTCTTGATCCTGAATTGTCATTGGATGCTCATGTCAAATCACTGGTTTGTTCCTGTTTTTATAATATGAATAATATGGCCAAGGTAAGTCACACTGTGTTACAATCTGAGTTGGAGTTGATAATCCATGCTTTTATTTCATCACATCTCGACTACTGCAACTTACTTTTTAATATTTTATAAAAAAAATCCATCCATCTTCAGATTGTCCAAAATGCTTTTTATTAAAAAGTTTTTAATAAGATCTTCCAAGTATTCTTGTGTCACCCCTTTACTATTACAGCTGCACTGGCTCCACATCCAATATAGAGTTAATTTCAAAATGGTTTTTTATTCCTTGAGGTTTTTTGTGGTCACAGAGGCCTTTATTTTGAAAGTGGATAGTACATAGAGAGGGGGAGGAAGACATATGGTTAAGGTCCACTAGGACGGGACTCAAACTTAGGATAACTACATAGAGGACTGAGGCCTCTGTACATGTGGCACCTGCACTGATCACTATGCTAAGCGATGCCCCAACATTTGGTTTTAACATATAAATCATTAAATGATCTTACTCCTGTTTATATCCGAGAGCTTTTGCAACCATATTTCCCCAGTAGGTGCTTAAGATCTTATGATCAGCGTTTGCTGGTTATCAAGAAAACGATTAAAACCTAAAGGTGAAAAGGCCTCTGCAGTAGAGGCTCCCTCCCTCTCAGTCTAAAATCTGTTGATTCAGAGATTTCCTTTAAATTATTAATCTTTTTAAAATGGCCATTGTTTAGATTTACTTTTTGATTTTATATGTTCTGTTACTGTTGCCATGTTTTTATTGTAAAGCACTTTTATCATATCCAGAAAGGTGCAATATAAATGAAGTTTTTCTTTACTTTAATTACTTACATGCCTCCAAACTGGCCGACTTTATGTTAAGCACAAACTATAAATACAAGTCACATCATCAAATGTGTTTTGTTTTTCCAGGATAACAGAAAATTCATAATATCAGTCTGTCCTTCACAAGCACAACAACAAAAGAGCAGGGGGATTTTAAGTCTTATTGACAGCTTGTCTGCTTCTAAACATCATCCCCCTTTTCAGATCATTTAAATAGATAGGCTTTATATGAGTTTTAAAAAGTCAGCTTGAATAAATGTTAAATTAAATCCTAATTGTGGGAATGACAAGTACCTCCGATAAGACTTGAATAAAAGGAACAGAAGGTGGCAAATTTCATACTTAACAGAAATAAATAATGGGAAAAACACTTAATTGAAAACATATTAAAAAGAGGGGAACATTTTTTTTTACTCCTCGATTTGATAAGTTGGTTTTAAACTGTATAACAAATGCACATCATTTATAGCTCTGTGCCCAACTAGAAGGCCTGCAACCTAAAATTAATGCACCTCAACCTGACAGCTTATAAAATCAAAGATTAGCGGTCTGCCTGATAAAAGCAACCTTACACAATATTGAAGCACTGCAGCTCTCAAATACATTTTTTTTCTGAAATAAAAACACACACTTAGATTACTGAAATCCCTCCTCCTCAGATCTCTAAACCAATCTATTGCATACATGCCCGTTAATATTTAAGAAACATTTCAGAAGTTTCTTTTGACATTGACCACAATGTGGATTTGTTGTGCTTGCATAGACACACACACAGATACAGCCACTTCTTTCAATTGTAATATCATCACAATGTTTTGCTCAGAACAAAAAAATCCAAGAGGATCAGTGGAAGGAAAAGGGCACATGATTTACATTTTTCTACAACTACAAGCTTACCAAAAATCAATCAAATTTTATTTATAAAACGCCTTTCATACAATGATTGCAACTCAAAGTGCTTTACAGGTGAAAAATGACCCCACATAAACCACATTCCCATCCCTCCCCACAGATTTAAAAGGATGATCACGTTTAAACCATCCAGAGGAGGCAAGGCCAAAAGCCCCATCTCTACTCAATTCAATTCAAATTCAATTCAAAAATATTTGGTGATCCAGAGGGAAATTAAGTGTTGTTGTGGGTGTGTCTGTGGGTGGGAAGGATTTCCTGTAGTGGTCTGTGTTGCAGTGAAACCGAAGAAGCCTCTGACTGAAGACACTGAAGCACTACCTACTAGCCAGCCACAGCCGACCACCGCTCCCGCGGCAGAGGGCTCCCACAGAGGAAACACCGGAAGGAAGATTCAAATAATAGGTTAAAATCTAAAAATAATCAGTGGATAAATATGATAAGACCAAGTAGTAAAACACTGATAAAATATAAGCAAGTAAAATATGCAGCGCTATTAAACAGACTATAATAAATAATAATCAGTTTAAAGCTAATCTTAAAAGGTGACTGTTGAGCCTGCTCTTGAAAACATAAACGTTCTCTGCAGCCCTGAGGTTCTCCGGCAGCCTGTTCCAGAGGTGAGGGCCATATTACTGGAAAGAAGCCTCGCCGTGAGTGTGTGTCCTGACTTTAGGGATGACAAGGAGACGGCCGCCAGAGGAACGCAGAGACCACCAAGGTTCATATGTTAAAAGCAGTTCTGAAAGATAAGAAGGCCCAAGACCATTAAGACACTTAAAAACCATTAAGAGAACTTTAAAATTAATCCTAAAACATACGGGGAGTGAATTCTAGACAGGTGTAATGTGCTCCCACCTCCTGGTCTTCGTCTGGGCACTTGCTGCCGAATTTTGTAGAAGTTTTAAACCTGAGATACTATTTTTGGGAAGACCAGAAAGCAGGGCATTACAGTAATCAAGTCTACTGGTGATAAAAGCATGCATCAGTGTCTCCGTGTTGGCCCGAGAGAGAATGGGCCGGACTCTGGCTATGTTCTTTAGATGATAAAAACCTATTTTAGTAATGTTTTTAATGTGAGGGATAAAAGTGAGCTCAGAATCAAAAATCACGCCCAGGTTCTTCACTTGTAAGTTGTACGTTTGTTTAGCAAAAGTATCTCTCTCTGAGCCTCAGGACCGATGACTAAAATTTCAGTTTTGTCCTGGTTGAGCTGGAGAAAGTTTTCTGCCATCCCGGATTTGATGTCTAAAATGCAGTTAAAAAGTACATCCATTGGCTGTGTGTCATTGGGAGACATGGAGATGTACAAATGTGTTGACCATCAATTGACCATCAATCTAAACTTATAGGGCATGCAAAGAGAGCACTAATCAGAAAACCAAGAGGCCCATATTAACTCTGGGCGATCTGCAGAGATTCACAGAGAACCTATTGGCGCAACAACTAGTGTGATCTTTATAAAAGTGGAAAAAAGAATGACATAAGAAGTAGTATTTGCTCTTTTTCACAACTCATTTAAAGGCAAACATACAGGAGAAGGTGCTCTATTAAGATGAGATTAAAATGTATTGTTTTTGGTTCTACATGCAAAACACTATAAGAAAAACTAACACTGTACATCACTCTAAAAATACCGTAATTACAGTGCAGTATAGCACTGGAAGCATCATGCTAAGGGATCATAAGCATCATGCTTTTCTTTAACAGAGACAGGGAAGCTGATTAGAGTTGACAGAAAGATGGCCGGGGACAATCATTGGGCGATATTGAAAGAAAACCTGTAATGCCGCGTTCACACCGCACGCTTTGTCGCCATCATAAAACGCTCACAAAGTGACTAGTTTGAAGCGTATACACTTTTAAGCCTGAAGCTTGCAAAGCCTGCCACTTGCTGAGCAAAAAAGGAGAGTGTGGGCGGGGCTTCCTCTGTTGCCAGATGTTTTAAACAATAGCGGATCAAATCGACAGAGTGGTTTGGCTTTATTGCCTAAATAAAGCTAGACAACGTTGACGATGGGCGCATCAGCGCCGATTGTGGTTACACCTCATTCTTGAGAGGCGTTCTGAGTTTGGAGAGTTTAACCATTTGCTCCAGGAGCTGCGTATGGATGAGGTTCGCTTTCAGTTCTACTTTAAAAGTGTAGTGACGTCGCTACAGTAAGATGCTCTGATTAGTTGATGCTCAGGGGACGCCGCCAAAAGTTCAGCAAGCTGAACTTCTGCGTTGCTGGTTTTTGCCGCTTTGATGGTTGAAAAGCAGCAAAAGCTTCAAAAACTGCCGCGGCCAAATCACACAAAGCACCGCAGAGACTCTGACAGCCCTCTGACGTTCTCAGCCATAGACTTAACATGGAATCTTGCCGTTTTAGGCATTGACTTTTTGATGCGGCATTAGAGGCTGCAAAATAGTTTAAACTGGAGCACAGACTTTCTTCCCAACTGGACAGCAGCCTTACACATACAGCCAGAGCTACAATCGAGTGATTTAGATTAAACTATGTAGTAATTTGTTTAATTGGCCTATTTGAAGTCCAGACCTTAATCCTACTGAGAGACTGTGGCAAGTCTCAAAAGCAAGGGGGAAAGCTAAGGTGGCTAAGTTATTTTCATGTAAAAAGTTTGTGTTAATGCCAGACACAATAAAATATAGGTGAGAATATTTAGCTAAGTTTAGAATTATTAATAGCTCTGACATTAATTATTGCAGTATATACATATCAAGAGACAAAAAGTCAAAACCCACCATTCTTAATAATCAATGGAAATATACTTGTTACATTTGCAACCATCAAAGTTCTCTTATTACTGCAAACCAGGTTTTTGGATGTTTTTACTGGTATTTTGATGATTTATCTTTGGTGATGAGCTCCAAGTCAAATTAAAATATTACTATAAACCTATATTTTGCCCATGGGTAGAAATATTTATAAAGATGAGAGGATGAGATATTTATGTTGTTATTAACTCTATTGATCCTCTTCAGGTTGTCGGTCTTGTTGGTGTTGTCTTGCTATTGTATCTACACGCTTTGTGTAAAAAAATCCATCTTCTGTTTAGTAATAACGACACAAAAGTGTAAATTTATTAATTTTGCCTCCACCTCCTTTTCTTAGAGAAGAGTTTTAAAGGCTGTCTCTCGAGTTGATCTTAAATGGGACTTAAGCCTGACAGGGAACTCCCTTTACATATGGTGGGATGATTCTCAAGTCACTGGGTTGAGTCTAGACCCTGTGTATAGTGTAAAGCCTGTGCACACTGTCTTCAAGCTGTCCCTGTCTGCCACCAAGAGTGGGTGTGTACCTTGCTCAGCATTGTGTACACAGACTTGTGTGCATCCTTGCAGTCTTGCTGAACAGAACTCTCCACCTGAGCATGTCTGTCTGTGTGTGTGTTTATTCCCTGCACATTTACACCGTCTGTATCAAAGTCTGTCCGTTGGGCCTGTTCGTGCACAGGTGGCGATAGACTGGCCCCTAATGAGACCATATGGGACTGTCTGGAAGAGAGGTTTGTGTGTATATGTGTTTTTCTGTGCATGTACTTGTATAACAGGTCAAGTGAGTGTGTACTGTTGATATACCAGTTGCTTTCGAATTTATTAGGTATAAACACTGTAACGTTGTAAGATTTGTAGTGTAAGTAGCTTAGACAAAACTGGCCCCTGAGGGCGAAACTTTACCATCCTGCTAAAACCATATTTACCAGATGGTTTTTTTGTGTGTTTCACACCTCCATGTTGGTTTAACTTTGAGGTTGTACACAGGAGCCAGCAAATTTGTATCTTAACTGGCCTGATGAACTGTGGTGTGCGTGCAATCTCACTGGAATAGGCTATGACATGTTTACCTGACTTTATGACCAATTTAAGCGTCTATGTTCTGTACATATATGAGGTATGTTATAATAATGTTGATAGTGTGACAGCTATCCCCAGGACATCCATGTGAACGTGGAGCTAACATTACAGTCATTCTTCTAGCAAGAAATGTTGTTTCAGTGGGAAAACATGATAGGCAACACTGTTATGTATTACATGTAGAAATACAAATACAAAGATGTTTTAATTCACCTAACAGCTTATTGTGTAATTTTCAGAATTTTCAATACACATCAGCATAAACTTATAAATCTGTGCAAGCATTTTACACTAAATGTGTATTTTGGGTAGTTTAGGTGTAGCAAGGTGACCTATCAATAATTAAATTCAATTCAGTTCATTTATATAGCTCCGATTCACAACAGATGTAATCTCAAGTGACTTTACAAGAAAAGTCATTTCAATACAATCATACAAATATTCTAATTAGTTTAAAGTTTTAGTTTCCTATTTAAGGATTCCCAGCAAATTGCATCGAGTCATTGACTTGGGTTTTTTTTAAAGAAAAAAAAGAAAAACATGATTTAAGATTTATTATTATTTTGTGTAACGAAACAGGCCAAAATGTGGATTCAGTTAGGATTGCAATTAATAATATTTTTCTTATGTTAAGGGTGATAAACCTGAGGTCAGCTTAAACTATATGTCATATTCTTTGAAAATACAATATGCTTGAGGCTCGTTTGTCAGATTTAAAGAACCTTTTGAAAATAACAACCTTTAAGCAGGTATTACAGTTGTATTGTGGTACATTCTGCTATTTCGACTGTTAACTTTGTGTTCTCTCAGTGTTTTTCTCTCAATAGAAGATACACCTGGTCTGGTATCCTGCTTGGCTGCAGTGCCCTGTTGGACGGGGGGCATCGACTGGGATGATGCTCCCAGTAACTGAACATCAACTGTGTCCTGTTATCAACTTTTTACTTTCTGTAACATAGAAGTTCTCTTATATCGGATCTTCTGTTCCTTCTGTGTCTCTGCTCTGTCTTCTCAAACCCCCAGACGGTCGTGGCAGATGGCTGCTCCTACCTGAGGTTTCTTCCTGTTAAAGGGGAGTTTTTCCACTCCCCCGTCGCTACATGCTTGCTCAGTATGAGGGATTGCTGAAGGATTGCTGTGGTTGGAAAGTCTGCCCAACCTCATGCCAATGACTGACGCAATCTGCTGGGATTCCTTAAATAGGAAACTTTTTAACTGATTGGAATGTTTGTATAAATGTATTGAAATGACTTCTTGTTAAGTGCCTTGAGATGACATCTGTTGCGAATTGGCGCTATATAAATAAACTGAATTGAATTGAATTAAACATATTTTCATTAAGCCCACATTTCTGTATTGAAAATGTTTTTTATTGGTCTGTTGTAATATTCTAATTTTAAATGTCGTGTTTTCAATGGCTGTAAGCGGAAAATCATAAGTAACAGAAACACGTGCTTGAAGATATTCAGCTGCATGTAATTAATCAATAAACTTTGTTTCTTTTAGTGAATTACTAAAATAAATAAATAAATAATATTTTAATTTCATTAAATATGACTGTATATACAAAAATAATTATTTGGTTCTAAACAAACATGGCTCTGTCTTGTAGATAAAGTGAAACAATAATCGAAAACAACTTTATTCCTCAAAATGGTTTGACAAGACTTTAACATTTTCTTCATTATCTCAGCCACATGTTTAACCAAATATAAAAACTACAATTGAGCCCATTTTTCCATACATCTGGCAGATTTAGATGTAAAATAATTTTTCATTCAACCAAGAAGTTTATTTAATAGGAAATGGAACTGGTATCTCTTAAATATAGTAAAAATAGTAAAATAAGTATCCATTTGAAAAAAAAATGAATCGTTTATATTTACATTTCATTGGAAAATTATGTCAAATATCATTTATAGCATTTTTGATAATCAATGGAAAAATCTTTATTGGCATTACAGTGATCACATTGGTTACCAGCTTTTTGCAGGTTTCCACTGGTGTTTTGAAAATTGATCTGCGGTAATGAGCTCCAAGTCTTTGAGGTTGGAACGCCTTATTCCATAACCCTAATTTTTGTCTCCCTCCACAGATTTTTTATCAGATTCAAGTTGTGTGATATATGTGGGGCTTAGTCCAGAACCAGTGTGTGCGTGTGTGTGTGCGTGCCTGTGTGCGTGCGCAGTCTTGTGTTGTCTCTCTGCTGCAGGCATAGCTGGTATGCTCAGCCACCCACAGTTGTGGCTTATTAAGTCTCATCAGGAAGCAGCTTAATAGGGTGGCTGAGGCAGAGAAGAGTCTGGTTGTTCTCCACAACACAGTGGTAAACTGGCTTCCTAGTTGCTGAGTTGCAGCCCAATCTTAGAACTTTTGAGTACTTGCTTGGGGTTGGTCGTCCGATCCTTTCCTCATTTGGGCTTCCGTGCCAATCTCCAACCTCCTCCTCCACATCCCTGACTCTCTCGCTTCTCCTAGGAAACATTTACCTGGTTCTCTGCCCTCTGCCTGCATCTTCACCGTTCTGAAAAAACAAAGGACACACAGCCAAACTCTGTTTAATCCTGACAAAAACTTCTCTTTGCAATAGTGTAGGCATTCTGTATCCTCTAATATGAGGTTCTTACCGACCAGAATAATCACTGTTCAGTTTGAGTTATTTAAATGATAAAATTGCCAAGACAGAGGTCCTCATCTGGCTACCTGTCAGCTTTATTAGGCTCTGAGGATTTCTTACTTTTTCTACTAACCCACTGCAATATGACATCTGTTTACCACCGGTTAGGAAGCTTCTGCTGACAATAACTTTACAGAACCTCACCTAAAAAATAGGAACTACCTCGATTAAGGAGAAAAGTGAAAATGGTCCTGTTGACAAAAATCATATCAGTTAAAACAGTTTAACTGAACTTCAGGGAATAAACAGATCTGCTGTCTCTCTGTTGATATTGTGTATACTTGATTAAAACCATGAGGGGCGTATGTGCATGTGTGTGTGTGTGTGTGTTTGATTTATTTTCCATTGGAGTTTTGATGTGTTATCTTTCTTTCTGTTGACACAACATGATGAGTGTGAGTCACTGAGTTGAGTCAGTAGTTAAGAAACTGGTTCAAATTGTCTGTTACACAAAACCTGCTTCTTATCTCCCAGACAAGCAAGAGTGGAGCAGAAACAATGACAAAGAAGGACCTTTATGTCTTTAGCGTGACAAATGTTTTGAGAGGTAGGTGTCAGTATACACAGTAAATTAAATCAGTATAGGTCTGTATTATTAATATGTTATTGTTAAAAATATCTTTCAAGTAGAGATGCACAGAACAGGCCTCTCCGAGCCAAACCCGCATTGTTTTGAGGTCTGAACTCCTAGTTTTGATTTAGATCAACTTGTTGTTTTTTTCCCCATGTACCGTTAATCATAAAAGAGAAAATGTGTTGTGGAATCTTCAGTATAGATAGTAGTTTTGAGTCCAACAGAAGACAAAACATATACAGGAATATCCCATTTATACATCAAACCATATATATTTCAAACTTTATCTTTATAATAGAAAACAGTGCATCAAAGTACATAACAATTGTTGGTGTTCTTAATATTGATGCATCACACTAATAAGAAAAATAAGATTTCAGTAGTTAAAAGTGCATTTAACAGAAGTGGTTAAAGAAACCTTATGCATTTAAGATTCCAACATGAATACGTTCAGCACAGAGCATGGTAAATTGTGAAAATGTAACCCCACTTGCATATGTCAGGCTGAGTACTAAACAGAGTAATAATGGGTCAATGCAGTTTCGTTTTTGATGCAGTAACAACTAAAGACAGCTGATGTTAGTTTAGAAATTGTGAATTTGAACACTACTCTATAAGTCTGTGCTTGAAGTAAGCAAAGGCAGAAACAATATAGCAGTAGTATTAATTATAATATAAAAATCTTATTTTTACATTTTGTCATTCAACCATTTTGTCAGGTTTAGCTCTGTGGTTCATATTTGAATTAAAAAAATCAAAGTGAGTGCATTGTAGCCACATTCCACCACAACATGATTTTCCATAATCTCCCTCCCTTCACACAGCAGATGTAAATCTTTCACAGATATAACTGGGATAATAGGAAGACAGCAGGAGGTCTGTAAACAACTCATTCTTTCTTCGCAGAGGTTTAAAAATCCTTTTTTTAGTTCAGTGAGTGGAATCTCTGCTGCCTGTTTACCATTATAATATAACATTATCTTCTTAAACAATCAAGTCTGAAGAATGAATTAAGTGTAGGAAATTGGTATCCCACATGCAGATGAGGAAGGCAAATCACAAACAGGAGGAGGATTTGATGAAACGTTTTACCCACCTTCTGAGAGTTGACTTCGATCAAATGCAGGGAGGAAATGAAGCTTAACACAAAAGTCGTGACTTATGAAAGAGGAAGGCATTGTTACTCAATAGGACAATCTGCGGTGGTCAGTTAAACATTTGGTCAATCAGAATTACTGTGTCATAGTTAACCTCTGGATTATTAATTACATGAAAGAAATTTACACGAAGCGATTCTGGTCACCATCCGGCGTCTCAGGGGGGGAAAGCGGTCTGCCACCAACACTGTTTACAGTGGGGATGGTGTGCTGCTGACCTCGACGCGGGACGTTTTGGGTCGGTGGATGGAATACTTCGAAGACCTCCTCAATCCCACCAGCACGCCTTCCAATCTGGAAGCAGGGTTTGGGGACTTGGGGTCGGGCTCTCCAATCTCTGGTGCTGAGGTCACCGAGGTCGTTAGAAAGCTTCTCGGTGGCAAGGCTCCGGGGGTGGATGAGATTCGACCGGAGTTCCTCAAGGCTCTGGATGTTGTGGGGCTGTGTTGGTTAACGCGGCTCTGCAATATTGCGTGGACATCGGGGGCAGTTCCCTTGGATTGGCAGACCGGGGTGGTGGTCCCCTTGTTTAAAAAGGGGGACCACAGGGTGTGTTCCAACTACAGGGGGATCACACTTCTGAGCCTCCCTGGTAAGGTCTATTCAGGGGCTCTGGAGAGGAGGTTCCGACGGATAGCTGAACCTCGGATCCAGGAGGAACAATGCGGTTTTCGTCCTGGCTGTGGAACACTGGACCAGCTCTACACCCTCAGCAGGGTCCTGGAGTGTGCGTGGGAGTTCGCCCAACCGGTCTACATTTGTTTTGTGGATTTGGAGAAGGTGTTCGACCATGTCCCTCGGGGGGCCCTGTGGGGGGTGCTCCAGGAGTATGGGGTACCGGGCCCCTTGATACGGGCTGTTAGGTCCCTGTACGACCGGTGCCAGAGTTTGGTTCGCATTGCCGGCAGTAAGTCGGGCTTGTTTCCAGTGAGAGTTGGACTCCGCCAAGGTTGCCCTTTGTCACCAATCCTGTTCCTAACTTTTATGGACAGGATCTCTAGGCGCAGCCAAGGCGTTGAGGGGATCCGTTTGGTGGCCTCAGGATCGGGTCTCTGCTTTTTGCAGATGATGTCGTCCTGTTGGCTTCATTGGAGCGTGATCTATGGCTTTCGCTGGAGCTGTTCGCAGCCGAGTGTGAAGCGGCTGGGATGAGAATCAGCACCTCCAAATCCGAGGCCATGGTCTTGAGCCGGAAAAGGGTGGGGTGCCTCCTCTGGGTCGGGGATGGGGTCCTTCCCCAAGTGGAGGAGTTTAAGTATCTGGGGGTCTTGTTCACGAATGAGGGAAAAATGGAGCGGGAGATCGATAGACGGATTGGTGGGGCATCTGCAGTTATGCGGGCGCTCTACCGGTCTGTCGTGGTGAAGAGAGAGCTGAGCTAAAAGGCGAAGCTCTCGATTTACCGGTCGATCTACGTTCCTACCCTCATCTATGGTCACGAACTCTGGGTGGTGACCGAAAGAACGAGATCACGGATACAAGCGGCTGAAATGAGTTTCCTCCGCAGAGTGTCTGGGCTCTCCCTTAGAGATAGAGTGAGAAGCTCAGTCGTCCGGAGGGGGCTCAGAGTAGAGCCGCTACTTCTCCAAATCGAGAGGAGTCAGTTGAGGTGGCTCGGGCATCTGGTCAGGATGCCTCCTGGACGCCTCCCTGGTATGGTGTTTCAGGCACGTCTCACCGGGAGGAGGCCCAGGGGAAGGCCCAGGACACGCTGGAGGGACTATGTTTCTCGGCTGGCCTGGGAGCGCCTTGGGGTTCCTCCCGAGGAGCTGGAACAAGTGGCTGGGGTGAGGGAAGTCTGGGTCTCTTTGCTTAGGCAGCTGCCCCCGCGACCCGACCCCGGATAAGCGGAAGAAAATGGATGGATGGATGGATGAAATTTACACATTATAGAGTCAGCTCCAACCAGCTTCCAATATTAACGGAGATGCACCAATCGGAGGTTTGTGACAGATTTTGGATTTTCAGTTTTGGGGAGATTTTACCTACGTATTTAGATTTTTGTCAAATTACAATTTTTCTTAAAGAATTGTATTCAACTCAAAATATATGTTTTTTAGCTTTCCTGCTATTTGCAGCAGAGGTGACGTCTCTCTGTGTGATAGTGAGCAGCTGCTTATCTGTTAGTGTCACTACCTGTTTAAAAGTAGCAGCCTAAATGAACAGTAGACATTTCTCAATAGGACATACAGTTTGCTTTTAAAACAAGTTTTTTACATGTTTTGTCTTCCTTTAAATTAATTTGAAACACTTTACTGATGGTGAAAAATGCTAACTTTTAGTCTTCTTTTTACTTCCACACTGAAGAGTTTTTTTGTTAACACTGACCATTGACCAGGGAAAAAAGAATTCTGGGGTCTCTGCATCTCTATTTATATTCTGCACTTTGTCTTTGTGTACCCTTCTGGCACCAGATTATAGCGCTCATCCTTTTTTTGCAGACAATGAATTCTATCCCAAAATAACAAGGGTGGGAGTTGGTTGAGTGATTAAATGCAATTTCAACATCAGCATGTCAAAACACACCTGGCATATCAGACACAGACATTTTAAAAATAAACACTGCACACGCTGTCTTTCACAACAAATTGAATATTTGCTTCACCAAACTTGCTGGAGCACTTTTTATACTTTGAACAATGTCTTTTTCATTTTTTGGCTTAAATTGCCACTTTAAAGGAGGGGATTTCTTTAAGATAAAAAAATACCCATCATATACTGTATAGAGCATTTAAAGTGAAGCACTGAAAAGAATCAGACAAGAATGCCTCTCTCACATCATTTCACAAATTGATGCCATTTACTTTAAGATGTTCAGAGCAGAGTCCTATTGTTATCTACTGTAAAGGGCTGTAGAGAATCTCCAATTTCATAACACATTTTGCACTGCATTTGTCATCTTGCATTGTGTTCCATGTTTTTTAACATTAATAATTAAATAATGCATAATAGAATAGAGAATATAATAAAATTATTCTTTATTGTACCACA
The DNA here is from genome assembly GCA_963556495.2 of Valencia hispanica. Lineage (NCBI taxonomy): Eukaryota > Metazoa > Chordata > Actinopteri > Cyprinodontiformes > Valenciidae > Valencia > Valencia hispanica. The sequence continues at coordinate 33,356,538 of OY747710.1, forward strand.
AAGGGATTTCAACTGTACTTCAGTTACTAGTCATTTGCTTTTTTTTTTATTCCACTTAGATTTTTTTTTTTGATATGAAAGCCAGGCTTCAAGAGAAGACAGAAGAGTAGAAAGAAAAGCAGCACATATAGAGGGTAATTTTGACTCACAAAGACAGAGCACCACAGCACAAATAGATGTGAGTGACTATAAGTGGCTTAAAGCCACGGATGTGCTGTGTAGTTGCCATTTACAAATAATGGACCTGTCATGATGTGGGAAGATGGCGGTGTAGGAAAAGGGGGCTGCTGCTGGTTCATTTGATGCATGTTTATGTAAAGGTCAACTTTATTATGTTGAAATAGAACGGGTGCAGCAGCCTGAACAAGCTTGTCAACTAAAGAAAAGCAAGTGTCTGTTGGGGGCAGAAGAGGAACAGAGGTCTAGTTAGTGATGATGAGGGAAAGCTTTGCTTCTTAGTCAATTGGAGAATATGAGTATGTGGAACCAGGGCAAAGCAGACCATGGACAAAGTAACAAAAAAACTATAAAAGATAAAAATAATATCACTATGTAGGCTTCAATTAATACAGCTAGAAACTACTTATGAGGCCCGAAATCTAGGTGTAGTAATGGACTCAGAACTGAACCTGCAAGGTCACATAAAGGCAATGACAATGTCAGCCTTCTATCACCTGATGAACATTTCTAGGATTAAAGGACTGATGTCGCAACAAGACCTTGAAAAACTCATCCATGCATTTATCTTCAGTCGGACTGATTACTGCAACTGCGTCCTCACAGGTCTGCCTAAAAAGTCAATTAGACAGCTGCAGCTGATCCAGAACAATGCTGCCCGTGCCCTCACTAGAACCAGGAAAGTAGAGCACATCAGCCCAGTTCTACAGTCCTTTCACTGGCTCCCTGTAGCTCAGAGAATAGATTTCAAAAAACTCCTACTAGTTTATAAATCATTAAATGGCTTAGCACCAAAATATGTTGAAGACCACCGTACCAACCACCAAGACCACTCAGGTCCTCCAACTCTAACCTACTAAACATCCCTAGACTCAGAACCAACGTGGGGAAGCAGCATTCAGTTTCTATGCTCCCCTTGTCTGGAACAGACTTCCTGACGAGTGCAGAGCTGGTGAAACTCTGAACTGCTTTAAATCGAGACTAAAAACTCATCTGTTTAAAATTGCCTTTTAGTATATAATTGTCATATGTATCAAATGTGTTCATGCTCTCTTGCTTTACTGGTGTTTCTCTTGCTTTATTTACTTTTAATTTCCAATGCTATATTCAGTTTTTTTCTCTTTTTTTAATCAACAAATCATGTAAAGCACCTTGAATTACCCTTGCCTCGCCTTAAGTGATGTCTGACGTTAAAGCAGTATTTCAAGCTTATGTCAATTATTTATTTATTTTTTTTAACATGTCCTGTCTGGCAGTGTGGTACTCAGAATTGGTGTCTGAGTACCAAATAGAAGGCCAAAAGATTTACCTTCAAAAGTGGAGCATTACGGCTTTTGCTATTGTACTCCATTTGATATATGTGTAAGAAATCTTTATTAGAAATTGCTAAGTTTTTTATTAACCCTGATATTATGGACATGCAGATGGAAAACAAAAGGAAAAAAGAAAGATAAAGAGAGGTAGGGAAAAAATGTTAAGAGGGAGAGGGTGAGCTGAAGATACAAAAGAGGAAGGGGAACAAAGAAAACACAGATAAAACATCCCAGTCCGTCTCCATACCCAGAGGTCGGCAGAGAGAGGGAAAAACCCCCAATGATAAAACTGAAAAAACAATGCGAACTGAAAACTACACAACCACAACCTACAAATAGATATATAAATAAGACAACAGCTTCACTGAAAAGCTCATGGTTCCAATTTTTAGAAGATCTAGTTGTGGTAACCTCAGCCCAAGAATGCATCTGTAAACACTGGACTCACCACACCTGTGTGTGTATGCGCATGCTGGTGCATATAAGGTTTCTCTATACGAGTGTTTAATAGCTGGTGTGAGGAGCCATCAATGTGCCTCTAACGAATCGACGCAAACACGAAGGAGTTTGGAGCCATAGACATTCAAAGGAACCCCAGAGCACAGGAGCCACAGGTGGACCAACGCAAGGCTGATCGCACCCCCAAGAGAGGAGCGGAGGAGAGCCCCTGGGGAAGATCCAGGAGCTACAATGGAGTGGCTGCATCCCTAGGTCAAGCCTAGCCAGCACCTAGAAACCATGCTCAACCAGCTCCCAAATCTCAATCCCGCACATTGCAGAGCACCAAGACAAAGTATCCAACCAAGGTCAATCAGGCCCATCAATGAACGGACAGAGCATGAAACATACAGAACAGTCGATCGAGTGGAGATGCTGGAACCGACCCCCGTCGAGCCACCCAACAGCTACCACCAAACAATGCCCAAACAGGCTCCACGCAAAGAGGCTCCCCGGTCAACAGCAGCAAAAGGAAAAAATCGGCCCGGCACACAGGCTAACCGATGCACCAGTACACCCAGGCCCTGGCAGGCAGACACTAGGGATGAACCGACATGCCCCCAACGCACCCAGCCTCGGACACCAAGAGCCACCAATGCAACGGCGGGCAGAGGCATCAGTCACCGACAGGGAGTGATGGAGGGGAAATAGACCCCCCATTTGGTGAGGGGTCTGAGAAGCGCCAGGCAAGGGGGCAGCCCAGGATCCAACCTGACGGATAGACAGGAACATAGAGACACAGTCATACGTTCCCTCCCTCTTACACACATACACTCTCACCTGCACACCTTGGCACACAAGAATGGACGCTGTGCACTCACTCATACTCCCCATACAAGGCAAGGCAAGACAATTTTATTTGTATAGCACACTATCAACAACAAGGTAATTCAAGGTGATTTACATGATTAGGGGGTAAAAAAAAAAAAACAGTAAAACACAGACAAAGTAAAAACAGCAATAAAGCAAGAAGCACACACAAAACATATGATACATGAAAACATTACTCAAAGGCAGCTCTAAACAGATTAGTTTTTAGTTGTGATTTAAAAGAACTTGGTCTTTCAGCAGCTTTGCACTTGTCTGGAAGTTTGTTCCAGATTAGCAGAGCATAGAAACTGAAAGCTGCTTCTCTATGTTTGTTTCTAATTCTAGAGATGTTGAGTTGCCTGGAATTCGAGGACCTGAGTGGTCTGGGGGTTTGATATAGTAAGAGTAGATCTTCAACATACTTTGGTGCAAAGCCATTCAATGATTTATAAACTAGTAAAATTATTTTGAAATCTAATCTCTGAGCTACAGGGAGCCAGTGTAAGGACTTTAAAACTGGGGTGATGTGCTCTACTTTCCTGGTTCTAGTGAGGACACGGGCAGCATCGTTCTGGATCAGCTGCAGCTGTCTAATTGACTTTTTAGGCAGACCTGTGAGTTGCAATAATCCGTCCGACTGAAGATAAATGCATGGATGAGTTTTTTAAGGTCTTGTTGCGACATCAGTCCTTTAATCCTAGAAATGTTCTTTAGGTGATAGAAGGCTGAACTTGTTATTGCCTTTATGTGACCCTGGAGGTTCAGGTCTGAGTCCATTACTGCACCCAAATTTTGGGCCTGATTTGTATTTTCTTGTTGTATTAACTAAAGCTGTGTGCTGACTCTTGATCATTCCTCTTTAGGTCCAAAAGTGATTACTTCTGTTTTGTTTCTTTTCAGCTGGAGAAAGTTATGGCACATCCATCTATTGATTTGCTCAATGCATTTACTTAGGGTTGGAATGGGTTCAACGTCACCTGGTGACACTGTAATGTAGAGCTGAGTATCATCTGCATAGTTATGGTAGTTATTCTTACTGGTTGTTATAATCTGGTCTAGTGAGAGCATGTAGATATTAAATAAGAGGGGCCCCAGGATGGAGCCCTGGGGCACCCCACATGTGATTTCTGTTCGTTTTGATGAAGTTTCCTATTGAAAAAAAATAAGTCCCTGTTCTTTAGGTAAGATTCAAACCAGCCAAATACTGTACCAGAGAGTCCGATCGAGCTCTCCAGTCGTTTCAATAATATATCATGATCAACAGTGTCAAATGCTGCACTGAGGTCCAACAGAACCAGCACTGTGGTTCTACTACAGTCTGTATTTATGCGGATGTCACTGAAAACCGTGGTGAGCACGGAAACCAGACTGAAAAACATCAAAGCAGTTGGTTACTGTTAGGAAGCTATTTAACTGCTGAAACACAGCTTTTTCAATAATTTTACTGATGAATAGAATATTAGAAATTGGCCTGTAGTTCTGCGTTTACATGTGTAGGAATAACTACTGTTTTTAATGCCTGGGGCAAGACACCTGACAGGAGGGATTAGTTAACTGTTTTGATCAGATCAGACCCAATGACAGGGAAAACTTTCTTAAGGAAAGCTGACAGCAAGAGGAGGAGCTTAATTGGTTAAGGATTTCATCAAGGTTTTTTGATTTAATTCATGGAATTCTTTCTACATTGGTGTTAATTGGGTATAACATTGGTAGTTGGTTCGGTGCTGCGGTACAGACCGACTGTATAATTGTTACAATCTTGTCTGTGAAAAAGCTGACAAATTCATTGCAGGCCCTGGTAGAATTGAGTTCAGGGGCTATTGTCACTGGAGGATTAGTTAGTCTTTCCACTGTTGCAAACAGAGTCCGTGCAATATTAATGTTCCTGTTAATGATTTCACAGAAGAAAGTTTTCCCAGCATCTTTTAAAGTTAACTGGTATCTGTCTGTCTTTTTAGATCTCACAGTGAACCTGGAGTTTAATTTTCCGCCATTTTCTCTTGGCTCGTAGGCACTCCCTTTATTCACTACGTACCAGTGGATCGCTTGTCCACGGAGACTTCTTTCTACCTGAGACTACTTTCACTTTAGTCAGAGCAATGGAATCAATGATGTCATAGAGTTTCACAAAGAAATTGTCTACCAGCTTATTTACTGAGTTGGAGTTGGGAGATGAGGGGGATGTGGTGGAAGGGTAAATACTTTTAAAGGTTTCAACAGAACTGTCCCCGAGAAAATGCTTTTTTACAGTTGTCTCACTGTGGCTAGATGTTTTAACAGAGATGGTACTTTAAAAGAAAATACAGAAATGGTCAGATAATGCAATATCGATTACCGAGATGTCAGATATATTTAAAACTTTGCTGATAATTCAGTCTAGAGTGTGTCCTTGATTGTGTGTTGGTTGTTTGACATGCTGCTACTGTATTCTTGGGGCAGCTGATAATGCTAGTGTTCTGGCTACAAAAAATTTCGATACCATTAATTGATCTGTCATGTATGATGAGGATGGGGTGTTCTGCCAGTTAGGCACCTTTTGGCTGAGGGAGTAGTGTTGTTCTGTGGCATCTGTGCAAGACTGTTGGACCGAGATAACACCAGGCTGCCAGGTTCTTCCTCCCTGCCTATAGTCATTGCTAAAGCTGTCTCATTTCCATATCCAGTGTTTAGTTCAAAATTAATCTGAAGATGGTGTAACATTGTCTTGATTGTTTTAATTCTCTGGAACAGTTTCTCAAAGTCCTGAGCTGAGCAAAATGCCATTTTGATAATCCACAGTCATTCAAAAACTAATCCAAAAAAGAAATCCAGTCTAATACAGTAACTCCGGAGTCTGGGTATATAAAGTAACTAAGAAAAAAACGAAGAAAAGAAAATAAGAAAAGAGAATAGGGCGAGAGATCAGGAGAGATTGGGAGAGGCTGCTCCTGCTTCAGCAGCCACAAGCAGAACTCTACACTCCCAGGTCCAGGTACCCCAGCAGAGCAACCATCCCCCTGACCCCTAGGATTCAGACAAGCAGGTGCAGCTAATTGAACAGCTCCCCCTCTGGATGCCGAAAAATGTGCCCACCCCAAAGTCCCTATATGTGTGTCTCATGACAATAGTATAAGTGAGTGTCTATGTTGTACATTAAAACTGGGACCATGGCCGTCACAGGATAGCGGAGATGGAAACCACTCCCCGGACCCCAGTGACGTGCCCAACCCCAAGGCCCTACATGAGGGGTAAAGCGATTGAGCAGGCAGACCGAGGTGTCCGGGGATGGGGAGGGAAGGACTGGTGAACAAAATGCCCAGCAAGCCAGCTCCCCCACTGACTCTAATAGGCACCTTTGTTCACCAAGATCCACCAAGGGAGGGAGGTCCTGGCTCGTTCACCCTGGGACCCATGGGTGCAGCACCACCAAACCACAGGGAGCCAAAGGTTGTCCCCCTGGCTGACCAGACTCAGAAACGCTACTCTTCCACTGCAGCCACCAGCATGACACCCCAACACACAAAGGTGAAACGCCATCCAGAAATCGGCCCAGAGAAAGAAAAAAACAGTTGCACACATCGGCCACCGACACGACCCCCACCCACCAGCAACAGACACCCACAACGGAGCATAGCCAGGGGGGCGCAGCACTCCAGAACCCCGATCAAAGGAGCCCAGAGAGATTGATTAGATGTGGAGACAGAGGCTGTCTCAGCACTAATGTGGTCCAACAAGAGATCTCGATACTGATTAATATTAAGAGCATTTTTATTTTTCCAGTTCAAGAGCATAGTTTTCTTAGCGATGCATAAGGCAATGTGAACCATTTGAACTAACTTTGTGTTCATGGTGATACCCTCTAAGTTTCTAAGCAAACAAATGAGGGAGAAGGTGGAATATTATATTTCAGACACTTTGATGAGTCTTCATATTTGGCACCAAAATCTCCAAACAGGTGGACAGAACCAAAACACATGGATATAATTATCCGGTATATTGCCTGTGCATTGTAAGTAGGTATTAGACGAAGTAAAACCCATCCTGAAAATTTCCTGACCTGCATAGTGTACTCTATGAAGGATTTTATATTATAGTAATTGTAAATTTGGATTTTTTGCTATTTTAAAGGTTCTTAAACATATCTGAGACCAGACGTTTTGGTCCCAGCCGACTGATAGATTCACCTCCCATTTTGAAACAGGAAGGCCTATTGATTCGTCTAATGTAGATAATGTCTTGTATATTTTAGACAGCAATTTTGAGGGGCTGAGACTCTTGCTGGCTTTTGTAACTCCACTGTATTGAGCCTAAATTTACCTTTTATAATAGATTTTATTTTTTGATATTCTAAATAGTTATTTTTGGCAATCCTATATTGTGTAATTAATGTTTTAAATAGGATGAAGTCTGTTCCTTCGAATATGTGTTCCAGGTATTCAGTCTGGAAAATGTATTATACGTTTTTTTTTGCAGGATTTTTGTGTTATTCCAGATTGGTGTACATCTGCATGGGATTAGTGAGAACTAAGTTTTAGAAACTCCCACCATGCTGTCAGAGAGGAGCTAATATTAATGCTTTTAAAGCATTCATGTTGTTTAATATTTTAGCTAATAAATTGTTGGCCTGAAAATTTGTATCTTATTGCATAATGTTTGTTCTATTTCTATCAAGGACTCATCTTGGTAGCTATGTTTTAACCATCATGAGATGTATTGGAGCCTGTTGGCTAATAAATAATGATGAAAGTTTGGTAAAGCTAGACCTCCATTATCTTTGGTCTTTAGCAGTGTTTTATGCCAATATGTGGGGGTTTATCTTTCCAAAGAAATTTAGAAATGGAAGAGTCCAGAGATCTAAACCAATCCGGTGATGGTTTGATTGGGATCATTGAGAATAAGTATTGATTCTTGGGAAAACCATCATTTTTATCTATGCAACCCCTCCCATAAGTGATATGGGTAAGAATTTGCATCTAGCACAACCATCTTCCATTTAAAAAAAAAAGTGGGATGTAGTTTAGCTTTGTTATAAATGCCAGTCTTGGTGAGATACCTAAATTTGTAATATTCCCTGAATGCAGTTGTGTAATAATGGGATTCTGGACAGAACAATTGATTGGAGGATCCATATATTTTAACCAATTTATAGACTAATCTGAAACTCTTGAGTAAGAGTTTATCAACCTGATTACATGAGAGAGAGAGGTTTGTGAATGCTGGGGAAAAAATAATACATCATCTGCATAAAGACTGATTTTATGTTATATGTTATTGCATGTTATGCCTTTAATATTGTGTCACGCTGCTCTATTCACTCCTTCTCATTGTCCTCACCTGTGTCTCCCAAATCATTCACACCGGATCCTACTCACCTCCTGCCTTTAAAACCCATCACTTCTCTCCACTCAGTCCCGGATCATTAGCGTTGTTGTGTCCCATGGTGTGTCGTCTTCCTGCCTCTCCGTTCCCGGCCGATGTCCAGTGTCTCCGTTCCTGCCGTCTTCACCACCACCATCATCATCACCTCCTCCCCCTTTTAATAAACATCCTGCACCTTCCTTCAGCGTCTGCATTTGGGTCCATACTCCACACACACCCCTGACATATTGTTAGTTTGCCTGATTGTTGCTGCTTGTGGTACAATAAGAATAGCAAACAGTGAGGGAGAGAGTGGACATCCCTGCCTGGTACCTCTGAAAATAGTCCTGATACATGCTGTTAGTGAACTGTATAATATTTTCAACCAGTTTATAAAATAATTTTCAAAGCCAAATTTATGTAAGGTTGCAAATACGAATGTCCCATTAACTCTATCAAATGCTTTTGCTGCACCTAAAGATAATATATTAGTCTCAATGTTTTTACGGTAAGGAAAAACTATTAAACCTATTAATCTATATGAGTTTGTGGATGAATGATTCCCTTTTGTAAAACCAGTTTGGTTAGAATCTAGCCTTTTTGCGAGGACTTATTATTTTAAGATCAGTCTTAATAAGAGATATAGGACGGTAGCTGGTAGGAAACACAGGGTCTTTAGCTGATTTTAAAGGAAGACTAATATTGGCAAAATTCATATTTGGCAAAAGTCTGCAATTTTCCTTAGTTTCCTGCAACATTCTGTGGAATGTTGGTGCCAGAATATTCCAGAATTCTTTATAGAACTCTGGTGGGAATCCATGTGGGCCTAGAGCCTTTTTATTGGGCATGCTTCAGAGGGCCTCCTGGAGTTCAGCTGCTGTTAGTGGTGAATCCAGGGCCATTGCTTGACTATTCGATAATTTAGGAGGTGTTATTTTATCCAGAAATTGTTAAATTTCATTATTTGATGGTGAGTATAAAGCCTTGTACAGTTTTTAAAGATGTTGCTCATTCTTTCAGGATCATATACTGTATTCCCAATCTGGCCTTTAACAGCAGATATAGTTGTTTTACCTTTCTTTATCTTTAGCTGGTTAGCCAAAAACCTGATTTATTACCCCGTTCAAAGTCTTCTATTCAAAGTCGTTGAAATAAGAACTGATTCTGTTTATTAATAATTTCATTTAATTCTAGCTTTGCTTTACAGAATTTGCCCAGTCTCCTCAGCCAGGGAAGTTTCTAATGAAATAATAGTTTCTTCTAAATCCTGAATATGTTTGTTTTCTATTTTCTTTTTATTTGACCTCTAAGCACATCATTTATTACGAAGCCCACTCTTTTTTGAAATATAAACTCAGCAAAAAAGGAAACATCCTCTGACTTTCAACTGTTTTTACTTTCAGTAAACTTAATGTGATAATAAGACATAAACTAAAAATGTTTCACAGACATGTGACTAACAGAAGTAGAATAATGTGTTCTTGAATGAAGGGAGGCTCAAAATCAAAAGTACCAGTCAGTATCTGGTGTGGCCACCAGCTGCTTGAAGTACTGCAGTGGATCTCCTCCTCATGGACTGGACCAGATTAGTCAGTTGTTGCTGTGAGATGTTACCCCACTCTTCCATCAAGGCACTTGCAAGTTCCTGGACATTTCTGGGGGGAATGGCCCTAGCCCTCACAAGATCCAACAGGTCCCAGACGTGCTCAATGGGATTGAGATCCGGGCTCTTCGCTGGCCATGGCAGAACATTGACATTGCTGTCATGCAGAAACTCATGCACAGAACGAGCAGTATGACTGGTGGCATTGTCCTGCTGGAGGATCATGTCCAAACGAGCATGCATAAAGGGCACCACATGAGGGAGGAGGATGTCTTCCCTGTACCGCAAGGCATTGAGATTGCCTGCAATGACAACAAGCTCAGTCCGATGGTGATGTGATATACCGCCCCAGACCATGACGGACCCCCCACCTCCAAATCGATCCCGCTCCAGGGTACAGGCCTTGGTGTAACGCTCATTCCTTCGACGATAAACACGAATCCGTCCATCACCCCTGGTGAAACCATGGCTCATCAGTGAAGAGCACTTTTTGCCACTCCTGTCTGGTCCAGCGAAGGTGGGTTTGTGCCCATAGGCGGCGTTGTTGCTGGTCATGTCTGGTAAGGACCTGCCTTACAACAGGCCTACAAGCCCTCAGTCCAGCCTCTCTCAGCCTATTGGGGACAGTTTGAGCACTGATGGAGGGATTGTGTGTTCCTGGTGTGACTCGGGCAGTTGTTGTGGCCATCCTGTACCTGTCACGCAGGTGTGATATTCGGATGTACCGATCCTGTGCAGTTGTTGTTACACGTGGTCTTCCACTGCGAGGATGATCAGCTGTCCTTCCTGTCTCCCTGTAGCGTTGTCTTAGGCGTCTCACAGTGCGGACATGGCAATTTTTTGCCCTAGCCACATCAGCAGTCCTCATGCCTCCCTGGAGCATGCCTAATGCTCGTTCACGCAGATGAGCAGGGACCCTGGGCATCTTTCTTTGGGTGTTTTTCACAGTCGGTAGACAAGTCTCTTTAGTGTCCTGCGTTTTTAGAACTGACCTTAAATGCCTGCTTTCTGTAAGCTGTTAAGGTCTTAACGACCATTCCACAGGTGCATGTTAATTAATTGATTATGGTTAATTGAACATGCATGGAAAACATTGTTTAAACTCTTTACAATGAAGATATGTAAAGTTATTTGGATTTTCACAACATTATTGTTAAAATACACAGTCCTGAAAAAGGGACTTAAGCAATAATGTATTGAATCTCCAATTTTTGCCTTGTGCCTTTTACTTTCTATTTCTTGATTTAAACCAAAGTTGAAGTCGCCCCCAAGAAAAAGTGAGAAATCCAAGCCTTCAGAAACTGCAGAGAAAAAGGTATGAGAGAATGAGGGGTCATCAACATTTGGGCCATATAAACTGGCAATACATAACGTTTGGTTATGAATAGATAATTGTATTAATATATATCAACCCCCATGCTCTGTAACTGTGTCTAATACTGTAAAATGTGTTTTTTTATTAATTAATATTGCTACTCTTCTTTGTCTAGAGTTAAAGCACGCAGAAATCCCATTAGGAAACTCAGGGGATTTAAGATCCTCTGCAGCTGAAATAGATTTATGAGTCTCTTGTAATAAGACAACATCTATGGAAAGCCTTTTGAGCATTTATTAGATATCTTTGATATCCAACTTTAAATCCATGTACTAGTACACACTTCATCCTCACTAGTAAGACAATTTGGCACACTAGTATAACGATTAGGGTGCACTAGTATAACGACTGTGTCTTACTTGTCACGTTTTTTCCACTACTAGTGTCACTTTTGGACTACTAGTATGCAATCAAACCTTACTAGTAAACTACTATGCAGCACTAGTGACACTACTAGACCCAACTAGTAGGCATGTGTCACGCACTAGTAGCCTCCTGGACCCTACTAGTAGCGCAAAAATGCCCACAAGTAGCACTAGTAAGGCATTTTTGACCTCACTAGTGCTACTAGTAAGACACAAAATGCACACTAGTAGTACTAGTGGGGTGTGTTTTCCCTTACTAGTACTACTAGTAACAGCAAGGATGCACACTAGTAGTACTAGTGAAAGCCAAAATCTCCACTAGTAGTTCTAGTGGACATTTTGGGTGATACTAGTAGTACTAGTAAGCTTAAACGAATCCCACTAGTACTACAAGTGGACATTTTTGATATCACTAGTACTACTTGTAAGGGCCAGAGCAACCACTAGAAGCACTAGTTGGGGTATTTAGGATCTTACGAGTGCTACTAGTGAAGGCAAAAACGTCCACTAGTAGTACAAGTACGGGTCCAACTGTCCACTAGTAGCACTACTCAAATTAATTCAATAAAAATGCTAATTAGGAGGTGTGGACAGCATGCACTGAAACTTCTTGCTATTGGCTCTTCAGAAAGAATTGCACTCAGCCAAAATTTAACCCTATAAAGCCTGATGAACTTTCACTGTTTTTGGCAATAACAATAATGAAAATTAATAATATAATTAAAAATAACTATTATATATGTACTATATACATAACGAATTACGTCATACTAATATATGTCTGAGAGGAAAATGATTAATGATTATGTTATAGGCATCTCTTTCTTATCATGAGGAAGTTTAAGCTGCGACAGTAAATAACAGCTAGTGCTGATTGGGAAAGAGAAAATTTTAATTGTAACTGGTAGTCTTACCTTTTTACATAACCTATAATGGTTGTTTGTTGATTATATAATGAATTTGACATTCAGATTCAAGTGTATGCCTATGCTTCATAATTATTCACTGTCCTTAACACTTAAAATACTCTTTTGGAAACATGATGTCATTTGATTTTGGTGCCCACTAGTGGCCTGTTAATGCCCACTAGTAGCACTTAATGGCCACTAATGCTACAAGTGGGCATTTTGAGGCCACTAGTAGAACTAGTGGGCACTTAACGGCCACTAGTATCACTAGTAGCCACATAGTGCCCACAAGTAGCACTAGTGGGCATTTTGAGGCCACTAGTAGCACTAGTGGGCACTTAACGGCCACTAGTAGTACGAGTAGCACTAAGCTTAGAAGCCACTAGTAGCACTAGTGGGAATTTAACGGCCACTAGTACCACTAGTGGCCATTTTGAGGCCACCAGTAGAACTAGTGGGCACTTAACTACCACTAGTAGGCACATAGCGGCCACTAGTACCACTAGTGGGCATTTTGAGGCCACTAGTAGAACTAGTGGGAACTTAACGGCCACTAGTACCACTAGTAGGCACATTGCGGCCACTAGTAGTACTAGTAGCACTAAGCTTAGAAGCCACTAGTAGGCACATAGCGGCCACTAGTAGAACTAGTAGCACTAAGCTTAGAAGCCACTAGTAGCACTAGTGGGCACTTAACGGCCACTAGTAGTACTAGTAGCACTAAGCTTAGAAGCCACTAGTAGCACTAGTGGGTACTTAACGGCCACTAGTAGGCACACAGCGGCCACTAGTAGCACTAAGCTTAGAAGCCACTAGTAGCACTAGTGGGCACTTAACGGCCACTAGTACCACTAGTGGGCATTTTGAGGCCACTAGTAGCACTAGTGGGCACTTAACGGCCACTAGTACCACTAGTGGGCATTTTAAGGCCACTAGTACCACTAGTAGGCACATAGCGGCCACTAGTAGTACTAGTAGCATTAAGCTTAGAAGCCACTAGTAGCACTAGTGGGCACTTAACGGCCACTAGTACCACTAGTAGGCACATAGCGGCCACTAGTAGAACTAGTAGGCACATAGTGGCCACTAGTAGCACTAGTAGGCACATAGCGGTCACTAGTAGCACTAGTGGGCACTTAGGGCCACTAGTAGCACTAGTGGGCACTTAGAGGCCACTAGTGCTACTAGTGGCTTCTAAGCTTAGTGCTACTAGTGGCCGCTGTGTGCCTACTAGTAGCCGTTAAGTACCCACTAGTGCTACTAGTGGCTTCTAAGCTTAGTGCTACTAGTACTACTAGTGGCCGTTAAGTGCCTACTAGTGGCTTCTAAGCTTAGTGCTACTAGTACTACTATTTTTTTTCAATTCAATTCAGTTTATTTATATAGCGCCAATTCACAACAGATGTCATCTCAAGGCACTTAACAAGAAGTCATTTCAATACAATTATACAAACATTCCAATCAGTTAAAAAGTTTCCTATTTAAGGAATCCCAGCAGATTGCGTCAGTCATTGGCGTGAGGTTGGGCAGATTTCCAACCACAGCAATCCTTCAGCAATCCCTCATACTGAGCAAGCATGTAGCGACAGTGGAGAGGAAAAACTCCCCTTTAACAGGAAGAAACCTCCAACAGAACCAGGCTCAGTAGGAGCGGCCATCTGCCACGACCGTCTGGGGGTTTGAGAAGACAGAGCAGAACACAGAAGGAACAGAAGATCCGATATAAGAGAACTTTCTATGTTACAGAAAGTAAAAAGTTGATAACAGGACACAGTGGATGTTCAATTACTGAGAGGATCATCCCAGTCGATGACCCCCGTCCAACAGGGCATTGCAGCCAAGCAGGATACCAGACCAGGTGTATCTTCGATGGGGAGAAAAACACTGAGAGAAAACAAAGTTAACAGTCGAAATAACAGAATGTACTGTAATACAACTGGAGAGTCGTAGGAGAAAAGGAAGTAGCAGAGTGAAGAAAATTGGTAAGTCTGTCCTCCAGCAGTCTAAGCCTATAGCAGCATAACTACAGAGATAGCTCAGGATGACCTTAGCCACTCTAACTATAAGCTTTATCAAAAAGGAAAGTTTTAAGCCTGGCCTTAAAAGTAAACAGAGTGTCTGCCTCACGGACTAAAGCTGGGAGCTGGTTCCACAGGTGAGGAGCCTGATAACTAAAAGATCTGCCTCCCATTCTACTTTTAGAGATCCTAGGAACTACAAGTAAACCTGCAGTCTGAGAGCGAAGTGCTCTTTTAGGAACATATGGAACAATTAGATCTCTGATGTATGATGGAGCTTGATTATTAAGGGCTTTGTATGTAAGAAGAAGGATCTTAAATTCTATTCTGGATTTAACAGGGAGCCAATGAAGGGAAGCTAAAACAGGAGAAATGTGATCTCTCTTTTTAATATTCATCAGAACTCTTGCTGCCGCAGTTACTACTACTAGTGGCCGTTAAGTCCCCACTAGTGCTACTAGTGGCCTCAAAATGCCCACTAGTGGTACTAGTGGCCGTTAAGTGCCCACTAGTGCTACTAGTGGCTTCTAAGCTTAGTGCTACTAGTGCTACTAGTGGCCGCTAAGTGCCTACTAGTGCTACTAGTGGCCGCTAAGTGCCTACTAGTGCTACTAGTGGCCTCTAAATGTCCACTAGAGCTACTAGTGGCCGCTAAGTGCCCACTAGTGCTACTAGTGGCTTCTAAATGCCGACTAGTGCTACTAGTGGCCTCTAAATGCCCACTAGTGCTACTAGGGGCTTCTAAGCTTAGTGCTACTAGTGCTACTAGTGGCCGCTAAGTGCCTACTAGTGCTACTAGTGGCCTCTAAATGTCCACTAGGGCTACTAGTGGCCTCTATGTGCCCACTAGTGCTACTAGTGGCCTCTAAATGTCCACTAGTGCTACTAGTGGCCGTTAAGTGCCTACTAGTGCTACTAGTGGCCTCTAAGTGGCTACTAGTGCTACTAGTGGCCTCTTAATGTCCACTAGTGCTACTAGTGGCCGTTAAGTGCCTACTAGTGGCCGCTAAGTGGCTACTAGTGCTACTAGTGGCCTCTAAATGTCCACAGGTGCTACTAGTGGCCATTAAGTGCCTACTAGTGCTACTAGTGGCCTCTAAGTGGCTACTAGTGCTACTAGTGGCCTCTAAATGTCCACTAGTGCTACTAGTGGCCTCTAGGTGCCCACTAGTGCTACTAGTGGCCGCTAAGTGGCTACTAGTGCTACTAGTGGCCTCTAAATGTCCACTAGTGCTACTAGTGGCTTCTAAGCTTAGTACTACTAGTGCTACTAGTGGCCGCTAAGTGCCTACTAGTGCTACTAGTGGCCTCTAAATGTCCACTAGGGCTACTAGTGGCCTCTATGTGCCCACTAGTGCTACTAGTGGCCTCTAAATGCCCACTAGTGCTACTAGTGGCCTCTAAATGCCCACTAGTGCTACTAGTTGCTTCTAAGCTTAGTGCTACTAGTGCCCGCTAAGTGCTTACTAGTGCTACTAGTGGACGCTAAGTGGCTTCTAATGCTACTAGTGGCTTCTAAGCTTATTCTTACTAGTGCTAATAGTGGCCGCTAAGTGGCCTCTAATGCTACTAGTGGCTTCAAAGCTTAGTGCTACTAGTGGCCGCTAAGTGGCTACTAGTGGCCTCTTAATGTCCACTAGTGCTACTAGTGGCCGTTAAGTGCCTACTAGTGGCCGCTAAGTGGCTACTAGTGCTACTAGTGGCCTCTAAATGTCCACTACGCTACTAGTGGCCATTAAGTGCCTACTAGTGCTACTAGTGGCTGCTAAGTTCCTACTAGTGCTACTAGTGGACTCTAAATGCCCACTAGTGCTACTAGTTGCTTCTAAGTTAGTGCTACTAGTGGACGCTAAGTGCCTACTAGTGCTACTAGTGGCCTCTAAGTGCCCACTAGTGCTACTAGTGGCTTCTAAGCTTAGTACTACTAGTGCTACTAGTGACCGCTAAGTGCCTACTAGTGCTACTAGTGGCCTCTAAATGTCCACTAGGGCTACTAGTGGCCTCTAAATGCCCACTAGTGCTACTAGTTGCTTCTAAGCTTAGTGCTACTAGTGCCCGCTAAGTGCTTACTAGTGCTACTAGTGGCCGCTAAGTGGCTTCTAATGCTACTAGTGGCTTCTAAGCTTATTCTTACTAGTGCTAATAGTGGCCGCTAAGTGGCTTCTAATGCTACTAGTGGCTTCTAAGCTTAGTGCTACTAGTGGCCGCTAAGTGGCTACTAGTGGCCTCTACATGCCCACTAGTGCTACTAGTAGCTTCTAAGCTTAGTGCCACTACTGTTACTAGTGGCCTCGAAATTCCCACTAGTGGCAACTGAGTGTCCACCAGTGCCAATAGTGGCTGCTAAGCTAACATTAGCAGGTACTGTATACAGTCAGGCCATGTTGCCATAACAGTACATGCTGTCTTAATTCAAAAAATGACTAATAAAGCTGGCAACAATTAGCTGTCTTATTTTCTCACATTGACAGCTTTAGAAAACTTGAAAACATAGCACTACAAATGACAATAATATACTGTTATGAACCAGAAAATAAGAAATAAGGGACTATGGAGGAAATGAAACAAACTATTACATTAGTAATTCTGTGCATATCTTAGCCACTAAAATGTCAAGGGTGCCACATGGGCTATTTTATGGGTCTATCTGAATAAAATAGTTCTGATTAAGTTAACAAAAAAATTGGCACATCTTTTAGAATGACTGCTGTTAAACACTTTAGTATCCAGCGTGGCCACTTTAAGGCTTTAAGCACACAGTTTGAACATCCACCAATCAAAATCCATGTCCCACCTTCCTCATTTGCATGCAGTCCACTAGTCCTACTAGTGACACTAGTGGCTGCATGTTGCAACATACATGTTAACTAGTAAAGGCTAGAATGTCCACTAGCAACACTAGTGGACAGTAACACACAATATTATGGTTTTACTAGTACCACTAGTAAAAGCCAAAAAGTGTACTAGTAGCACTAGTGAGACTTTTTTGATTTCACTAGTACCACTAGAAGAGGGCAACATGTCTACTAGTACTACTAGTAAGGGCCAAAATGTGTACTAGTAGCACTAGTAAGTGGCAAAATATCCACTAGTAGCACAAGTAGGGGACTTTTACACCTTACTAGTAGTACTAGTGAGATCAAAAATGCTCACTAGTGTTACTAGTGGCAAGGTTTTGCTTTTTACTAGTGTGACTGGTAGAAGAAAGTTTGTCTCACTCGTGAGCTTCTGAACGTCACATGTAAAGGCTTTGGCTGTACTAGTGCTCATCTGCGCATCACTAGTTCGCAACTAGTATACCACTAGTATGCAATTACACACTACTAGTGCGTGACTACACACTACTAGTGCAACATTCCTTTAACATGTGAGACATTTCTGCACACTGGTAGGACAACTTTGGCATACTAGTAGGACAGCTACATCTTACTAGTGAGGGAAAACTGTGCACTAGTTGACAATTCTGTACCGCTAGTGCTACTAGTGACATCATAAATTTCTACCAGTTAACATCTAGTGCTGCATTAGTAGTACTAGTAGCATACAGATGTCAACTAGTGCAAAGTTTTGCCTCACTAGTAAGACGTAGCTGTCCTACTAGTATGTCAAATTTGTCCTACTAGTGTGCAGAAATGTCTCACATGTTACAGAAATGTTGCACTAGTAGTGTGTAGTCACGCACTAGTAGTGTGCAATTGCATACTAGTGGTAAGCTAGTTGAGAACTAGTGATGGGCAGATGCGCACTAGTACAGCCAAAGCCTTTTCATGTGACGTTTAGAAGCTCACTAGTGAGACAAACTTTCTTCTACTAGTTACCCTAGTAAAAAACAAAACCTTGCCACTAGTAACACTAGTGAGCATTTTTGATCTCACTAGTACTACTAGTAAGGTGTAAAAGTCCCCTACTTGTGCTACTAGTGGATATTTTGCCACTTACTAGTGCTACTAGTACACATTTTGGCCCTTACTAATAGTACTAGTAGAGTAAAACATGCCTCACTAGTAGCACTAGTAGACATGTTGGCCTTTTCTTGTAGTACTATTAATATGATAAAAGTCTCACTAGTGCTACTAGTAGACTGTCTGGCTTTTACTAGTTTTACTAGTAAGGTAAAACACATCCTCACTAGTACCACTAGTGGATATTTTAGCTTTCACTAGTACTACTAGTGAGCATCTTCGTTGTTACTAGTAGTACTAGTAAGAAAAAAACCACCCCACTAGTTCTACTAGTGGACATTTTGTCTCTTACCAGTACATTTAGTGAGGTCAAAATGCCTTACTAGTGCTACTAGTCGGTATTTTTGCGCTACTAGTAGGGTTCAGAAGGCTACTAGTGCGTGACACATGCCTACTAGTTGGGTCTAGTAGTGTCACTAGTGCTGCACAGTAGTTTACTAGTAAGGTTTGATTGCATACTAGTAGTCCAAAAGTGGCACTAGTAGTGGAAAAAACGTCACAAGTAAGACACAGTCGTTATACTAGTGCACCCTAGTCGTTATACTAGTCTGCCAAATTGTCTTACTAGTGAGGATGAAGTGTGTACTAGTACATGGATTTAAAGTTGGATATCAAAGATATCTAATAAATGCTCAAACGGCTTTCCATAAACATCTGCCTTTAATCTTTAAAGCTGGTTTAAAATCTTAATTAGTTTCTCTCTAGGGCAAGTTCCATGAACATTCCATGTGAAAAACCTTAGAGTAGCCATAGTTGTGTGACTAAAGTTGGAAAGTGCATGTCACCATAGGCTGTCCAAAACTTCCTTGTCCAGTTTGTTTAATGGAGAAATACAATATAATTGTCACTTTTTTAAACATTTGCTATTTTTGACTGGAATTCATTAGCTTGTTTTATCTGAGTTTGTTTGTTTTTCACTAGTATCCCGCCATATTACTTATGCACAGCTCTTGCGAGATCTCAGCATGTCATCCTGTCCCTCTGTCACCTAGGTTGGGAGCAGTCTTTTCAACTAATTGATAAATTACATATTAGTAAAGGCATCCAGGGAATATGGGATGATAAGAGATCATTAGTCAGTGAAGTGGCCTTTCCCCAAGTCTGATCTAATTGCATGACTCCTCAACTGTGAAGAGTGTTTTGGTTAACCTTGCAATGAAGACATAACATTAGGAGACTGAATGCTAGGGATGGGCATAATTAATCGAGGATCGATTAATTGATCATTAAGAATTTCATCTATGACATTTTTTTTACCGATCAATTAACGCATGTTCTGTTGCGTAGTGTGAGTTTCGAAGGAATGCAATTAATTTTGCTATATGGCAGTAATTAAACACTTTACCACATGAGGGCGATGACTAAAAATAAAACCCACAGGCCGACTCAGTTTCTTGCGAGTTTCTGTGTATTTCAAAAGTAGCATTGTCATGAAGAGGTCGCAGCAAAGTGTGGCGTGGGACCACTTTGACTGAAAAAACAAACAAACAAAAAAGTCTCGGTTCACTGCCAACACTGCGAAGCTGTGTATAAGTACTTGAACGCACTTCCAACCCTGGTTAGAAGCGGAGCATCCTGCTCTTGGTCTCAACCTAGCATCAAGTCGGTGTTAGCACGGAGGAGCTGAGATGCACAACGAGCAGAGAAAGTTACTCACCGATTACTTTCTGAGGGAGGCTCCGCCACCCCTGGATTGCACCCCTACAGTCTGGTGGAAAATGAATTAAACAAGATTCCAGAGGCTTGCCAAGTTAGCACGGAGGTATGTGTATCACACCGACGTCTGTCCCCTCACAGCAGGTGATCTCGGCGCTGCAGGTCAGACGCGAAAGCAGCCTGGTGATCATCAGTCTGCTCACCAGGCTGCTTTCGCTTCTGACCCCAGCGCATTTTAACATGCTCATCTTTCTAAACAAAAATCAGTAGACTGGAGCTAAAGTTGTATATAAGTTACGGTTTCTTTTGTTTTGGTCTTTTTTACTCTGTTAATGAGCCTAATTTATTGATAGGTACCCTGATCTCTCTCATCCTCTTTTTCGACTCTTTTTGCCAAATGTAACACAAAACTATCAGACCTATAAGTATTATATATATTTTTTTATTAAGTTATTGTTTAACATGACTTTTTTTTGTACTTCTTTGGAGAAGAAAAAAAAAAAAGAGTGTCAGTTGTGTTAATGAGTACCGTCATTTAGCTGTCGGGAGCCGACATTACAGCGCATATTTTCTTTGTGCAACTACTGTGAATTTCGCGGTATTCTCACTGCATTTTAATATAGCCTATGAACACTGAATTTTAATGTAAAAATATCAATGATTAATCAAAAATCGATCGTTAATTCTCCCGATGATCGATGAAGACAGTTTAATCGAATGTCCATCCCTACTGAACGCAGAAGCTGCTTAAAGACATGAAATGGGGTGTGAGAGAGTTCTACAGTTGGCCCAGACGGGCTCATGTACAAGATTGTGTACAAGATCTGTTTCTCTGCTCTGTCTTCTCAAACCCCCAGACGGTCGTGGCAGATGGCCACTCCTACTGAGCCTGGTTCTGTTGGAGGTTTCTTCCTGTTAAAGGGGAGTTTTTCCTCTCCACCGTCGCTACATGCTTGCTCAGTATGAGGGATTGCTGAAGGATTGCTGTGGTTGGAAAGTCTGCCCAACCTCACTCCAATGACTGACGCAATCTGCTGGGATTCCTTAAATAGGAAACTTTTTATCTGATTGGAATGTTTGTATAAATGTATGACTTCTTGTTAAGTGCCTTGAGATGATATCTGTTGTGAATTGGCGCTATATAAATAAACTGAATTGAATTGAATTGAAATTGATTGGCCGTATCAAAATATAAGACACGCCAATCCAGACTTCAGCCTCATCCTTATGGAAGGAAGAGGATATTTTCTTTCCATAACAGTGACTAAAAGGGCTGTTTCCATCATGGGAGAAGAAGTGGAGGTGGTTGAGGAATATAAATACCTCGGAGTTCACCTTGACAACAGACTGGAAAGGAGGCGCAACAGTGAAGCCGTCTACAAGAAGGGACAGAGCAGACTGTACTTCTTGAGGAAGCTTAGGTCCTTCAAGGTTTGCAGCAAGAAGCTGCAGATCTTCTACAAATCTGTTGTGGAGAGTGTAATCTCTTCAGCCGTCATCTGTTGGGGTAGCAGCATCAGAGCCAGGGACTTAAATAGGCTAAACAACCTGATAAAGAAGGCTGGTTCTGTTCTCGGGACGACTGTGGAACATCTGGAGATGATAATGCAAAGAAGGATTCTTCATAAAATCAAAAAAATTATGGACAACCCTAAGCATCCTCTTCATGAGACAGTCATACAACAACAGAGCGTCTTCAGTCGGAGGCTTCTTCAGTTTCGCTGCAATACAGACCGCTACAGGAAATCCTTCCTGCCCACAGCCATCATCATCTACAACAACTCCTTAAAGAATTAATTATATGAGCTACAACAACACTTAATTTCCCTCTGGGATCAATAAAGTTTTTTTAAATTTGAATTGAATTTGAATTATGAAAGGTATCATATCTCTTGAATCTCTTGAATTTTTTTTTTATTCAATCCCATTTAGACCCCAGAGTTTAAAATATTTTACTGGGATTTTTTGATTGACCAACACAAAGTAATGCATTACTATGAAGTGGAAAGAAAAGAATAGGTTATTTCTAAAAAAAAATTACTCATTCAAATATTTGCACTGTCCATTCAAATTTGAGTCAAATTGCCATTATACCTGCAAATTTCCTTCTACCAACTTTGCAGATCCTACGGACCAAAGGTTTTTCCCATCCTTAAATTGCATAATATCTCAATGTCAGTCAAATTGGATAGAGAGCATCTGCATTCATCTTTAAACCTTGACACATATTCTCAAGTCTGAGCTTCGACTGGGCCACTCTAACACATGAATATGATGTAATCAAAACCACTCACTTTGTAGCCCTGGCCAAGTGACGTGCAGTGACCATAATTGAACAACTTTAGTTGCTTTTATTTGTGCTTTAACCGATTCCATACTGTTCAACAATATGACCTCAAGAAAAATAAGAGAATATTTTTTGTTAGTTCAAATTTTATTTTCTATTGTTTAAATGGCTTCTATGGCTGATCTCTCTTTGTTATTAAAATTGAAAATCGTGAATGATCTTACCTTCATTTGTATATAAGGTCCATGCACCTATCCTTCTCCATGAATATCGCTGTCAGATCAGTTTTTTTTGTCTTAATTTTTAAACGTTTGGCCCGTTCAACAGAGATAATCCCCAAGGAGAAGCATTGTTCTGGGTCAGTTGTATTCTGACTGCGTAACTTATTATTATTATTATTATTATTATTATTTTATTTTTTTTATTATTATTATTATTATTTTTTAAATTGTTTTCAGTCTTTTAAATGCATAGATGAAGAGCACCTCTTACCTATTATGCCTATGGGGCTCAGCACTGCCCCCTATCACTGTGGCGTATTACTTTCTACTTCACCCTGAGCATTTTCACTCCACATTTATGGCCAATCAAAAAGTCTAAACATGTCACATATATTAACTGAATATATAAAATAGACTGTGGGACTTTCATAGTTCTCAGCTTTGGTGTTTGAAGTTAGTTATTTTCCATATTCGCTTTAATAATCATTTTAATGTATTCTTTGGTATTTATTTTTATGGCACTTCCTTGTTTTCATTTTCCCTTCATGCTTTTAGATGTTTTCACCTTTTGTTTGTGTCCTCATTTGTTTCTTTAGTTTATTTCTCTTTAGATAGTTTGCTAATTTATTTCTTCCTTCTGTTCTCCAATGTTTCTTTTAGTTCCCCTTAGATTCCTCCCTAGACATATTATCTTTAGTTTCTAGTTTCCTAAGAGTTTTCTGTCTCCCTTGCCATTTCTTCCCTTTCCTGTTGTCTCCTTGCCACTCTGCTCTTGACCCAGTTTCACTCATTGCCCTCACCTGCATCTGCTTTCACTAATTGGTCATTGATCTTCTCTGTCACTTCCTCATTCCCTCCTCAGTATATATTCGGGTCTCATTCAGTCACTACTCGCTGGTTCGTCGTCATTCTACCCTCGTCGATCTTCCCCGTCTGTTTCCTGGTTTCCCTTGAGGTTTTTGTAAGTTTGTAGTTTTTTTGGATTTTCTTGTTAATTAAATTCTATTTTCTTTATTTGCTGCTTTTGGGTCCTCACTCCTTAAAAACATGACAGGGACATCAACATGTGTAAGCAAACATGTACCATATCATACCAACTTTATTTGTATAGCACACTTAACAACAGCATGGGAGCTGACCAAGGTGCTGATTAGAGCAGATAAAAACAGCGAGACAATACAAGCATAAAATCATAAAATACAAGAAGTAAATAAAATGACTAAGCAGCAGTAAAACCAAGGGAAAACAAGAAAGTTTTTAAACAAGATATAAAGGAGTCATATAAAGATATAAAGGAGTCTTGGATACCCACGCTCTATTATAGTCTTTCAGGCCCTTCTAAAAAAGAAAAGTTGAAAAAAATAAACACAGAGCTCCTCTGACCCTTATTTCTGAAGGCATTATTGTCTCGCGAGATCTGATGCGACACTTTGGCTGTTGTGGACGGTCATTGTAATAATGCAAATGAGGGGCGCGTTGATTGGGGGTAGGAAGGAGGGGGGTTGACACCGCAGGTAACGCTTCAGCATATCTAACCCATATCTACCACTCCCACTAGCATACAATAGCCACATTAGCAGTTAGCTGCTGTTTGTTACACACAGCAGAGCAATAAAAACACAGCCTTACCGTTTCAATTGTAGGCAAGCCTCTGATTTTTGGAATTGCCCCTTTTCCAAATGGAGCTTCGATGCCAACTTCGCCTGATATTGTCCCAAATTCGTAAAGGATTCCGGCGAAAAAAAAAAAAAAAAAAAATTTCCATGTTGATTCTGGCAGTCAACAACAGAGCAACTCACGTGTGCACTACGTTTCTGGCAGAATGGATTTAGCTGATTAAAATAAAAGGCTGACACGAATGTCTTTTTCATGCATCATTGCGTGAAGAAACTTTCTGCATCTTTCACGGTGGAGTTCGTACTTCGAATAGGTGATGTCGGTTGCGAACGAACCGGCTCTAAGAGCTAACGCTTCACTTTTAAATATCGGCTTCCCGGGCAGTGTATAATTGTTAGGCAATCATAACATAAATTTTTTCTCATGGAAAAGTGAAAATTAGAGGTCATGACTCCTTTAAAAACATTGAGTCAAGGAGACTGTCTCACGGAGAGGGGAATGTGATTCCAGAGGGACGGGCTGCAGAACGAGAAGGCATGCTGTCCCAGTCTTTTATAGCGAGGATTCGGTATTGATAGTAACCCCTGGTCGGCTGAACGGAGAGACCTGGAGGGTAAATATGGTAGAAGCTACTCGGAAAAGTGAGCAGCCGCCAGCCCATGAAGTGACTTAAAAACAAATAGCAGGATCTTAAATTTTATTCTGAACCAGATAGGAAGCCAGCGAAGGGCTGCCAGAACTGGCGTGATGTGTTCCCTTTGCCTAGCAGCCACATTCTGCACTAATTGAAGTCGTGAGATAGTGCTCGAGTTTATACCGTGGAGTACAGAATGTATATTGGAATTATAAAGAGACAGCAATGGGGATGTGCCAACTGCCGCGTCATTCACTGTATGCATCACAGTGCTACTTGAGGTGAGACATAGCACAACACTACCTCACTCCGGACTTTTTTCGTGCATTTCAAAATACAATGCCTATATTCAGTTATTTTGACTAGAAACATGTTGAAATCATCCAAAAAATATAGAAATCAAGCAGAAAAAATAGTTTTTTCCTCTCGTTGCTAGTACCTAGTTGCTAGTCATATAGCTATTTTACTTGTACAGATGACAGGTGAGGCCCCCTGACTGCACTCACTCTACTGGCTACAAAATACCTTCTAAAGGTGGGATGTTGTGTCCCTGTCAATGCAAACTGTAAATGGGACATCTTACTTTTTGCCACTGTTCTACAATGACCAGAGACACACAACTGATAAGTTATTTTCATATATTTCACAGTGGGATAAAAAATGATTTGGTAGCCAACAATTGTGAAAGCTGTCCCATTTAAAACTCATTATCTGTATTAATAGCACCTATTTGAACTCGTTATCTGTATAGAAGACACCTGTCCACACCTTCAAACAGTCAGACTCCACTTTGGCCAACACCAGAGAGCTGTCTAAGGACACCAGGGACAAGATTGTACACGTGCAAAAGGTTGAAATGAGACAATCTACAATAGCCAAGCAGATTGGTGATAAGAGATCAACTGTTGGAGCAATTTTTTGACAATAGAATACATTTAAGATCTCTGACAATCTCCCTCGACCTGGGACTCCATGCAAAATCTCACCTCTCGGGGTACACATGATTCTGAGAACGATGAGGAAACAGTCCGGAACTACATGAGGGGGATTGGTCAATGACCTGAAGAGAGCTGGAACCACAGTAACAAAGGTTACTATTAGTAACACACTATATCGTCATGGATCAAAATCCTGCTATGCTCGAATGTTTGCCCTGCTTAAGCCAGTGTAACACAGGTGACAAACACTGTTTCTGGGTTCTGTTCCTAATACTTTGTCCCTGTGCACTGTTGCGTCATGGTTTTGGACGTCACACGTCACCCAGTCACGTGGCTCGGTCTAAGCGAATCATGAAGCTTTATTATCCAGCTGTCAGGAGTTGCGAGGATACACGGGGGAAAGGAGTTAGCTGCAGGAGCCAACCACCGCCACTGAAACACGTTGAATGAGGCGTGGAGTTGTCTTTAAATTGTCGGAATTGGCCAGGTCTTTTTGGATGGCAAGCTAACCTCTGAACTACCACTGAACCGTAGGCCACATGCCTGGAGGCCCTGAATCAAGCCAGGAGGTTTCACTTGGACTCCTCTCACCCAATTTTAGGCTGGTAGGAGGCTCTTGCAGCCATCTTTAAACTCTGCCACACACAATTTTGTCATTCAGCGGCCCTCTCACTCTCTCTCATCCGCTACCACCTCCGTTTTCTCCCCATGCACAAACATTTGGACATATTTCATCTCCCTTGGAATTAAACTCATTGGCTCTTGAGCCGCTCGAGCTCTAATTGACATTGCGAACAGAGTTATGTTTTTGGATTGATGAAAACTATTTAAGATTGACTATTTATGCATGCATGCAATTGAATTGCAATTGACTTACTGTATGAATGGCCATTTTTTTTTTCTTCTGTATGTTATTGTATGTTGCTGTCTATTTAAAAATATAATATACACCTGGTGCTAACTCAACCAAACTCAGTCCATGTGTCACTCGCTCCAAGAGTCGAACCTGACTTCTGATCCTAGCCTACTAGCCTTTCCATTGTTATTAATATATTGCATTGTAATTACATTATACTTCCATGATGTACTTGGTACACCAGCACATGTTCAGGTCCGTCTAAAGTTTTCCAGAGACCATTTGGATGACCTAGAGGAGGATTGGGAGAATGTCATGTGGTCAGATGAGACCAGTATAGAACTCTTTGTTATAAACACCACTCGCCGTGTTTGGAGGGGGAAGAATGCTGAGTTGCATCCCAAGAACACCATACCTACTGTGAAGCATGGGAGTGGAAACATTATGCTTTGGGGTTGCTTTTCTCCAAAGGGGAAATGATGACTGATCCATATCAAGGAAAGAATGAATGGGGCCATGTATCATAAGATTTTTGTTCATAAATGGTTTTCATCCTATCTTACAGACAGGTCTTTTATGGTACGTTTAGATACCTGTTCCTCTAAGGTCCACAGGATTACATGTGGTGTGCCCCAGGGTTCAATTTTAGGCCCAGGCTTTTTAACCTTTATATGCTCCCTCTTGGCAGTGTCATTGGTAGACATGGAGTTAACTTTCACAGTTATGCTGATGATACACAGTTGTACATCTCCATGTCTCCCGATGACACACAGCCAGTGGATGCTCTTTTTAACTGCATTTTAGACATCAAATCCTGGATGGCAGAAAACTTTCTTCAGCTCAACTAGAACAAAACTGAGGTTTTATTCATCGGTCCTGAGGCTCAGAGAGAAAAACTTTTACCAAAGCTACAATCACTGTCTTTTAATCCTTCTTTACAAGTCAAGAACCTGGGTGTGATTTTTGACTCTTAGCTGGCTTTTATCGCTCACATTGAAAATATTACTAAAACCGGTTTTTATCAACTAAAGAACATTGCCAGAGTCCGCCCCATTCTCTCTCGGGCGAATACGGAGACACTGATGCATGCTTTTATCACCAGTAGACTTGATTACAGTAATGCCCTGCTTTCTGGTGTTCCCAAAAAGAGTATCTCACGTTTACAACTACTACAAAATTCAGCAGCACGTGTCCTGACGAAGACCAGGAGGCGGGAACACATTACACCTTTTTGAAATTCATTGGATTGGGTCCCCGTACGTTTTAGGATTGATTTTAAGGTTCTTTTAATGGTTTTTAAGTGTCTTAATGGTCTTGGGCCTTCTTATCTCTCTGAACTGCTTTTACCATATGAACCTTCGCGGTCTCTGCGCTCCTCTGGCATTCTTCTCCTTGTCACCCCAAAAGTTAGGACACACACTCATGGTGAGGCGACTTTCCAGTTTTATGGCCCTCACCTCTGGAACGGGCTACCAGAGGACCTCATGAGAATGTTCATGTTTTTAAGAGCAGGTTCAAGACTCACCTTTTTAGCCTAGCTTTAAACTGATTATGATTTATTATTGTCTGTTAAATTGCTTTGCATTTTTTATATGATTATATTTTATCAGTGTTTTACCATTTGATCTCATCACATTTGTTTACTGCTTATTTTTATATTTTAATTTGTTATCTAAATCCCAGTTCCAGTGTTTCTTCTGTGGGAGCCCTCTGCCCTGGGAGCGGTGGTCAGCTGTAGCTGCCTGGGTGCTCTCCAGGTAGCGCTTGGGTGGAGGTGGGGGTCTTGGCCTTGCCTCCACTGGGCGCCCTGTGTCGGTGCCTCGGCTGTTGCTGTTGATCTACCGCTGCCGGTGCAAATGGCTCCTCTGATGGCGTTTCGTTGCATGGTTCACCTGCACTCGGCCCAATGTCCTTTTTAATTGTTACTTTTAACTGTGTGTGTGCATGGAAGTTAGGTTGGGGGGAGGGGGGTATAACTGTGACCATGCTTTTAAATCTGTTGGGGAGGGATGGGAATGTGGTTTATGTGGGGTCATTTTAATCTGTAAAGCACTTAGTTTTCTTGTATGAAAAGCGCTTTATAAATAAAGTTTGATGATGAAGATTTTTGGCAAAAACCTCCTTCCATCAGTGAGAGCATTGAAGATGAAACGTGGCTGGATCTTCCAGCATGACAATGATCCCAAACTCTACTTCTGATGCCAAACGGCTGCACTGCATTTAATTTAGTGGTATCAGAAATAAGAGGAATCAATATGTATGTGCACAATATTTTTCGGATTTTTATTCCCTACAAAAACCCGAAAACCATGTAGGATTTTCCCTACACTTCACTATTATGAACTGCTTTGTACAGGAGATACTTCTTGCCCAAAGCCATATTCTATGATGACTCTTTGAGGAAATGTGTATTGTTTAAACAACTTGCACTGTTTACTGCAAAAGTTGATTCCTTTTCGGGATTAATAAAGTAGCTTTAAACTGAATTGAATTATTATTAGTCACATAAAATCCCATTCCATTGATGTCACAACTGTGTGTTTGCAAAATTAGAAACATGTAGGACTGATTTGTTTCTCCACAAAAATCTAGCCACTACAAGGTTGAAAACTGCACTAGCAATGAGTGAGTAATTTTAAAACGAAATGTCTTCGGTGACTCTTGAAATCAAATGCAAAGGGTATAGTTGATTCCTTTTTTACAGAGTTTGAAAAGGAAAGAAATTTAGAGTTTTGATCAAGCTTATTTAAAAAGGTGAAAGCAAAGTTATTTTGTGTAAAATTCCTCTAATTTGTCTTCATTTTCCCTTACAGGTGCTAGTGTCCTTTTCTATTACCCATGTCATTCATTCTCTTTCAACAGCATTCCCCATTCGTGTCCTTAACATCGAAACCTAAAATAGGGACAAGGGACAGAGAAGGAATGGGGTAGAAAAGCTTGAGAAAGAACTAGTAAAATAGAGTGTGCTTAGAAATAAAAATGGCTTTTTCCACTCTGTTGCATATATAGACAAGCAGACTTATAGACAAGACAGCTGGGAACTTATCTAAACCATGTCTAAGTCAAAAGACAGTCTGAAACCTTGTGGTATGACAGTACAAAAATCACTACTGCCAGATGGACAAATGCTCAGCCAGCCAGGCAGGCAGTCACACTTCAGCTTACCACCTTACCAACTGTACGCTGAGCTACAAAAAAAGCTGCGAAAGCAGCTCATGAGCTGCCAGCATTTCAGACTGACAGCTTTCCATCCATAAGGCACGCCAACAGATATAGGGACAGCTCAGAGAAAGAAAAGCCTTCTCCCTGCAAAGGTTTCCTCTAATCTGATGGCAAATGAACATGTTGGTGTCATGTGTGAAGTTCCCTGCTACTGCCTTTCTGCAAAAAGCTGACAGAAATCTCAACAGGTTGGACTTATAGTGCTTTACAAAACGTTTTAACCTTTCTTATTATTTCAATCAGACTTTTTAAAATCAAAATCTATCAAAGTGGTTTTGATCAGTCATTCTGGTTAGTATGTGAGCAAGTATGCAAACTTTATTTATATCACCAATTTTACATGTCAAAACCCTAAAATGCATTACAATAAAATCTAGCATAAACAGCACAGAAGATTAAAAACATGTAACATCATACAACATAAAACTATTTTAAATCCAGTCTGAATACACTTAAACTGTTTCTTAAAAGAATAAACAGAATTAAGACAGCACAAAGATGGAGGCATCAAATTCCAAAATGTTGGGGCCACTGCTCTTTAGGATTTATCCCCTCTTGTCTTAAAATGTGTTTGTGGACCCATCAACGACCTTTGATTTGATAAACTCAGACTGCAAGAGGGTCAGATATATGTGCTGGGGTTTGACCAAATAGGGCTCTAAAGATAAAAAATTCAAATTGATACTAAAATGTACTGAGAGTCAGTGTGAAGAGGTTAAAACTGGAGTAAAGTGTCGATTTTTTCATGTGTTCGATAAAAGCCGCAACATACTGAACTAACTGGAGACGGTCAAGATCTTTCTTATTCAAACACATAAAAAGGCTGTTATAATAATCTAAATGAGATGAAATAGAAGCATGAGTAAACATCTCCAATTCAGCTTTTGACACCAGTTGAAGCTTAGAAATATTTCTTGGCTAAAAAAAAACTGTTTCTGATTATTACACTTGAAAGGCTCTCTAAAACATAGTATTGAAGAGATGAAGAATTAGAAAGTTGAACTAAAGGAGAACAAAAGAAAAAAACTTTTGAAAGGCTAATTGAGTTTGATCAATGCTGCTCCAGCTTCTTCTGTGGCATCATTAAGAAATAGAAAACCATGTCTTACTCAAGTTATAACAAATCTGATGGAACATCCGGTTTAAAGTTATAAAAAAGGCATAGTTTCAGCTTTTTATTAATCATCAGTGTTTTACAGTTAGTCTACTGTATGATGACAAGAAATTTAGACATATCCCATTCTAATTTGTTTTTCTCCTTCACGACAATCTGAGTCATTTAGGAATAGACATTTGCAGAAATCATGTTTTCTCTGACATTAATGATGCGTAAAGCTGCAGTCAGGTCTCGCTCAGACGACTCTCAGTTTGAGAGAGGGAGCTGAACTTCGGATGAGAAAAAAACACAAAACAGACAGGCTGAGAGATTGCAGGACCGGACACTCTCGATCTCTGCTATTTCACTGTGAACATCAGTGTAAGGATACACTTAAAGGACACTTTGGTCTTTGGAGATTAAAAAAAAAGATGAGATTTGGATTTTTTGTTTGAGAGTTTGACCTGGTCCAGACTCGTGTGCTGTTTAGTCAAGATCTGAACTGGAGTCTGGACTTTGAGAAAGGCTGTGCTAGGCTAATGCTAACAGCTTTAGTGTCTGTTTAGATGTGATTTTCCTTGAAAATTCAAATCTAATCTTAGTTCAGGGAAGTTCATGTACAGACCAAGTTACCAGATACCTTTGTTCTCTTGCTTCATGAACTTAGTATTTGTTTTGAAGGTAGTAAAGGTTAATCACTAGTGGTTAAGCTGCACTCTGGGGAGCTCTTTTCAGCACTGAATGCTGTTTGTGGTTATCTAAACATGGGGTAGAGCACGTCTCACAACAGAGACACCCATGAATTTGCATCATTTAATACAGTCTCTCTTTTACTGTGAACGTAATTACAAAGAGTCAAAAACAGGTTGTTTAGGAAACCTAAAATATACTAGACAAACAAAACATTGTGTACAACCATCAATACAGTTTTACTGGTAAAGGGCACAAAAAAATAGGTCCCAAAATGTACAAATTTGCTATGCAGAGCACATTTGCATGGTTTGCTGGGAGCGTGGCTGTAATGGTAGACAATGCAAAAACATAGATTGAAAGGTGAATTTATTGAAGGATCAATCATCTAAAATCATCTAAAAATGCCAAATTAAGAACCCTAATCTAATTCTTGTGTTTTGATCGGGACATCCCAGCCTCTGTAATACTGTCATATAAAATAGCTCTTTCGATCATTCTCCAAGGCATGTCTGAATGAACCGTAAGACACATTAGTGAAAAAATAACCAATGTGTGAACATCCTAATGCTCGTGATCTGACAGATGAATGGAGCCACCAATGTTATGGATCTCATGTGTGAAATGGGCTATAAATAGTGGGGCTGCTTGTAAGACACAGAGCTCAAGAAAAAAAAAAAATAATGTCAAAGCAAGCACATAAATACTAACAAGATGAGGGGAGATAAGAGTTAAATAATGTTATAAATGGGGGACACATCAAGGAAAACATTAGCATGGACAAAGGAAGTAAAAAACAAACAGAAAAGCAATGAGAAGCAATGTGGAAGAAACTAAATGTGCTACCAGACAACTTAATATCAAACATAATTCTGCTTTCTACAAACACGTTAGGTGAGGGTATTACATCAAGAAAGCTGTATCCCCTTCACCTTCCAGTCAGTGGTTCAATAAAAGAAACAAAAAAGAAGCAAACATCAGGCAGAAAAAGATAAAAGGTATGAGAGTGAACTAGAAACAGACAACGTGCATCTGAAAAACTGGGAAATGAAACAAACTTTTAAGGTAAGTTTTCCTCCAAATCTACTGTTGTATTGTTTTCTTTTTTGTAGTGCTATTTCTTTGCTATTTCATATCCTCACTCAGTTTCTGCTCTTCTTTCCCTTTCTCTCTCTCTAGCTCTGTCTCTCCCAGTCTTTAGCTCCCCTTCCCTCTCCCTCTTGCTCTTTCATCGACTCCAAACAGCGGTTAATGTAGGTCACCCCGTCTGGAAGCTCCTCTCCTGTCTCACTCCTTTTTTCACCACTCAGTCTACAACTCTGTGCTTGTCCTTCGATGGGGATGCAAATTCTCCAGGCTGGGCGCGTGTTGCTGGATAGCTCGCCTGACTGGACACTGCTGTTCTGGATATAATTTATGTCGCATCTGGAGAGAGCAGGAGCTGCACGATTACAAGGCCTGGGCGCATCTTTATCCTGAGAGGGACAACAAGAGATTTCTGTTGTTTTCATCCGTCACAACATTCAGGTAGCGACTGAACATGCCCAGAGCTGAAGGGTCATCAACTGTCGGAGGGTTTTCAACAGAGAAAACACTGGCATCCCTCATGTCTTCTTACCCCCTTCCAAAAAAGACCACTGGAACGCTTTGAGTCCGTTTGCTTCCAAAATCCACCACACAGGTCCAAATTTCTTTTTTTTTCTTTTTCTCCCACTTAAGGTGTTTGTGTTGGTTTTTTTGGCATGCTACTTGAGTGATGCATATTCCTTTCCCGATGATGATACTCCAAAGATCTTTGAAACAACTTTCATTAAAATGACAAAAAAAAACAAAAAAAACTAATAGAGATGTTCTCCACAAAATGCTGTGCTGGCCTGAATTTCTGTCCTTGTCTGTTTCCTTCCAGAAACATAGGAGCAGAGCAGAAATGACTGTGTGCGAGTCTGTTTTCCCTGCCTGCCGCAGTGCAGAGCGACTGGCTTGGAGAAGAGAGGGAGGCGAAACGCAGACTGTTGCTAACTCTGTGGTGGCAGACTGGCAGAAAGTGTTTGAGCTTGTTGGCTGACCGACTGTAGCTTTGTAGCTACATCTGAGCCCATCAGTCAGGCATCAAAGGACCTGAAGTCCTCTGTCATAAATAGTTCTGCATATTCGTATGGTTAAATAAATGGCTGGAAAAGTGTATATGAACACATTTGTTGATACTCCAGAAACTACCAAACTTCTACCAAAAACATTTCATACAACAGATGTCCTCATCATTCACCCAGAGATTGCAATTGACTAATTTTACCTTATTTGTAGTGTTGATCGGGACGTCAAACAGTAAAAAAAAAAATCTGACTTTTTTCCTAATCATTAAATTAATCAGTATTAAATACTCACATCATTTGGTCTATAAATCCATAAACTAAAATCATGTGCACTGTTCTGACTTTAGTAAAATCAGGCAACTGCTTCTACCATCATCATTAGTGCTGGAGCTCACAACACTGATGTGCATTTTTGTCACAGACATATTGCACCAATTACCCTTTTTTAACATTACTTAATCTCACCCCACGGTGTGCAGACTCTCTACTCACCTCGGAATGCTGGATGCTTAAAACTGAAAATTAAACTGATGGCATCACTTATTGTCGGACTAGTTCGACTAACTAGAGGG
Source organism: Valencia hispanica (assembly GCA_963556495.2). Taxonomy (NCBI): domain Eukaryota; kingdom Metazoa; phylum Chordata; class Actinopteri; order Cyprinodontiformes; family Valenciidae; genus Valencia; species Valencia hispanica. The sequence goes on from OY747710.1 coordinate 33,390,786, forward strand.
ACAACTATCAGATTTAGATTAACTATCTAAACAATTTAAGACACTTATAAGGCCCTTTTGTTTTTTCATGCCCAATTGTCAGCTGAACCCTTAACATGAAAACACCTTATCGATAATTAAGATGGTAATGCTACAAAAAAGAAACATTGCCTGCTTATTACCAAGCAGAATTGTCCTGTAATTTCTTCAGGTTCTTTGATAGAGGTGATAGTTATGAATTCAAAAGATGGATTAAAAACTACTTTCCTATATCATGGAACCTGTCACACATTTATTCTTTTTACTGTGTTATAAATCCTAGTAAAAATATGATATCTTCCAAAATCAGAATGGACAGGACAGACCATACAAAAAACTGGAAATTAGTATCGGCCAGGGAAACCCTGGTCGGTGCAACTCTATTTAAGACTTGTTTTGAATGTGTTTTTTCAACTGTAAGACCTAAATCGTTTTTAACTGATAAAAGGTATTTTCTTTTTTATGTTAAGCATTTCCCTTATGACAGAATCGATGTAATTATATTATTTTCATTCAACACTGTTTGTTGATCTGCATGTTTACACAAGTGTACCTAAAAATAAACCTGGGATGGATTTAATTCATTCTGACTTATTGTATGATTGTTTTATTATTTTAATTCAGGGCTGTTTTCTTTATTTTAGTTCCAATTAATTTATTTTCGTATCTTGTGACTGCTGTTTCATTTATTCTATGTACAGAATTTTGATACTGTGGACTTTCCATATAAATAAAGCTTCTATGGTGTAGTAATAAAATAGCTTTAAAACATGTAATACAACTTCTTAGACCTATTTTATAGAAAACACACACAGAAAACAAAAACAAAAAAAATGTGTTAATGTTGGTCTCAGGCCCTAATCCCACTTCAACCCGTCAGCATTATTAAGCTTTGATTATGTTTTTGCCATTGACTAAGTGGTTTATCATTGCCATTATTTTTATGATGTAGGCTACATGGAGAATTAAGTGACAGATTTCTAGCCCTCTAAAATGTTGCAAATAAGTTTTTTTTGTTTTAATTCCAAATATGTAACGAATTTTCCTTCTGAGGATATATTTACTGGTGCAAAGAAGTTTCTTGATGTATTAGGTTTAGAACCCTTCCCCATTACTACTAAAAGGTGTGGAAACTTTGCAATCAAATTTGCATTTGATTTTTGAGTTGTCTGACTGGCATTAGGACGAGCAGCATACCAAAGAGTATCATTAGTGCTGGAGCTGCTGTGTCAATGTTCAGTGTCAATTTTTTTCAATAACATAGACAAAAAGTGGATATAATGTTACATTTCTCTGTTAAAGTATGTTTGTCACAGGAGCATTAAAAACACTGTAGTAACTTGTTTGATTAATAATTGCTGGTCATTTTGCTCTCCTGTGAATTTGTAACCCAGTTTGGAGACATTTGTTACTTGCTTTGAGGACTGATGATTTAAAGTAATTTTCTTTAATCTATTCATAGAATGCTATAAGGAATTGTGGTTTTATGACTACAATACATAATATAAACCAGAAGGAAGATTTTCTGAATTATTCTGGTTTAATCAGGTGTCCAGATAAGTTGGCTTGCCTAAGTGGAGATCAGAATTAAAATGATTGGAAATATGTTTTATTGTAAGGAAACAATATAAAGTTGAAATTAAGCATACATTTGATCTGAGCACTTTTATGCCAATGTATCAAAATAAATGCAATTCAAGTGTGTTAACCCAACTAATAGAATACTAACAACTATAAAAAAAAATCACACATATAAGGCAGGATAAAACCGTATAACACTTGTTTTTTCCAAACAAAAACAGTTATGAAACTTCAGAGAACAAACATGAAAATCAGATGTCATTGTTTTAAAATAAGCCTACAGCATTTTCTTTTACATGTTTTATGAAATACCATTTTATAATGTGAGGTGAATAACTTTTAACTCTCTTTAGGGAACGCTGTCAACATACTCAGCTTCTGTGAAATAACAGAGAATTGCTGTGATCATCAGTCTGAAGGATCCCGCATGGAAACAGAGAGAGAGAGAGAAAGAAAAAGTGGAAGTCAGTTCTGGCACAGAGACGAAGCCTGAAGTTGTTTCTCTCAGCTGTTGCTCCTACCTCCCCAGCTACTTTGTTCCTCAGTTCTCTCAAAGAAGTGTAGTGCCATCTTCCTCTGGCTCACACATCAACCTAATATGTGATAATTGGCCCCAGTTGATTGCCAGTTTTTTTTAAAGATTTTTTTCTTCTTAAAAAAAAATAGAATTCAGTATCCTCCTAGACTATTTCTGTAAGCATACATATTGCTTTCTAATCTTTTCGATTCACCGTCTTTGACTGATGTCCGCACTTTATGAGACTGAACTTATTTAGTCTTCTTTGTCTTGATTGTCTCTATTTTATGCAGTGTCAAGAAATGTTCTGTAAATAAGATGCTTTTGTGTATATTTTTTTATTCTCTGTTTTTTTAATTTCTTACTTTTCTACTATACAAGCTGAGAGACACAACTTCCAAAAACCAAAATTCTTTATGCTTTACATACTTGGTAACTAAATCAAATTCTAATTTAATAATTTATAGTATATCCTTATAAACTTCTGCATAGTTGGAGATTTTTGTGGTGGTGAGAGTTTTTTGCGAACTTGATATAGGACCATTGATTGACACCAACATGGGTGTGTTTTCGTCACTTGCTTCTGTTTAAACACTATAGTACCAATTTAAAAGAGGCCAAAAAGGTTCCAGAACCACAGAGTCTGTTCTCAGCAAACTAAGGGGAATAAGCAAAGACTTGAGTTAGCACTCTGCATTTTGTAGACAAATATCATACTTGCAACACAAAGAACAATAATTTCCCCCTTTGCTTATGTTGTCATAAGTTTGAGTCCCAGGAACTTCTAAGCCCTTGTGTCAAAAATGATACATAAGGCAGCATTCATTGTCAGGTTTCATCCATCAGTTGAACACTGCAAATCATTATCATTTAGATCCAAACACATTTTTACCTTGATGCAACCAAGCAAACCATACCTCATCCTAAACAGAGAGAAACCAAAAGTAAACAGTGCCTGTAAATTAAAACACTGCTCTGCGAACACCCTACCACCTCCCAAAACAAAATCAAGCAATTTCAGGGTCTTTACTGCCTCCGTTTTAATGCTGACACTGCTTGAGGGGGTTTATTTATATAGCACACTTTCAACAACAAGGTAATTTAAGGTGCTTTACATGATTAGGGGAGATAAACAGTAAAAGTATAAAATACAACATTAGAGGCACAAAACAAATGACACACTTAAACATATAACATTCCAGCTATCATTAATAGCTTACTCAAAGGCAGCTCTAAACAGATGAGTTTTTAGATTTTATTTAAAGAAGCTCAGTGTTTCAGCAGCTTTGCAGTGGTCGAGGAGTTTGTTAAAGATAAGGGGAGCATAGAAACTGAAAGCTGCTTCTTTATGTTTGGTTGTTATTCTAGGGATGATTAGTGGACTAGAGTTTGAAGACCTGAGTGGTCTGGGTGTTGGTATGGTGACAATAGATCTTCAACATACTTTGGTGCTAAGCCATTCAATGATTTATAAACTAGTAAAAATATTTTGTAGTTTATTCTCTGAGCTACAGGGAGCCAGTGTAAGGACTTTAGAACTGGGGGAATGTGCTCTACTCTCCCGGTTCAAGTGAGAATGCAAGCACCAACGTTCTGGATCAGCTGCAGCTGTCTGATAGATTTTTTTGGCAGACCTGTGAGGACACTATTGCAGTAATCAATCCGACTACAGATAAACGCATGGATGGGTTGTTCAAGGTCCTGTTGCGACATTAGTCCTTTAATCCTAGATATATTCTTCAAGTGATAGAAGACTGACCTTGTGATTGCTTTATATGACCCTAAAGGTTCAGGTCTGAGTCCATTAGAGCACCTAGATTTTGGGTCTGATCAGTAGTTTCTAGCTAAATTAATTGAAGCTGTGTGCTGACACTTGATCGTTCTTCTTTAGGACCAAAGATAATTACTTCAGTTTTGTTTCTATTCAGTTGGAGAAAATTATTGCATATCCATGTATTGATTTGCTCAATTCATTCACTTAGGGTTTGGATGGGTTCAAAGTCACCTGGTGACATTGTAATTTAAAGCTGATCATCATCTGCTTAGTTATGGGAGTCAATCTTATTGGTTGTTATAATCTGGGTTAGTGGGAGCATGTAGAAATTAAATAGAAGGGGCCGTAAGATGGAACCCTGGGGCAACCCAAATGTGATTTATGTTTATTATGATGAAAAGTTGCCTATTGACACAAAGCAGTTCCTGTTCTTAAGGTAAGACTCAAACCAGCCAAGGACTATACCAGAGAGTCCGACCCAGCTCTCCACTCGTTCCAATAGTATATCATGATCAACAGTGTCAAATGCTACACTGAGGTCCAAAAGTACCAGCACTGTTGTTCTACCACAGTCTGTATTTATGCAGTTATAACTGAAAACTTTGACGAGGGCAGTCTCGGTGCTGTGGTGTGAGTGGAAACCTGAACTGAAAAATATCAAAACCTTTGGTCATTGTTTGGAAGCTAATTCACAGTCAAAACAGAACGTTTTCAATAATCTTGCTGATGAATTGAATATCAGAGATTGACCTGTTGTTCTGTTGGCCTGTTGTTCTGCATTAATATGGTTGTCCAGGTTGTTCTTCTTTAGTAGTGATTTGATAACGGCTGTTTTTAAAGGCTGGGGAAAGACGACAGAGGGATAAATTAACTATTTGAGTCAGATCAGACCCAATGAATAAGAAAACTGTGGGTAAGATATCAAGGCAGCAAGCAGAGGAGCTTAATTGGTTAATTATTTTTTTTCAAGGTTTGTTTGGTTTATTTTTTGGAATTCAGACATTTTCTCAACATTGGTGTTGACTGGGGATGACACTGGTAACGTGTTTGCAACTGATGTACAGATTAACCATCTAATTGTCAGAATCCTTTCAGTAAAAATAGCTGGCAAATGCATTGCAAGCCCTGGTGGAATTTAGTTCAGGGGCTACTGTCACAGGGGGATTTGTTAGTTTCTCTGTTGCAAATAAAGTTTGCGCATTATAAATGTTTCTGTTAATGATTTCAGAAAAGAACGAATCCCTTGCATCTTTTAAAGTTAATTGATATCTGTTCAGTCGGTCTTTGTAGATCTCACTGTGGTCCTGGAGTTGAGTTTTCAGGCATTTTCTCTCAGCTCGTCGACACTCTTTTTTTCACTACGTACCAGTGGATCGCTTGTCCATCAAGACTTCTTTCTACCCGAGACTACTTTACCTTTAGTTGGAGCAATGGAATTAATGATGTCTGAAATTTTAGAGAGGAAGTTATCTACCAGCTTGTTTACTGAGTTTGTGTGGGAGGATGAAAGTGATGGGGGTGAGGTTGGAGAGTAAATTTGTTTAGAGAAAAGCTTTTTACAGTGGTCTCACTATGGCTAGATAGTTTAGCAGAGATGGTGCTTTCAAAGAAAACACAGAAATGGCCAGATAATGCAATATCAATTACCTCAATGTTGGAGATAATTAAACCTCTGCTAATTGTTAAGTCCAGAGTGTGTTCTTGATTGTGTGTTGGTTGTTTGACATGCTGGGTCAAGCCGAAGTTATGAAAAGTATTACTTAATGTTTTTGCTCGTCTATTTTGGGGGTTGTCAGTATGGATGTTGTAATCCCCCACAATGATTAATTCGTCATAGTCAATACTTATTGCAGAAAGAAGGTCGCTAAAATCATTAAAGAATCCATCCATCCATCTTTATTTAGATCAAGTGGGGTCTTTGCATGTGAGAATCAGTATGCTGTCCCAACACAGGGCTGGCTCTTTTAAAAAGAAGCTACTACAATGTTCTGACAACACAGCTCCCGAAATGTCTTTGGCTTTCTAATTGTTTTCTTAAGACATTTCGGACTTGATAAATACTGTCACAGCATTAAAATACACCACAGGTTCATGCTTAGCACCTTCCTGAAGTGGTAAACCAGTGTTAGCATGATTGCTCTGTTTTGTTTACATTTTAATCATTATACTGTAACATATTTAATGGCAGTTCCAGTTAACTGTAATGCAGACAGAACGTACTGAAAAAAAGTTATTCTCCTGCTACATTAACTTGGATTTTTTTAAGGGTTGTTGTATTTAAATAGGTCTATTCTAAGCAACCTCACACAGATAGTACGAAGCCACTGGAGCTTCTCTCTCACTGTGAATGTGACAATAAAGATTGAAACAGGCTTGGAATCAAAGCTGAAATTCCAAATTTGATCAACAAAACAACATGCACAAACTATAATATAGTTTTGCCAACAGTGCACAAGAAAGTAGAATGTGGATCTTAAAAACTGGTTCTCGCTGGAGGTACAGCTGACATAATCACAGACAGTAGAAGAACAAGAACTGGAAGCTGTGTTTCGAAAGAAAATAATTTAAAAATGCCTGGATCTGGAACCTGATTCCTTGAATCAGATCAGGTCATCCCCATTGTATATAGCCTTGTTCACAGATTAGAAGCAGTGAAACTAAACTGTTCCTTTTTGCTCTTGCAAAGCAGAGGACAAATAGCAGTAAGAATCAAAGTAAAACTGCCTTGAAAAATAAGGTGACACTGTGTAACAATGTTAAACTGTCCCAACCTCTTAAAGGCTAAAACACTGACAGGTGTTGTTAATAGTCTGAATTCTCAGTGAGTGAAAGTGAAAATGAGAGTATGTGCTGCATGCCATTGCACTTGTCAGGAAGAACAGACATGAGTATTGAGAGCATTGTCTGCCAAGGTTTGACTACCAGAAAAACAGCTTCTTCTTGTTCCATCTCACTGTTTGTTTGACAGATTTTAAACCCACATGTAAAAAGGACTAAAAGCTTATTTTCTTCTTCAGCACCTTTTAGCCAGTAGGAGAAAAGCAGACAGCAGTTTCCTAGTCATGTTGTCACATCCTCCAAGACTAGCTGCTGTTACTTTTTGTTTCTTTAGTGGAATCTTCTGGGAATCTTCAGTTTCAGTGTTTAATCAGAAAGGATCAAATGAGTCAGCATCACTGAGGTTGATATTTGCTCACAGTGAAGAATTTAACTTGATAATGCTCAAAATGTTTACATGTTATATTTATGAACTAGAGCAGTTCACCTAACCTGCTTTTTCTATTCCTGTTGGTGTTAGTAATTACATTCAATGGTGTATTGTCAAAATAAATCAGTCAAATACATCAATCAAATGGAGGACAGGTCATCCATAAAGAAAGTCTCAGGCCAAAGGTCTTTGGTACTTTTGGCGTTTCAATTCAGCTGCAAATTTGCAAGAAATCAACAAGATTCATGCAGGAAGCTAATCCTACAAGGCAAACCAATATTATCTGGCATGCAATTTGCTAACTAAAGTGATCTTTATTTAGAATATTCACATCACCAACTTCAATTACTGGTACTGTAAAAGATGTTCAAATATGCTTAAAATTCATTGTGTATTTCCATAGCATTAAACGCTGAGTTTAAAACATCCAACTTTTAATTTTGAGCACATTTCAATGTGTAGGTTGGAGGTAGGGTCAAACATTAAAAAATAATTTAAGTAACTGTAATAAAATAATTTCCCCTTACAAGTCTCATAAATTAATGTAATTTTTGCATATTTTTCTATTTCTATTTTATTTTTCTAGGTTTATTGGTCTAGAAGGCTTTAAATTAGTAATCCATAACATCTGGTTTAATGTGGTATAAATTTAACGCAAGAAGGAGCCCATTTCTCTTTGCGACTTTTCAAAATGGGAAAAACAAAAGAACATGACATTCAAGTAAGGCAGATGCATAGTGATTTTTAAAAGTCTGCAATTTGCCACACAATAATAGCTAGTGGCTAAAGCTCTATACAGGCTGAAACTGGTTTCTACTGTCTGATGAATTATTACAAAGTAAAAAATAAATAAAAACAATTAATAAATACAATTAATAATTAAAAGAGTGGCAAACTTAGAGTCTGTAAGCCTTCACCATAAATTAATCATTTTAAGGCTTTGTACAACATTTTTAATGTGTGTGTGTGTGTGTGTGGGGGGGGGGGGGGGGCAGTTATTAATAATATAAACTCTTAACAATTTCACACACCAGGATGATTTTAGAATGCTGTCAATTGACTGTTGTAAAAGTTGTTTGCCTATTTTTATGAAGGCTTGAAGTTACTTCATGCCAATTACACTGGACTCCCACCTAATAGCTGATTCACCTCTTTGTGGATTTTTCTATGAAATGTAACTTCAAATTATTGGTGGAAAATGTTTTTATTTGCAAATCTCTTCGCATAGCATATCTAAAACATACAAAGAAAATGCAGCTTGGGAAGCTGACGTAACCAGGCATAATGCTACTTGACGCTCTATTGGCTCACGTTTGCAAAGCAGCCAATCCAGAAGTGCCATTAATTTCTATTGGCACTGATTGATTGTACCCCAAGAATAAAAATAAGGTTATTCTGTAGATGTTAGTTTCTGCATAAGTGCTAAGATGGCTTCCACTCCAAACGTTTAATTCTACTTTGATCAAAGGCTTTATCGCAGTGAACTTTAAACTATAGAGTACATAATCCAACTAGATCACTAAGGTCTCCTGAAAAAATCTTTTTGTTGTTACCAGATCCAGGTTGAAGCTAAGAGAGGATTCAGCTTTTGCAGGAGCTGCAGAAAAGACTGACTTGTAACAAACAAGTAGCCTGAAGTAACCTATTCATAACCATAAGTATTGTCTTTGCATCCATCAGATAGACAGTCTTCTAGTGCATTTATGTATTTGAATAAATTCTAATGTTTTTTTATTGACTGATAATGAGACATCTTTAAAAAAAGGTCAGCCAACAGTAAGGGCAACATAAGCTGAATCTATTTCATTGAACATTCAATAGAATATTTTGAGAATTGATTGTGAGGCTGTGAGGTCCTGTGTTCAAATCCCGGCCTGGGGTTTTTCTGCATGGAGTTTCCATGTTCTCCCTGTGCATACGTGGGTTCCCTCCACTCCAGCGTCCTCCCAGAGTCCAAAAACATGACTGTTAGGTTAATTGATCTCTCTAAATTGTCCTTAGGTGTGAATGTGTGCATGCATGATTGTTTGTCCTGTGTGTCTCTATGTTGTCCTGTGACAACCTGTCCAGGGTCTTACCCTGCGTCTTGCCTGATGACAGCTGGAGATTGGCACCTCTTTGTTGCTGCAAGTACAAACTGTATAGATAATGGATGGTTGGATGGATGGATGGATGGATGGATGGATGGATGGATGGATGGATGGATGGATGGATGGAAGGATGGATGGATGGATGGATGGACGGACGGCAGATTTGTAGGGAGAGAGGGGAGAGGGGGAGGACGGGCTTCCTGCAGCATAGGCAGGTCTGGGATGTCTATATATGGTATATCCTGCGCCGACTTGACGTCAGGTCGGCCAGAAATTAAAATCACGTATTTGAGTCTGTGTGCACGTGGGCTGGTGGACAAACCCAGGGGTAAACAAACGCTTCACTTTTAAATATCGGCTTCCCGGGCAGTGTATAATCGTTAGGCAATCATAACATACATTTTTTTCTCATGGAAAAGTGAAAATTACAGGTCATGACTCCTTTAAAAGCACCTCAGATTTTAAACAACTTCAGTTTCTTAGCACAGTGGGTTGTGGCGTGTATCACCTGTATTATAACAGTTTAATGCTTTCTGTTACATTTAGTGTGATGCGATTTTGGAATAGCGTATTATATGCAAAATCGGATTTGATTCAGTGAATTTATTGATTGTTCTAAAATCTGTTTTAAATGCTTGTACATGAACATCATATATGCATTTTTATCAAATAAACATTGAGTCATTTTGGCAACTAAGGGAAAAAAATCCTAATTTCATGCAAATTAAACCAAACCTGCTTTGAAACAACATGGTACTTTATGTTGAAAGTAGTGGTAGGGGTTTATAAGAAAGCTTAGTGTGATATTGCAGCAAAAAAACAGATGTCATTCACCTGATGACAGCTGAACAAACGTAAGCAGAAGTGATATCCAGTTTAATACTTCTCTCTGATTTAGTCTGCCTATGGGGCTCTTATTGCCCATTTCCCTTCCTTTTTTTCTTCCCTTCATCTGATTCTGAGATAGACACACATGTGCTCATACAGATTGTAAGCACATCCTCCCACAGCCAGGTGTGAAGCGGGAAATGGCAGTTAGTAATTGGTGAGAAAACACTTTGTCACTTTGCCGGAGGATGGATTACATCCTATATGCTTCTAATATGATGGAACCCAGAACATCGATATCATATCTACTATAGCTACAGAAAGACAAATGGGCGTTTCTGAAGTGAAAAAGAAAATACAGGGTCACATTTTATGAGTGTGGTAATGATGTCATTTTGGGCTTTCCAGTAAAAAAAGAAGATGTTTTTCATATGATCATAAAAACTTAACAGTAAACAATTTCGTACACTGGATCAAGATCCAGCCATGGTCTGTTTTTACAATTAGTATCTTGATCAATTTTAACCAGTTTTTCAATCAATCAATCAATATTTATTTGTATAGCACTTTAACAACATCTAAAAGGTGCACAAGGTGCTTTACATTGAAACAAGAATTCTAAAAAGCATTAAAAACAAGAAAAGAAAAACCTACATGGGTAAAAACAGACAGCATGAAACTCAGACATAAAAAGCCTGCCTGAATAAGTGAGTCTTTAACTGTGTTTTAAAAACAGACAGTTGAGTAATGGAACGCAGTGTAGGTCGAAGAGCATTCCACAGCCTCGGAGCATGAGCTGAAAATGCTCGATCACCCCACTTTTTAATAACGTGACCTGGGAACCACCAGAAGTATTTGCTCTGCAGACTCGAAGTTTTTTACAGTTACATCTTGAAAGCAAGTAACAAAGTTATTAAAAGCAACTTTAACTAATATACTAAACTCATGAGGGAAGAGGTGAGTTGACCCCATCACAGTGAATGATGAGATAATATTACAGAGTTAATTCACTAACATACTTGCATCTTCATGATTAAATTACAGTTTAATTAAATTAAAGTCAATGTATTTTAATCCTAAAACTGATTAGTTGACAGCTAATGTATCTGAAGCTCATTAGCACTGTAAATTGCAGCTTCCAACTTATTAAGAGTTTAATGTTCAGAGATTTTTGGGGGGATTTTCTACAGACACATATACAGGTCAAATAAATGTTGTATCCTTGTGTTTTTTCACATTGATCAAACCTTGTGAAAAAACAGGGCCAAGGAAAATGTGATTTGTGCATCTGTTGGGAATAATTGTTATGAAAGATTTGTAATTGTAATTCAGCTTTGTGTCTATAAGAAAGTGATGAAAAGCTCATCTGAATCAACTTGCAAATCACGTTGTTATGTATATTTTCCCAGGTGAGGTGTCCTGTAGTGCTTTTGAGGTAATTAAGTGGTTTAAGTTGCTTTTTTTTTTTATAGTCCTAAATTTTGTTTTATTTGATAGAGAAATGTTGTCAAGGTACAATCAATGATGGCTGTTCAATTTTTATGAAATAATTTTACTAATCAGGATAAGTAACAATGAAATTAGTGAATTGTTTTAGAATCCAATGCGAACAAGACATGATGTGTATAAAACTGACTAACGTGCTTTTTAAATTATTATTTATTATTAGGGAAGATATGTACCTATCTCCAGTGGTCATTGGTACACTTTGGAAAGGTCGCTAGTGCATCACAGGATAATCGTGATTATTATTGACCTCCCCCTGTCCTCCTCTATGTTTTTCTTCAGGTCTAATATTCACTGATTGCACAATCAAAGCACAGAGAGAACATAACTCATTTATGCTAGAGCAGTTGTTGTGTGCTCGCATGTGTGTATATGTGTATGTGTTTGCATTCGTATAACGTTTGAAAGAGTTATTTAATCTCAAGAGATATGAAGCGCACACACACGCTGCTGCCACATCACCTGAGGTTCACTCAAGAGACCTTTCCCTGCATGTCATCTGTGCAGTCTGCCTGGAGCAGGTTAGCAGGGATCTCGAGAGAGGCATGCCCCCCCACACATACATGTAGCCATCGTGCAAGAAAGGTTGGAGGTGACACAGTGACACTATGTCTCCCTGATACCTGCTTTCTGTCAAAGCTCAAGGATAACTGGTCACCTCTAATAGACACACGCACGCACGCACGCGCGCACGCACGCACGCACGCACGCACGCACGCACGCACGCACGCACACACACACACAAGTATACTCGTATAACTGTTGACCTAAGCTCCAAGTATCTCTAAATATATTCAGTTGCAAAGCATTTTTTTAGTTTTTCATCAAGGAACATATGCAGATCATATCTTAATCTTACATGCCTCTGAAGAAAGCATTGTTGCTATGCAACACGTGCATCTCTTGGCTAGAGTAAATGAAAACTAATTAACTAAATGCATTAAACCTGGCACAATGAAGAAAGCCACTGTTGCTGAAAATGTATTGTTAAATATTTTCCATCGCCTAATTAAACCGACTACAAGGGATAACAATAATGTATAAAAAACATATGTAATGTATATATACATAACAGTACGCCAAAAGTCTCGGTTCGGTACGTACCGTGGTTTCAAAGTTAGGTTCATTTCCGGTACAGTCAAGGAACAAAGTGAAATTTTTTGTGTGTAATGACATCTAAAAGGTTAGAGCCCCCCTTAAACCAATGTTTAATGGATTTTAATGCCGACTCTGACACAAAAGAAAATGTAAATGTTTACAACTACACATATAATGGAGCACAACCATACAGCTATGAGCAGCGGGAGAGCAGAGAGAGACCAACGGGGCGGGGGATTGATGGCCAAAACATTGCTGAGCGAACGTTATCAGCCTGGGTGCTGCAACCTAGCTTTACTGTTTCTTTAACAACCCACATATCACGTTGCTTCAAATCTTTTACATCATTGTTTCAACAAAGTTCATTATTGGTAATCAGCAGATGTTACACAACAACTTACAATGCACAGATCCCGTCTGCATAGAGCTGAGACTCTGATCGATCTGTGATTGTGTCTCCCGCCTGCTACAGAACCAGAAGCCGCTGCTGACAGCAGTCCCAATAAAGTTAAATGCACCTGATCTTTGTTTCGGTATCTCATGTTATGCATCACATCACTGGGATGGTAATCCTCAGGTCTGAAGTGAGCGCCACTAATGACCGCGTTTTTCATAGCCGAGGCAGAAGTTAAGTCCAGTCTTGTCAGCTGCACAAAACGCATCCAGACAAAGAACATAGTGGGTTTTTTATTCACCAACCTGTCAGGACATCGGGTCCTGACAGGTTGGTGATTGTACACCCTCCACAAATACAATAATTTAAAATTTTTTATAAAATTGATCGCAATCCAAAAGTAGTGAACAAACTAACTCTCGGTGACACGAGCTAAGAGCAACCACACGCCACCGGAAGTGGATAACCAGTTACAATGATAACGTGTTGTTCTGTAACACTGGGGAGCCAGCGTGTTCCCAAATGGGGAGCTTTCAAGATGGAAGCGGGCAATCCAGCTCCTGCTCTCAATTAAAAGAGTCGCTGGCTGCAAGCAGAAGGCTGGGCTGCGCTGTTTGTTTACTACACACCCCTCGATCTGGTACACAGTTTCGGCAAAACAGTAGGCCTACCGAGTTTCCACTGGGAAGAATAACTGAGTTGCTGGCTAAAGTGCAACTCAGTTATTCTTCCCAGTGGAAACTCGGTAGGCCTACTGTTTTGCCGAAACTGTGTACCAGATCGAGGGGTGTGTATCGAGAAATTTGAATACAAACAGATGTACACTGCAAAAAAGGATTTTCAAGAAAGTAAAAAAGCCTTGTTTCTGGAAATGTTTTCTTTTTTTTGTCTAAAGAGAAAATTTTCTCTTAACAAGCAACTTTTGCACAAGAAAATTAAGCTTATTCTAAGATTTCTTTGCCAGTTTTATGAATTCTAGCCAAGCAACTTTTGCTCATCCCATTGGCAGATTTTTTTGCTCAAAACAAGCAAATTTTACCCTTTTTAAGAATACTTGGCTTATTTCAAGCAGTTCTTTTTTCGCAGCCACAGCCATCTAACATATATATATATATATATATATATATATATATATATATATATATATATATATATATATATATATATATATATATACACTTAGTATGTGTGTATTTGTGTGTGTGTGTATTCTGCTTAATCAGTGCCCCAGTAGTTTCTCTCTGCCTGTGTTTGCTTTCCCCGATAGGAACAACCTTGAGATGGGACAGATGTTCAAACTCAATCTGCTGAACTTGACAAATCAAAGCTGGATCTCTAGTAATCGGCGCCTGTCAGTTAGGGAAAGGAGAGACTGTGGTGGTAAATTAGGTACATATACACCCAGAGACACGCACACGCTCTAAGTTACACATCAGAAATCATTAACAGCTAAGTTCAGGTCATACTTTGCAGCTGCTCTTTCTGGATAAGATAACACTTAGCTGCTTAAGGTGTGTGTATATTTGCACTTGAATGTGTGTTTACATGTGTGTGTACATGTAAAAACACCTGTTCAAACATTTTTTTCGAAATACAAGTGAATAAATGCATTTCATATATACAGTAACTAGCCATCTGTCTGTTACAGGGCTGTAAAAAGACTACTTTCAACACTGGCGCTGTTGATAGTAGAACTATAATAAATCAAAAAAATTCAGTGTATCCGTTGTGGTGGAGGGATACAAAATGTTGGCCCAGTGTCTTTTTGTTGACTCTTCCACTTCATGTTTGGGTGAACTTATCAGATCACATCAATAGAAGAAGTGGGAGAGTATCCAATGACGCAATGCAATTCTCTCGTATCTGAATCATATAGAACTGATACTGCGTCCTGCAAAAGATTTTACCCCCCTTGAACCTTTCAACATTTTTGTTATATTACAAACACACATTGAAATGTACTTTATTGGGATTGTATGTGGCCAAATGTGCTCTGGTCAGATGAAACCAAAATGTAACCTTTTGGCCTACATGCAAAATGCTGTGGTCTGCACGTCGCTCTGAAAAAAACCCCACCTCTAGAATCCAACATAGTGCTTGAAGTATTATGCAAAAGGATGGGTTTTTTTCTTCAGGGAAATGGAAGCTGATAAGGGTTGATACTCAAGGGTTGATAATTACAGAAGTAATTATTTTTGGACCTAAAGAGGAACGAACAAGAGTCAGCACACAGCTTCAATTAATACAGCTAGAAACTACTGATCAGACCCAGAATCTAGGTGGACTCAGACCTGAACCTCCAGGGTCACATACAGGCAATCACAAGGTCAGCCTTTTATCACCTGAAAAACATTTCTAGAATTAAAGGACTAATGTCGCAACAGGACCTCGAAAAACGAATCCGTTTATCTGTAGTCGGATTGATTACTGCAACAGTGTCCTCACAGGTCTGCCTAAAAAGTCAATCAGACAGCTGCAGCTGATCCAGAACGCTGCTGCTCGCGTCCTCACTAGAAACAGGAAAGTAGAGCACATCACCCCAGTTTTACAGTCCTTACACTGGCTCCCTGTAGCTCAGAGAATAGATTTAAAAGTACTCCTACTAGTTTATAAATCATTAAATGGCTTAGCACCAAAATATGTTGAAGACCTGTTGTCACCGTACCAACCATTGAGACCACTCAGGTCCTCCAACTCTAGCCTACTAAACATCCCTAGACTCAGAAGCAGCTTTCAGTTTCTATGCTTGCTTTATCTGGAACAGACTTCCTGACAAGTGCAGAGCTGCTGAAACTCTCAACTGCTTTAAATCGAGACTAAAATCCCGTCTGTTTAGAATTGCCTTTGAGTAAATGATTGTCATATGTATCAAATGTGTTCATGCTCTCTTGCTTTATTGACTTTTAATTTCCAATTTTATATTCTGTTTTTTTTTCTCTTTTTTAATCACCAAATCATGTAAAGCACCTTGAATTACCCTGTTGTTGAAAGTGTGCTATACAAATAGAATTACCTTGCCTTGCCTTGCCTTACTAACATAGATGGAGATAAGTACAGAGCAATGCTGGAAAAACAGCCTGTTAGAGGCTGCTAAACACAACAATCCTAGACCTAAAGGCAGAGCTACAATGTCTGTTCCTGTCTTCTACAGACCCATGTAGAGTTCAGCTGTAAATCTTATAAGAATCTGTATTAAAACCCTCTATCAAATATGACTAAGCTTGAGCTATTTTGCAAAGAAGAATGAGGAAACATTTCAGTTTCTGAATGTACAATATATAGCAAAGACAGCCAAAAAGATATGCAGCTGTTACGACAGTGAAATTTGGTCCTACAAAGTATTCACTGAAGGGGACCTGAATCAATTCAAAATAAATAATTTTGATTCATAAAACATTCTTTAGATTTATATTTGTAAAACCTTTGAAAACTATTTTTGTGCAAAGCACTATATACCCTGTTTTCATAAATTGTATTTTCCTATTTTGCACCAACATTCAGGTTTGATAAGTCTAATCAGATCTTTTCATTTTACTTATTAAACCCTTTTTATCTCAGTATAACGAGGCAGGAGCTTGCTGTTTATATCTAGTCTTTGATTGGCATCTTTACTCTTCAACATATAAGACTCACAATTTACCTTAACTGTTAGAGAGCATTAAACTATTGCAATAGAAGCATGCAGATCTCCATATGCATGTGCACATATAATAGTTAATACTTTGCTTAGGATTCTACAGTACATACAGAAGCTTGCCTATTAATGACTTGGAAATAATCAGAAGTATCAGAGATGTTAACATTTTTCAAATTAATTCAAGAATTTGCATTGAGAAAGCTTCACAAACAACTGAAATGTTTCTCACTTCTTTGATTCACGATTCAAATGAAGTCTATTCCCACTAGTCCCTTGTCTGCATTCATAGCACTTCCACAGTTTTTTTGTCTCTCTAAAAAGAGTCTGGCCTTAAGCATTACATTTTAATTGCAATGAAGGTCAAGCTTTGGTTGGGATTAGCAAATGATTGGGCATAATCTTAATTGTTTATACAACGGTTGGCTTTTGTCAAACCGGTTTGCTGTGTTAGTCAATGTTCATGCACATTATTTAAAAACAGTTTTTTTTTCTTGCAGCCAACTGGATAGTGTACTCATGTCAGGATTTAACTGTTTGTTTATACAACTTCCTCCAACAACTTGCCTTGCTCTGTTCTGAAAGATCAGCATGTAAGTAATGAATGTTCCACTGCTAAAGATTCAAAGTTCGAGTCGAATGAACTATAAGCAGTGTTTGTGACAGCTGGTCAATACACACCTCCATTAATATTTAAATATGAGAAGATTTGAAGTTTTCATGAAACTGACTAGATGTACTTCGAGTGGGTGGCAGACCATATGGTGTCACTGTTCTGAATAACAGATGACCTCAGATCGGATTTATCTGCGGCGCGAGAAGGGGGGAGAGAAAAGAAAAGGGAGATGGATGAGCATTCCTCATTTAGCGTTCATGCCAACAAAGCAAACTGATCTAAACTGAGCTGAGAGCTGGGGGGGCCGGGGAGCTTAGAGAGCAGAGGAGGGAGTATACATACAAAGTAGAGAGAGGTAGAAAGACTTCTTGTAGTACTTCAGCCTACAGGAGAACTTAATTTCAGTTCCCAAACAAAGTAAAACACATTTATGAAGATTTTGACATACTTTCAGAATGCAATGCTCAGATTACAGTTACATGACAATTTGACTTTGCCATACCTAAACATAGAAGTGAAGAGAGCAGCAGCCTGTGGGATTACGAACTGCTCAAATATGAAGCAGCAATGAACCATTTAAAACCTTACTCTATAGACTTTTGGTCTTGAAAAAGCCCCATATGATCACTTCAGATTAATTTATTCTAAAGATATTTCGATCTAATGTTCAACTATATCTGCGACCTGAAAAGCAACTCAAATATCATATCTTATTTTACTTCTTTATTCCCTATGGTGTGATTTTACACCTACGTGAGTTAGCTTAGACTATATCTTGATTATAAGAGCAAGAGGTGAAACATGCACAGGGAAGTGGCGAGAAAGTGCAAGATAAAGAACAAACAGACAAAGAAAGTTTGGGGTTGGTAGGAGGAGCATCGAGGGGGGGGGGGGGGGGCTGGGGGGGGTGAGGGAGCACAAAAAGAACACCTGTTGAGATTAGGGTTGGCACACGACCCACTCCAACTCGCGTGGCAGCTGTACCTCACGGAAACAATGGTGGTAAAAGAATGAGACGAAGAAAGAGGGGGGAAAGTTTGAATGCTCTGCTTATCCTTTCAGCTCGCATGTGCGTGCTTGTGTATATGTATTTGCTTATTTAGGCGTGTGTGTGTGCGTGTGTCTGTGTGTCACACATTCTAATGTGTACACTGAAAAACAGAAAGGGATGAGGAGAGGGAGGGAGAACTACAGGGAAAGCAAAAGAGACAGAGGTCTGCCAAGAGACAGACGTGTGTATTCAAGTGAACTGTGAAGCCAAAAGTAGGTGATAGGTCTCATTTATTTGGGATTTAGAATAGAATAGAATAGAATAAATAAAATAGAATAGAATAGAATAGAACAGAATAACTCGAAATATAAAAAGTCTACCAGCTGTTGAGTCGAGTGCTTTGTCTTCTCGATGAGAAACCAAGTAAATTCAAAAGAAGTAGTTCAGGAGTTAAAGGGGCTATATGCAATTTTCTGAAATTTAAACTCGCAACTGACACCTGTGGCCAAAAAATGGCCACAGGTGTCCTTTCTGCTCGCTCTCGCAGCCGCGCTCGTACGCCGGTCGCTCTCAATCTTCGATCTTTTTCGGGCATTTGTCAGGGGTTTAACTTTTTTAGTCTTATGTGGAGTTACTGTTGGTGTCAAAGTTGTCCTTGGTCTCTTCTGTGTATTCACACAATCCATTGAACTGCTTGCGAGTGCTGACTAGCGGTGGTGGCAGAGTGATCTGAAACATTTAACATGAACGCGCTTGACGTCACATCCGCAGACAGCGCGGGAAAATCTGACCCCGAAAATAGAAAAAAATGGATACAGGCTTATAGGTGCACCCACTGTGAGCTGACAAGGTGTCAGTATGCTCATCAGGAGATGTTTGAGTCATAAATGGCCAAATAAAAAGGCTATTGGTACGTTTATTTATGGGAAAAAGGTGCATATAGCCTCTTTAAGGTTAGGATTTCTCAAGTGAGATTTTAAAGCTAAGTCCCATGTTTTGAACATCTTACTGGGCACTGCATAATCTATCATCTGAATTAGAAAAAGAGAATTGCACAATTGCAATGTTGCCAAACACAAGGTCCACCTAAACTTAGAGTCCTGACTAGGAGAGCATTAATCAGGGAAGCAGCCAAGAGGCCTATGTTAACTCTGGAGGAGCTGTAGAGGTCCACTCCTTAGATGGGAAATTTGTTGAAAGGACAACTTATTATTTGGTCATGTGGGACACAGCAACTATGTGAAAGAATGTGGTCTGGTTGATTGAAATCAAAATAAACCTTGTGCATCACCCTGAACACATCATTCCCCAGTGATGCATTGTGTTGGCAACATCAAGGGTGTTGGGGGGGGGGGGGGGGCTCAGATGAAGGGTCACTTTCCAGTAACACAGCAACCTTGAACATGAAGCCAGAGTTACAATGGATTATTTCTGTTTAAAACATATCTAGTGAATTCTGTGAATTTTGGTGAATATCTAGTGAATAGTGAATATATATTATATATAACATTATATCCCCTTTTTGGGGATATAAATATATTTATCTAATAAAGTATCTATCTATCTACATATAAGAATGGTCCAGTTAAAGTATAGACTATTCTCTGCCAAGCCTTAAAAGATTATATTCAAGGGGTGCGCTTTATTCAGTTTGTCTGAGGTTGAACTTATTTTGCAAAAAACAATTGGCAAAAATGTAAATCTCAAGATGTGCAAAGTTAGTGGAGACATAACCCAAAAAACTTGCAGCTCTAGCAGCAGTGTATGGAGGTTTTACAAGTATTGCCTGAGTACAAATGTACACCACACTTTTTAGATTTTTATCTATAATTCTTACATTTTATTTTTAACAAAGTGACTTTTTCCTTCAACTTGACAAATAAGGACTAGATCATATTGGTGTATTACTGTATATTAAATTCCAATAAAATAAGCTGCAATTTGTGGTTGTAAGATCACATGATGTGAAAAGAATCCAAGACTTTAGAAAGGCACCGTTTATAACTGGTTATAAGGGCTAAAGCTGATGGTTTCTCTGCAAAACAGCCAAGACCAACGTGAACTTCTACTGTCTTAAAAAACATTTTTGCAATACCTATTTAAAAACTTTAAAAAGTTACCTTCTAGAGTGACTGTCTGATATGAAAGAATAGTGGCTACGGAAGCTAAAATGTTTTTAGTTTAAAGTGAGCACTGTGTTTTGTGTTGTTTTTTTTACCCTGCCTTACTTTTCTGTTACGTAATAATCTGACTGGAACCACTTTACATGTTATCTTCTCATTATGTGTTTCCCACAGACAACTGCATCCTGTCTCCATTTTCTTTGTAACTAATCACAGGTTTGCTGTAAATACAGTATTAGAACATAATTCACTATGAAAGATCGAAGTTGTGAGATCCAAAGCTAACTGAATTGGATTGACCTAAGTGATAATGACAGCAGAGTTATCTGCTGCATGTGAACTATTAAATAATACCATTCTCATAGAGCCACACTAAAAAATGTTTTCTGTTTTTTATTTCATATTAGGGACATTATTGAGTTACTTCACCAGAACACATTTCCACTGAACTGTGCTTTTTTTTTTTCAAGAAGTTCGATGGAAACTTTTTATTTAACAGACTCCTTCAGCCCCTCCAGTTCTATAGGACTCACTTATGTAAAATGTTTTCCTGCATTTCCTTATTAAATTGGCATTGCACAGCACTGCAAGATTGTGAGTTAACGTTCGTATTTCCATTGCAGTTCTGCTCCATGAACACACAAATTGGAGCCCAATTACCCGTCGTTTTCCTTGGATGCACTGCAGATATGAGGCCATATTGAGCATAATTGCATCCAGTGAAATGCATCCACT
Source organism: Valencia hispanica (assembly GCA_963556495.2). Taxonomy (NCBI): domain Eukaryota; kingdom Metazoa; phylum Chordata; class Actinopteri; order Cyprinodontiformes; family Valenciidae; genus Valencia; species Valencia hispanica. Next base: position 33,411,899 of record OY747710.1, read on the forward strand.
ATATTGTTATTCTTACTTACTGACTTCCCAGTTGGGGTTCAAGTCAGCTGTTGCTTTCCTTTTACTAACAAACACAACATCTTACCATCTCTCTTGGTATCTGTCTTTTTTGGGTGCACGCCTTTTTATCTTTATTTCTAGTTCATTTCGGTGATGGTTCTAAAGTGATGGTTTGTCTGCTGAAATCATTAAAGCACTGACTGATTACAATCCAAACTGATTAAACTACGAACAAACTGCAGTAATTTTCAACTTAATTTCACTTGCTATACCCCCACCTTACTTTGGAGCAAGTAGCCTCTTCCCTTGCCCAGCTGTCTCGCTTGGATGCCGCTCTATCGTATAGAGACATTATGTAACTTACCCCTGCTAACTGTTCTCATTGCTCTGGCTTGATCTCTTTTTACCCTCAGTAAACTTCTGTGCAGCACAGCCATGCATGGCGAGTACTTTTTGGCTCTGCGACGCCATCTAGCGGCAGTCCAACCGTGCACAATCCTTAACCATTTATTTTCTTTGGAGAACACAGTTTAAAATGAATCAAAATATTATAACGGTTTTTGTATTGAATAAACCATGCATTTCTAGAGCTTATGTTTTTTTTTATTGAGGGCTTTTTCTTCCAAAAGCAGCACAAAGTAGGAATTGTTAACAATAACAGGTAAAAGAAACCTGTGAAATTGCGCACTGAAACTTCACCCAGACTTTGCAGGGTTACAAACTTGTAAGTGTTTAGGGTGAAAAATAAAGATTTTAAATTTTGCACGCAACTTTAAAACACAACTGTGGGGCAACGTGTGGGCAATTTCTTCTGGTATTATTTAAGAGCGCCTTCCCACACCTGCTGTTGTTTTTGTCTCTTCACGGGAAAGTGAGCTCCTCTTGCAGTTTCGATCAGTGCGGATGTTGTGAGCTCTCGCAGCAGGCTTCTTGCTCGTTCCTCTTCTGCTCTTGTTCTTTTTCTCTGCCGGTCGGTCTGGCGTGCTTGGAGAGGGGCTGGTAATGTGACAAAAGACCGCCCAGTCCCGCCTCGGAAGGAGAGAGAGAAAGCGAGAGAGAGAGAGAGAGAGAGAGAGAGAAAGGGAGGGCTACAAAGCCCCAGGCATGTAGACTTGCAGACTTCTTTAACACCAGCCCAACGATTCTGAAGAGACATTTCCCTGTTTGTGTGCCAATGAGCGAGACAAGCTCAACTGTTGAACGCTGTGTCGTTTAACAGCATGTGGATCACTTATGGGCATCTGCAGGTGACAATAACAATTGTATTTAATAGTCAACAAACAGTATTGTTAATAATAATAATTAAAATTAATGATTTTTTTTTTTTTTTTTACTATCAAGCCATGTATAGCCTATCTATATCGACTGCACTGCGTTGCCTTCAGGCTTTTATTCATTATGTCCTTCCCATTTACAACCTCCCTGTATATATGGAAAATGTATGCTGAGATAAAAAAGAGCAGCAGTGTTTATTTAATTCTCTGGCAGTGTGTTCAGCGGAACTATAATTCACTTCCCATATAGCAAAACCTATATGTTAATGATAGACACATGGGCTGTCATAGGGCAGTGGGAAAGGGGGGTTCATAACATTAGCCCGTGTCTCTTTTAAAAATTAAACTTTCTTGTTGTATTCTGGAATGAGGTCAGACACGAGGCTTCTCATTGCACGCGCTGATTATTATTAGAATCCTTCCTGAGCCAATCAGATGCGAGTGGGGGCGCGGCGAAGGCCCTAAGCAGCGTAGTGACAGCATCTGATTGGCGGATTTTCATCGGCGTTGTATGAGAGAGGGATAAATGCAGGCAAGGGGGGCAGTAGTCTGAAGGGGTGCTTGAAACAGCGACTGTTAGTCTTTGCAGATGGGAGGCAGGGGAGTGTGAGTTGCTCCAGCTTCTATTTTTCCCCCCTTCTTCTTTCCCCTACCACAGCATGCACGACTTTTGATTCTTGGAGTGGATGCAGAGAAAAAAGCACTTACTTTTACACATTGTATACTTGGGAGCCTTTTGTAAGTGCCTGAGCGCATGTGTGGGCACCCTGCTCCTGCAGCTGTGTAGATTGTGCTCAGTGATCACACGGCTGTGTTGATTTTACTTTTTTATTTTTATTCTAACACCGATTATACGCCGCACACCAGAGACGAACTGTTTTAACACCAACAGTACCTGGAAATTAATTTTTGTTTTTGTTTGTTTGTTTTTTTATGCATGTGGCTCTTTTAGGCAACTCTGGACTGCGTTTTTGAGTATCCTGCGCATCTCAGGAGTGAATAACTGCTTGCACTGTTTACACTCAGCACAAACTGTCAGAGTGGGAGAAAAGAGCTGAGTTTGCTTTAAAGTGAACCAGAGGAACCCAGGAGAGAGGGGGAGAAAGAGCAAGCATTCCGCTCTTGCTTTAAAAACGGACAGCATGGTGCAGAAAATGAGCCACACGGAGAGCACCGCCGAGGCGCTCTCCTTTTTTACCGGGGACTCAAGCTCCGACTCCGGGGCGTGCATGGATCTGGACCCGGCCGCCTCTCCTCTCTCCCCGGCGGGCTCCGCAGTCTCCTCCACCGCCGGCGACAATAAGTTGGGGGACAACCCGGCGTGGTGTAAAACTCCCAGCGGCCACATCAAGAGACCCATGAACGCGTTCATGGTGTGGTCGCAGATAGAGAGGAGGAAGATCATGGAGCAGTCCCCGGACATGCACAACGCCGAGATCTCCAAGCGGCTGGGGAAGCGCTGGAAGCTGCTTAGAGACAGCGACAAGATTCCCTTCATCAGGGAAGCGGAGCGGCTTCGACTTAAGCACATGGCGGACTATCCCGACTACAAGTACCGACCAAGGAAGAAGGTAAAGTCGAGCGCATCCAAAGCTGGTAGCAGCAGCAGCAGCAGCAGCGAGAGAGGAGAAAAAGTTACCGGTAGCTCAAACAACAACACCAGCACTAAGACGTCCTCATCTACGAGGAAGAACGGATCCAAATCACCCAGCAGCAGCAGTAACAAATCCCAAAAATCACTTTTCGGAAGCAGCGGTAGCACCAAAGCTTCACTGTTTGCATCTGAGCACCCGTCAGAGCACCACCACAACTCTCTGTACAAGTCCAAATCTGTCTCCTCGGCGGCCAAGCAGATACCTGACGTTAAGAAGCCCAAGAGAGTGTACGTTTTCGGGAGCGGCGCGGCCAGTCTGAGCGTCAGCCCCACGTCTGCCGTGGTGGTGCCGGCTAGCCCTACGCTCAGCAGCTCGGCGGACTCCAGCGACCCGCTCAGCCTCTACGAGGACGCGGCCAGCAGCAGAGAGGAAGGCGCCATCTCCCCCGGCGGCGGCAGCAGCAGCAGCAGCAGCAGCTTCAGCGGGGCTTCGGAGCGCCGTAGCGGCCACACCTACAGCAACAGCCGACGGGCTTCTTCGCCTACTCCCTCCGGGTCGCACTCCTCCGTCTCTTCCTCCTCGTCCTCGTCCTCCTCCTCCTCCGAGGACGAGGAGTTTGAGGACGACTTGCTGGACGTCAACCCGAGTCCGAGTTTCGACAGCATGTCGCTGGGGAGCTTCGGCTCCTCGGTCCTGGACAGAGACTGGGATTTGAACGGCGAGTCCGTCTGCGGGGGGTCCCACTTCGAGTTCCCCGACTACTGCACGCCCGAGGTCAGCGAGATGATCTCGGGAGACTGGCTGGAGTCCACCATCTCCAACCTGGTGTTCACGTACTGACTGAGCGCAAAAACTCTCGCTGCCGCAAAAAAAAAAACAACAACCTAGAAACAGAACTCCTGCGCACCAATGGGTTTCACTACTGCAAACCTTGTCCCTGGAAATCCTCGGAAAGTTCAACTCTGAAGCGAATAGGTTGCTTTTTTCGGGACTTTTCTTCGGATGCCTGGACAGAGGGAGTCGAGGGGGAGGGGGAGCCCTGGAAAAAAGGGAGAAAATGAGAAAGACTTGAGGGTTTCCTGAAAGCTCGGAGCTGGGCTGTTTTTTAAACTGAGTAACTTAACTGTGATTGATTTGCACGTTATACGGTCCACCGTACACTTAATCAATGTCGTTGATGAATTTTTGAGAGAAAAAAAGGGACATTTTTCACAACTTTTTAACCAATCGCCAAGTGAACTTCACCACAAAAAAAAAAACAAAAAAACAAAACAAAGAAAGAAAAAAGGTACAGACTAGGACTGCCGTGCGACAGTTTTTTATTGCATCACCAAGAGGCTTTTTTTTAATGAAACCAAGGTGGGTTGATGTTTTTTAAAAGTTATTTTCTCAAGAAACAAACAAAAAAAGCGTGTTAAGCATGATAGCCTACTTTGTTCCTATATCTTGTGCTGAGATTTTCTGTGCGACTGTTCCAGCAGTTTGTAAACTAGTATTAGGGTTATTTAAAAGGATCTAGGTGCGCTCGCTTCGGTTCTACTTTTTTTATGGATAAAAAAGGACTTTGAAATAATCACCAGCTCACTTCAGGACACAAATACAACTTCAAGTCTGTGCTGAACTGTATTGCTACATTTTTCTCCCTCTATGTATCAGGACCAAAATTCTATAGGCTAATGTTAATTTTCAGATCATAGCTAAAGAGAAATCATCAGCGATTTCTTTCTCTTTTTTTTTTACTTTTGTTTTGTACATGTATTCAGATGCCATTTTTATATGGGGGATGTTGTATTTATATACTGGGCCAAGCATCTTTTTTGTTTTGTAATTTCTACACATGAACCTGTCAGTATGTCTGTGTCTGTCACATTTCCTTCTCAGGCGAAGGGCTAGAGTTTTAAAGAACACACAACCTTTTTAATTTCCTTTTTTATATTTAAATGTACACACTTTTTTGGACACTTAAGAGAGGAAACAGTTTGATTATTTTCTCAGTGTATTTTTGTACAAATCTATATTGAACACAGGGGTGTGTGTAGCCTAACTAATACAGCTGTATTGGATTTCCTTGTTTTTTAATGCCCTCAAACAGGCTGGGTTTTTTTTCATGCTGCCTTCAAGTGCTTATGGTAAGCTCGTTACTTTAGTGGAATAGATCAAACAGTTGAGCCAACCGTTTTATATCACAGCGATGCCTATTGTTTGACCTTTTTTCTTTCAAATTTAAAGGTAGCCTACCCCACCACTTTTTGACAGATAATATGAGTTAATATGAATCAGGTGGGTAGACCTTATTTGTCTTCTTTCACAAAAAATCCGGAAAAAACTCTTCAAGTCCTCTTTGATGTCAAAACCCTCGAACATCTGCAGCACAGACGTGACACACTTTAGGTGATTAGAACGTAATTGCAAATTTTCCGACGGCACTTGAAAGCAGCACCAGTCTCAGCCCCCTTTTCCAACGTTTACAGTGCCAGACTGCAGGCTGATCTTCTTTTTTTTTAAAGACACAGGAGCAGGAGTCTTTTTTAAGAGGCTCTTCCTGTGGTACCATGTGGTTTAAATGGCAGCACTATCCTAAAAAGCAGCCACTTGCTTTTTTTTAAATCATATTTTTTTGCGTCCAACGTCTCGGAAGATTGTAGCTTTAAATTTGAGTTTGTTTCTTGATGTTTTCACTCACTGATGTCATATCTTGCCAATTAACCAGTGGACTGAGACGGGCTGTCCATATCACAAGCAAACAAAGATGGCAACATCAAGCATATTCAAATTTCTGACCTGAGTTGCGCAACACTTTCTGTACTGCGTTTCTCATTGTATTTGAATATATAATCTTTTCTACTTGTCGGCTAACTACTAGCTAATAATTGTTTTAGTATCTTTATGGCATGGTGAATAGCATTTGTATTTCAGATTCAGGTTATTATTAGCTGTTGTGTTTTTTCAGAAAAAAAGAATAGAGAAGAAAAAAAGAGGAAAAAAACAATGAACTTGACCTTTGTATATTTGACTGTACCATAAAGCAAAAAGATTGTGTGTTTATGTACGTCGTTGCTATCGAGGACAGGCACTGTTTAGAACTGCTATCTTTTACACATCCTTACTTACATTTAAGGTGGTTGGTTCAGACTGTTGTTTTTTTTGTTTTTGTTTGTTTGTTTGTTTTATAAATATATAAATATATGAAAGCATTTTTAAATATATTAACTTTATTTTTCATCCATCCTGTGCAATATGCTGTGTAGAATTTATCATTTATTGTCTTTAATCATGCCATAAACAAAGAAGCCACCCCTTTTTTTTCTGATTAAAAAAGGGGTAGGTTGACTCATGCCAGCTAAATTTTTTCCATTCACTGCCTGTCAGATTGTTGATACAAACTTGTGTACAGAACTTTTTCAAGGAAGGAAATAAATATCAGCTGGAACTGAAACTTCTGAGTTCCTTTATTGCATTCAGGTTTTTTGGCAGTTGCACCACACAGTGGTAAAACTGCTATGACAAATTCATAAGGATTATCAGGACAACTGCCAACATTTAGTTTCATGCATTTTAACATTTTGACATTGCTTTACAAAAGTCCTAAAAATAGAGGGTAATATGCAAACATCTTTTCACTGCACCAGGTTTTTTAGCAGTTGTTCTATCTTTTAATTTTGTTGGGTAAACAAAGACAGCTGATAGTGAGCCTCAGTGTGTGGATTAGGTTTAAGTGCTTGAAGCAGCCAATAAAAAAAAAGATCTAGCAATGATTGAAAACTGCTTTGAGAAAGCCACGTCAGTTTGTTTTAGGGATATGTTCCACTCAGACAATTTTAAAGGGAAGCAAACTGACAAAGGTGAGTTAAAAACAGGTTCTGTCAACAGATACTTTAGATTTGTGACAAGTTTTTAAAGTTTTTTGTGGGGTAAAGCTTGCCAACTACATACCAATTCCACATTGAGTCAATTCATATAAGCCTCCTCTCCACAAGCAGGTGTTTTTACTTGTTACATCTAGGTTATTAAGCATTTAGAAAGCTGAATCGGCTCTAAAAAGCCCCCAGAATAAACTAGGGGCCATATATCTGCACATATTTCATTTAAAGGGTCTAAAAATGGTTGAGTCTGTGTTATGCATTGGAGGACACACAGATCTGAGACCTGCATCTCCCATGCCGATGATTACGTCACCACACTGCATGAACCAGCTAAGGGTTTTAAAAAAGACTATCTGGTTCTTTTAAGCGTGTGACACATTTTTTCTGATATCAAAGACAGAAGTCTCTGCACATGTAAAATTGATTTGCAGCCCAAGGCATTGCAAATTCTTAACAGCGTATCTGGAAACTATGCTGCAACTGTGTGAAAGCAGAAAATGGGCTGGCGTCACATGTTGTAAACAGAATACGTTTGTTGTTTGTTGTCGTCGTCCCCACCCCCCCACCAACACCACATGACTGAATAAAGTGCTTAATATCTTACATTTTCTCATGGTGTGAAGTAGTGTATCATCAAAAATTGATAGATCATTTGAACAAGCGTACAGCATTTAAATGAACCTACTGAAGGAAAATTGGGAGCCATTATTAAAAAAATACCTGCTAAAATGCATTGGCCGAAAGGGAAGAATTGGCCTTTAAAAGTACACCATGCCGCAAATTAGATCAGTCCTGTTTTTAATTGCTTGAGTAGAAGAAATTGTATTCTGTGTCACTACTGCTTGCCGTGGTGGGGTCCAGACAGTTCTGATTCCCCTTCCCCCTCTCCCAGACAGGGCATTACTAGGGGGGGTGGGCGGCAGCAGTCCGCCAATGGCCCTCCAGCATCGCTGACAAGCATGCCTGTCTGTCTCTTGTATGTGTGTTAGTGTGTGAACACATTTGAGCATTGCATGACACAGTATGTCTATCTACTATTTTTTTAAACAGCGGGGTTCAAAGAGCAAAGCATGCGACTTGAAGAAAAACATACTCTTATTATTTACTGTATAGAGACGCATTGATCAAGCATTTCCTGGTTGATTTGACTGACCTGCTGAAGATGTATTTTTTTAAAGACTATATTACATGTAAAAAAATGTGCTGCAGGTTCTTTGATAGAGGCTGTAGTTTTTAAAATGCATCAAAGCAACAGTTACCTGTTTTTGAATATGTTTTGAAATAGTGCATCAAAGGACACCCTGTGGGTTTAAGTGTTTAGAGACTGAAAATGGTGGTATTAAATGAATAGTAAATAACTAAATAAAACAGATTTTTAGTATTTGACCTTCCACCATCAGAGGCAATTAAAATACACTGGTGCATATTCTATTCTATTCTATTCTATTCTATTCTATTCTATTCTATTCTATTCTATTCTATTCTATTCTATTCAAAAACACATTTATAGAACAGATTCTTTATTTTATTCTTTAACTGTATCGCACATTATTTTTGGTATGTGAATCATTCATGTTTAAATCCATACCCTGTCAATTTCTTATCTGCTTTGTTGTATCAGCTAATTGCACTTCATACTGCCTGTATGTGAACAACTGATGTAACTCATAAAAGAAGATAACATCATCAGTGTTTGGTGTAATCTCACAGATTTCTGCACAGATGCAGCTTCTCTGTGTGTGTTGAGGTCCTTCCAGCTTAATGTGGCCGGTTTGGTTTTTAGTCTCGGTAAGCCCAGACGAGGATGGAGTAGAACAAGGTGGGTGCGTAAGTCAGAACTTCAGTAAAACCACAGGAGGGAGGGGATAGGATCACTGCTGGAGAGAGCGGTATGACTGCATCCCTGCGTCTGCATGTCAGTATATATAGCAATTCTTAGGTAAACACAGAGGGGGGTGGATGGTGCAGCATGGTGGGGGTTGGGACTTCCTATCCTTACTCTCTTATTCTCTGGTTTATGCTGGATTCCACTGTATTTTAATTGAACATTACATGTTACCGGATGCCTCCTAAGTATCTATTGTTTCATGAGGACGCTAGACGCGTCACTTTTCTTCTGTAAAAAGTGCTGAATAAGTATACATAAGCATGAATTTACTTAGTGTTAGTTTCTGTGTCTGGCAAATCAATGCAGTTCTGCAACTGTAGGTGGACAGGGCTGCTGTCTTCAGTTCTACCTGACTGATTATGTCTAGATGTTTTTACAAGCTGACATTCACACAAACGTAAACATCACAAATACCAGACAGGCTGATGTTTTGTCTGTTTTGTAAAGCCTAAAAAGGGGATAAAGTTCATAACCAAACACGTTTGTGAATAAGTGTTGATATTTATGTATCACTGCCTGTACTTGTGAATGTATCATATGTCTCTTTCTGCCAGTATTTTGCCTTTCTCTGGGGCATGGAATTATAACAGCCAGTGCAAAAATATTCCAAAAAAATGAGTTAAACCTGGGAAATCAGAGACAAATCTGTGACTTCTTCAGTCAGCTGCTTGATTTTCAACATTTTATTTCCCTGCTGGTGTTGTTTCTGAAATGAACACCATCCACTTCTGCTACGTCAACACATATTTACATGTTTATATATACATTTTCAACAGAGAATTGCTGACCTAATTTTATTTTTACTTTCAAGGTTAGCATGTAATTATTCAATGTTTAAATGGTTCAAGCGCAATTGAACTGATGCCTTGTCCACAATTTACTGGGTATCTCACAAAATGAAGATCTTTTTCAACAGTTTGGGCTGTTATCCACACTAAAGCGCAGATTTAGGGCACCAAAAAGGATTATTTCTAAAAACTCAGACCAAAAAATAAAATAAAATAAAAAATGAAATAAAAAAATAAATAAAAAAATAAAAACTCAGACCAAAGTGAAGATTAGCGTTTTCTCAGTTTTAAGTATTTACTTTTGGACAGCAATAACCAGAGTTTTATGTTTCGCAACGTCACTGTCTGTGACAAAATTGCTCCAACATCACTTGTGCGACTTGTGTTTACGCTCAGAAACAGCATTTGTGCCCTCAGAGCTGTGTTTGTATTATTGGTTATCCAAGCGCTTTTTGTTTGCATGTTTTTATAGCTCAATTACAGCTGTATGTAGAAGTTGGAAAGTTCCTCTGAGTGGATAGGACTTGGGACTACTACTGCCCCCTACAGATTTGTCACATCTATGAATGTGCTTAAAGGGGCTATATGCACCTTTTCCCCCAAAATAAACGTAACAATAGCCTTTTTATTTGACCATTTATGACTCAAACATCTCCTGATGAGCATACTGACACCTTGTCAGCTCACAGTGGGTGCAGTGTATCCAATTTTTTCTATTTTCTGTCGGGTCTGATTTTTCCGCGCTGTCTGCAGATGTGACGTCAAGCGCGTTCATGTTAAATGTTTCAGATCACTCTGCCACCACCGCTAGTCACCTCTCACAAGCAGTTCAATGGATTGTGCGAATACACAGAAGAGACCAAGGACAACTTTAACACCAACAGTAACTCCACGTAAAACTAAAAAAGTTAAACCCCTGACAAGTGCCCGAAAAAGATCGAAGCGCGTTGCGAGAGCGAGCAGAAAGGAAGAGCAGTTCTGTTTTTTGGCCACAGGTGTCAGTCACGGGTTTAAATTTCAGAAAATTGCATATAGCCCCTTTAACAATGCACTTATGCAGTTAGGTGTGGACAGACTTTTTTTTTAAACGAGGGGGTGAGAATATTCGTTAAAAAAAACCCGGCTACGTGTGTACATGGCCTGAGTTGGGTTCAGGTATTCCTGGTATTCCTTATTCAAAGAGATCAGTCTTGTTGTATCTGTAAACATTTAAACCATGGTCTGACCATAAAGTGAACTCTTAAGTAAAGACCATTGCAGAGACTCTCAGAAGTGTATCCCTGTTTAAATGGAAGTTTATTGTCTTGGGAAAAAAATGAAGCAACTTCAAATAATCAAATCATTTGAAAACCTTCCCCACAAAGAATATCCCTTACGTTCTGTGCAATTCAACTAAAGAAAACAACTAAGTCTTTTAGAAAGTAAACAGAATAAAAAAGGCGCGATAATTTCGATCCATAAGTGTGCACAAGCTAATTCTAATGTTGAAGCACCTTTTGCCTTAATTTCGGCATTCAGTCTTCTTTGGTAGGAGCCTTTCAGAATCTTACATTTGACTTAGCAGGATTTACCCACTGTTCCTCACAAAACTCTTAGATCCCAAGAAAATCTCTAGTCCACAGTCCAGTTCATGTGACTCCACATATTTTCTGTCAGATTTAGTTCTGAACATCCATTCCTAAGCCCATGAAGTAATTATTTTGTGGATTTTTATGGACTCAGAGTGATACTGAAAAATACAAAAGCATCCCTTTGCAGTCTGGAAAAATGGTTCTCCCTGGCTCTGCCTCTATCACGGCTCATTCTAAGGGGTTAGGTTGCCCAGAGCTATCTCGGTAGTTATGCTGCTACAGACTTAGACTGTTGGAGGACGGACTGGGGACTATTCCTCACTCTGCTACTTTCCCCTTCTACCACTCTTCAATTTGCATTATTTGTTGTTATTTCAAATGTTAACTTTAAGTTTTATCTCAGTGTCTTTCTCTCCATATAAGCTACACTTGGTCTGGTATTCTGTTCGGCTGTGATACCTTCATGTAGGGAGCATCGGCTGGGAGGATGCTCCCAGCAACTAAACGTTCTGCCTCTCATCCTATCAGTTAGTTGTGGCAGATGGCCGCTCCTATTCAGCCAGGTTCTGCTGGAGTTTTTCCTCTCCACTTTTGCTAAATGCTTGCTCAGTATGAAGGATTGCTGCATTGACACATCGCAGGCGATTGTCTACTGTTGCTGCATGTTTGTCCAGGGGGAGTGAATGCTGCAAGTCAATGACTCAATGGAATCTGCTGGGTTTCCTTAGAGAGAAAACTTTTTAAACTAATTGAAATAATAAACTGAACTTAATGCACTGTTTAACAAGTAGGATCAATTGGAATGTAAGTACGATTGAACTGAAAGGAGTTTTTTTTTGTAAAGTGCCTTGAGATGATATGTTGTGAATTAAAGAAACTAAACTGAATAGAACTGAACTGATTTGGATTTAATTTTTAGCTTTCCAGCTGACACCTTTGGGTTTGGGGTCAAATGTTTTTTGGAATGTTTCATAACTTCATGCATCTTGACAAAAATGTAACTTCCATCTGAAAGTGACCCCTTAGCACCCACTGTCTTTCACTATGAATATAGTGTTTGTTTGGTCATGTCCAGTGTTGTTTTTGAGCCAAAAATGCGTTGTAGTACTGGGACCCAAAAGGTGAAGTTTGGTTTCATCTGACCGGAGCACATTCTCCTGCAAGGTTTCAGGAGATTTTAGCCAGGCCTGCATGGTTAGTTTGGAAGAATAATATGTCTTTCAACCCTTTTCCTGCCTCTTGCCCAATGACTGATAGAGATAGGCACCAGTGTAGGATAGATGGACGGAGGGATGGATGGACGGATGGACAGATGGATGGATGGATGGATGGACCCTACTCCTTAATCCAGATATAGGGAGAATCAAAGAAATTGTTACATGTAAAACACAACCAATACATACTCAGAACAATTCCTGCAGGCTCTTTGTACAAATTGGTCCTTTTAGTGCTTTCTAAGCTGTAAATTATGATAATGATCTATAAAAGTCTACTTGCTTTACATTTGCTTTACATTTATACCAAGGTGCTCACCCGTTCACAGTCATTTACATATAGAAACTCAATTAACCAGATTTGGTGATCATCCTTGCGTTCTTCCCGAACATACTGGCCAAGAGAGCGAAAAAAGGAATTTCAGTGACACTGAGATCGAGGTGTGTGGCAGGGTTATTGGAGACACTGCTTTGGCGGGCATCATTACGCATGGAGACAGATACAACCTGCTTCCCCAATAAGCGGGACCATCTAGTTTCCACAAAACAGTTTGCAAACCTTTTTTTTATGTGTCAGAACATCATTTTAAACTGAAGCGCTTGATGTGACAAGTAAAAAAAAGTACATGGAGAGCGCAGACCTCCGTGAAGCACCTCACACACCCCCACCCCCCCCAGATTGCGATTCACAGGATCTCTTCGCATGATCACCCCCAAAATGTCCTCATTTATTCCTTGGCAAATTCCTAACATTTCCTGAAAGTTTAATTCAAATCCGTCCATAACCTTCTGAGTTATTTTCCTAAAAGACAGACAGACTCCAACATGAGCTCCTTGGCGGCAGGGATAAACTGATGAGATGATGCAAATTGTTCTTACGCACGAAATACGCACAGACCTGTGAGGAAGTATGGTTGATAAATGAGGGCCCAGGCATTTCCCCTCCTTCCAGTCAATGTGTTTTTTCCCAGTGAGGCTGACTGAACACACCAGTTCTTTGTCAGCACTGCTCATGCGCACATTTCTGTGGCAGCATATGATCAGGTCAGGTGACTTCAAAGGCAAGGAGAAAAACATCACAGGATGAGAAAACCAAACATCTTAAAGTTACATTTATAAACTCGTCAACCATGTTTAAACCCTTCCCCAAATAGATCAACACAATTTGCAAAAGATGTTATTAATGTATTTAATTTATAAATACATTCATAAATTAAATTAATTTCATGCATAGAAAGTACAAAAATACAGCGCCTGTTAGTAAGGGGGCGAATCCCGAACAGACTTCTTTCAATTGACCAACAAAATAAAAACAGTCCATTACAGTGAAGTGGAAGGAACATGGTTGGTTCCTTAGAAAATGTTGTCCTCCTTGAAACGATTGAATCACACAGTTGCTTCAGATTTGTTGGCTGCATATCCATGATGCCAATCTCCTTTTCCATCACATGCCAAAGATACTCTATTAGATTGAGATCATGGTGACTGTGGGAGCCATTGGAGCACACTGAATTCATTCTCATGTTCAGTTAGTTATGCTCAGTCAGTTTGAGATGGTTTGAGCTTTGTGATATTGTGCACTTCCCAGCTTGAAGTAGGTATCAAGATGGGTCCAATGTGATCATGAAGGTATAGAGATGATCTGCAATAATACCCGGGTAGGCTGTGGTGTTTAAAACAATGTTCACTGAAGGACCCAAAGTGTGCCAGGAAAATATTTCCCATTCCATTTTGCCACAAGCAACAGTCGGAACAAGGCTTTTGTGTTCTCGATGCCAAATTCTCACTGTACCTGAAAGTAGCAACTTAAAGTTTCCCATCTGTCCATCTTTGAGAATGGTACCCTCTGTTTCCCCTTCTTAGCTGATAGGATGGTGTCCTATTTAGTGTTCTGCTACTGTAGCCTATCTGCTTGAAGGTGCCTGTGTTGTACCACCAGAGACGGTATTTGGCAAACCTTCATTGTACTGAGTGGATATTGAGCTCTTTTTATCTTCCTATCCCCTCTGACTAGACTGTCCATTTTTCTAATTTTTCTCTGAAATCTCCTCTCTTCCCCATTTTGATTATCAGTTTGAACCTCAAAAAGCCACCTTCATTATGGCCAGACACATTCAGTTGTTGCTAAGTGATTGACTAATTTGCAATTTTTGATACCTAGTAATTGAACAGATGTACCTAACAAAGTGGCCAGTGAGTGTATAAGTAAAAAAACAAACACCTTTGTCACTTCTTGATAATACACAATAACTTTATTAAAAACACCTGCCAATTTATGTTATCAGTAGGGATGCATTCTAAGTCCTCTTGTGATCCATTTTATATTTAATATTTTAATACCAGTCTGCAGTACAGGGCAAGGAAAGCCTTTAGTCTTTTTCTTTGTTTCCTTGCTGCTGTCCAGACACAATGGCAGTCTCCTGCTGGCGCATTCAGGGAAGTTCTTGACAGCCTCGCCTTTTACTCTCAAACCTGGACAGAGGAGTCAAGGTAGACAAGCAGAAAAAAGTAGCATCACAGCTTACGTAGTGTGGGGTTTTTCAGTCAAACGAAACAACATAAATCAATCATACCAGGCTTTGTTTAGGTATAGGAGAATATACCCACACGCAAAATACATCCAAATGATCAGGAGATTCCTCTGGCCGATACTGTTTGTGCGCATAGTTTGACTTTGAGAGGGCGGGACTCTGTGGAGAGCGAAATGAACTAGGCGCGGCCAAGCGGAGACCCATCCATCTATCACACGTGTAGACAAAGGGGGGACGCCACAAAACAGAGCTTGATGTGCCCCTCTCAAACTTTTTCCACGGACGCACGGGAACGCGCGCACAGCGAACCAGCCCAGGTGAGTTGCCTCCAAGCGTGATGCTGCGATCCCTTTCCCCTCTCTGGAGTGCCTTGGTTTGAGTGTATTTCCAGTAAAAAGTTGCGACTGTAGTTGGTGCGTCAGCGCTCAAAACTTGAGCACAAAGCAAGAGGGGGAGAACGAGAGACATAGAGAGAGAAAGAGAGAGAGAGCGAGAGGAGCGGTCCCCTTTTCCTTTGTCTTTAAGGAGAGAACTTGAGGGGATGCTCAGAGACGCATCTTCATAACGCTCACTTATAGCAAACTTGCGCTGCTTCGGAAAGTGTTATATCTGGGCTTTTAATGGAAGTGAGATGGAGTAAGTGCTGGTGCCGTGTTTTTGTCTCCTGAGGATGTTGCGACACGCAAAACAAAGCCTGTCAGAAGTTTGAGATGGGAAGGACGCTTTACGCACGCAGGAAAAATACAGTAACTTATTTTGTTCTTGTAAACAGTTAAATCTGGTCTAGAATATAGATTTATTTCAGTTGCGTTCTTGTTTTTGAGAAGTTGACAGAGCACGAAGGAAATGATCCAAAATGCATTCAGGTGTAAAGTCTGCAAGAAACAAGCCAGTGAGTCCCAATCAAACTTTTCCAATGTTATATCTAAAGAGCAAGAAAGATGTTACCAGACGAACGCAGTAGTTCGTAGAAAATTTTCAGAAAGTTGTTGCGATGCGTTGAAAGCAGATCAACAGGTACAAGTTGGTGCAGCGCGTCTTTGTTACTGTAAAGGCTCCTTTGTTCTCAGCTCCATACAAAGAAGAGCGACAGAAAAGAGCGCAAATCCTACAGGAAATGTCCTGTTTGATTTCTTTAGATTCGTTTCATGGGATTTTTTTCCCTCAGTGTGGAATTTCAGTTTAGATTGTCAGAGAATGTTACAAAATACTTTGCATCTTAAAAATAATGTTCACTAACTTGAGTTTTACTCATAGAGGACCAAAGCACAGCAAAAATGCAGTTAAAAACACACATGACACACAAACTTATACAAAACGAGCATAAATGTATTTTAACATAGTTTGACCAAACTACTTGTTTGAAGTAGTTACATTCCTCAGTGTAGTACTTAAACGGTATGATATGAACAATAGATGTTACTGAAGAAAAAAAAGCGGATTTCAACAGATAACTCACAATAAGTTTGATACAACTTACTGCAGTTCTTTGTTATACCTTATGAAACTAATTAGATATTTTTTAAATCCTCTATTAACCTTAAATCAGTTTAACACTCTTTGTTGTTTTAACAGTAAAATTACTGTAGGTAAAACAGTATTTCACTGCTGAAACAATGTATAGTATGTTACTGTAAAGTTGGAGGTTTCTTTAGAGTAAAATTATTGTATTCTCAGAAGTTTAATACTACTTCAATACTCACTGGGAATATTCTGTTTAAGTCAGAATACCATAGAATGTGTTCTGAAAAAGGTCTTAAGATAAAAGACTTTGAATTACTGTATTCAAAGCCAAGTGGGGTAAAACTAGCCAGCCTTCCGTCTTGCAATTAAATATGCTACTGTTATTTTTGTTTGATTGTCAGTCTTACATTTTATGAGCTAAAAAACCCTTGAAATAAATTCACTATAATATACAATAAAATGCGACATGTAATACAGTTTGCGAATTTCTGTTTGATTTTCCTGTAAAACCATTTTACTGTTAGTTGTATTGGACTGATGTCACTGGACACCAATACAACGTTAATTTTACTGTAAAAGGAAAATATATGAGCTAATGGATAATTCTTGCCAGTGGGTTACTGTTTAACAACAAATATTTTACAGCGTACAGAGTAAAACTTTGGTTTAGTTACTACAGTGCCCTTAATCTGCTTCTTGATTTTTCCTCTGTCCTCAGGTGGAATTTTAACACACATTATTGAGCAAGTCGTCTCCTCTGGAAGGTGAAGAAAATAGCCATATAAAAATAAATAAATGCAGAAACAACATGAAGATGGCACAAGATCACCTATCAGGCGACTTCTTAAGACGGAGAGGAGGATTAGGAGACTGTGCAGCTTCTTTTGAGGAGAAGGTAAAGACTTATCTCATGTAGGAATTAAACTTTTGCGGCAGCAGTGCCAGTCGGATTGTGTTTTAGGGCACACTTGGAAATCCAGAACTCATGGAGACACTTTTAAGGATTATCCGAATTCATGTTAAATCTCTCCGCAAGACGCGTCTTGGGCCAGAGTCTCTGGGATAGCAGGATATTGCATTTCTGATCCTTCTCGGCCTTCTGCACAGGTAGGTGATATTACATTTGAGTGGGTTCTGGCAGGTGTCCAGCCGCTTGTTTCCTGTCTTGTGAAGCTGTCAACCACACACACATGCAAACACACACGCACAAAGTAAATAATGAGAACCTGCCTTTCACTCATAAAACGGAGAATAAAAATAAAACATACCGTTGTGATATCGCTCACGAATGAGACCATAATAAACAGATTGTAATCTACTGATTACAAGTGTACCATTTGCTTGTCAACCGCTTGTCCAGCATAATTGTTATTCTTTCTAGAAACAAAGACAGCTGAAGCAATTTAAGCAAACTGCCAGAGCAAAGCTTGCACTTTTTTCGTTTTTCATTTTATTTCAGTTGAAACGACAGATTCTAAAGTAAGCTTGGACCAAAATGAGGTTCTGATGGACCTAAATGGATCATAACATGACATATATTTATTGTTGTCATCATTTAAATGTATACACACTTAAGCAAGTTTTACTCTTTTAATATTAGTATTAGCATTTGTTATGCCCTAACAAGCTTATATTAACTGGTTAATTAGCCAGGCTGTCTGCTCCACCAGCCAAACTGCAGTCAGCTGGCTAACAGTTGTCCTGCTTATAGCTGGACCACCGCACATTCATAAACCTGTTACATTAATAATAAGAGGGATAGCGTTTGCTTCTTTCGTAGTCTGATTAATGCTCTCCTTGCCTGGCCTTGAAACACAGGCAGTTTAGACCAGAGGTGTCCAAACTCTTTCAAACAGGGACCAACAATGTTCAGTCTAAAGTAGTCAATGGCCACAAAAATTTATATTATTTTATTTCTAAAAATGTGAAAACATTTTTATAGCTTTATTTTCAATTGTTACTGGCTCAACAATAAACAAAAAATACAATATTTTGTGCATCCTCAGTAACAAGAATAGGATATGGGTCACTCTGTCTTCAAAAACTCCTGCTTTGTTTAGCCAAGTTTAATAAATGGGTGTGCCAAGTTCTGCTTTTGAGTGAAAAATAATTAAACATTTGTGATCTTATTGACTAAAAAATAAAAATTAAAGCATAAAATGTGATTAATAAAAGATGAATAGTGTGCACTTTTTAATTTTAGAAGAGTTTAATTAATCAGCTTCTTTTTTAAAGGCCTGGCCTAAGTAAAAATCTCACTAATATTTGTTTTGAAAAGTCTCTTTGCATTAAAGGGGGGGTATTATGCTTCTTCCTGGCACATATTACCCTTCTATAGCACACTCCAATAAAATTGTCACCTTAAGTCTTTCAAAAGTCCGTCATATATCCAAATCCACCTTAAAGAAATTTA